>CM035437.1:144853209-145453209 GCA_020310875.1 Ceratopteris richardii
CCATTATGGGCATATATGATGCATCATGTACTGGTCGCAAAATGACTATGCAATATTATGTAGTGTGTTGAAAAAGGACCTACTACACTTGCAAATATAGTTATTGAAGGTGATGCACATGGCATTGAAGATGATGATCTTCAGGTTCCTGTTCATTCCTACAACACCTAATGTAGAGCAACTTTGTTGGGATGGTAGAGATGCTCAGGCACATGCATTGATCACCTTGTCCATCAAACATGATATTATCCTATTTATTCGCTCTTGAAAAACTACAGAGGATGCTTGGGATACACTTACCACTTGTGCCAAGCAAAACATGTAGCTTGTGTTGCTTACAAATGAAAGCATTCGATGAGTGAGCATATGAATGAAGTTGATTCTATGGATAGTGTTTTGACAAAGATCAAAGACTTGATGGAGCAATTAAGTTTTGTTGATGAAGTCTTACTAGACATTTGACTTGTGCTGAGTGTTTTGAATAGTTTTCGAGATTCTCCTAAAACAAATTTTTCTAATCTTGTGAAAAGTGAAGAATGATGGTTTACTATTGTTTCCAATTATGACCCATCTTCTCATGAACATTGTATGTCTGTAGTATACTCAGATGTTTGGTATTTGGATAGTGGGGCAACCAAACATATTACCTCATAGCACAATTTCTTCAGTTCCTTTGAGCCTACCCCTATAGGGAATTAATTCTATGACATGTGCTAACAAATCCTCTTATCGTGTAATGGGATCAGATGGTAAGATCATTCTGACTACTTCTAATGGTAGTTCTTGGATAGTGTCAGATGCTTTGTTTGTGCCAGGGATCATGAAAAATCTGCTATCAGTTTTAGCATTAGCTAAGCACATCTTGGTTATGAACTTTTTTTATGAAAAATGTACCATTCATGACCTATAAAATGGGGAGGTTATTATTGCTTCTAGAATTTTATGTAATGAGTTGTTTAAGATCATAGCTTATGAAAAATCTATGAATGATTCAGCATGTGCAATTCAAGATTCTTAGGCCATGTCAAAAGCAAATCTTTGGCATGCACACTTTGGTCATCTAAATTATGCTAGTTTGTTATGCTTGTAGAAATTTGAAATGGTTTCCTCTTTGCTCACACTTGAGGAATCTTCTAAAAATGTTTGTGAAGGCTGTATTTTGTGCAAGCTGCACCATTCCTCCTTCCCAATAGATGATTCAATTTGAGCTACTCAAAAATTGCAGCTTGTTCATAATGATTTCTATGGTCCTATGCAAACACCCTATTTTGGGAACTACCTTTACTCGGTGACTTTTATTGATAATTTTTTCAAGCATACATAGGTTTATCCACTCAAAGAAAAGTGATAAGAATTTATATGCTTCAAAAAAATTATACTTTTGGCTAAGAATCTCTCATCATGGAAAATGGGAAGCCTCTGCTTTGATCGGGTGGGATACATGTTTTCTAGTTTTAATGCATTTTTGGCTAAACATGGGATAAAACATAAGTGTACAGTGCCATATACACCTCAAAGAAATGGAGATTTTTTAGGGAAGAACATGTGACTCATGGAGATGGTGAGGTGAATGGTTAAAAGTCAGGCTGTACCACATAGTTTTTGGCTTGAGTTGTTATGTGTGTAGCATATGTACTTAATAGGTTTCCCACCAAGGCATTGCAATCTATCACTCCATATGAGGCTTGGCATGGTTGCAAGCTAACATTTTCTCATCTGTGTGTCTTTGATTGCCTGAACAACAACATACAAAATTGAATCATAAAGCAATAAAATGTTTTTTCATTGAGTACAATTCTGAAAGCAAAGGCTATCGTCTATGTCATCCATAAAATAAATTCATTTTTGTTAACCATGATGTTGTTTTTATGGAAGATGCAATTCAACCATTACTTTCATGTACTAAGGAGACATCAATTGGGTCCAAAGATGTGTATGAAACTTTCATGCCTGGTTTTATAGGTGGAAAATCAAGTACAGGTCCAAATGAGGTGGATTTGTTAGCCTTTATAGGTTTCACATGATGATGGAGATCATTCCATCTCTGATGGAGATTTACATGATGCGCTTGTTGATGAGAGGGTTGATATAGAGGATGAAAAATGCCTAAATGGCTAGTGCAGAATTTGCAAGAGAGAAAATTAGATGCACCTCTCTCATTTTGTACTTGTTTAGGTTGTTATAGTGCTTCTTTTGCATCTAGTTGCCGTGTCTTTATTCTTTGTGATGAGAATAAGCCTAATTCTTTTGATGAAGTAGAAAATTCATAAAATTGGATTGCTAATATGAAATTATAATATGATGCTATTATGAAGAATGGTACTTGGGTCATCATGTGATTTGCATCCTTTTCAAAATGCCATTGTCACTAAATGGGTAGCTGAAGTGTAAGCTTGGTGGAACAATTGAGAGGTATATGGCTAGGCTTGTTGTAAAAGGTTATGCTCAAGAAAGAGGCATTGATTTTGATGAGACCTTTGCACCCACATGTCAAATAACTATCGTTTGTAGCATCTGTGCACTTGCAGCCTATCATGGTTGGAATGTAAATATGTTAGACATTAAAGGTGAATTTCCGAATGGTGACTTTGTTGGAGACAGACGTCTGCGAAAGCACGCGAACAACACAAGGAAGAAGAAGAAGCTTGGAGCACAACACACAAGACTGAATGTATTACTAGAGAATGTACAAAGATAAGTAGCCCATTAGGGCAATAGGGCGTATATACAAGATGGGGGAAAAAAACCTCCTAAAGAGGGAAAAAAGTGCCCGGCGTTCCTAGAGTGTTCACACACATCACTACCTAAATATATCAACAAATCCCCCTTGGGAGTGATGCGGTGAACAAGGAGCTAGCACTCATGTATAAGGAAGTGCCAAGCTATGTGGAAATCACTCCACAAAAGGAAGTAAGCCCAAAGCTTTGCGGAAAGCTTCAAACTTCTCCCTAGGCAGAGCCTTCGTGAAAAGGTCTGCAATGTTCTCCTGCGTGGGCACATATGCCAAGCTGATCTCCCCAGCAGAGAACCTCTCCCTGACATAGTGATAATGCACCTCAATGTGCTTAGTGCGAGCATGGAACATAGGGTTCCTCGCAACTGCCAATGCGCTCTGACTGTCAGTGAAGATGGTGGTGGCAGAAGACTGGCCAACACCCAAATCAGCCATAAGGCGTCTGAGCCACACACACTCAACAGTAGCTGTGAAAGCTGCCCTATACTCAGCCTCACAACTGGAAGTGGCCACAGTAGGCTGCTTCTTGCTCAACCAAGATATACATGAGCTACCAAGCATGAAGCAAAAACCACTGGTGGACACACGAGTGTCATAGCAACCAGCCCAATCTGAGTCAGAAAAAGCATGCAAATCTGGCGGTAGTGATCCCCCCTTGGGATAAAACAACCCAAGTAGCTGAGTACCACTCAAGTAGCGAAAGATGCGCTTAACCGCTTTCCAATGCGTGACTCCTGGGCAATGCATAAACCTGCTCATCTGTGAGACAACAAACTGAATATCTGGCCAAGTAATGCATAAGTAAATCAAGCATCCAACAGCCTGCTGATAGAGAACAGCATCAAATGCATCTCCAGCATCATGAAGACTCAATCGTAAACCTGTCTCCATAGGAGTGGCAATAGGCTTACAGTCTTCAAGGCCAAAACGCTGCAATAATGTGTCTATATATTTCGTTTGACACAAAGCCATTCCATCATCAACATGCATAAACTGAATGCCCAAATAGTGATGCAAATGCCCCAAATCAGACATCTCAAATGAGGCATGCAAATCAGCCTTAAAATCAGCAATATGTTTCTCAATAGGACCAGTGAGCAACATGTCATCAACATAGACAACAATGATCAGAAGCACATCATTAGCACGCTTAACATATAAGGTGCTTTCAGTTGGACTATTCTCAAAACCATGTGCAACTAGATAGGCATGTATCTTCTCATACCAAGCACGTGGTGCTTGTTTTAAACCATATAATGCCTTCTTTAACCTGCAAACCTGGTTTTCATGTCCTTTCTGCACAAAGCCATGGGGCTGAAAAACATACACTTCTTCATGCAAGTCACCATTCAGAAATGCTGTTTTAATGTCCAACTGATGTACATTCCAACCATGATGGGCTGCAAGTGCACAAATGCTGCGAACAGTAGTCATGCGGCATGTAGGTGCAAAGGTATCATCAAAATCAATGCCTCTTTCCTGTGCATAACCCTTTGCAACAAGCCTATCCTTATACCTGTCAACTGTACCATCAGGTTTACGCTTCAGCTTGTATACCCACTTAGTGCCAATGGCCTTCTTGCCAGGAGGCAAGTCACATAAAGACCATGTACCATTCTTCATTATAGCATCATATTCAGATTGCATAGCAGCCATCCAATTTTCTGAATTTTGTGCTTCATCAAAAGAAACAGGCTCATTCTCATCACAGAGACTAGATGCAGCCATAGCATAGCAATCTGATGCAAAGGAGGCACTATGAGAGCCTGAACGAGTACGATATGACAGAGGTACATCTAATTTGCTGTCACGCAAAGTTTGCACCAGCCATTTTGGCATAGTTTTTGCCTGCTCAATATCAGCTCTCTCATCAACAAGTGCATCATGTAAATCTGCATCAGAAATGGAATGATCTACATCATCATATGAAACCTGCAAAGGTTGAGAAGTTGCCTCATTAGGACCAGCACTAGCCTATCCACCTGTAAAAAGAGGCATCAAAGTATCATACATGTCTTTGGAGCTAACAGATGTCTCCTTAGTACATGAAAGCAATGGCTGAATAGCATCTTCCACAAAGACAACATCACGGCTAACCAGAATGCGTTTAGTCTGTGGATGATACAAACGATAGCCTTTACTTTCAGAACTGTACCCAACAAAAATACATTTTACTGCCTTATCATCCAATTTTCTGCAATGTTGTTCAGGCACTAATGCATATGCCAAACAACCAAAAACATGCAGATGAGCAACAGATGGCTTGCGGTCATGCCAAGCCTCATATGAAGTGATAGACTGCAATGCTTTAGTGGGACACCTGTTCAGTACATATGTTGTACACATGACAGCCTCAAGCCAGAAACTATGTGGTAAAGCCTGACTTTTGACCATGCACCTCGCCATCTCCATGAGTGACTTGTTCTTTCGTTCAGCAACTCCATTCTGTTGAGGTGTACACGGCACTGTACACTGGTGTTTTATCCCACGTTCAGCCAGAAATGCATTAAAATCTAAAGACATATATTCCCCCCCTCGATCAGAACGGAGGGTGCCCATTTTACATGCTGACAGATTTTCAGCCAAAACCAAAAACTGTTCGAAGCACATGAACACTTCGGACTTTGCTTTGAGTGGATATACCCATGCATGCCTAGAAAAATCATCAATGAAAGTCACGAAGTAAAGGTAATTTCCAAAAGAGGGTGTCTGCATAGGACCACAGACATCACTATGTACAAGCTGCAATTTTTGCGTAGCCCGAACTGAACCATCTTTTGGAAAGGAAGAACGCTGCATTTTTCCCAAAATACAGCCTTCACAAACATGTTTTCCAAGTGCCTCAAGTTTGGGCAAAGAGGACACCATTTCAGATTTCTGCAGGCGTAACAAACTAGCAAAATTCAGATGACCAAATCGTGCATGCCAAAGCTTTGCATTTGACATAGCCTGAGAATCATGAACTGCACATGCCGAATCATTCACAGATCTTTCATAGTCTATGAGCTTATACAGCCCACGACATAAAATGCCAGAAGCAATAATCACATCGCCATTTGAGAGATCATGGACTGTACACCTGTCATCAACAAATTTCACAACCAAGCCAATCTTGGCTAATGCAGAAACTGATAACAGGTTCTTTTTGATCCCTGGCACAAACAAAGCATCTGACAAAGTGAAAGAACTACCATCCGCAGTAGTCAGAATGATCTTACCAACTCCCATAACAGGATAAGAGGAGTTATTGGCGCATGTGACAGTATTCCCTGTAGGGACAAGCTCGAGTGAAGAGAAGAAACTGCGCTGCAAGGTAATATGTTTGGTCGCCCCACTGTCAAAGTACCAAACATCTGAGTCTACTACAGACATGCACTGATCATGAGAAGATGGGTCAAAACTGCAGACAGTAGTAAACGCCCATTCTTCTTCCTGCACAAGATTTGCAGACTCTGTTTTTGGTGTAGAGGCCTCTGCAACAACCATTCCAGCCTCTTTCTTCTTTGCCTCTTTAGCAGCCAGTTTTGGACAGTTCTTTATAATATGATCATTTCCTTTACAGTACTTGCAGAACAATTTCTGCTTTTCTGATTTCTTCTCATCTTTATCCTGGTTCTTCGATTGTGCAGCATTTGCAGATTTCTGCTTACTAGTAGAAGAGCTCCATTTTCCTTTGCCCTTCTGACTAGCCAAGAAAGCTTGATCTGCAACATGCATAATGGACCTGTTCTGCCTGGACTGATCTTCCTGCAACAGAACAGAGACTAATTCCTCAAATGACAAGGCATTCGGATTACCTTTCATCATCAACCGAAGAGTAGAGGCAAAACTCTGATATGAATCAGGAAGACCATTCAGAACGGTCTGCACAAGTGAGCTATCTAGTATAACCTCATCAGCAGAAATCAATTGTTCCTTCAGGTCTTTGATCTTTGTAAGAAAACTGTCCATAGAATCACCTTCATTCATGTGCTCACTCTCCAACTGTTTTCGGAGGTAAGCAACACGAGCCTCATTCCTAGCCTGGTACAAAGTGGTAAGTGTATCCCAAGCATCCTTTGCTGTTCTGCAAGAGCGAATGTGAGGAATAATGGCACGTTTGATAGACAAGGCTATCAATGCATGTGCCTGGGCATCTCTGCCATCCCAACGAATATGCTCTGCAGTAGGTGCAACAGAAACAGCAGCATGAACAGGAATCTGCGGAATATCATCTTCGACACCATCTTCATCAGCTTCAACACCTGTATTTGCAGTACCTGTCATTATAGGTGTAACAGGACGTCTTTCAACACCCTGCACAATGTTCCACAATCCTTTTGCAACCAGTACATGTCGCATCATATAAGCCCATAATGGGTAGTTGGTACCATCCAACTTATCCTCAACAGCCAACATACGGAATACATCACTGCTTTCAGCCATGGCCGGTGACTAAAATACCTTGATGCACAAAATTGACTGTATCTCAAAAAGTTGAACAGAACTGCCCAGATGAGTTCTGCTAGACCTGTAGCAGACTTCGAGACGCTTAAACTGGCGAACAGAAACTGGTATATACCTTTGGCAAAAAAGGACGAAATAGCCTGCACAAGCGTTGCGATAGTGCGTTCGGAGGCCGAAACGAGCTCAAATCGCGATTTTGGCACCACATAGCGAAGCTGTTTTGATCTCGAAAACACCCTGAGTATGCTCACCAAATTTTGTGCGAATCTGAGACTGCAAACGGAGGAGTGTCGACGGCACCCTAGAAGAAGCGACGACCTGCTCTGATACCAATTGTTGGAGATAGACGTCTGCGGAAGCACGTGAACAACACAAGGAAGAAGAAGAAGCTTGGAGCACAACACACAAGACTGAATGTATTACTAGAGAATGTACAAAGATAAGTAGCCCATTAGGGCAATAGGGCGTATATACAAGCTGGGGGAAAAAAACCTCCTAAAGAGGGAAAAAAGTGCCCCGGCGGTCCTAGAGTGTTCACACACATCACTACCTAAATATATCAACAGACTTATAGGACAAAGTGTATGTTTTTCAGCCCCATGGTTTTGTGGAGAAAGGGCATGAAAAACTAAGTGTGCAGGTTGAAAAAGGCATTATATGGTTTGTAGCAAGCACCCTCTGCTTGGTATTACAAGATACATACCTAGTTGATTGCATATGGTTTTGAGAACAGTCCAATTGAGAGAACCTTGTATATTAAGCATGCAAATGATCTGCTTTCTGATCATTGTTGTCTATGTTGATGACGTGCTGCTCATTAGTGCTAATGAGAAGAATATCATTGATTTTCATGTTTATTTTCATGCACCATTTGAGATTCAAATTTGGGGTGTTTGCATCATTATTTGGGAATTGTGTTTATGCAAGTTGAGGGTGGAATAGATTTGTTTCAGAAAATGTATATTGATATATTATTGCAACATTTTGGCCTTGAAGATTGCAAACTTATTGTCGCTCCTATGGAATTAGGTTTAAGGTTGAGTCTTGATGATCTTGGAGATGCATTTGATGTTTTTCTCTATCAATACGCTATTAGATGCTTGACTCGTGTATGCGTAACTTGGCCTAATATTCAATTTTCTCTCTCATAGATGAGTAGGTTTATGCATTACCTAGGTGTCAAGCATTGGCATTTAGTTAATCTCAACGTTCGCTACTTGAGTCGTACCTGACTATTTGATTGTAGTATCCCAAGGGGGATCACTACCACTAGATTTACTATGCTTTTTTTTCATGCAAAACCAAGTTCTGACTAGGTATTCTACCCTCGCAAAGCAAGAGCTAGATGTAGAGGTTCTAGAAGTGGAAGAGGAAATAGCAACCAAGACCAAGCTCAACATTAGAACCATGTAGGATGGGGAGAACAATGTCAAGACAGGAGGAGCTAAAGAGGTAGCATAAATTTCCAAAGAAATGATTCAGGTAATGATAGTAAAGGATGTTGGAATTGTGGTAAAACTAGACAATTCGAATGTGATTGTAGGTTGAAGAATCAAAATAACAGAAGGAAGCAAAACAGCTATGCATTCACAAGTGCAGATGATTCTAACAAGCTATTCATGGTCCAACATCACATGGTGAATACGATGTCTACTTATGTTTCAAAATCAAATGGTAATGTTTGGTATGTTGATTGAGTTGCTTCAAATCACATGAACAATCATGCAGAAAGGTTTAGTAGTTTGTGGAAATTACGAGCTCCTAGATATGTTGAAATAGGTGATGACACATCACATCCTATCGAGCATGCATGAAAAATTGCATTGTCTATGGAGGATGGGAAGGTAACATATATTCCTCATATGCTGCATGTTCCAAATGTGACAAACAATTTGGTTTCTGCTAAACAAATGGTTGACTAGAGATTATAGGTCAGGTTCAATGCTGATGGGTTTTATATAGAAGAGTAAAAACAACATGGAAGAGTGATTGCCAAAGGAAACAAAGCGGGTAGGATGTTCATCTTAAATGTGAGAATTCCTAAAATGAATGCAGACATGTTTGCGAAAGGTGTAGGAGTTATTGTTGATATAGAGATTTGGCACAAACAAATAGAACATGAAAATTTGTAGAGGCTAAAATCAATGCAAGTAAAGGAGATTGTCAATGGACTACCAAATTTCAAGGTTTGAGCAATGCAAAAGGTATGTGGAGCATGTACATTTGGTAAATAGTCAAGAGCATCATTTCTGCATGACAAGCATGTTAGTGAGAATATGTGAAAAATAATACATACAAATGTTTGGGGTCCTTTAAAGACCACATTTATGGGCAGTTGCAAGTTTTTTGTTAGTTTCATTAATGACCATACATGGAAAGTGTGGTTATATTCCATGAAAGAGAAAAGCAAGGTGTTCACTCACTTCTATAATTCTAAGGAAATGGTGGAAAAGTAGATGGGGAAGTATTTTCAGAACTTAAGATCTGATGGAGGAGGTGAATACATGGCAAATGAGTTCAATAGCTTTCTAAACAGTCATGGAGTTTGACAACAGCTTTCATGTAGGTACACACCACAACAAAATGGTGTTGCCAAACACAAAAATAGACAAATTGCAAAAATAGCAAGAGACTTGATGGCTGAGAAAAATATGCCTCATTGTTATTGGGAAAAAGTTATGCAAAGTGTTGTATACATCATGAACAAAACCGTGCTTGTCGTCTACAATGTTATCCTGTTTGGGCACATATGCCAAAATAATCTCTCGAGTATGGACTCCCTCCCTGACATAATGATAGTGCACATCAATGTGCTTTTTTGAAGCATGCAACATAGAATTACTCACAATTGCCAATTTTCTCTGAATGTGAATAAAGATGGTGGTGAAAGAAGAGTGATCAACATGCAAATCAGACAAAAAGTGTGTGAGCCACACACACTCAACAATGACTATGAAAATTACCTTATACTCAGCCTCACAACTAGAAATGGCCATAGTAGGCTACTTCTTGCTCAACCAAGATATGCATGAGCCACCAAGCATGAAGCAAAAACCAGTAGTGGATACATGAGTGTCATAGCAATCAGCCTATTCTTACTTAGTAAAAGCATGTAAATTTTGCAGTAATGATAGTCCCTTGGGATAAAACAATCCAAGTATCTAGGTACCACTCAAGTAATGAAAGATGTGCTTAACTGCATGTCAATGCTTCACACATGGGCAATGCATAAACCTACTCATCTCAAAGACAGCAAGATCAATGAACCATTACAGGATGTAACTTTGTAGTGATCTGTAGTAGGATCTTTCAATAGTGCCGCAATAACTAGGCCTTACATATCATATGGAATTGAGTGTTATCAAAGTCTATGTCTGGTCCAAGGACCACACACTTGTAAGATACATGAAGAATGTTATAGTATCTGAAGGCTAGTATAAATAAATTATTGTTCTACTCATATGATGATGATTTGCAAGTCAAAGCTTACTCCAATGCCAATTGGGCTAGTTCAAAGGATAATAGAATAAGTATAAGTGGTTACCTAGTCATTCTAGGTAGCAACATCATCTCATGGATTTCAAAGAAGCAACCCATAGAGGCATTATCATCCACCGAGACTAAGTACAGAGATTTGGCTCAAGTCACATGTGAGCTAATGTAGATAAAGAAGTTATTTATGGAGCATAAGTTTCAATTTAACACATATCCAACTTTTTTGTGATAAAATGAGTAGCATTCATCTAGCATCGAATCCTATCTATCATGCTAGAACCAAGCATATTGAAGTGCACTATTACTTCATAAGGGAAAATGTGATATGCAAGGAAGTTTCAATACATCATATTGGTACCAAGGACCAAGTTGCTCTCATTTTTATAAAGGCTTTGGATGGAATAAAGATTTCAAATTTTAAGCAATGCATCAACATGAAGGAGCTCAGATGAAGATAAAGATTTGAAGCTTAAGAAGGAGTGCTAAAAGTGAAACATCAAGGAAAAATTCGTGGGAAATCAATCATGTAAATGTGGAAGAATGAAAAGAATGAAAAATCCATAAGATTCCATAAAGACAACTCAATCAAACACTCCCAAGGCATCTCAAATAAGTCCTCCAATTTAGGAGGCTCATTGGGAAAGATGCTTCCTAGATTTTAGGGGCCAACTCCTCACTATAAATGTAGCATGTATCTCAACTTCTTTTGAGTCTTTGGTTTTGGACTTTTACTTTACTTATTACATGCACTAAGTTCTCAAGTTGTAATAAGCAAGCCCTTTGCTTAAGCTAGCCCCTTGCTTGCTTGCTTGTTATCTTTGAATAGGCATATCTATGTGTGTGCACAACCAATGTTGTACCTCTCTATCCTTGAGTTGTTAGCATTTTTTTCTCCCTCCTTATGTATCTAGTTGATGTAGTCTTTCAATCATTGGATAGATCTTAGATTCTATTTTGATCATGCTAAGTGTCTGTAGCATTCACTGCATTTTTCTGGAGAAAGCCTTAGTTTAGTGAACTGTGGTGATTGATCTCTCTCTTTGTGTGTAGGCTATATTGGAGCTAGTTTTTCTTGTGCTATAAGGGTTGGTTCTCCTTATCTATGTATCCATTAGTGATGCTTTTTATGGTAGTGGTTTGCACTTATAGTGTTCTAAAGTTCAACCAAGGTTGTCATTCATTCTCTAGTTAGTCTGTGAGAAATGCTTGCTAGATTGAAGTAAGGTTTCTCTTTGACAAGCTATAGTGAGCATTCAAATAGCTCATCTTGTGGACATTGTTTCTCTCACTATGGGTATCCATTGTGAGTGAAACTTGGTTTCTTGAAATTCTAGTATTGTCTACTATGGGTTCATAAAAGCCCATTGGATTTCTTTGCATACACTATTAGAAAGAGAAATTTTGGTTTGCAGAGGTCAGAGAAGGGTACCTCTGGAGGTATTTGCATTTCGTTATTGCATAGAGATTGAGATAATAATACTATTTATGTGTATGTTTATGCATGTTTATAGCTTTTTATGTATGTGTGTATGTATGTGTACATATGCATATGTATGTATGTGTATGTATATATGTATGTGTGTCTAAATATGTGTGTATATGTATATGTGTGTATGTATTTTTATGTGAATTAATTGTCATAGAAAAGGAAACCATCCTAAACCTCAAATTACATGCAACTTATATATCTCATGGCTGGTTTAGAATTCAGAGAAACTAATGCTTTCATTGTGTCCACAACTTGCAAAACCCTAAGATAGATTGTCTCCTTGCTTGATTCTGACATTGAGAGATCATGTTTTGAACTTATGATATCATCGATGATACCATCAATTCATAATCGCCTTTGATGAACCACCCTTGAAAACTTATATAAGGACGGGTTGATCACATAGATACTCAATCTTGCCAAATGTTGGAGAGCAAATCACAAATTGGACATAAAGTTGAAGGTCAAAGTCTAAGAAGAAAAGCATATGCCTATGTGAAGGGACAATTTCACTCTTGCACTTTAATTGTAAAGCTAGACTTAACTTTAGTTCTAGTTTTTTTCAAAAATTACGAGATTGAGAAAATCTATATAAGTAAGTTTGTATCAACTGATGTGGTGAGGTAGAGAGAGAGAGAGAGAGAGAGAATGTGAGAAGGAGTTCATTTTGTATGACTGAGTATAGTCAGGCTTCTCTTGGTGACAAAGCACGTGTAAACTTATGAGCTTTTCATAGTTAGGAGAAGAACCAAGTAAATTTCTATGTATGAGATTCTCTCCTCCATCTTCATACTTTGTCTACTATGTGGCATCGAGTTTCAACACAAAGTTGATACCTAGCATTGACATCCAACATAAAAGTCTTTTACTTCATGTATGCATTCAAGAGACTAGTTTAGATGCTAAACAATTGGCTAAAGTCACACCAAGTCGATGTCTGGCATTGAATTCTTGCTGCAAGTCGATGCTAGGCATCAAACTTTCATCACAGGGACATATTTTTTACTAAAATAGGCAAGTTTTCCAGTTTTGGTAGCTCATACATAGTCATCTTGTGAAGGCCATACCTTGATCTGTAGTGCTCCTTTTTAGCAAATAATAGCTTTTTGGAAAGCTCTTCTCTTCTATTTCCATGCACCAAAAGATGTTGGAGAAATAGTATTTGTGCTAAGAGAAATAAGCAAAAGAGTGAAGGTATGTCATTTTAGTGACTAGAAAGTTTTGAAGAAGCAAAGTTCTTAGTTTAAGCAACCATTTCTCAAAGTTTGGAGAAGCATTGAGTTAATGGTGAAGATGGATGTGTTCTAGTTTCACATTAAATCATTTCTTTTGATGTTTCACACATCAATAAGTGGTATCAGAGGGTAAAGGTTCTCGAGAGCAGAAGACGTCAAAGGTACGAGAAGTTTTTGCAACGTTTTCATTAAAGTTTGAAAGTTGAAGCATTCAAAGGCACAAGGCATGAAGAGATTACTTCAAAAGTATATTCACACATAAAGAACTCCAAAAGGTATTATTCTTTATCCCTTAAACTCACACGTTGAAGCAGAAGCAAAGAATTATGGCAGATCATATCTCCATTGACAAACTAGACAGAGATAATTATCTTGCATGGGTAATGAGAATGGAAGCCTTACTTATAAGGATCTCATGGTGTACATAATAGGTGAAGAAGAAAAGCCAGTATTTGAAGATGAAAGCCAACCAAAGAAAGAGGAACTGGATGCTTTAAAGCATTGGCAGAAGAAGGATGCAAGTGCAAAAGCTTACATCTACAATACAATCTCAGATCATTTGCTACCACACATTAGAGGATTGGAATCAACTAAAGATATATGGGATGCATTGGAATCATTTCCAAAGTACTACCAAATCAAGGAAAGCAAGTCTATGGTCAGAGTTTACTACATTCAAGAAGAATTCAAGTCAAAGTATTAGTGATTATGTAACCAAGATGAAGGATGTAGCAGATAGTCTTGGATCCATAGATGAAGATGTTGAAGATCACAGATTGATTGCTCAATCGCTTACAAGTTTGAGAGGAGATGAAAGTTAAAAACCTTTAGTCTTGTCAATAGAACTTTCTTTGAATCATTATGATCTAGATTTGAATCAATTGCTTGGTTTGATCCTCACATTTGAGCAAGACTTGAAGGGAGATGGAGATAAAGGACAAAGTTTTGCAATGTACATGAAGAAAAAGAAGAAAGGAGATAAAGGTAAGGCAAAGGATGAAGAGGAATCGAGTTCTCAAGAAGAAGTAGAAGCACTTGTTGAGGTAGAGCAAGAGGTTTTGCAAGCGAAAGAGGTAATCAGAATAACAATAAGAAGGCTTGCTAGATCTATGGATTGAGTAATCATTGGGCTCCTGCCTGTTGGCATAATATACAAGGATAAAATCAAAATCACATTAACAATAGTAGAGGTAGAGGTGGAAGATATAAAAGTTATTCTTAGAGAGGTAGAAAAAATCAAAGAGGAGGCTATGGTAGAGGTGGAGGAAGAAGTTGGGGACATAATCAATCCTACAACACCACCTACTACAATTATGCAAAAGACACACAAAATGAAAGTCATACATCATTGATGATGAATTCAATCCATAGATCAGATAAAGAATGACTAAAGGTATTTTACATTGACTCTAGATGTTCTAATCATTTGTCAAGAAACCTAGAATTGATGTTAGAATTGGAAAAAGGTATTTCTAGTCATATAGTTCAAATAAGTGATAATACAAGACATAGTGTACATTCAATTGGAAAAGTGAAATGCAAGAGTGGAGCAGATTTTCTAACCAATGTTTTGTAAGCTCCCACAATACCTAAAAGCTTGATTAGTGTGGGACACATAGTTCAAAAATGTTTTCAAGTCAGGGTTACAAATGAAGGAGTATTTGTTGAAGATCCAGAGAATGGATATAATCTGATTGTTTGTGGTAGAAAGAAGGTAGAATCTTTACTTTAAGAGTGCAAGGAAACATTGGTCAAGCTTTGCTCACACATGGTGAAGGAGTGATTAGAGAACTTCATCTCTCGCATAAGAGATTAGCTCACTTCAATGAAAGAGGAATTAAAGCTATGGTTGCAAATCACTCTGTACTAGGACTACCAAATGTGGAGAGTCAACATATGATTTGTGAATGTGAAGCATGTCTGCAGATCAAATTCATACAGCTAAAGAATTTTAAGAAGAGCTAAGAAGATGTGAGAAAGAAAAATCAATTGTGCAGGTAAATGAAGATGAAGACTATATGCAAGCAAGTACATCCAGAAGTGGACTAAAAAGAAGGAATGAAGAAGCTCCTATATTTGATGAAGAGGTGTAATCAGACACACATGAAGAATGTGAACCAAGGAGGTTAAGTAGGACAAGAAGGTAGCCAAAACGTTGTTCTTATGATAAGGTAAGAAGAAATGGAAAGAAGCAACGAAGGAATAATTCAATGCACTATTGCTATTGCAACTTCAAAAGGATGGACTCTGAGTCAACTCGATATAAATAATGCATTCTTGAATGGATACATATCAGATGAGGTATACATGGAACAACTTCAAGGGTTTATAGATTCCAGGTATCCAAATTTTGTTTGCAAGTTGAGAAGAGCACTCTATGGATTGAAGCAAGCTCCAAGAGCATGGAACTATAGATTGGTGAAGTACCTCAATGATCTTGGATATCAAAGTTCAAAAGCAGATCCAAGTCTACTCATCAAAAGAATAGAGGAAGGTACAATCTAGATTTGTATTTATATAGATGGTATTATAATTACGGGTACTTCAGATGAAGGAATCAAGGAGGTAAAGAGATTACTTGAAAAAGAGTTCAAGATCAGTAATCTAGGAAAGCTATCATATTTTCTTGGAATGGAAGTCACTTATGCAGATCATGGCAAATATGTATCACAAGAAAGGTATCTTTTGAAGCTATTGAAGAAGTTTGGTATGGAAAGTTGCAAAGAAGCTTCAACAACACTTGAAGTTAAGACGTGATCTTAGTTATGCAGTGGGATTTCTATCACAATTCATGCATTTTCCAAAGGATCCTCGTGAAAGAGTTCTTAGATATATCAAAGGAACCATAAAGGAAGGATAATATTATCCTTTTACTTGAGATTTGAAGTTGAGGGCCTATAGTGACTCAGACTGGGAGGTAATCAAGATGACAAAAGATTAACTCATGGTTACATGATATATATTGGTGATAAGCTTGTAAGTTGGTGCTCAAAGAAACAACATACAATAGCATTAACATCAACAAAAGCGGAGTACAAAGGACTTGAAGAAGTATCTAAGGACGTCATATGGATGCAGACATTGTTCAAAATCTTGGGCATTGATCAAGGTATACCTACAATACACGGAGATAACATGAGTTCACTTTATCTTGCAGCAAATCTAGTATTTCATGCAAGAACCAAACATATAGAGATACAATATCATTTCTTGAGAGAAAAGATAATGGAAAAATAAATTGAAGTGGAGTACATTTCTAGAAAGGATTAGATAGAAGATATAATGACAAAGAGCTTGGATGATGTGAAGACCAATAGATTCAAAAGCATGCCTAGAGTAAAAATAAAAGAAGATGATATGAAGACATAGAGAATGTCAATTAGTGGTTGAGGGAGAGCTATTGCAGAATCAATCACAAATTGGACGTAAAGTTGGACTTAACTTTAGTTCTAGATTTAGACTTAACTTTAGTTCTAGAGTTTTTTCAAAAATCACGAGATTGAGAAGATCTATATAAGTTAGTTTGGATCAACTGACGGGGTGAGGTAGAGAGAGAGAGAGTGTGTGTGAGAAGGAGTTCATTTTGTATGACTGAGTATAGTCGGGCTTCTCTGAGTGCGAAAGCACTTGTAAACGTTTGCATTTTTCATATTTATCACAAGAACTAAGTACATTTTTGTGTATGAGATTCTCTCCTTCATCTTCATACTTTGTTTACTATGTGATGAGTTCAAAAGTTCGAGTTTTCCAAGCAACTCGATGCCTTGCATCGAGTTTGTGCTGATAAGACCTTGTTTTATTCTTTGAGTGTTATCTACTGCTAGAACTTCTTAAAAACATGAGATTTGTGGAGCAACTCGATGCTTGGCATCGCGTTTCAACATAAAGTTGATACCTAGCATCCACTTCCAATATAAAAGTCTTTTACTTCATGTCTGTGTCAAGAGACTAGTTCAGATGCTTTAAAAAAAGGCTAAAAACACACCAATTCCATGCCCGACATCGAATTCTTGCTGCAAGTCAATGCTAGGCATCCAATTTTCATTATAGGACATACTTTTTACTAAAATAGGAAAGTTTTCTAGTTTTGGTAGCTCATACATAGTCATCTTGTGAAGACCATAACTTGATGTGTAGTGCTCCATTTAAGCAACTAATACCTTGTAGGAAAGCTCTTCTCTTCTACTTACATCCACCAAACGATCTTAGAAAAATTGTATTTGTGCTAAGAGAAATTGCAAAAGAGTGGAGGCATGTCATTTTAGTGACTAGAAATTTCTGAAGAAGCAAAATTCTTAGTTTAAGCAATCATTTCTCAAAGTTTGGAGAACTTGAGTTAATGCTGACCATCGAAGTGTTCTAGTGTCACATTAATTCATTTCATGTGATGTTCCACACATCAACACCAAAATGTCAGGGGAGCACTAGATTGTGCTCTTTGACTATACTAGACAAGATTTTAGAAATACACTTCTGATTACAAGAACACCCATGTAGGGAAAATAATACAAGAATATGTGATTGATACAAGACGTCCCAGAACCCGAGATGGATAGGTATGAATAGCTCAACTAGAGATGATACACAAGATCCCACAATGTGGGATCGTAATTATGAAACAAGATATCAAGATTACAAGAATTCCCTTCCAGATTAAGATGAATTAGATACAACAAATAACTTGAGAAGATCTCGTATTGTAAGATTACAAGAGAACAAGACAGCATGTCCAAGAACTAGACTAGAAAAGAGTGGAAAAAGGAACAAGACAAGAATCAGAACTAGAACTTGGAGAGTACTTACTTGGCAGTCATGACTCCTTGAGCTCCCAAGACTGATAATACACTCGCTTGTTGATCAAAGGCCCCTTACCAAGCTCAAAGGAAACTCAAAATTCTCATGGACCGAAGAAGCGGAAAACGCCTGTTAGACCTTGAAATCAACATTCACCACTACTCGAATTCTAGTTCATCTTGATGCTAGCAAGAACTTCTTCCTAGAGATAGATGCATCAGACTTCACCCTTGGGGCCATTTTATCCCAATATGGAGGTGATGGACCCCTACATCCCGTTGCATATCATTCAAGGAAATTTCCCCCTCTAGAGATTAATTATGAAATCCATGATAAAGAACATATTGCCATAGTAGATGTGTTTGATACTTGGTGTCAGCATCTGAAAGGAGCAGCTCGTAAAGTTACAATGTATATAGATCACAAGAATTTAGAGTATTTCATGACCATCCACTAGCCCAATAGAAGGCAATCTCGATGGGGTAATTTTTTTTGAGGTTCGACTTTGTCATCACATATCGTCTAGGGTGCCAACAATGTCGGTCAGATGCCTTGTCAAGAAGATGTTACCTTGCATAAAAGAAAGGTGAAGAGGCCTTTGATCAACAAGAGAGTGTATTACTCAAGCTTTAGTATCTCGACTTAGGAGCTATCTCTTTAGGCCATCATGAAGACTCAACCTTTAATCATTTGATCTATGACACTCTACCACAAGATGAATTATTTTGTAATGTTAAGCAAAAAACTCAAAAATGAAAACTCCAAGAAGTATGAATTTCATAAAAATGATGGGTTACTATTCTATAAGAACCTATTGTATGTACCTCTAGGAAATTCTAGGATCCAAGTACTTCAACAACGTCATGAAAACCTTGCAGCATGACATTTTGGAGTGAATAAAACAATAGAACTCATATCAAGCAATTTTTGTTTGCCTCAGATTTGGAAGGAAGTCAAAGAATATATCCAAACCTATGACACTTGCAATAGATCTAAGGTACTGTGACATAAACCTCACGGCCTCTTGCAACCTTTACCTATTCGAGAAAGGCCAGGATTCATTATCTATGGATTTCATTAGAGATCCTCCAAGGTGGGATAAATATGCTGCCATCCTTGTTATAGTGGATAGATTTACAAAGATGACACACTTTGTTCCAACTTCCAAGGCAATGAGAGGTGCAGCCACTGCTAGAGTTTTTCTCACATTCATCTCTAGGCTTATCAAATTGAGAAAGAGAATGGCTTTTGTAAAAACATGCCACCTTCCACTCCTCATGTCCATATAAGCTTGCAAATGATGATTTTAAGGCTACCACACATCCAAATATACTCCCATGATATTGCCCCCTAAAAGGCTGGATATAAGGAAATAAATAAGGTGTAGAGAGGAAGAAGATAGTGATGAAGGAGATGGAAATCTCAATTTCAATAGGGTACTCAAGAAAACCTTACCCTAATAGTAGAAAGCATCCCTATTTTATCAATGTGATTAGCTAAGTAACTACGGAAATGGAAAGGATGATGGTTATGCACCCAATTTGTGCACTAGAATGCACCAAGAGTACACAACTCAATATGAAAACTTACCATCATGTGATGCATCCAAAGGGAATGTCCTCAGCAGCACTCCAAGAAGTATCTGATGTAGATCCTTGTACACAACTAATGCATTGATGGCAAGCCAGAGAAACTTCACACAATAGAGTTTCAACTCTTAGACAGATCAATCGACATTGGTATGAAGACCTTTGTGGCAATATGGTGGTATGTGTAGCTAGAGAGAGAGACAGAAAGAGAGCGAGCAAGCACATGCATAGGAATCAGACACATGCATAAACGCACACACACTCATGAGAATGCCAAAGTTAAGTGCTCCAAGAAGATCTTTATTGCTTACAAATTTGATAAAAAGTTCACTAGCATTCTAGACTCCACTAGCTTATTTTAACAAATGACAGCTCTACCATTTTTAGTTTCTAGAAGAGATCTATCCACACTTCAAAAATAGTATTGCTAGACTATATGGAGGCTTAAATGATGTGAGAGATATTACACGTGCCCATGAATCTTGAGTGCTAAGCTTTTACATAGTTAGAACGAAACTAATGTGTATGCCAAAAAATGGACATTTTTACAAGTACTCTCAACGTAGTTTGTGGAAAACCTATTATAAAGATGGATTTAGGATGGGAGAATTCAAAGACCCCTTACTCCTTCAATTCCATTATTCTAATCCCCTTCGTCGATAGGCTTTTCCTTTTGAATTATCTTTGATCTCTTGGGTTTTTTTATTTTCGACCACTTTCTCAAGATTCCTATGATAGGGCGCTAAAATGTGTGATGAAATGCATGAGTTGTCTTTTCGTTGAGCCTAGAATGCGTTAACTAGGCCATTACCTATGAGTGAGAGTGTGAGAGTGACAGTGAGTAATTGTGAGTGAGAGTGAGTTTGAGAGAGTATGCAAGTTAGTATATATGATTGGATATTATTGGGGGCAAGTGTGCTCTATTATGAACTCTGTGTTAGTGTTTAATTGTGTGTGTGTGTGTCTATGAGTGTGATGGTGTGTTAGTGTTTAATTGTGTGTGTGTGTGTGATGGTTAGAGATTGAGATTGATTGGTAGTGCTGTGGAGTTACTGACTAAGAGTGATTATTTGTGAATGAGTGAGGAAATGTGTATCATGGTGTTGAAACTAAAGGTAATGCTAGAGCGTAGTGATTATGCGATCTAAGTTTGTGTGCGGGCTTGACAGTGTGTGAGCCACTAAGTGTGAGTTGAGTGAGAGTGATCAAAATTTTTGTTCTATTGAGTAGCATATTATATATGTTTTTTTTGTTTTACAATCTATCTAATGACACATCATCAAACCTCCCCCTCAAGCTGAGAATGAGTTTGAATACAAAATGAAAGAAATACATATGTCCATACAAGATGAAATACCATGAAATGAAATCTAGATACAAACTAAAGCTTCCTAAATCCTAAAGCTTCTCTAAAGTAGATGAACTTTTCTTTGGGAAGAGGTTTGGTGACGATATCCGTCACTTGATCTCCAGTGTTGATGTGAATCAGCTCCACTTCTCCTTTGATGACCTTCTCACAAACAAAATGATAATGAACTTTGATGTGCTTTGATCTCGCATGATAAGTTGGATTCTTTGATAGCATAATGTTGCTCACATTGTCATAATAGATGACCACCTTTCCATCGATGTAGACTCCAATGTCTTCAAGTAGGTACTTAATCCATGTTGCTTCACAAACAGCTTGTGTAATGCCTCTATATTCAGCTTTGGTACTTGACAAAGTGATAGTTGGTTGCTTCTTGCTACTCCAAGAAATGATTGCACTTCCAAGCGAAAATGAAAATCCACTTGTTGACCTTCGATCCATGACATTTCCTACCCAATCCACATCCATGTATGCATATATACATGGCTGAATTTTTTTCTCATAGAACAAACCAAAGTTGCATGTCCCTTTCAGATATTGCAATATGCATCTCACTGCATCCAAGTGCACTCTACATAGCTTATGCATAAACTGACTTACCAAACCAACTCCAAAACTCAAATCAGGTCTTGTCTTTGTTAGATAAATCAAACTTCCAATCATTTTTCTATACACATTCGCATCATGCAAGTATTTCCCATCATCCATAAGCTTTACATTAGTGTCAAGTGGCATATGAACAGGTTTGCAAGCACTCATACCAAATCTCTCGAGCATTTCTAGCATATAATTGTGTTGTATCATCCAAATTCCCTCTTTTATTGAAATTACTTCAATTCCCAAAAAGTATTTTAGCTCTCCCAAATCAGACATCAAAAATTTAGATTTCAATTGCTTTTTGAAATTAGCAATCCTCTTCTCATCATTGCCACTAATGATCAAATCATCGACATAAATCAGTAATAGAATTGTTTCGCTTCCTTGATTCCATGCAAACAGTGAATAATCAGCCTTTCCTTGCATAAATTTTAGATCCAACAACTTCTTAATGAATCATTCACACCATGCTCTTGGTGCTTGTTTCAATCCATAAAACGCTCTCTTTAACTTGCATACATAGTCAAGATACTTTGGATGCACATAACCTTCTAGTTTTTGCATATAGACTTCCTCATGCAATTTGCCATTCAAGAATGCATTCTTAACATCCATTTGATACAATTTCCAATTGTTCATAGCAGCCCATGCAATCACGCTTCTCACCGTTGTCATTTTCACCACTTGACTAAACTTTTGATCGTAATCCAATCCATATACTTGTGCATATACTTTGGCAACTAAGCGCGATTTAAATCTTTCCAATGAACCATCACTTTTGCACTTCAATTTGTATACCCATTTGCATCCAATAGCTTTCTCATGCTTGATTCTCTCTGTCATGTATGCATAATTAAGCTCCATAGACTTATTGTATGGATTCAATCTATCCACACGATGTCTTACTCATGTAGATCGTCTCAAAGGTGTTTCTTCATCTGATCTTGAACGTGTCTCTTTGCTTGCGTGTGGAGGAACATATTTCTCCTTCATATTTTTCAACATGCCAGACATAACTATCTCATCATCAATATCTGAATCAGACATGTACGTATCTTTCCCTATCTCCTTTCTTCTTGCATAGTCCTTTGCATTTTTCACTCCATGATGTTTTAGGTGTAGGAAACTCACATGAACCATAGTCTTGGCTTTCATCATGGTCAAAATGTCTACGACTTGTTCCTGGCTCATCATCAACATTATGCATAGAATCATCCATATCATTCTCTATCACAACCATGTCTTTAGGTGCATACCATGATGCATTTTCATCGAATATAACATCTCTGCTTACTAAACATTCTTTTGTAATAGGATTATAACATCTAGATCCTTTCTTGTCTTTTGAGTATCCAACAAATATGCACTTTTCAGATTTTGCCTCAAACTTGTGTCTCAACTAACTAGGTACGTGTGCATAAGAAATACATCCAAATACTCATAAATAGCTCACATTTGGCTTATGCTTCCATAGCCTCTCATAAGGAGTGAGATCATGAACCATGCATGTTGGAGCTCTATTTATGACATGCACAACTGTATGACATGCTTCTGCCCAAAACATATCTTGCATGTTCTTTTCATTCAACATGGCTCTAGCGACTTACTCAATCACACGATTTTTGCATTATGCAACACCATTTTCCTGTGGTGTGTATCTACAAGACAACTGCCTTTTGTTTCCATGATCACTAAGGTATTGATCAAATTCCCTTGAGACATATTCTCCCCCTGAATCTGATCATAGGAATTCTATATACATTCCCAACTGCTTTTCAACCATATTTTTGAATCTCACAAAGCACTCAAAAACTTCATTCTTATGCATCAGGAAATAAATCCATGTATATCGACTATAATCCTCAACGAAAATAAAAATATATAATGAGCCACCAATTGATTTTGTTCTAAGAGGTCCAACCACATCACTATGGATTAGCTCTACAGGTCTCCTTCTATACATTTCCCTTCTTGAAAACTTCATACGTTGATGTTTTCCAAATGTGCATGTTTCACATATTATTTTGAATTTTAAATGACCAAATCTTGGTAGTCCATGCACTAACATTTGCTTTTCCATAGACTTCAATTTCCTCAAATTGATATCACCAATTTGTTTATGCCATAATTCACTTATATCTCAGTATTCACTATTCTTGGCATACATGTTCTCATAAAGGGGTGTACCCATGTCAAACGTGAACAATCTACCCATCTTCTTTCCATGACCAACTAATTTTCCTCTTTTGCCATACTTGAAAACATGTATAAAACAACCACGTTTATTGAAAATTACTTCCATGTCTTGATCCGCAAGTTGAACAACCGAAACTACGTTCTTTGTAATGCTAGGCAAATGTAAGACATCGCTTAATGTGTTTCTAACACCATTTCTTTGTACTAGCAGTACATTCCCAACATTGTTAATCAAGTGTAAGGTATCATCACCAGTTGCCACATACTCTATAGTCTTCAAAGACTCTTTTGACTCAAACCAATTTCCTGTGCTCGTCATGTGATTTGTGCAACCAGAGTCTATGTACCAGCTCATATCGTTTCCAATTTTAGACATACTATTCAACACATGCTCCATTGCAAACATATTATCTCTGCCATAGTCTCTATATGAACTTTCTGTAGAGAAATTTCCATGTGCTTGGCTTCTACCTCGTCCTCTTTGACTATTCTGCTTATAATAACAATCTTTCTCAAAATGGCCATACTTGCCACAATGATAACAGTTCCTAGGGGCCTATGATCTTCCTCTATCTCTTGAGTTTGATCCTCCTCTACCTCTTGGCATATCCATTGTATTTGCATTTCTAGTAGATGAATGCCCATGACTAGAAACTCTTCGTCTATGCTGAAAGAATGCATGATCTCTTGAATTGCCACTTCTAGATACATTCAAACCAAGCTTTAGATCTTCTGTCATGCAAAGAGCTACTAACTCGTCAAAATCAGGCATAGTGCCTCTTACTAAGATAGAAGTATCTAAGCTCTTGTACTATGATCTTAAACCATTTAGCATAACGGATACCATATCATCATCTTCAACCTTGTAGTTTATGGAAGCTCAGTGATCTTTCTAATTTCAGCCACATAATGAGGTATGGATCTATCTCCATGCCATACGCTATGCAACTTTTGCTTTAAGTAAAATTTTCTAGCTTCCGTCGATGTACCATATATCTTATGAATTATGTCCCAAGCTTCTTTCGGTGTGCTAGCCTTCATAATATGTGGAATCACAATCTCTAATATGCATATCAAAATCCAATGGAGAACCTTTCTAGATTTTTCTATCCATGTTTTATATTCCTTTTGCTCTTCTGCATTTGGGTTCTCTGGCAACTCAGGACACTCGTCCTCTCCACTAATACCCATAATCCTTTTCCCATCAAGAAATTCTCCATTCTATATGACCATATGTGGTAATTGTCTTTATTCAACTTATCACCAACTATTTGCGCAATGTTATCACCCATTCTTGCAATTTAAGCACTTCTCTATGCAATGGTAATCTTATGGTGAGGCCTAGAAAATACTCGGTAGCATTTCGACTGTATTTCTAGATATATGCACCAAAAATTGAATGTTCAAAGGTAATCTTGATGGTTTCCCTCTTGTTCTAAGCACTCCTTGCATCTCTATGCACTTATATGCTCAATTTTTACCTCTCCCAAAAAATTTCGACAGAGTCTCCTTTGTCCAAAGTGTATATGAGCAAAACCAACTATAGTGAATCCACTCTAAAACCCAAACTCTGGGTAAAAGCATCAATAACAACATGTAACGTAAGCAAATATACTCTGACGGGAGGCCGCAAAATCATACATTCATCCAGTGATCAATACACGAGGTCTTTGGACTGTCTTCTCTTTGGCCTTCCACGTATATCACTAGAGTATCTCCAAGCATGAGAATACCCCAGCTAAAAACCTTACCACATCCCTCAAGTTTTGCTTGAATTCAATGGTTTTCATCAAGGTCACTATTTGATGGAATTTATACCTGATTTGCCTTTAATCCATTGATGGTGTTTTTCACTTTCTATATGGTGCTAGTTTGGAGTGCAATAAAACATCCAGGTTGGCTCCCATACTATGGCTCGTGCAGCTCAGAGCATGGAGTGCTCCTTCTCCGTTAGATTAATTCTCACTCCCGTCTAGGGTGCAATCCACAAGAGACCTGGTGTAGAGCGTCCGTGGCTGTGATTCTTATGTGGTGATGTGTTTCTTGTTCTTTTCTTGTTCTCTGTGGGCGGCACATTTTGGTCTGCCAACACAGCAACTACTATATCTATGTATGCCTTCCATGAGGCCTTGCTCTGATACCACACTGTTGTTTAGTTGAGTGGCACAGCTATGGTGCAAGAGAATACGCAGACATGACGAAGCAAGACAGAGAAAAAATGCGACACAGTGGTGGTGGATCTTTTTGATTATATCTGTTTTTTTTGTTTTACAATCTATTTAATGACACGTCATCAAAAATGGATTTGGTGTGAGGAACTGCAAGGGAGCGTCATTGGATGTCAGTGTCCATAAATGAGTAAGAGTGAGGATTGTGAGAGAGATGGATAAATTTTACGAGAGTTTAGGTGCTCATAATGGAAATGAGTGTGTCAGTGTAATTAGTTGTCTGATCATGAGTATGATAGAAAAGAAACATTCTCATCAGAATCATTGACGAACACTCAGCCTTTGTCAATATTCAATGGCCATCATCTCCAACTAAAAAGTAGTGCTCACACTGATGATAGGATGAAAATAAGGAATCACTAAAATAGTCATACATCTCTTGTTTCTCTACCAAATCATGCATATATCTCAAAACGAAATAAAGGCAAAGAGCTAGAAGCCTGCATAGGCAAAATGCAGCATGCAATCACATAAAATTTTGAAAAGATGGTCGAAAATTTCACTAGATATGCTTGCGATAAAAAAGTTTGTTTCGAGACATCAATCTTTTGGTTGCTTACACATCAATCTTTTGGTTGCTTACATCAAACTTCAGATGTAATCACTTTACTTTATTCAAAGAGGTCTCAAACGCATGAATGTGATGTAATGGAACACTATGAGTGAGTTCCTTGACGTTTGGGCGAGAAACGCCTAAACGTTTTAAATTCCTTCTTCTCTTTTCCTTCTTTCGTTGCTTTCTATTCCCATAAAGCTGCCCTTTCATTGAGATTATGCGTAGGATTTGAGTCACATAATGAAGCGCGTTCTAGAGGGAGCGTGAATCTTCCTTTGACTTTGCTTTGTGGGTATCGCTTATGTCAACCGGTCGTGAGAGGGCCTATGCGGTTGAGAGAGAGAGATAGAGAGATTATGCCAACATAGAAGATAGGGTAGACAAAAAACAAGAAATCTTATCACTAAGAACTAATATGCACAACTAAGAACATACAGGATAATATGCACAACCAAGAACGAGGATATGTATCTTATCACTTTGCGCAACAGTCTATATATATATATACACTACAAGGAATACGGGCGTGTAGCGACGGTTAACGCGACAGAATTTCGTCGCTATAAAATTGCAACTTGCGTCGGAATTACCGTCAAGCGCGGACCGTCGATTATACGATGCAAAAAACGACGGTATTTGCGACGCTTCCGGCTAATGTCGCTTAAACGACGCTTGTTTAAGGCGTCGCTTAAGCGACGCGTTTTTGCATCACATAAGCGACGGTTTACACCGTCGTATAAGCGACGGGTGCAGATCGTCGTGTACGTGACGCTAAGCAAATGTCGCTTATACGACGACACATTGCATCGCTTATACGACGATCTGTTGACGGACAAAAATTAAAACGTTGGAGGCTCTGCAATCGGCATTTTCACGCATCCGATCGAAGAGCTCTCCAACGTTCGCAATTGCGCTGCGCTTACGAGCTGAAGCAAGTATATGCAGAATTGTTGTTTTGCTTAAGCTCTCTGTTATTGTCTCCCTCTGTCTTTGTTTCTCTCTTTCTACATCTTTCTCTCTTTGAATTTTCTCTCTCTCTCTAGATCTCTCTCTCTAGATCTCTCTCTCTAGATCTCACTCTCTCTCTCTCTAGATCTCACTCTCTCTCTCTCTCTAGATCTCTCTCTCTAGATCTCTCTCTCTCTCTAGATCTCTCTCTCTCTCTCTCTCTCTCTCTCTCTCTCTCTCTCTCTCTCTCTCTCTCTCTCTTTTCTCTCTCGTTATTGCAGGTTATTCAAGAAGCTAACCAAGCAAAAACTATGGATCACAATTGTAAGTACAATTTCTATTATTTGTAGATCATTTGAATTGTGTTATTTTCATTACATACCATACTCACACTTATTGATATGCACTCATACACTTATACATGATGAAGAAGCACACACACATGCATATACCTACATATACACATATACATGCACATACACACACATACACATAGAGTTATACATATACACACACATACACAAGAACATGCACATATTGATACATACATATACACTTATACATGCACATGCATATACATACATATACGCACACATACACATGCACATATACACATATACATGCACATACACACACATACACATAGAGTTATACATATACACGCACATACATATACACACATACACATGCACATGCACATACTCATACACACATATACACTTATACATGCACATGCACATACATACATATACACACACATACACATGCACATACATACATATACACACACATACATATACACTTAGGTACACACATATGAATGAATTATATAATTAAAGTATTAAAACACATGCTTAATATAAACAATAATAACAATCAATAGAACAAAACTCTTCATTACTTAATACCATACACACAATTCAAAACATGACTGAAATGAAAAATTTATAGATAAATATATATATATATATATCAATGTAAATACATATAATCCAATGTCATAATCAACTAAAATCCTAATCATCATCATCATGATCATCATCATCGTCAGCAATATCATGATCATCCTGATCTTCCTCATCCTCATCCTCATGATCACCCTGTGACGATCGAGATCGTCCCTCCTGTGTCTGTCTCTCCACCTCATCCATATTTGTCTCCCCATAATACTCCTGTATTACATAGAACAAACATAAATCAATAAAATAATTAAAACATTCATAACAACAAAATAATTATATAAAATTTAAAAATACTCACAAAGGCATCAGGTGATCTTGTATATACTCGCTCAAACAACGATATCCAAAATGTGTAGCATACTCGATCTCGTGTTTCGTAGGATATCGGCCATAATCCTTTCGCTGCAATGAAACAAATAAAAAACAGTAGTTGCTTGCATTTTAACTAAAATAAAAAATATACTCACAATAACACATATAATTACAAACGTAGCTACAAAACCATTATGGCCCATTTGGCCTAAGTGCGATGTGTGGCCCGACTCCACTCTCTTCTTTGCAGCAGCCTGTTTATTCAAGGAAAAAAATACATAAATTAAATTAAAAAATTACTACAATATCTAAAAATTATAAATATAAATTATTAATTTGTGTACCTTCTGCTGAGGAAATGACTCCTGAAGACGTAGCTGTCTACGAAAAAACTGCCACGACTCAGGTGGTATGTTAGCTCGCCTCTTATTTTTTTCGACCATACAATATCTCCTGTTAATTTAATCTCAAACAGAAAAAAAGTCAGAATACATACACATATATACACACATATACACATACACATACACATACACATACCCACATACACATATACATGCAAACATATACACATGCATATATGTATATATATACACATATACATACATATAACATAAACACACATATACATATCCACATATATACGTACACACACATGCATGCATATACACTCATTCATACAAAATACATGCATTTATCCCACAATAATATGTGTTGTGTATATGTGAATATGTGTGTATGTATAAATGTGTATATGTGAATATGTGTGTATGTGTAAATATGTATATGTGAATTTTTTATTTATGTAGATAATCAAATTATTAATATCAAATACCATTATTTGTAGATTCTGATCAATCAGATGGAACTCCACCACCGTCTCCTCATCGTGCAACGACTTTATACTGTAAGTATATGAAATATTTAATTTTAACTATATTTGATGGATACATAACTTATATATTTTTTTTATGTTTCTTATGATGTGCAGATTCTGATCAATCAGAGGGTACTCCACCACCTCCTACCCATGCAATGACTTCACATGTGTCCTCCGATAGGAATTATGATGAATTTTACTATCAAGAGCATATTATATGTTGGTGTAACTCTTGTTATGGCACATATCGAAGACCACGATTGGAATGTATTCAACATGAGGCAGAGTATGGTACTTTTGAGCATGCACCATCACCTAGTCAACGTGATAATGCTTGGGTATGTATTTTCTATATATATTAATGTCATTTTTTTATTTAAAAACCATGTATAAAATCAAATTATTATTGATATACAGGAATACTTGCTCGATGATGATGATGATGATGATTTTTCTCATAATGTTAATATACCTCGTACACGGCATGGACTTGCTGTTCATCAATTACAAGCAGAGGTTTCTAGAAATCCTCTACCTCCTGGTTTAGAGAATGAAACGGCTGGAGATTATCCATTGCCAGCTCGTGATCGTTCTTTAGTACAAACATATGATAGAAGAAGATATGGAGGATGGAATAGAGGACCACTTCCTTTAGATGGAGAGGTTTTCAACTTTTGGGGTAATCGCTATATGATTGCTCCATCCACTATTACTAATGCTGGTCGTGGTCTCTTTATTGTAGAGGATTTGTATGTGCCTCCGAACTCTGAAGTCACTCTTATGTCATTTTGTGGTCCTATATATGGATGGGGAGATTGGCATCGACTTTCACGTCATGTTCAAAGCATGAGTACTTATGGAATATGCTTGAACGCAGCATCTCTTACTAGTAGAAGGATTTTACATGCAGAAAATGAAAGATTATATATTGATGGAAGACCTTACACACATGGAAATATAGCAGGTTTAATAAATAGTAGTCGAGGGTTACATAATAGTTCAAGGACTAATTGCACATTTGAGGAGCGTGAAAATAGTCATGAATCACCATACATGAGTAGAGATGTATCAAGATACATAGTTGTCAATGCTATTACTACATTACATGCTGGTGATGAACTATTAGTGAATTATGGATGGTGTAGACTCCAAGAGCACCTTTTAGCTAGAGAGAATAAAAATTTTCTATCCATATTTAATAAGTTATATACTTAATTTTATATTTGAAGTTTAATTTTTATTCATTTATGAAATACTAATGAGTTTTATTTATATGTGTAGATTCCAACGTATGATGTTGATGATATTCGTCCACAACATTCACAATTACCAATAAGACCTCATTTATCAGAAGCTTCCATGAGGAGGCTACGCAAAACTAAGCATGTGCAATATGCAAAGTTGAAAGATCTATATTCAAAAGATGATAAAGTACAAGATTTGTGTGACAATGATGAAGATGATGGCATGGCAGATTTTATTGAGGATTGGTATCAAAATGACAGTGAGAGCATGGATATTTCTAAAAATGAGAAATATCTTCGAGAGGAATGTCTAAAGCATGTATATGAAGGAAGTCATTTGACACGACTAAATGCGAGCTTACTTATTCTCAACCTTCAAAATCGTTTTGGATGGAGTAATGTATCTGTTTCGACATTATTAAGGTATAAATTTCAATTTTCTATCTATTTATATATATATATATATATATATATATATATATATATATATATATATATATATATATATATATATATATATATATATATATGCATAAATATATATACATATATAAATACATGTAGGTTTTTATTCTTACTTTAGATAAGGTTATAAGAACAAGAACTTGAATTGAATGGAAACTTTTTGTCCGCGCATCTTTTAAAACTATTAATGCATCTTTCCAAATATTTGCAATGGTGACATGGATGAGTCGCATGCACAGAGGTTACTCAAGAGACAGCAATCTGATTATAATGGAGTAGTCCACTTTGTATCCTAAAGTTCAGATGCTCATCATTGACATGCAAGAGGTTTACTGCATACCCGAGAAATCTTGCTCTATCTTGACTAACCTCTGTGCATGCGATTCATCCATGTCACCATTATATGAACATATGTGTGAATTGACAGGATACGATTGTTTTGCGTAAATATTTTGAAAGATGCATTAATAGTTTTAAAAGATGCACGGACAAAAAGTATCTATTCAATTCAAGTTCTTGTTCTTACCTTATCTAAAGTAAGAATAAAAACCTGCATGTATATATGTATGTATATTTATTTACCTTTTTTAATATATCTTTTTTTGATAAACTTACAGGTTATTATCTGAAAAGTTTTTACCAAGTCAAAGTATTCTTCCTACCTCACATGATGAAATGAAGAAGATAATCAACAATCTTGGTATAGATTATCAATGTATACATGCATGTCCTAACGATTGTATTTTATATAGAGGTGAATATGCAGACTCTTTGACATGTCCCAAATGTCAATCTCCTCGATATAAGGGTGAAGAAGGTAAAATCCCGAATAAGGTATTGAGACATTTTCCGTTGGCTCCACGGATTAGACATATGTTTCAAAGCCCCGAATTATCAAAGCTTTTGACTTGGGGACATGATCACAAAAGTACTGATGGAATAATCAGAATTCCTCATGATAGTGTTGCTTTTCAGCATATTGATTCTACATGGCCTGAATTTGCACAAAATCCACAGAATCTAAAGTTAGGAGTTGCATTAGATGGGGTTAATACATTCTCCATGAAATCCAGTAAATGGTCAACATGGCCAGTGGTAGTCATAAACTACAATCTTCCGCCATATCTTAGCATTAAAAAGGAACATTTAATGCTTTCACTTTTAATCCCAGGCAAAAGACAAGTTAAAGATATGAATGTATATCTTGCTCCTCTCATTGACGATCTTCAAGAGTTATGGAGAGGTATTAATGTCATTGATATATCAAAAAACATCAATGAAAGACATATTACGATTCGTGGTATTGTGGCTTGGACTATTCACGATTTTCCTGGATATGGCGTTTGTTCAGGTATTGATGTAATTTTTTTATTCAATATGCATGTAAATAAATATGATTTAATCTAATTATATTTTTATCCTTTTCCATGATGCAGGAATATCTACTAAGGGTTATAAAGCTTGTCCATATTGTGGTGATTGGTTGAGATCAATCTATAGTAAGAATCTCAACAAAAATATTTATCTTCGACATCGATGATTCTTGCCTGATGATCATTCATTAAGATCTAAAAGAGAAGCGATACATTTTAATGGAAAGCTTGAAACAGGCCAGTATCCAAAACCTATGATGCCTATGGATTGGTATAAAAAATGGACAGATGGACCTCTGATAGATCCAGAAGCAGAAATCTTCAGTGATGATTCAGATAATGAGTATGTGAACAGAGGTAAAGGGAAATTGGCACTCGCAGAGAACATATCAATATGGTATTCTTTGGAGTATTGGAAAGAGTTAAAAGTATGTCATCTTCTTGATCCTATGCATATATTCAAAAATATTGGTTATTCACTATGGCAGCATCTTCTTGGACTAAAAGATACCACAACATCAAGGAATGATTTGAAAGATAAAAAATCCAAACCAAAGTTATGGCCAGTTTTTGATAGACATCGACAAGAAACAACTTATGCATCTGCTCCTTGGGTACTTACAATAAAAGAGATACAGACTATCAACAATAGAATTCAATTGATCAAGACTCCTACAGGATATGGAGCATCGTTTCAAAACATGTTTACTATGGATGATAAGAGCTTATCTTGATTAAAGACCCATGACTGGCATAACTTTTTGAAACATATTTTACCTTTGGTTATCGATGGATGTACAACGAAAGGAGTACGAGATGTGATCTATCGTCTTGGATCACTTATAAGGTAATTATGATACTTTTATATTTAATATGTATGAATATTGGATATCTTTTATTTTTTAATTAACTTCTTTACAATTGTTTTTATGATTTGTATAGGTGGATTACATCGAAAGAGATCGATAAAAATTCGATCCCACAAAAAAAACGTGAATGCAAAGAGCTACTATGTTTGATGGAAAAAGAACTTCCTAATTCATTTTTTGATATTCAAGTTCATTTACTAGTCCATCTTGTAGATGAGATAGAGATTGCCGGTGTTGTCAACACTCGATGGATGTTTTGGGTCGAGCGATTTATGGGAATACTAAAAGGTTATGTGCGACAAAGAGCAAAACCAGAAGGATCCATGGCAAAGGGTTGGATGCTTGAAGAGTGCATGTATTACGTTAGTGAGTACCTTGAAAGAGTTCATGAAGAAGCTCCACGTGCATGGACCAACGAGTCTTCTTCAAAAATAACAGATGAGGTATTATCAGGTAAGGGGGTTCCATTCTTATTTACATTTCAAGAAAAAAATGATGTTTCTACTTTTGTAGCATATAATAGCGAATGCATGCAAGCATTCGTTAGCGAGTACGAGGAACTTCAAAGTCTCCAAAGTAAAAGGCGAAAAAACAAAAGATCTAGACCTAATCTCGATAATAATGAGATTACAGATATACCTTCTTTCACGGATTGGCTATATAGTCGTTTGCAACGCACCAACGCAAATAATGAAGAAATCTTAGATGAGCAAAGAGAGTTAATGATAGGTTGTCAACAAAAGGTAATTTTATTAAAATATATATTTTATTTTTTTCATATATGTATGTTAGTTTCTATTTACTAATTGAATTTATTTTGCAGGCTCGAATGTTCACTAATATGTGAGCTTTTGGACAGCATATTAGAATCAAAGCCATTGATTCTTTACATAAAACAGAGGATTCTAGTATTGTTGCTTGTTTCAAGCAACTATCACGTGCTAGCTCAAAAGACACGAACCTTATAGATAGCGAACTTGGTTACGTAGGAACTATTGTTGGTATCTACGAAATTTCATTTCGTACATTCAAACAGGTAGAAAAAAGTTTATATATATTTTTTTTAGAGTTAGTTATTTTTTTAAGCACCTAATAATGGGACGTTTTTGTTGTTATATATTTTGATAGGTCATTTTGAAGGTTGACTGGTATCGAGCGGAGTATAAAGGTAGTAATTCTACAATAAGAAAGGAATTATCTGGGTTTTGGGCAATTGATTCTTCCAAGGTAATGCGATCTACTAAAGAACCATATATTCTTCCTAGGCATATTGAACAAACATTTTTTTATAAAAACCCAGATGCTCATCCTTGGTGGCAAGTCATTCATGTGCAACCTAGAGGTAGGTCATTGTTTGAACAGTTTATTGTTAGAGAGATTGAAGAAAGTCCTCTTGATGATTCAGCATCAAATACTGATACATCAACATCTGGAATAGAAATTAGACTCATTATACGTGATAATGATACTAATCTTTTTGATGAAGAGGATAATTCTCTACATGCTGATTCTACTGATGAGGAAGAGGAATTACCAGAAAGAGATATTAATCCACCAATAGATGATGTGATTCATGAGAACATAGATTTAACAATAGAAGAAATAAATGAAATCAATAAGGATAATGAAGATGAGACTATATTGATGTCTTACCAAAATGATGGCAATAATGAAAACATATGAGCAGATTAGATAGTAACCTGAAGCTTCTGAATGGATATCAGATAATAGGTTTTTTTTATTAACCTTAATAAAGATGAATCCTACTAGAGAGATGAAATCATGTTCTTCTAAGTTAGAACATGAAGCTCGGGGGTATGCCTAATTATTTTATATATAGCTTTATCTTCGAGGAGTAAATTTTTATCATGTATGTATGCATATGTGTGTGTATTCATCTGTATTATATGTATACATATATTGGTATGCATATATATGTATTTCATGTATATGTATGTGTTTGCATGTGTGTGATATATGTATACATGTATTCATGTACGTAATATATGCAAGTGTTTATAATTGTGTACATGTATATATGTATATGTGTCTATGTGTAAATATGTACATGTAAATATGTACATGTAAATATGTACATGTAAATATGTACATGTAAATATGTACATGTAAATATGTATGCATGTATATATATGTTTATGTGTGCATGTAGGCATGTACATGTATGTGTAAATATGTACATGTAAATATGTTAGTATGTATATATATATTTATGTGTGCATTTAGGCATATATGTGTGAAGCATAATATATCTACTCCATTTTATATTTATGTATCCTATCTACATGATGTGTATATATCTTTACATATATTATGAATCATGATCCTCGTTGATTCGAGTAGCTATATATAGAGGCATAAGGTTGGGAGGAGAGACATCTCTCTAGTAGGACGTCGGAGGTGTACATATACTTCAAACATATGGCTAAAAGGTTGAATTAAAGTTTTTAAATTAGGGATTTGAAAACCCTAATATCGAGATTAGTGCTCTCTGTCTCTCTCTCTCTCTCATATACATACATACCGTGCATTGTCATGACGATGCGCCATAAGTGTCCGCATCTCTTTTAAACACCATTTAAGAGACCACCATGTCCCAAACTCCGTCTCAAGTGAACTGAGCACGTACTTTTTATCCCTCTCATCATACTCACTACAAAAATAAAAAACATAATATAAATAAAACATAAGATATATATTTCAATTTATATGTAAAACTTTTACTTACTTCCATGGTAAGTGGATAAAGCGCAGGTAAGAGTCGCATAGTGCACGCATTCTCCTCTTGAACTCCAATCCATTTCCTATGTATACAATATTCCCCTCTGGCTCTATGTCGCACTCTAGTCCTAACGTGCCTATGCATGTCCTCATAGGCAACGTCTCTGCTCTGCTATCACGTGCTCGAGGTGGTATAGGTGTCCTGAAAATAGATAGATAGAAATAAATAAAAATATGTGCTATAATATCATTAAAAAAATTTATGAAAAAAAACATACCTATGAGCAGATAGATCTCTTCCTGCATGTGGATCCGTAGAAGAGCCCTCGTCTGATCGCGTAAGCATCTGGATCGTATAATCCAGCTCCTCATCGGACATCTCTGCGTAGTCCCGCATTATGGCCCCTAGAGTATCTGACGGAACTCTTGCTCTCATAAGACTTTTTATGAGAGTGAGTTTCACCTTTCTCTCTCTATTGGGATCCATAATACCTAACATATAAAACAAAATGGTTAGAAATCAATATATATACGTGTATGTGTGTGTATGCATGTGTATGTGTGTGCATGCATGTGTATGTGTGTGTATGCATCATTATGTGTGTATGTGTGTAGGTATATGTGTGTGTTGTCTATGTGTATGTGTGTGTGTCTATGAGTGTGTATGTGTTTATGTATATGTATGTATCTATGTGTGTGTATGTATCTATGTGTGTATGTGTATGCATGTATGTATGCATATGTGTGTGTATGCATATGTATGTGTGTGTATGCATCATTATGTGTGTCTATGTATGCATTTGTACGTGTGTATGCATCATTGCATGTGCATGTGTCTATGTGTGTATGTGTGTGTGTCTATGTGTATGTGTGTGTGTTTATGAGTGTGTATGTGTTTATGTGTATGTATGTATCTATGTGTGTCTATGTGTCTAAGTGTGTATGTGTATGCATATATGTATGCATATGTATGTGTGTGTATGCATTATTATGTGTGTCTATGTATGCATGTGTATGTGTGTATGCATCATTACGTGTGTATGTATCTATGTGTGTATGTGTGTGTGTATATGTGTTTGTATGTGTGTATGCATGTGTGTGTATGCATGTGTATGTGTATATGTGTATATGTGTGTGTATATGTGTGTATGCATGTGTGTGTGTATATGTGTGTATATGTTTGTATGCATGTGTGTGTGTATGCATATGTATGTGTGTGTATGCATTATTATGTGTGTCTATATATGCATGTGTATGTGTGTATGCATCATTACGTGTGCATGTGTCTATGTGTGTATGTGTGTGTATATGTGTGTGTGTCTATGTGTATGTGTGTGTGTCTATGTGTATGTGTGTGTGTCTATGAGTCTGTATGTATTTATGTGTATGTATGTATCTATGTGTGTGTATGTGTATGCATGTATGTATGCATATGTGTGTATGCATATGTATGTGTGTGTATGCATAATTATGTGTGTATGTGTCTATGTGTGTATGTGTGTGTGTATACATTATGACAGTGTATGTAAGCATGTGCATTATGTATGGATATAAGTATGTATGTATGCATATGCATATGCATTATGTATGCATATGCATTATGTATGCATATGCATTATGTATGCATATGCATTATGTATGCATATTGTTGGGGGTTTCTTGGACAAGAAGGAGTTTGAGGGTTTGTAGGAGAAAAAGAAGATAATGAAAGTGGAATAACCTTGAAAACCTCTGCAGAGGAGTACGCAATGGAAATCTTGAAGGTTGATTATATCGAACAATTACAAAGACTAAATACAATCCAAGTCAATAACTAAATACAACTACAGAGAATGCTTAGTTACAGAAGACCAATTATCTCAAGTCTTCTGGCAGCGGCCTCTTCTGCACCAGTCCTTCGCTTGCTTCACGCTTCCCTTGTGCACACCTTGCACTAAGCTCCCACCAAGCTGACGAATGGATACCTTCGTGGCACACACAGACCTTGAGACTCTTGGAATCTAACTTCGCCTTCTCTGCACACCTTTTTCTTTTCACTTCTTGTACTTCTTCACTTCTACTTCTCAGTGCTGTCGCACACTGGTGACTCTTCAATTCTCCTTCTTGCCTCCCCTTTTAGAATAGCCTTTGCTTCTCTCTTGAAGTGTGTTAATCCCGTACGCGCCTAACTGCACTGGACTCTTTGCCTTCCCTTGTCCCAAGATTGTCCTCCTCCACGACAGCTAACTACTAACTGTTTTTTATTGTAGTAACTTTAGATAAAGAATCAAAATTTTAATGGGGCCCATACTTTCGCCTGTGCGTACGATTGCCGCTTCACACAACTTCTCACTTCCTTTTAAGTTTTTACTCTTGCACAAGGGGGGGTTCACCTGAACCTTCCCGATTACTTTGAACATCCTTTGACCTTAAGGGAATTATCCAAAATACCTCTCTACAATACCTCTTGTTTTGACTTTGCTGGTTTCAACCTGCTAGGGTTCAGCAGATGCCCACCACCGAATGTACTCTCCGACCCGGAGAGACAACAGACACGATACACGACACAGAGGGGAATATCAACACGAGAACAGAGCAGAAGAACCTAGAGGGAACGAAGGCATGAAAAGAGATAAGGAGTGACTTATTTATTATTGGAAGAAAACTCGAATGACCCTCTACCAAAATTTAGTGATCCCGGATAAACCTGCTACAAAATTTATTGAACCCTGATAAGACAAATGCAGAAGGATGAGAGATTATTGCACATCTATAAGAGAACCCGAAGCCAATAGCAAGGAATGGAGAAGTTCGTCTTCAAATTATTGAGAGGGTGGATGGAGGCCGGCATCTGGTGGTTGTGGAGATGAGGGCAGTGGAGCAGAAGCCTGCTCAATCATATGCTGGAGAGAACTAAGGCACTGCCGAAGGTGGTCCCGTTCGCGTTTGATTCGCCTGCACGCAGCATTATCACATAACCCTAAAGAAGAGCGATGTTGAAGATCGGATAATTTTTGTAAGGCGGATTCGGCCATATCACGGTATTTGTCGCGCTCTTCTTGGAGTGAGAGGGCTGATTCATGAAGGGATTGCCATTGAGAGTGAGCTAAGCGATTGATGTTGTCGATGGTATTAATGTATTGTTGATGAATAGAAGCCGCAGCTAAGACAGAATCCAAGGACACTTTGGAAGCATGAGCATTGCCAGAAGTAGCGGCACTGGCATCATGGAGCAAATGCAAAAAGGAAGGGGCGGAATGGATATCAATGGGAGGGGAGGGTGCAACAGGTGGATCGGGATGATGGAGGGGAGGAGATGCCTACGGAGGGGGTCTTGGAAATGGAATGGCAGTTGGCGGAGTGGGTGCGGAAGGAGGAGGACGAGGTGGTGTACAGGTTGGGTAATGGGTGTTGAGCTGCGTTTGAACGAGCTTCCGGAAAGTGGCGATGGAAGAAGGGCCAGGTGCCGTAGCAGGAGCAGGGGGAGGAATAGATGCGATATCAGGAGAGGAAGAAACTATATGCGGAGAAGAGTGTAGAGGGGGAGAAGTGCGATCACGGGGAGCGGATAGCGGGGTGGAAACGGAGGCGGAGTCGATGGAGATTGGAGGAGAGGGGGGAGGATTGGAAGTGGAAGGTAAGATGGGCGGCGACGGAAGGAGAGGGGGATTGGGGTCAGAGCGCGATGGGAGGTGGTAAAGCCAAGCAAGGAATGGACCAGAATATATGGAGAATGAGCGAGAACCTCTGGAGATAGCTTCCCGAAGTCGACGAGAGCGTAAGGATAATGAACCATATATGAGGGCGGCGTACGGATAGGGCCGGCTTTGTAGAAAGCAAAAAAGCGGATCAGCAATGCGAATATCAGCCAATGGTAGTGAAGATGTGGGACTACGAAGCAAAAAGAAGAAAATGAATGCATTGAGTATGGATGTCATGCGGATGGAAAAGCGGGCATTAGTATCAAAGCGTTCGCGACAAAAGGCAATTGTGGCAGAGGCTGATAATCCCGAATAGTACGGAGGAGAACGGAATTCGGCGGGGCAAGAGCTGAGGCTGGCGGCAAGAGCGGAGATGGAGAGAGGGCCTGTGCGAAAGTTAGGAAAGAGGCGGAGAGCTTCATAGACGTCACAGTCATTGGAGGGATCATTCAGGAAAATGTTGGCCAATTCCCAGAGGCCCGCTTGTTGAAGATTTTCCACAGAGAAAAGGCGACGGAGTTCGATGGTTGGGAGAGATAAATGAATACGAATCTGCATATCTAAATCAGGGGAAGAAAAGATGCGCATATAATCTCCTGAGGGTGAATTTGGGTGCGAGGGATGAGAGGTGGAAGTAGAAGGAGAAGGATGTCGAGGAAGCGATGGTGGAGAATAGATATCCATGGAATCCGAGGGAACTGAATAAGTGGGAAAATGTAGGATGGCCGGAGGATTGGAGGAAGGCGATGCATCATGGTGGAGGGCAGTGGACATGGGCAACGAAGGGAGCTGAGAGGGGGGCCCTGTGGTGGGTGGAGCACAAACAAGAGCATTGTAATTCGGGTTGGTTGTATGCAGTGCTGAAGGAGTGAGTTCTGAGATCTCGTCCATTGCAGTGGGATCGGCCATAGAGATCGGCGGAAAACCAGAAATTTCCAGAACGTGTAAACTTCACTTCCTCCGGCTCTGCTGAAGCCAACGCCTGCATAATTCAAATTTCTATCAGGATCATTAAAAAAAAAATGCCCCGCGGAGATGCGGGTTTGCCGATGAATCTGCCCCGGGGTGGTGGCTGGGGGTGCGGGCGGGGGGTGGGGAGGTGGGCGGGGGTGGGGGGGTGAGGGCAGGGGGTGGGCGGGGGGGTGGGCGGGTGCCGAGGGGTGGGCGGGGGGGTGGGCGGGGGGTGTGGGGGGATGGAGAGGGGCGGGGAAGTGGGTGGGTGGGCGGGGGATGGAGGGGGGGCTGGGGGGGGATGGAGGGGGGGAGGGGGAGGGGGGCCGCGAGGGGGGGCTGGGGGGGGTGGGTGGGTGGGCGGGGGGGGATGGAGGGGGGGCTGCGGGGGGATGGAGGGGGGGGACTGCGGGGGGGTGGGTGGGTGGGCGGGGGGGATGGAGGGGGGGCTGCGGTGGGGGAGGGGGGGAGGGGGAGGGGGGGCCGCGAGGGGGGGGGATGGAGGGGGGGCTGCGGGGGGGCGGGGGGGTGGGTGGGTGGGCGGGGGGGGGATGGAGGGGGGGCTGCGGGGGGATGGAGAGGGGGGGGGAGGGGGAGGGGGCGGGGGGGTGGGTGGGTGGGCGGGGGGGGATGGAGGGGGGGGCTGCGGTGGGATGGAGGGGGGGGGAGGGGGAGGGGGCCGCGAGGGGGGGGATGGAGGTGGGGCTGCGGGGGGGTGGAGGGGGGGGAGGGGGACGGGGGGCCGCGAGGGGGGGGGATGGAGGGGGGGCTGGGGGGGATGGGTGGGTGGGCCGGGGGGGGGATGGAGGGGGGGCTGTGGGGGGATGGAGGGGGGGGACTGCGGGGGGGTGGGCGGGGGGGTGGGTGGGCGGGGGGGGATGGAGGGGGGGCTGCGGGGGGGGAGGGGGGGAGAGGGGGAGGGGGGCCGTGAGGGGGGGGATGGAGGGGGGGCTGGGGGGGTGGGTGGGTGGGCGAGGGGGGGATGGAGGGGGGGCTGCGGGGGATGGAGGGGGGGGACTGCGGGGGGGTGGGCGGGGGGCTGGGTGGGTGGGCGGGGGGGGATGGAGGGGGGGCTGCGGGGGGGGAGGGGGAGGGGGGCCGCGGGGGGGGGGGGGAGGGATGGAGGGGGGGCTGCAGGGGGGGTGGGTGGGTGGGCGTGGGGGTGGGTGGGTGGGCGGGGGGGGGATGGAGGGGGGGCTGCAGGGGGATGGAGAGGGGGGGGGGAGGGGGAGGGGGCGGGGGGGTGGGTGGGCGGGGGGGGATGGAGGGGGGGCTGCGGGGGGATGGAGGGGGGGGAGGGGGAGGGGGCTGCGAGGGGGGGGGATGGAGGGGGGGCTGCGGGGGGGATGGAGGGGGGGAATGCGGGGGGGTGGGCGGGGGGGTGGGTGGGTGGGCGGGGGGGATGGAGGGGGGGGACTGCGGGGGGTGGGCGGGGGGGTGGGTGGGTGGGCGAGGGGGTGGGTGGGTGGGCAGGGGGGGGGATGGAGGGGGGGCTGCGGGGGGGGAGGGGGGGAGGGGGAGGGGGGCCGCGAGGGGGGGGGATGGAGGGGGGCTGCGGGGGGGGGGGTGGGTGGGTGGGCGTGGGGGTGGGTGGGTGGGCGGGGGGGGATGGAGGGGGGGCTGCGGGGGGATGGAGAGGGGGGGGGAGGTGGAGGGGGCGGGGGGGTGGGTGGGCGGGGGGGTGGGTGGGTGGGCGGGGGGGGGGGATGGAGGGGGGGTTGGGGGGGTGGAGGGGGGGGAGGGGGAGGGGGGCCGGGAGGGGGGGGTGGGGATGGAGGGGGGCTGGGGGGGGATGGAGGGGGGGGGGGAGGGTGACCGCGAGGGGGGGGGGGGGTGGAGGGGGGGCTGCGGGGGGGTTGGGTGGGCGGGGGGGGATGGAGGGGGGGCTGCGGGGGGATGGAGGGGGGGGACTGCGGGGGGTGGGGGGGGTGGGGGGGGGTGGGTGGGTGGGCGGGGGGGATGGAGGGGGGGCTGCGGGGGGGGAGTGGGGGAGGGGGAGGGGGGCCGCGAGGGGGGGGGGATGGAGGGGGGGCTGCGGGGGGGGGGGGGGGGCGGGGGGGTGGGTGGGTGGGCGGGGGGGGATGGAGGGGGGCTACGAGGGGATGGAGAGGGGGGGGAGGGGGAGGGGGGGTGGGTGGGTGGGCGGGGGGGGATGGAGGGGGGGCTGCGGGGGGATGGAGGGGGGGGAGGGGGGGCTGCGGGGGGGGAGGGGGGGAGGGGGAGGGGGGCCGCGAGGGGGGGGTGGAGGGGGGGCTGCGGGGGGGGCGGGGGGGTGGGTGGGTGGGCGGGGGGGGATGGAGGGGGGGCTGCGGGGGGATGGAGAGGGGGGGAGAGGGGGAGGGGGCGGGGGCGGGGGGGTGGGTGGGTGGGCGGGGGGGGATGGAGGGGGGGCTGCGGGGGGATGGAGGGGGGGAGGGGGCCGCGAGGGGGGGGGATGGAGGGGGGGCTGCGGGGGGGTGGAGGGGGGGAGGGGGAGGGGGGCCGCGAGGGGGGGGGATGGAGGGGGGATGGAGGGGGGGCTGCGAGGGGATGGAGGGGGGGGGAGGGGGAGGGGGCCGCGAGGGGGGGGGATGGAGGGGGGGCTGCGGGGGGTGGAGGGGGGGGAGGGGGAGGGGGGCCGCGAGGGGGGGGATGGAGGGGGGCTGCGGGGGGGTGGGCGGGGGGGGGGTGAAAATGGAGGGGGGGGATGGAGAGGGGGGGGTAGGGAGGGGGGGCTACGGGGGAGGGAGGGGGGGATGGAGGGGGGCTGCTGAAATGATGAAGGGGGGTGGGGGTATGGAGGGGGGAAGGGGTGGTGAGAGCAGCTGCGTCACGACGTTGACGATGGATCGGTTTTGCTGGGAGGCCGCGGGTGTGCTTCCGTCGTTTGTGGAACGAGCGCTTCTATCCTTGTCGCATTTCTTGGTCCGGAGATTGTCTGCACATCTGCGGTCGCTCTGGGGGCACTGCTTCAGACTTTGAGGGTATGGCGACGACGGAGAGGAAATGGAATGAATGAAATTTCCCATTATATAGCAGGGAGGGTGAAGGGCTCACCTCACAGCAATGAGTGGTTTAGCCTAAAAGATTGTTCTATAGAGAGGAGAAGCCAGATTTAATTTCATCCATCCGAGAGAGAACAAAGGAGAGACTAGCCTTAAAAGTTAGTTAGAAGAACTAAGAGCCCTACAAATTTTTGCGCCAAAATTTTATGGAGAGCGTCATTTTAATATTTTAGAGCAATTATGAGCAAGAATTACAATAGAAAAACAAAATAGAAAAACAAAATGAGCTAAGAACTATGGAGTGGAATATTAGAACTTTTGATGATAGGCTTTGAGTCGGAAAATATTTACTAGCGGTAGGGTAGATCCATCGAGTGTTTCTAATTGCACAGCACCCCATTGCAACATGTTCAGAATTCGAAAAGGACCCTCCCATTGAGGTATCCATTTTCCTTTGGTTTGAGAAGAAATTTGTGGTCTATGTAGCAAAGCTAAATCACCATGCTTCAAGTTGTTGTGCCATAAATTTCTGTCATGAGTCTCCTTTCTTTGTAATTGAATCTTCTCTAACTGTTTGGAGGCTAAGATCCTGGATTCTTCCAGTTGATGCAAAGCAGTTAGTCGGGCTGGAACTTCTATCCCATTTTTCTTAACTTCCCTTGTTCGGATAGAGCCCTTTGATGAACTCAAATGGTTCAATGGGAACAAGGCCATAAACTAGTTGAAATGGAGAATACCCGGTCTCTTTATAGGCTAACCGGTATGCCCATAATGTGCCCAGATAAGCCTGTCCCCAAGAAGTAGGCTGTAACATGCATTCTTTTCGTAGCATTGAAATTAATACCTTGTTGGTTGATTCGGCTTGTCCATTAGCTCCTGGGTAGTATGCACACGAAGTCCTATGTAAAATATGATATTTGTCGGAAATTTCCTGTAGAATTTTGTTGACAAAATGAGTACCCTGATCAGTACAGATTTCAAGCGGACACCCAAACCTGCAAATGATGTTACTATACAAGAAGTCAGCCACTGTTTGTGCAATGCAGTCAATGGATGCAATAGCTTCAGCTCACTTTGTCGCATAGTCGGTGGCTATCAGTAAGTACTTTTCTCTTTTAGGAACCGCCATAGGGTATATAGGCCCGACAAAGTCTAATCCCCACTTCTCAAAAGGTTGCCAAGAAGTGGAAATCATTAAAGGATTATGCCTTTGCTTTGTGGGCTTAGGGCCACACCTCTGGCACACATCACATGTTTTTCTCCAATCATCTGCATCCTTAAATAGTGTAGGCCACCATAGACCAGCATCCAGTATCCTTTGGCCCATGATATGCCCTGGAAGGTGCCCACCACCTGTTCCTTCATGTGCAGAGTGCAGTACTTCCCTCACTTCATCTTCCTCCAAGCATTTCCTCATCTTGTCATCCTTGCCTTGTCTATATAATTTCTCATCAATTAAGGTATATGGTCTACTCTTGATTAGCAGTCTTTTCCTTTGAACAGCACTAGCCTTTTTAGGATACAACCCAGTTTTAATAAACTGCTTAATATCATCATACCATCCTTGAGCTTGTACAGCAAACAGATGAGCATCAAGAAAGTCATCATTGATTCCACTGGTTTGATCTATCATACTTATTCTGGACATGTGGTCTGCCATAACATTCTCTCTACCTGGTTTATGAATTACCGAGAAATCAAACTCCTAGAATAGCAATAACCACCTCCATATTCTACTAGTGGCTTGTGGTTTATTGAGTAAGTACTTCAGGGGTTGATGATCAGTTATAATAATAAATTTTACTCCCAATAAGTAATGCTGAAATTTTTGGACTGCAAAAACCATGGCTAGGGCTTCTCTTTCTGTGGTGCTATAATTCCTTTCAGCCTTAGTTAAAATCCGGTTGGCATATTGAATTGTCCTATCCATCTTAAATTCTTCACTAGGTTGTGTTAGAACTGCCCCTACTGCATATGCACTGGCATCCACATGTAAATGAAACACTTTTGACCACTCAGGTGTGATCAAAATGGGAGCAAACACCAACCTTGCTCGGAGTGTCTGATATGCCTTTTCCTCTTCTTGATCCCATTTAAAAGGAACCTCTTTGCCTGTGAGCCTGGTCAAAGGTCTGGCTATATCTGCATACATTTTAATAAATCTGCGGTGGTATCCTGTATGTCCTAGAAAACCTTGAATCTCCTTTGCAGATTTAGGCCTGGGTAATTTCAATATAGCAATGATTTTATCTGGATCAGGTGCCATACCTTTAGAAGATACTACATGCCCTAACAAGGTACCTTCGGTCACCAAAAAATGGCATTTGTTTGGATTCAGTTTCAGCTTTGTTTCTCTACACCTCTCAAAAACTTGTTTTAATTGAAGCAGATGCTTCTCTAAATAGTCCAATGGGGTTTCTTTAAGAGTACCTGAAAAAGTTGAGAAGTCATCCATGAAAATTCTTAATGACTCTAGTAGCAATGGTCCAAAAATGAGATTAACGGTTCGATTGAAGGTAGCTGGAGCATTTCTTAACCCAAAGGGCATCTTCAGATACACATACGTTCCCCAAGGAGTAATGAATGCTGTCTTCTCTCGATCCCCAGGGTGAATGGATATCTGATTGTATCCATTGAATCCATCCATGAAACTATAAATGGAATGACCAGCTACTTCTTCTACGACCTGCTCAGCAAATGGCATTGGAAATCCGTCTGGAATTGTGACCTTATTTAATGCTCTAAAATCCACACAAATTCTGATCTTGTTAGTGTTTTTCTTTGGCACTATCACCATGGGGGATAGCCACTCCGAATGCTCCACAGGAATGATAATGCCTGCATCTTCCATTTTCTTAATTTCGGAATAGACAGCTTCAGCATATTTGGGATTCAACCTATAACTTTTCCCTCTTACTGGCTTTGCTCCCTCTATCAAAGGAATTCTGTGTTCTCCATAACTTGGTGGTACTCCTTCTAGATCCTTATAATGCCATGCAAAAACATCTACGTAGTTGTTCAAGAATGTTCTGACCTTTTCCAGGAGCCCTGGGTGGTGCCACAACCAGGTGGCCACCAAAACCAGTAGGTTATTATCTTGAATATCTAAATGTATTTCTTTGACAGGATCTCTCTCTACCATACTTCCTTTGTGCTCTGTTTCTTCCTTGTCTTCTTCTACTAGTCTTCTGTGCATTACTTCATAAGCCGGTGTCTCCTGAATTTCAATTTGTTCTTCTTTTTCCTGCATCCATCCTGCAGGTATTTCTTGAATAGGAAAAGAGTATTCTTCACTAGAGTCCGTTACCTTGCCTTTGGCCTTGGCCTCTGCCTTATTTATAGATCTGATATCCTCCTCTGAGTTGTCGTTGAGGGGTGTCTTTCTGCCCCTTCTGTGGTTCATGATAGGCTCTCCCAATCCATCAGCTTGGACTTTTGTGTCACCTTCATCATAATCTTCAATTGTTAATGAATTATTGATAAAAATTCCAAAACAAGAAGAAGAGTTGCCTGCATGCAGCCACTTTAGAATATCTCTTCTTCCTCAAAATCTATCTGGGGTTGATCTTTTGGTTCTGGTTCCATGCAAATGCCGACCTTTTGCATCATGCTAGTGTTTCCTTGGTCATCCGGGCCTTCTTCCAAGTAAAGCTGTGTGAGCTCTTGCCCTTTCTTTTGTACCCACATAGTGTCCTTGCCCCAATCATGGATGACACTTGCGTGTCTCAACCATGGTTCCCAATTAAGAGGGGAAATCCTCCTTCAATCTGGGGCAATCTTAAAACAACAAAGTCCAGTATGAACATATTGCCTTGTATCTCAAGTGGGACTTTTGGAATTACTCCCACAGGCCTTACTTTGCTCTGGTCTACCAAGGTAACAGTGAAATTTTCCGGTCTGGAAGGGTGGAGTCCAATTCTTTTCATTGTATGTTCAGGCATCAGGTTGATGCCCGAACCACCATCCACAATAACACCCTGAAATTCAAGACCCTTTATAGATACTGTCAATCGAGGAATTTTATAATCCGTAAGGGGTGCTTCCCCTACAATTATTCCTTTATGTAGAACAGCAGTCCTGGCCACTAAACTTGTAGTAGAAGCCTCATCAATTATCTGCAATAACTCTGATCTGAATTTTCCATCCATCTTTATTAGATCAAAAATAATAACCTCTTTCTTCATAGACTTGAGTAGTTTAGAAGCTTCTGACTCTTTAATTGAATGGGCTCCACTTGCCTTATTCAACTCTTCCTGAGCTCTGATGAATGCATGCCCAATGACATCACTGGTGCCTATGAGGTTTTCCTTTTGCTTTGGGTCTGCACCTGTGGTTGCTTTGTCTTCAGCTACAACTTTGTCTTTGTTGAATCCCCCAATCCTTGATTCTTGACTTACATCCACTTGAGCTTTCCCTTTGCTTCTTGTCTGCACTGTAAAGGATTCAAGTTCTTCTAATTGTACCACCCTGGTAGACAGTGAGGGCTCATCCACCTGAGGTAATGTTTCCTCCTTGTATACAGAAATCATTTGGAGATGGGGTCCGGAGGTAGAAGCTTGATTCTTAGGACAACAGTTTGTATAATGGTCCCTGGCTTCTGGACAGTTCCTGCAAGGAGGTGCATTTTCTGGCAGAGTGCACCTAGATTGGTAGTGCCCGCATTCTCCACATCTGAAGCAAATGATTGGCCTTCTAGGCCCATTTACAAAGTTATTTCTCGGTCTAGGATTATAGTTGTTACCCTGATTTGCTGCAGCTGCCATCACATTTGCTGGTGGCAAAAGTCCTCCTTGTGTCCAGTATGTCATTGTAGGCATTCCCCTTACTTGGCATTCATGGGCCTCATGCCCAATTTTCCTGCATAATTGACAAGTCACATTTAGCAGGGGACATTCACTTACTATGTGCCCTTGCTTGCTACACATGGAGCACCAGAGTCCATTCTTAATGCCGCCTCCTTTGAGTTCCTGCAATTCTTGTCTCAGCTGAGCTAATTCTTCTGCTTGGGCCTCCTCTTCCTTTTGGAGCTTGAGTGCTTCGATCTCTCTTCTCAGCTGAGCTACAACAGTCTCCTCCTCTGTGTAGGGCTTATTCCTTTTCAAGCCCTCCAGCTCCCTTCTTAACTGGATCACTGGGTCCTCCAGTTCTGTACCATAGGTTGGTTGGGAGGAAGTTGCACCATATTGGTGCCTTATCTGCTCCAAGCGTGTGGCCGTACTGATGAATTCCTCAACAGGGGCCGTAGGTAGCACTAACTCTTTTATTTTGCATTGGGTGAACACAGGTAGGGGTTTGGCTAACCACTTCTTGACAAAGAAGTCGTGTGGTGGATCCGGTAGTTTAGCCATTAGTGCTTTGGCCCTGGTCACGAACTCTGGGAACTTTTCTCCTGGACCCAATTTCAAGTTTTCTAACTCTTCTATAATGATCTCTGCCGTGTTGCCATGCTGAAACTGATTCTTGAAGGCCTCTTTCATCAAATCCCAAGAGGTAAAGTGATTTTCAGCAAACTGGCTAAACCACTTGTCTGCCAGACCTTCCAATGTGGCAGGGAAAAGTATCAAGAAAGTATCTTCCCTACCCATTAGACCTCTAGTCTTGCATAATGCAAGAAATCTTCGAATGTGCTCATCTGGATCCTCATGGGCTAAACCTCTGAAAGAGGAAAATTTTATGTTTAATCTGGAGAGTAAGGTTTCTAGGTCTACTTGTCCTGCCATGCTTCCTACCGATGAAGTTGATGAAAGTGGACTCGATGATCCTCTGACCGCCTTTCTTCTTGTCTGCTTGCACTTGACCCTCAAGGTTTGTGACCGGGTTGCGGTCATGAGCTGGTCATAATCTACTTAATATGAGACACTGGATATAAGTATGTAACTCTTAGTAGTCCACTGGAGTGTTAATGTCGACACTGGAGTATTGTTCTCCACTTGCAATTGACCTTCTCCTAAGCTCAAATCTCCTTGGATGTCCCACCGTGTGTGCCAAATTTGTTGGGGGTTTCTTGGACAAGAAGGAGTTTGAGGGTTTGTAGGAGAAAAAGAAGATAATGAAAGTGGAATAACCTTGAAAACCTCTGCAGAGGAGTACGCAATGGAAATCTTGAAGGTTGATTATATCGAACAATTACAAAGACTAAATACAATCCAAGTCAATAACTAAATACAACTACAGAGAATGCTTAGTTACAAAAGACCAATTATCTCAAGTCTTCTGGCAGCGGCCTCTTCTGCACCAGTCCTTCGCTTGCTTCACGCTTCCCTTGTGCACACCTTGCACTAAGCTCCCAACAAGCTAAGGAATGGATACCATTGCGGCACACACACAGACCTTGAGACTCTTGGAATCTAACTTCGCCTTCTCTGCACACCTTTTTCTTTTCACTTCTTGTACTTCTTCACTTCTACTTCTCAGTGCTGTCGCACACTGGTGACTCTTCAATTCTCCTTCTTGCCTCCCCTTTTAGAATAGCCTTTGCTTCTCTCTTGAAGTGTGTTAATCCCGTACGCGCCTAACTGCACTAGACTCTTTGCCATCCCTTGTCCCAAGATTGTCCTCCTCCATGACAGCTAACTACTAACTGTTTTGTATTGTAGTAACTTTAGATAAAGAATCAAAATTTTAATGGGGCCCATACTTTCGCCTGTGCGTACGATTGCCGCTTCACACAACTTCTCACTTCCTTTTAAGTTTTTACTCTTGCACAAGGGGGGGTTCACCTGAACCTTCCCGATTACTTTGAACATCCTTTGACCTTAAGGGAATTATCCAAAATACTTCTCTGCAATACCTCTTGTTTTGACTTTGCTGGTTTCAACCTGCTAGGGCTCAACACATATGCATATGCATTATGTATGCATATGCATTATGTATGCATATGCATTATGTATGCATATGCATTATGTATGCATATGCATATGCATTATGTATGCATATGCATATGCATTATGTATGCATATGCATATGCATTATGTATGCATATGCATATGCATTATGTATGCATATGCATATGCATGTGTATGCATATGCATGTAAGTATGTATGTATGCATATGTGTGTGTGTGTATGCATATGCATGTAACTATGTATGTATGCATATGCATATGCAATATGTATGCATGTATGTATATGTGTGTGAATGTGTGTGAATGTGTGTGTGAATGTGTGTGTGAATGTGTGTGTACATGTGTCTGTATGTGTGTATGCATGTGTATGTGTGTGTATGCATCATTATGTGTGTATGTGTGTGTACATGTGTCTGTATGTGTGTATGCATGTGTATGTGTGTGTATGCATCATTATGTGTGTATGTGTGTGTATGTGTGTGTGTCTATGTGTATGTGTGTGTATCTATGAGTGTGTATGTATTTATGTGTATGTATGTATCTATGTGTGTGTATGTGTATGCATGTATGTATGCATATGTGTGTGTATACATTATGACAGTGTATGTAAGCATGTGCATTATGTATGCATATAAGTATGTATGTATGCATATGCATATGCATTATGTATGCATATGCATATGCATTATGTATGCATATGCATATGCATTATGTATGCATATGCATATGCATTATGTATGCATATGCATATGCATTATGTATGCATATGCATATGCATGTGTATGCATATGCATGTAAGTATGTATGTATGCATATGTGTGTGTGTATGCATATGCATGTAAGTATGTATGTATGCATATGCATATGCAATATGTATGCATGTATGTATATGTGTGTGAATGTGTGTGTGAATGTGTGTGTACATGTGTCTGTATGTGTGTATGCATGTGTATGTGTGTGTATGCATCATTATGTGTGTATGTGTGTGTACATGTGTCTGTATGTGTGTATGCATGTGTATGTGTGTGTATGCATCATTATGTGTGTATGTGTGTGTATGTGTGTGTGTCTATGTGTATGTGTGTGTATCTATGAGTATGTATGTGTTCATGTGTGTGTATGTGTCTATGTGTGTATGTATCTGTGTGTGTGTATGTATCTATGCATGTGCATTGTTGGAGCAAGTCTATGACAAGCCTAAGTATTGGCTTGAGTCTCACAAAGTCTTAGAAGAAGCTTTAAAAAAAAGACTATGTAAAGTTCACTTGTGAACTACCTCTTGTAACTTTTGAAGAGTTTACTTAATGTAAAAGTAAGAGAATCTTAAGTGGTTGAGTCCACTTGATCAAGAATGGAAAGAGGAGCCACGAATTCGTGATTTGTGGTAGGTAGAGAATCAAATCAATCATTGATTGATTGGAGAGTGATTGAGGGAAGTTAGCCTCCCAAACTCAACTATAAATAGATGGCAGTTTTAGTCGTGGTTAGAGAGACCTATGTGAAGACCTCCAAGAGCTGAGCTTTATGCCATATCAAGGTGTGATTACAAGGCACACATATGTATCAGTAAGTCATTGTATTGTACAAGCAATATACTTTCATTTTCATGATTATTTGAGTTCATCTTTCCATGTTCTTGTGAAGTGTACTACTCACTGCCATTACTCTCAGTTTTCTCAGTCAGCTTGCAGAGATGATTTCTCTGAGCTTGGTGCATCATTTTCAGTGATTTAACTTGGTAAAGTTAGCTCTATAAGTCTACTATATGCTCATAAAGTTTCATGTCATTTGGATGTTGCAATCTTCAGTTATGTTCATTTGACGTCAACAGGGTCTGTTCATCTTCACCTCTCTGTCAGGTACCCAACTTTTTCACTCATCTTGTCAGAGGTGTTTCTCAGTGGTTACTTATCCAAATTCAGTGATTTAAAGCTTGTTGGATTCAGCTTAATGTCTAGTATAACCACAAATTTTCATAATCATTGGATTTCTACTTTTTGAGTTATGGTGATTTTTCTGCTCACTGGTCTATTTCTGTAGCAGCCCGTGAAAATCGGGATGATGTCATCACTTGTTAAAACTCATTCTCAGTGTGTGCTTTGTTATTTTTGATGAGATTACTCTTGAAAGTTAGCTCTTTAAGCTACCTAGAATTCCCCAAGAGGAATTAAGCTAATTGCTGCTGTGCTCAGAGAATTATGTAAAACACTGGACAGGTGTATGAACCAAGAATAGCAAGTTTTCACCTCTGAGCTAACTCCAACTTATCTGTTTTGATCTATCTTTTTGAGAGTGATCTTCCAAGGTACATAGGGTGTCTAATACATCCATTGGCAAGCTAAAAGGACCCACCATCTACTCCTGGAGTTCATTTGGCTGGTGTAGATCAAGGATTTTGCAACACCTCTTCATCTTCAAACACATACTTATCCATCTCTTCACAGTGGTATCAGAGCAAGGTTGGACAACATGGCAGATGGATTTCCTTCATCAATTGACAAATTGGACAGAGGTAACTACTCAGCTTGGTCATTAAGAATGGAAGCTTATCTCCAAGGTAGAAGTTTATATGGTTATGTGGCTGGAGATGAAGTTATGCCAAGTTTCAGGAACAAAAGTCAACCAACACAAGAAGAGCAAGAAAGATTGAGCACATGGTGCTCCAAGGATGCACTTGCAAGGTCTTATCTCCTCAACTCTATCTCAGATTTTTTGTTGCCTCACATTAGAAGTTGTAAGACATCTCAGGAAGTGTGGGATGCACTTGAAGCTTTCTTTTCTTCAAGTACCAAAGCTAGGAAGCATCAACTATGGCTGGAGTTCACAACTCTCAAGAAGGCTCCCAAACAAAATGTGACTGATTTCGTCACAAAGCTCAAGGACATAGCAGATCAATTGGGAAGCATTGGAGAGGTAATAGATGAAGAGCAAATTGTAAGGCAGGTCATCAATGGCTTGAAGGCAGATGACAAGTGGGAAGCATTCACCACAGCTATGGATTTGTACATGGACATGCATGTACCTGATTTCAACACACTCATTGGACAACTACTTACTCAAGAGGCAAAGCTTATCAAAAATGGAGAAAGCTCTAAAGGTAATCAATCTTCAGCTTTATACACGGATAAAAGCAAGTCTAAAGATAACAAAGGAAAGGCAAAGAAAGTGGATGATGAAGCAGGTACATATCAAGCTAACTATGCAGGTAGAGGAAGACATGGCAGAGGTAGAGGAAGAGGAGGTAGACAAGGCAGGGGGAGATCCCAAGACTCCAACTCATGTTCTATTTGTGGATTAACTAATCATACAACTGAAAATTGCTTTAGGAATTCCAGGAATCAAAGAGGCAGAGGATACAATAGAGGAAGTTATGGCTACTCAAGAGGAAGGTTCAACAACTACCATGGCAACTACAACAACTACAATCATTCAAACTATCAAGGAGGCTACAAAGGAAGGAGAGACTACAATAACTACACAGAAGACTCAAACAAAGAGGATTCATTATTGATCATGAACATGGCTATGCCACAAGGTAAATCTGATGAGCATGTTTTCTACATAGATTCAGGTTGTTCAAATCATGTGGCAGGAAATATGGCACTCCTATCAGATTTAGAAGATCCAAGGAATAAGCATGAGGTACAAACAGGAGATGATACAAAACATCCTGTGGAGAAAATAGGCAATGTCAAAGCACCTGATGGAAACATCAACCTACTCAGTAAGGTACTCTATGTCCCTACCATTACAAAGAATTTGATAAGTGTTGGGCAGATAGTAGAGAAAGGGTTGCAAGTCAGGTTTACAAAAGTAGGAGCATTTGTTGAAGATCCAAGTCAAGGATTCAGAAGAATTGCAAAAGGTGAAAAGACAGGTAGATTGTTCACATTTGAATTACAGGACACTAGAAACATTGCTCTCTTTAATTATGGTAGTCAGACACTCACAGAATTGGAAGTATGGCACAAAAGGTTAGCACATATTGGTGAAAGGTCATTAAACCAAATTTGCAGGGACCAAAGTGTACTTGGACTTCCTAATTTGTCAAAACAACATATGATTTATAAGTGCAGTGCATGTCAATTTGGAAAGTCTCACAGGTTACCATTCATGAAGAAAGGTTATATGCATGGAGATCTCTTGGAGTTGGTTCATACAGATGTATGGGGACCTAGCAAGGAAGCTTCAATATCTGGATCAAGGTATTATGTTTCCTTTATTGATGATTGCAGCAGATGGACTATCCTATTCTTTATGAAACACAAAGATGAAGTTTTTTCATGTTTCAAAAGATATTTGGCTCTTGTGGAGAATCAAACAGGTAAATCACTAAAAAGGCTAAGGTCAGATGGAGGGGGAGAATACTTCTCCCATGATTTTGATTCTTTTCTTCAAGAAAGAGGAATCAAAAGAGAGGTAACTACAAGGTACACTCCTGAGCAAAATGGAGTGGCAGAAAGGAGGAATAGGACAATTGTTGAAGCTGCAAGGTCTATGTTAAATGAAAAGCATTTACCTAATTACTTATGGGCCGAGGCTGTATCTACAGCCACTTACTTGATTAACAGGTTGCCTTCAAAATCCCTTGATGGGATGACTCCATATGAGGCTTGGAATGGAAGAAGACCAAGCTTAGATCATTGTAAAATTTTTGGATGTATTGCTTTTGCTCATGTTCCTTCACAGGTTAGAGGCAAGATGGATCCAAAGGCAGAAAGGTGTGTATTTATTGGATATGACAACAATCAAAAGGGCTACAGGTTATACAACCCTACCAACAAAGGATTCTTGGTAAGCAGAGATGTAGTTTTTGATGAGAACAATTCATGGTATGAAGATTCATGCAGGAAGATCAATTTACCATATGATCTTGAAGAAGATTTTCCAAAGCTTGGTAGAGAACAATCAAAGATTGAAGAACAAGACACCTCAGAGGATGATGAAGAATCTCACATGGAAAAGATCAAAGCATGGAAGTCTAAAGGTAAAGTAAAATTGCAGGAACTTGGACATGAAGCAGAATCATCACATCATGGCCTAAGAAGATCTATGAGGGAAAAGAAAAAACCAGAAAGGTATGGGTTTGACACCTCATTAGTAACTAAACATTCTATCTACATAGCACAGGACATAAACCAAGAGGAGCCATCATCATTTGAAGAGGCCAAAGAAAAAATAGAATGGAAGCATGCAATGAAGGAAGAGATTGAAGCACTTGAGGAAAACAACACTTGGGATTTGGTGCCCAAGACTTCATCCATGAAGGTAATAGGCTCAAGATGGGTCTATAAACTCAAGAAGAATTCTGATGGTTCCATTAACAGGTATAAGGCAAGGCTTGTAGCAAAAGGCTTTGCACAAACTCAGGGAATTGATTATGAGGAGACCTTCTCTCCTGTGGCAAAGATGCCTACTATTAGGGTTTTGCTTAGTATTGCCTCTTCCAAGAATTGGAAGATACTTCAACTAGATGTAAAGAATGCATTCTTGAATGGTTGGATAACAGAAGAGGTATATATGGCACAACCACCTGGTTTTGAGAATCAAGTTTATCCTGATTATGTGTGTAAACTTAACAAAGCATTGTATGGTCTCAAGCAAGCTCCAAGAGCTTGGAATTTCAGGCTTGTTTCATTCTTGAAGGACAAAGGCTTTCAACCAAGCAAAGCAGATCCTTCACTCTTTATTAAAAAGAGTAATTCCGAGGTCATCTATCTATGTGTATATGTAGATGATATTATATTGACAGGAAATGATGCAGATGGTATGAAGAAGATCAAAGATCAGATGAGAGAAGAGTTCAAGATAAGTGATTTGGGTTCACTTACCTACTTCCTAGGTTTGGAAGTTGTCTACAAAGATCATGGTTTGTTTCTCACTCAAAGGAAGTACATTAAGGACATGTTGGCAAAATTCAAGATGCAAGATTGTAAGATTGCAGGTACTCCAATGGAGGTCAATCACAAATTGAGCTCACATGAAGGTGAACTCATAGAGGACATCACATCATATCAAAGTCTAGTGGGTAGTCTCAACTATGCCACATTGACAAGAGTAGATATATGTTACAGTGTGAGTGTGCTAAGCCAATTTATGCACACACCAAGGAAACCACATATGGATGCTGCCAAAAGGATTCTCAAGTATCTCAAAGGAACCATAAATGAAGGACTTTATTATCCTTATGTATCTGATTTAGGTTTGAAGCTATTTTCTGATGCAGATTGGGCTGGCTCCAAGGAAGATAGAAGGAGCACTTCAGGTTATCTTACCTTTGCAGGTTCAAAGCTTATTTCATGGTCATCCAAGAAGCAACCCACAGTTGCTCTCTCTTCTACTGAAGCTGAATATAGAGGTCTTGCCATAGCTACACAAGAAGCTATGTGGATGAAGACATTATTCAAAGATCTTGGATTGGAGTTTGGAACTCCAACTATTTTTTGTGACAATATGAGTTCTATTCACTTGGCTGCTAATCCTATTTTTCATGCAAGGACTAAACATATTGAAGTTCATTATCACTATGTACGAGAAAAGGTTCTAAGCAAAGAGATTCAAATATCATATGTGTCCACTCATCAACAATGTGCAGATATTCTAACCAAAGCATTGGATGGTACAAAGCTTTGCAAATTCAAGGCTATGATTGGTTTGCAGGTAATCTTGGAAGATTGAAGACCTCAAGCATACTTGGCTTGAGGGGGAGCTGTTGGAGCAAGTCTATGAAAAGCCTAAGTATTGGCTTGAGTCTCACAAAGTCTTAGAAGAAGCTTTAAAAAAAAGACTATGTAAAGTTCACTTGTGAACTACCTCTTGTAACTTTTGAAGAGTTTACTTAATGTAAAAGTAAGAGAATCTTAAGTGGTTGAGTCCACTTGATCAAGAATGGAAAGAGGAGCCACGAATTCATGATTTGTGGTAGGTAGAGAATCAAATCAATCATTGATTGATTGGAGAGTTATTGAGGGAAGTTAGCCTCCCAAACTCAACTATAAATAGATGGCAGTTTTAGTCGTGGTTAGAGAGACCTATGTGAAGACCTCCAAGAGCTGAGCTTTATGCCATATCAAGGTGTGATTACAAGGCACACATATGTATCAGTAAGTCATTGTATTGTACAAGCAATATACTTTCATTTTCATGATTATTTGAGTTCATCTTTCCATGTTCTTGTGAAGTGTACTACTCACTGCCATTACTCTCAGTTTTCTCAGTCAGCTTGCAGAGATGATTTCTCTGAGCTTGGTGCATCATTTTCAGTGATTTAACTTGGTAAAGTTAGCTCTATAAATCTACTATATGCTCATAAAGTTTCATGTCATTTGGATGTTGCAATCTTCAGTTATGTTCATTTGACGTCAACAGGGTCTGTTCATCTTCACCTCTCTGTCAGGTACCCAACTTTTGCACTCATCTTGTCAGAGGTGTTTCTCAGTGGTTACTTATCCAAATTCCGTGATTTAAAGCTTGTTGGATTCATCTTACTGTCTAGTATAACCATACAAATTTTCATAATCATTGGATGTCTACTTTTGGAGTTATGGTGATTTTTCTGCTCACTAGTCTATTTCTGTAGCAGCCCGTGAAAATCAGGATGATGTCATCACTTGTTAAAACTCATTCTCAGTGTGTGCTTTGTTATTTTTGATGAGATTACTCTTGAAAGTTAGCTCTTTAAGCTACCTAGACTTCCCCAAGAGGAATTAAGCTAATTGCTGCTGTGCTCAGAGAATTATGTAAAACACTGGACAGGTGTATGAACCAAGAATAGCAAGTTTTCACCTCTGAGCTAACTCCAACTTATCTGTTTTGATCTATCTTTTTGAGAGTGATCTTCCAAGGTACATAGGGTGTCTAATACATCCATTGGCAAGCTAAAAGGGCCCACCATCTACTCCTGGAGTTCATTTGGCTGGTGTAGATCAAGGATTTTGCAACACCTCTTCATCTTCAAACACATACTTATCGATCTCTTCACATGCATTATGTATGCATGTAAGTATGTATGTACATTATATGCATATGCATATGCATTATGTATGCAAATGTATGCATGTATGTGTTTATGTGTGTATGTCTCTCTATGTGTGTGTATGCATATATGTGTGTGTATGTGTGTGTATATGTGTCTGTATGTGTGTATGCATGTGTATGTGTGTGTATGCATGTGTATGTGTGTATGTGTCTATGTGTGCATGTGTGTATATATACTATATGTGTGTGTGTCTATGTGTATGTGTGTGTACCTATGAGTGTGTATGTGTTTATGTGTGTATGTGTCTATGTGTGTGTATGTGTTTATGTGTGTATGTGTATGCATGTATGTGTATGTGTGTGTATGTCTCTCTATGTGTGTGTGTATATGTGTGTCTATGTGTGTATGCATGTGTATGTGTATGTGTGTATGCATATGCATTATGTATGCATATGCATTATGTATGCATATGCATATGCATTATGTATGCATATGCATATGCATTATGTATGCATATGCATATGCATTATGTATGCATATGCATATGCATGTGTATGCATATGCATGTAAGTATGTATGTATGCATATGCATATGCAATATGTATGCATGTATGTGTATGTGTGTGAATGTGTGTGAATGTGTGTGTACATATGTGTGTGTGTAAGTGTGTGTGTGCGCATACCTAACCGGTATCGCTTCTCTCTCTCCCTCGCACGCGTGATCTTTCTCTTTCTCTCTCTCTCGGTCTTACAGCACTTCCTCGCGTTCAAGGCCCGGCACAAATGTGCCGGGAGAATTGATTTTTTTTTTTTAACATTCAAGAGCGTCGCATATGCGACGCTCTGCAGTTTGCCAACGTCGTTAAGTGCATCGCTAACCCGCGACGCTACTAGCGACGCTTGTGGTCTAGCGTCGCTTATGCGACGCTATCGTCGCTTATGCGATGAGGCTCGGCCAAAAAAAAAAATCCAAAATTTTTACCGTCGCTTATGCGATGATTTCGTCGCATAAGCGACGCGACGGTTTTCATTTTTTTCGTCGCATAATCCGATTCGGGGGCATCGCTACGCCCCCCTTTTTCTTGTAGTGATATATATATATATATATATATATATATATATATATATATATATATATATATATATATATATATATATATACACACACACACACACACAATGAAGATCCTATATTATTCTCCCAGTATGGATGAGAACAATATCATTTTCTTGGCAATATGTGTGTTGGGTGGTACGATAAAGTTCCATTTTAGGTCTTTTTCCGAGACACTAAGGTGATGTACTAGGTACTATGCACTTTGTGCTATGAAATTGTTGCCTTGCTATTTTTGACATCATGCTTATATGCCTCCTTATAACCTTTGTCATAGCTTATACGTGATGGTTAATGTTTGATGTCCATTAAACAAGAACTTGAGGAAAAGCTCCTTCCTTCTTTCTAGCTAGTAAAAGCTACCAAAATATTTTTGGAACTACAAAGCACCAAGTCTTTGACTTCAACACTATTTCACATAGAGATAGCATCTCATTCTTCCGTTGTTTTATAGTACATTAGGGGCGATGCGATGCTCGCGTAGATCCGACATGAAAGAAGAAATTTAATACATTTCCATGTGCAGTAGGTCAAAAAATTCCATCAAAATGCACATGCGAGAATGACTTCATACATTAGTACGTTTTTTCTTCTTGCTACTAAGTATGGAGAAAAAGCTTGAGCTCTCAATGGTGTTGTCTTTTCTTTTTCAAAAAGAAGTTCGACTTTAGAAGCCCACTCTCCCAAAATTTAATTTATAGAAAGAACAACTATACAAGTGAATGCGCTTAGCACCCATGGGATCCCCCAAGTCACACAAAGGAGAGGTTGCTTAAAACTTACTAGAAAGCATTACAAAGAAGGTTGAGAATCCTTTTGTCTCCCTCACAAGGGCCCACCTAAGTTTAATCTTATTGTTCTCAAAGAAAAACACTCTATAATGTCTAAGAGGCAATGGCTTCTAAGAATTAGAAATTCTTTTGCCTAGAAGGCAAATAGCTTTTTCGATCGACCATTCCTAAGGAGGGTTACCAAAGTTGGTTGTACACCTCTCTTTCCAGATCTTCCAGAGGGGTCTCACCTCTTATAGCATTCGACAATGCTAAGGACTAATTGGTCTCACCTCTTATAGCATTCCACAATGTGAGTCTTAAAGGCCCTTGGGAGAATGTGTGTTGTCTTTTGTGACATATTAGAGTTGCTTCCTTTCAATTTTGCCCAATAATTATTCAATCATATCATTTGAAGACTAATAGTAGGTATTTGAAATTGCACTAATTTAGGTACTTGAAAGTTGCTTCAAGCAAGACTGGTCAACCAAAGGTATCAAAGTGATCTCCTCCTAGTTTAGCTTAAATAGCCTAAGTAACGCTATCAAAAACTATTTTTCAATGTTTACAGAGAAATGGTATTCAATTATAAAAAGTTATAAGATGTTTAGCCTTTTTAAATGGTTTCCTAAATTCACTCTAAGTAGGTCAAAGCTATTGTGCTATCCACTTTAGATAGAACTCCAAAGCCCTCCCTTTTTCCTATGTGCTTTTGTTAGGGAAATCGTGTCCCCATTAGTTGACCTCTCACCTCTAGAGAAGATGTCTTGGGTTTCATCTATGAAGGTGTGAAGTACTCATTTAATAGACAATAGAACCCATAGATTTGTATCAAAGGAGATCTAAACAAAGATCTCCCATGCGAATTTTCCATAGACATTTGAGAAGATAAATCCATTAAGGAGGAGATTTTATAAAAGAACTTCGAAATCCATGCTTTAACTATGGTTTGTAGGGCCACAAATTTAAAGATTGTACTATGATAAGAAAAAAACATAAAGAAGAAACAAAGTTTTAAGATGGCTAATGTGATGGGGAGCAAAGAAGCTACAATGGCCCAAAGGGATTTCGCGTGCATGTAAGAAGATCATGCTCTAGATGATGCGAAAGTCAAGTAAACACAAGTCATGGAGTCAAACCCCAAAGGCTTCACAAAAATGAGACAAAGATAGGAGAGAAGTCATAAGGGAAACAATGAGAAAAGTTTGTTATCAATTATGGAATGTGTTGTAGGAAGAATTATTGGAGTGAGATTTATTAATTTATTAATGTGTCTTTGTGTTTTAATTTAGAAGCTGACGGTTCATGAGGGTGTGAAAGGCATGAAAGGGCATTCAAATTTTGGATATGTCCAGTGTCATGAAGGGCCTCAATTGGGTAGTTCAAGTCAACTGCCAATGTTACATTGATGGTGCATGCATGGTGCTTAGGGAAACTGCAGGTGATAGAATCTAAGTGTAGAAAGTCACACATAGATAAGGTCATGGAAATGACACAATTCATTCACAAAATTTATCGTCATGAGAGAGAATAGAAACATTAAGTGAGATAGGTGAAATTCATCATATGAAATAGAAAAGATATATGAACATTGGAGAGAAATTCATCATCATGTGAGATAAGAGAGATAGGGTTAATGGATTCATCCTGGATTATATGAGATATGGAAAATCAAAAGAGAGGAAAGATAGAGATGGATGGAATCAATGGGAATTAGAAAAGAGAAGTGTGGTGAGAATTGGAAGAGACGAGGTATGGAAACATTTGAAAAAAAGAAACTGATTCATAATAAGTGTTCATACAATTCTAAATGAAAATAATGGAAAAAAATACGCGTTATCAATTGATTACAATGTTGATCCATAATGTTCTTCAATCCACAAGCATGTGTGTAGAGTCATCAAGGTTTAGGAAGAGCAAAATCCACCTTCATCACCAAGAAGAAAGAATAACCTTCATATCTTTGAACTTTTTGCTTCAAAAATGGACTCACATTTCATGGGAACATTGAAGTTTGAAATCAAGTCTCAAATCTTTGAACTTTCTGCTTCAAAAATAGATTGAAATTTCATGGGAACATTGAATTTCGAATCAATTCTCATGTGCATGGCAAGGTAAGTAAAATGCCTATGCAAGGCTGTATAATGTAGCCCTATGAATTACATACTTTGAAAATGCAATTTCAAAATATGATGCAAAATATAAGGTATTTGGAGTTTGTTGAAGATGTATATGTGCTCACTTTCATACATTTCATGTGTATATATGTAAGTCTTTTTTATCACTCATAGTGCATAGGTAAACCTCGAAACGTGCCTTGATGCAAGGTCATGTAGTGACACCCTATCATGCATACTTTAAGTGCATTTTTCAAATAGTCATGGTGCAAATGGGGTAAATGGTATCCTGATAATGAGGTTTTAAACTTCTTGAATTTGAAATTGTTTTTCATGCTATTTTGCAAGTGCAAATGGATGTGCATTTATGGGAACTCAAAGCAATGTGAATTTTTCATGCATACATAGTCCAAAGTACTCGTAATGGTGCAAAGGTAAAACTCTCATGCTTAACATTCTCATCTCCCTCACCACTCAAATCAATCTCAATACATCTCAACCATCATCATCAAAGTTGACCTTGAAGAAGCATGTTCCTAACTCATGAAAAACATCAAAATTAGTATCAAAAAACATGCTTTACAATTCATCCTCACTACGATTTCTCTAATCATATTCTATCATTGAATTTCTTCATATTCATCATCAGCATTTGTTCATAATGGATCATGTTCAAACTTTTCTTTTCTTCAAACATAAAGGTTTAGAAGTTTTTGATGAATTTTTCATATTTTGTTCAATTTTGATAATATCTTCAATCATTTGATTTTCATTTTCTTCAAGATTTTGTTCATGATTCTCCTCCTCATCAATTTGTTTAATATCCTCATGTTCACTTTGACTAGTTTCTTTATTGTTAATGTCATGACTCAATTGAGCTTTCAAAATTTTCACTTTCTCTTGATCAAAAAATTGTTCATTTTCTAGAAACTTGGGATCACATATTAAAGAATATTTTTTATTCTTCTTTTTTAATTCTGTTGAATTTCATATTCTATCTCATTCTCTTCCAAGATTTCTTGCAAAATTTGTTCAATTTCTTGTTTATCCAATTTGATTTGTTCACTTTTATTTTCTTCATAATATTTAACTTGATTCTCAATTAGTATCATAGTTTCTTGTTCAGGAGATTTTCTTTCATGATATCTCTTTGGTCTCTATTGTTTTCTAAATATTCTAAATGATCTTGGTTTAGATTTTGATTGTTAAAAATATTCCTTCATCCCACCTCTTCCTAAATTCAAGTGCAAATTTGAATGATCATAATAATGGTAAATTCTCCTTTCAACTTTAGTGACCAATTTAAGTCTACAAGCTTTCTTATATGTAATAGAGTCGCAAAACATATGCCCGAATTGATCACACAAGAAACATCATGTAGGTCAATGTAATCTTCTACGTGTGGTGATAGGGGTAGATCTTTTATGGTTAGATGAATGTATTTGATCAAGAATTTTAGTAGAGATATTTTGTACTTGTACTTGATGTTCATTTTCACACTTGCATGTTGCAATTTCTTTCACATTTTTGGATACGCTATGAATACTTTCTCTCAAACTTGAAAGCTCATTGTGAATATTTTCCTTCTAAATTCTCAAACTCTTGATTAAATTGTGTATTTAATGATTTGATAACTTCAGTAATGTCTATGAGTATTGGAACCATCATTGATATACATGAAGTTACTGAGTCCATCTTTAAGTAAACTTTTCCATTCATAGATGCAATCACTCATGATTACATATTATGAAGAAGCTTTTCAAAATTAGATTTCATTTTCATATGCATATGTGCAAGCAAGGAAATAAAAGTACAGATACATGGAATTGCTTAAAATTGTATTTCTTGATTTTCCAAATGTTGTGAAACAGGTTAACATCAAGCTCAATTGTCGAAACGGACGTATTTCACTTTGAGTTCACGTGTTTTGGGAAACTTAGGAGGTAGAATTCAAATATAAACACTCACAAACAGGCAGATAAGCTCATAGAAATTAATTAGATAACTAAACACAATTCATCATCATAAGAGAGAACAAAAATACGTGAGATCAGAGTGATGTAGATAATACATTCATCATGGATCATGTGCAATATAGGAAAAAAATGATGGTAAGATATAGATGGATGGAATCAATGAGAATAAGAAGAGATACATGTGATGATAATTGAAAGAGATAACATAAGGGAATGTTGGAAAGAAGAAAAATTATTCATAATAAGTGTTCATATAATTCTAATGAAAATAATGAAAAAGATACAAATTACCAATTCTTCATAATTTCGGTTCATAATGTTCTTTATTCCACAAGATTAGCATCAAGCATGTGTGTACCAATTCATGGTAGATTTTAATGTTGCATCTTTAAGTGCTTTTTTCAAATAATCATGGTGAAAATGGGGTAGATAGTTTGTTGATGATAAGGTTTTATATCTTTTTAATATTTTAATGTTTTGATTATTTCAAAAAAATAGGTTCATATGCACACAATCTAATGTGTGCACACATGCTCATACATGAATATTCACACAATCATGGAACAACATGATTTTTTAGATAATAATATTTTTTGTCACCTTTAGTTTCAAAAATCGAAAAAACTAAAGGATCGATCCAAATTGCTTTCATAGTATTTGTTCTTCATAACCGAATTCCTAAACTTCACCTTTAAATGGACTTAGCTTAAAAAAAATGTAGAGATGTAAATCTCTATGACACTAGACATCAATAAACATATTTATATACTTACATACTTTGTAAATAAACCTACCTACAGGGTTTTGCTTTTAGAAGTAGTTAGTAAAAGTAGTGGTTAGGATAAGGATTAATGTAGACTAGGATTTTTGTTAATCAAAAGCAAAGGCCCTCCACAAAAGACAACAACTTTTTACTTTCACGCTTGCATTTTGAAGCTGCCTCACTATTAGCCAACATAATGAAAAAACCTATAAATACATGCACTCTTTGGACTATCAAAATAAAGTGTGTAGGGGGAGATTGCATCCAAATTATTTTTCTATCTTGTCTCTTTGAATATCTATTTTGTATGTGTTTTTCAACATTCATATCCTCTCTATGCATGTGAATTAAGGTCCTAGTAATAGTGATATCAAAGGTCTATATTGCACATCACTATGGAGGGGTCTATTTCCATTTGTTTTGGCATTCGATCTCTATTTCATTGTTAGTTTCCGTTTTGGTTTTCATTTTTTTCCCATTTCTAATTTTTGTTTTAATTCCGATCCCTGTGCTTGTCCTAGTTTTAGTTTCAATTTTGGTTCGGATTTTAGTTTCAGTTTCAATTTTGGTTATGGTTATTGTTGTAGTCCTTGAACCTTTGTTTACATCTATGGTTACTCCAAGGCATCAACTAAGGCATGGGAACACCTTTTAATTAAGGAGTGGCAATAAGGAGTTGTATATTTACCTAGGAGGGAGGATTTGAATCCACAACCTCACTCTCACAAGCAAAGTGTTTTACCACTACACTCTCTTTGTGTTGTCACTCTAGTTCTTTTTTTTTATATTTACACACTTGCATCTCTTTCTTAATTTTTCCATTCCCAAGAACCACCCTTCCTTTTAAATTTTAATTTAAGAAATTTTAAAAAAAAATTTACATATCTAGCAAGGGGGTTTTGTTCTCTACATACTCATGGACCCTACAAACACCATGGAGGATTTTGGTGAGTCACCTTCCTAACGTACTGCTCGAGAAATAGTTGGATCTCATGCAATGCAAACTTGGAGGTGCTCAAAATTAGATTCGACAACACAATGAAGTACTTTAGAAGATCCAATCTAAAGAAGCTAATCTTGCAAGGGTGGTAAAAGTTATTATCTCGAACCAAGCTGATGGCACACATTCCAAGATTGGTGTTCAAAATTACCAACTGTTTTTGTTTGATGGCCATAAGGATGGCTCTTTAATTCTTTCATGTTTATCACAATCTGAATACTTCTATTATGAGGAATCATATGCTGAAAGTGAAAAAGTCAAATTTTCTACTAACTATTTAGTAGGGAAAGCTCAGCTCTATTGGAATGTCTTGTGTCATAGTGCAGATTGTCCGACTACATGGAAGGCTTTCCATGATTAAATTAAGGATTCTTTTCTTGCTCGTCAATATCATTACATTTTTGAGATGCATGGAAAACCTTTACATGGAAGGAGGGTGATGATGTCACTACCTACATGGAGTGGTTCTAGCAAAATCTATTATTGGTTCGAATGCTCAAAGATGTACCTCAAGATACCTTGCAGAGGAAATCTGAAGATGGTTGGAGATGGGAATCCTCAATGGCCTACAATCCTCAACGACACTATCTCTTTTGCCTATCATGCATAGAAGGAATTTTCGTCCATAACCAAGTTGATCTCTCTACAACAATTGTGTGAATGGCCATTTTTTGTTAAACCTACTTTTCTTATGAAGCATAATTTTCATGCCCCATCTTAATCTAGTTTTCCATCTCCTCCATAGTCCAACTACTCATTTGCATTAGTTGCGTTATCTCTCCAACCTACCAAACTTCCTACCTTGAAAACATTAGTGATGGATGCCCAACAGAAGTGACCAGGTATCACCTAGTGGAATTGTGGTAAACCTAGACATACAAGAATGAAGTGCCAATCCTGACCTGTTCACATGAAACCAACTATTCAAATGAATAATATGGAGGCCTTCAACAAAGAAATTCCTCTCGTTTTGATTGAGGAATCATTCTAAAAGGAATTAAGTACCTTGGGTAATGATATCTATATTCATTATTTGTAAGACAATAGTTACGCAATATAACACAGGAGCAATAGCAGAGAAGATAACAGATATAGGAGAATCTCAACAATTTTCTACTAGCAGCAAGTACAAATATGATGGCATTGTCCACCCGTGCGCTCTCAAGGTAGAGCTTAAATGGTGATCTAGAAAACTCTAGATAGGGAGATACAAGGTAGAGGTATGCTGGCTCAACTCGGTGTCTTAGGTAGTGCAGAAGTCATGTATATATAGGATCATGGGTGGCCTGCCATGGACGGCTATACATGGGCGGTAGAGCGTGGGCGGCCACCGCCCGCGTAATTGCCATACACGGCTTAGACTGGTTGAACCGACCTAACAAATATAAATGATTTCTGACTCCGACAAGGAATATTCCATGGAATATTCCCTTTACCATCGCATCGGGGGCGCTGCCCCCGGACCCCCACCAGGGGGCCCGCTGGCCCCCTTGGACCCCCCAGTCGGGGCTGCTCACCGCTACCTCGGACCCCACAATTGGGGACCCTGGTAACTCCCTTTCCTTATAATACCTTACATGGTCCAATATGACCTTCATCCAACATTCAAGTTGGGATTCCCATCAATTGGGTAATGCACGCTTGGCTTCTCCTCATAAAGGGGGCCTTACAAAATGTGCATACAATCATGAGGGGGTAGACATTGATCATATACTAACATTATTTACTTTGCAAACAGGGTACTATGAATAACAAAGTGGTTAATATTTTACATGATGATGGTAGTTAACATGATTCCATTTCACATTTATTATTTCAAGAACTTAACTTAAAAAAGTTTCCTTCCTTGTATAAAGTGAAATCTTCATTTCAAGGTGGTCATTATAATGTAACAAGAGAAGTTCAAGATGTTATGATTAGCATAGACCCATATGTAGATGCATGAATGTTTTTAATTGCACCTTTTCAATGTTATGATGATATAGTAGGTATTCCTTTTCATCATCATTATAACCCTAAGCTAGAATATCTAAGACATTATTTCAAGAGAAGGCATGCATGTTGATCCAAAAAATTAAAGTTATAATAGAATGGCCTACACCTCAATTATTCATTGATGTTCATTGTTTGCTTGGCTTGGCTACTTTTTATAGTAAATTTGTCCAAACTTCTTCTTATTTAGCATCGCCTCTTAGCTTATTATTGAAAAGGAAAATAAAATTGACACGAGGAGTTACCCAATAGCAATCATTTGAAAAACTCCACATGCACCTTACAGTTATGTGATTTTTCACAACCATATCATGTCATTATTGATGCGAGTGGTCTAGCAATAGGTGTTTTTTTAATGCAACACAATCATCCCATTGCATTTGTGAGTAGGAATCTTAAGCCTTCAGAAAACAATTATAATACATATGAAAAAGAAGTGTTAGTAGTTGTACATGCTTTGCAAATTTGGAATCAATATCTTATGGGAACTGAGGTATTAATCAAAACCAATCAAGAGGCTATTAAGAATTTATTAAATCAACCCTTAATCTCTGATTGAAATCTTAAATGGGCTTCATTCATTCAAAATTTCCAACCCATGATCCATTATCAACCTAGGAAAGATAATGTTGTACCTAATGCTCTTAGCCGTTTTCATTCAGATTTTGGTGTTCTACGTAATATTTCTACCATCCAAATTCATTACTTTCAAGATATCATTTCTACTTATGCATCTCATTTGTATTTCTAACGTGCATGGCATGAATTCAACAATTGTGCACCTTTAAGTGATGAACATTATACATTTCATCATGTTTTACTTTATTTTCAACATAGATTATGTATAACACAAGATTTTAAAGATTTTTTCATCAAAGAAATGCATGGACCATCATACATGGGTCATCGAGGCATACAAAGCACCAATTTTTCTTGCAAAGATTTCTTCTTTTGGCCCCACATGGAAAACCATATTGCATAATATGTTTCTCAATGCATTTTAAATCAATGTGTAAAATGTCATTAGGGTAAACGATTCAGATTATTTATGACCCTTCCCAATCCAAACAAACCATGGGAACAAATCTTTATGCATTCTATTATTGGTCTTCCTATCACTTCATCACATAACAATATGACTTGGACGATTGTTGGTAGGTTTAGTAAATATGCATATTCCATTTCTTGTAGAAAAACTCCGTCTCCATCTTATGTTGCAAAATAATTCATTAAATGCATTTTCCCACATCATAGATTTCCTGAATTAATGTTATCTGATCATGATGATGATTTCTGCAATCATTTTTGGGTTTCCTTATTTCAACATTTTGGTTCTAAAATAGATTTTATCTCTATATCTCATCTCGAAAGTAATGGATAGAGTGAGGCTAACAATAGTACTATTCTTGATTTATTGTGTTTTTATTCATTAGATACTCCCACTAAGTGGGCCCACTAAGTGGGTCGACAAGTTTCCATTAGTTCAATTTCCTTACAATAACACACACCACTATTGGTCATGCACCTTTTGAAATTGTTTATGGTAAAAAGCTTGCCACTCCCATGTCACTCACTCAAACTGATATTTTGTTGGCTAATACTATTGCGCAAGATCACATTTCTATACTTTGCAATGTTCATGTGTAAATTAGGAAAAGTAAAGAATCTTATAAACATAATGTCAATATGAAATGATTAGCCAAGGAATCTAGGTAAAATGACCTGTTATGGTTACATATTCTTAAAAAACCTTTGAAAAATATTTTGCATCATCCTAAATTTAAACTTACACCATGCTATTATGGACCATTTTGCACTATTTAAAAAAATAATGATAATTCATTCAGACTAGATATACCATCTCACTAGAATATACATAACTATTTTCATATCAGTTTACATAAACCATATAAAAGCACTTTACTAGTCAATCCACTCCTTGATGACCCTCAATTAATTAAAGAACAATATAAAGTCTTAGTTCTTGAGAATTTAATTGATCATGATGTCATTACTACATGCATGGGTACTCAATATCATCAATGTTTGGTTAAGTATACAAATCACTCTATTGAAGAATGTCAATGGATACATAAAACATCATTAACACCCAATTATGATCACTTAATTTTTGCATATCATACACACACATATTAATGTAACTCCTCCCTGAACATTTCCATGCATGTGTTTCTACATAGAACATGCTTATTTTATTCAGTAATTGAACATCTAAGTCACCATCTATGTTTATTTTTTATTTATCAACTGAGAGTAGTTGTTTTTTCAATTGAGGGGCATGTTATTAATTATGGAATGTGCTGTATAAAGAAGTATTGGAGTGAGATTTATTAATTATTAATGTGTTTTGGTGTTTTGATTTATCAGCTAAAGGTTCGTGACAGTGTTGGAGGAGATGGTGGATATTCACAAGAGATGAGTTGGTCTAGCTAAAACTTGCTTCACACTTGCTATAAGTGATAGTTGGAGAGTGGTGTGGGCCTCGTTAGCTAGCTAACAAGCATAAATTATCACAAATGTTGCTTGGAAGACGATGCACTAATGATAGGATCAAAATAGATAGGTAGGCATATGATCCAAGGTCTAGAACTTCCTAATATGGTTGAGGTACCTACTCAACGTTTTGCACCATTCTCTGAGTATAGTAGCAATTGATAAAATTCCTTTTAGGGAACTTCAATTGGCTGAAAAAGCTACCAATAATTAGTGAAATCATCTGAAATCATAAAGTAGATGCAGAGAAATATGTTTAGCGAATCAAGGTTGCATCCCGACTTTTACAGGCCTTGATAGTCACAGACCATTGAGCAATGATTGCTTAATTAATATCTAACGATACTGTGAAGCATTATTAATGAAACTTTTAAGGATTAAAGTAGATAGTATGCTTGAGATATCATGCTTTAAAGCAAGAGAAATGATCCAGTGTATAGTTAGAACACGCTCAGACAAGTTCATTGTTCTCATGGAGTATGACAAAGATATGAGAGTAGGAAGTAAAGAACATGTATGCATTAAATCATGTAAAGATACAATGTCATTGGCAATAAGTCATTGCTCAATGAGTGAGAAACAAGTGAGCTATGAGGTGAGCTCCTCTTCTCAATAAAAGTAACTGAATATGATATCTAAGCCTCGAGATACATGTGGGCATTTCATATAGTCTTTTATAGTTTTTGTTGGGACCAAGGATTTGAATTCAAATTCAAATCTCTACCAATAAAGTACATCATAAAGTATAGGGTTGATTCTCTCTTGACCAAACTACCAAATGTTGCAAGATTATATGCTTCGTAACTCCTCATGGGTTTAATGTCCTTTTACAAATGTAATTTAGAAGCAAAGTTACAAGATGTTGTACATATGAATCATTCAATGTGTAATGTCAATACATCAAACTTTTGTGAGGTGATCACGTGTGTAAGCTTGGGCTTAATTGCACCAAAAACTCCCTCTTAATCCTAACATGCTCGATCTTCATTGCTCCTTAGTTTCTTGGAGTCCAATCATCAGTTTGAAGGTGTTCATCTTTGTTCCATCCAATGCTTTAGAAAGTATATATGTAGATTGCAAATGAGTTGATACATAGGATAATTGGATATCCTTGCTAAGTAATTTCTCCCTAACATAATGATAGTGCACTTCAATGTGCTTAGTCCTGGTATGGTACACATGATTAGCATCCAAATTAAGTTAACTAGTGTTATCTCCAAAGATAATATGAGTGTAGGAATGCATCTCAAGATCTGCATATAATTGCTTAAGCCACATAGCTTCTTGAGTTGCATTTACCAAACCTCTATATTCTGCTTCTATGGAAGATAAGGCCACACTTGGTTGCTTCTTGGATGACCTAGATATAAGCTTTGAACCTGCAAAAGATAGGTACCGTGAACTGCTCCTCCTATCATCCTTGGAGCCAGCCCAATCTGCATTAGAATATAACTTTATATCTATGTCAAAAGTGAACGGATAAAACAATACCGCATTCACTGTAACCTTAAGATATTTAAGCACCCTCTTTGCAGCTTCCATGTGTGCCTTCCTTGGTACATACATGAACTAATTCAATGTACTTACTGCATATGCAATATCTACTCTTGTCAAAGTAGCATAATTAAGACTATCCACAAGTTGTTGATAGCTTGTAACATCTTCAAGTAGTTCACCTTCATGTGAACTTAGCTTATGGTTCATCTCCATAGGAATACCTGCAACCTTAGTGTTTTCCATCTTAAATCTTACCAACATATCATGTATGTACTTCTTTTGTGTGATGAATATAAATGAGTCTGTATACACAAGTTCTAAGCCAAAGAAATAGGTTAATAACCCTAGATCACTAATTTTAAACTCCTTCATTAAGTGAGCCTTGACTGATACCATTAGAATGATTACTTGTAATAATGATAGCATCTACATAAACACATAAGTAGATGACCTCCGGTTTATTCTCCTTAACAAATAAAGAAGAGTCTACCTTGCTTGCCACAAAGCCTTGATCCTGCAAAAAGGTAACAAGCCTATGGTTCCAAGCTCTAGGAGCTTGTTTGAGACCATCGAGTGCTTTTCTAAGCTTCCATACATACCCTGATTTTTCTTCATCTTCAAAACTTGGTGGTTGTGCCATATACACTTCCTCTAATATCCAACCATTTAAAAATGCATTCTTGCCATCTAACTAATATGAATTCCAATTTTTGGATGCACCAAAACTTACCAATACCTTGTTTATTGGCATCTTTGCCACAAGTGAAAATATCTCTTCATAGAATACTCCATGTGTTTGGGAAAATCCATCTTCCACTAATCTTGCCTTGTACTTGTTTATAGAACCATTAGAGTTTTTTTTTATTTTGTAAATCCACCTTGAACCAATTACCTTCATATCTAGCTTCTTGGGAACTAGATCCCAAGTGTGGTTTTCCTGTAATGCTTTCGCTCCTTCTTGCATGGCTTCTCTCCACTCTTTCTTCTTCTTAGCCTCTTCAAATGAAGAAGGATCCTCTACCATGGAATCTTTAGTGATGTACACAAAGTGCTTTGTGACTAGGGATGTATCATATCCATACCTTATCGGCTTCTTACTTTCTCTTTGTGATCTCCTTAAAGCCTGATTGGAAGACTTAGGTAGATCCTCTAATTGCTTGTATTGGAACTTGCCTCTTGACTTCCAAGCTTTGAAATCAATCTCCTTCTCATCTTCTGAGTTGATGTCCTCTGCTTGGTGTTGATCTTCTTGAGTGAGGGTTGGAAAATCATTTTCCAAATCATGTGGTAATTTGACTTTCGTGCAATCATCTTCAAACCATGAATTATTCTCATCAAATACTACATCCCTACTAACTATAAATGAATTTTTAGAGGGATTATAAAGTCTATATCACTTTTGATTCTGATCATACCCAATAAATATAGATTTCTCAGCCTTATGATCAAGCTTCCCTGTGATTTGTGATGGGATGTGTGCATAGGCAATGCACCCAAATATTTTGCAATGATCCAATGATGGTCTCCTACCATTCCATGCTTCATATGGTGTCATACCATCCAATTATTTGGATGGAAGCTTGTTGAACAAATAGATGGCTATGGAAACAGCCTCTGCCCATAAATAATTAGGTAATTTTTTATCATTTAACATAGACCTAGCTACGTCAACAATTAACATGTTCCATCTCTTTGCCACTCCATTCAATTCATGAGTATACCTGGTTGTTACTTCCCTCTTTATGCCTCTATCCTGTAGAAATAGATCAAACTCATGTGAAAAATACTCACCACCTCCATCACACCTGATTCTCTTGAAGCTCCTTCCTGTTTGGTTTTCAACTACTGCCAAATACTTCTTAAAACATGGAAACACCTCATCCTTATGCTTCATGAAATAGAGAATTCTCCACCTAATGTAATCATCAATAAAGAGACATAGTATCTTGAACCTTGCTTTTTGAAGTCGGCTCACTATAACTGCTAGTTTCGACATAATGATAAAACCTATAAATGCATGCACTCTATGGACTATCAGAACAGATTGCGTAGGGGGACAGTGCAACCAATCTAGTGTTCTGCCTCATCTCTTCACATACCTATGTTCTATGTATTTTTGAACACTCTGCACGTGAATTGAGATCTTGGTAACTGACTTTGGAAACAAACATTTTCTATAAATTAGAGAAGGAGATGAATGAATTGTAGTACCCGATTGAGAATGAATCTATATGAATCTTTTGATGTTGGGAAAATTCTCACCATTCCACTTGCAAGAAAGACAACCAAGAATGATATGTCACTAGCAAAGAGGATGGATTCACCACCAACAATGATGATAAGATATGGAGTGTGGTGCAACGTCTTGAAAATTGTGAGAGAAAATGCATAACTCTACAAGAGATGAGCCTTGTAGAGAAGAATATAATGGAAAGAGAGATTCAAATTTACCATGATCACAATTATTCAAAAATAATTTGATCTCTATGCAAAAATCCATACATGTTGGGGTACTTCATGGGAATTCAATGCCTCTTGCGAATGGAGAGTCACATATTGGAGCTCATAGAACACATTAGCATGTAGGTGCTTGGAACCATGACATGGCAACAATACTTCGAGGTGGAATTGGGACAAAATCTAGGTCTATTGATGGTAAAAAAAAAAAGTGAAGGAAATTCTGCACGTCCATCAACCCATCTAAAATTCATCAATGTACCTGATTTGCATTTTTCTTTTCAATTATCCAACACATCCACTAAATCGATTCCAAAAGCGGCTACGAACTAGAACGGAAGTTACAACTTTTTATAACATTTTAAATTCCTTTCTGAGTTTTTCTTTGGTCTACTGATGGGGATATAGAACATTTTCTGGATTGGGTTATTCGATAGTCTTTGAATTGGTCTATTCATTGGTCTATCCATTGGTCTATGGACTAGGCCACTAACAAATTTCCAACAAACTGGAGGGGAGCCTTCACACTTTTCAAAACCTTTTGATTTAAGGACATTGTTGAGGGACTATTCAGATACTAAGGAGTGAAGTTTCATCAATATGAGGTATTTAGTGACAAGAATACACTTGGAAACACATTTGAATCAACACCTAAAGGAAGATATTATGGAAATCTTCTAGGTCAATGCATCTCAAACTACTAATGATATCTCTCTCAATTGAATAAGTAGATAAATTTCTTGAGATATCCATTTGAATTTCTGGTAGTAAATCTTGAGAAAGATAGAGTAAACATTGGAGTACACAGGCATATATACAAGCTGGGGAAAAACCCTCCCAAACAGGGAAAAACATTCCCTAGTAGTCCTAAGTATGTTCACACACATCAATACCATATATATCAACAAAACCCCTTTGAGAGTGATGGGGTGAACAAGGAGCTAGCGCTCATGTATAAGGAAGTGCCAAGCTATGTGAAAAGAGATCAATCCACGAAAGGAAGTAAGCTCAAATCTTTTTGGAAAAGAACAAACTTATCCCTAGCTAGAGCCTTTATGAAAAGGTCTATAACATTATCCTGTGTGGGTACATATGCCAAACTGATCACTCCAGCAGAGAGCCTCACTGACATAATGATAGTGCACGTCGATGTGATTTTTGTGAGAACCGAACATAGGGTTACTCGCAAGTGCCAATGTGCTCTAAGTGTCAATGAAAATGGTCGTCCTAGAAGACTGTCAAACATGCAAATAAGACAAAAGGTGCCTCAGCCACACATGCTCAACAATCACAATGAAAACTACCTTATACTTGGCCTCACAACTCAAAAAGGCCATAGTAGGCTACTACTTGCTCAACCAAGATATGCATGAGCTACCAAGCATCAAGAAAACAAATTAGTGAACACATGAGTGTCATAGCAACTAGCATAGTTTAATTTAGTAAAAGCATGTAAATTCTACAGTAATGATCCCACGGGACAAAACAATCCAGGCAGCCAGATACCACTCAGGAATTGAAAGATGGGTGCCAATGATTTCCATGAGGGCGATGCATAAACCTACTTTTCTCAGATAGAGCAAACTCAATATCATGTGGAGTTACACGTAAGTAAATCAAGCATCTGATAGCCTGCTCATAGATAAACAACATCAAATGCATCTTGAGCACAATGAAGACTCAACCATAAACCTGTTTCCATAGTACTCACAATAGGTTAGCAATGCTCGAGGTCAAAATGCTTCAATAATGTGTTAGTATATTTGTTTGACACAAAACTTTTCCCCTCTCAACTTGCATAAATTGAATGCCCAAATAATGATGTGAATGCCCCACATCATACACGTGAGAATATGCATGCAAATCAGATTTAACTTCTACAATATGTGTGTTGGGAGGTATGTCATAGTTCCATTTTTTGTCTTATCTGCACACACTAAGGTGATGCACTATGTATCCTTACCTAGGACAAACTCGAACATAGCATAAGGATCACTGGGTACCATGAAATTGTTTCCTTGCTATTGTTAACATCATGCTTATATGCATCCTTGCAACCTTTGTCATGGCATATACGTGTTGGTTAAGGTTTGATGACCATTATTGTTGGTTTTCGTTGTGAATTCTTGGTAGTGAGAATGAACATGGGAAACAAAAGACACGAACTTGAGGAAAAGCTCCTTCCTTTTTTGGTAAAATCTACCAAATGATGTTTTGGAACTATAAAGCACCAAGTCTTTGACTTCAATACTATTTGAGATACAGATTACATCTCATTCTTTCGTTGTCTTATAGTACATTAGGGCTATGTATATCCGACATGAAAGAAGTGTAATAAATTACCATGTGCAAAAGGTCGAAAATTTCCATCAAAATGCATATTCAAGAATGAATTCCTACATCATTACATTTTTTTCCGCTCGCTATAAAGTATGGAGAAAGAGCGTCAGGCAATGTTTGTTATGAAGTATCTATCGATTCTACACCCATTAAGTAAAATGACTTAATGGGTGTTGTCATATTTTTCTTACATGACGAAGTTTGGCTATAATAGCTTGCTCTCCTAAATTTTAATTAATAGAAAGAACAATTGTGCAAGTGAATGGGCCTTGAACCCATGGAACCCCCGGATCGCACAAATCAAGGTTACTTAAAACTTGCTAGAAAGCATTAAAAAGAAGGTTGATAACATAATTGTTCTCAGAAAGAAATAATCTATGATGTGTAAAAGGGGGTGGCTTCTTACAATTGGAAAGTTCATTGGCTTAATGGAAAATATATTTTGCGATCGAACATTCCTTAAGAGGACTACCAAAGTTGGTGGCACACCTCTCTTTTTAGATCTTCTAGAGGTTCTCACCTCTTATAGCATTCCACAATACTAAGGAATGGTAAGAAATGGTCGGTTTCACCTCTTACAGCATTCCACTATGTTGATCACAAAAGGAGGACAGAAAGCTGAAGAACTAGATTACTAAAAGAAGAAAGAGAGAAAACTATAGATTGGATTACAAATATTAAATACTCTTCTTCGAAGCATGATGGTTGGGAAAAAGTGGTTTCAACCTTAATATCATTATGCAAGATATTAGCATAATGAAAGCACGATGACTGGATCTAGAATCCATGATAGAATACCTAATTCGTTTTCAAAGAAGACTTCTCATAAAGGAAAATAATGCGTTCAAACACTCTAGAAGAGCCCCTTTAAGGGTAAACTCCTGTTCTACGACCCTTGCAAAAACAAAAAATTTGAAAAAGAAAACAAAAACAAAAATGACAATCCCCCTCCCTACAAAGAACTTAACCTCCGCTAATGATCATCGTTTATTTTAATCTTATAGGGTTGTCTAGTCCTTCAAGAGCAGTGTTGTAGAAATTCAAATCTCAAATCTCGACATTACTTTGGAGCTAAACCCATTTGAAGATGCACTTTGGAATTTGATCAATTCAATGGTAATCTGAATCAAACCATGGTTTTATTACCTTCTCAAGTACAGTTTGTTGAGATCATTAAAGAAACATGAAAATTGTTCTTATGTTTTGAATGAACCCGTACCCATGAAAATAGGCACACCCATAAACTCTTGTTTATGAGCCCCATTATATGCTCATGCACACATGTATAAAACCATCGTGCTTATGAACCCAATAAGTCCATATGTACCCATAACAATGTGAAGAGGCACACTCGATATGTCTGAATTAATGTTGTAAAGAAAACCCATTTATATGTTCATGTGTGTATGCACACCTATGTAAAGCATACGGTTAACCATTGAGTACCATGTGAACCTAAACTTTAAAGTGTGAAACCATGAAGAACTAAGATTATTAAAATAACATAACAATATAAAAACAAAACGATTTGTTCATGAAGAACTGAGATTATTAAAATAACATAACAATACAAAAACAAAACGATTCAAACAAAGTGAGAAAGTAAAACAATCGATACGTAAAATTAAAACAAAAAACATTACGAAGGATGAGAAGCGCTAAAAAGGAATCCTAATTTTTCGTTAAAAAATCTTGCTTTGGGGATGTTTTGTTAGTATATGATCAATGTTTGCCTTTCATGATTGTATGCACATTTTGTAAGGGTCTCATTATGAGGAGAAGGCAAGCATGCATTATCAAATTGATGAGAATCTCAACTTGCATGTTGGATGAAGGTCATATTGAACCATGTAAGGTATTGTAAGAAAAGGGAGTTATCAGGGTCCCCAAGTGTGGGAAGTCATTTATATTTGTTAGGTCGGTTTAACCGACCTAAGCCATGTATGGCAACTACATGGGCGTTGGGTGCCCACACTCTACCGCCCATGTATAGCCATCTGTGGAAGGTTGCCCATTATCCTTTATATACATGACTTCTGGACTACCTCAGACATCGAATTGAGCTAGTATACCTCTACCTTGTATCTCCCTATCTAGAATTGTCTAGATCACCATTTAAGGTCTAGCTTGAGAGCGCACGGATGGAAAATGCCATCATCTTTGTACTTGCTAATAGTAGAAAATGGTTGAGATTCTCCTATATCTGTTATCTTCTCTGCTATTACGCTTGTGTTATATTGCGTAACTATTGTCTTACATGGTATCAAAGTCATAAGGTTTGAATAACTTGAGAAGTATCACTATTTTAGCCTACTAGCAAACTAGAATATCAGTAGATTATTCGAGTGATTACATGATGGCTTCATCATCAAACACTAGTCTTGGTGCTCCACTTAATGTTAATGTTATACCTATTCGAATTCCTCTGCCTGCATTCACTGAAGGGAAGCTGGATGGAACCAACTATACACCCTAGAAGTTAAAAATTTCTACAATTTTGGACTCGTATGAATTACTTGAAATTGTCATGGACCGACGGGATTGGTTGCATACCCTATACCAATTGAAGATCCAGCGAATTCAAGATTGATGATCCTACCAGATCTAGATTCTTCTACGAGCCTGGAAGAGGGGAAATGTGTTGAAGATAAATGTACAAGCTCATTTTCATATGAGCTATGCTTGGATAAATTTACCAAATATAAAGATAAAGGAAATGAAGAGAAAAGAAAATAAAAGAAAATAAAAAATTCTAGTTAAAATTCATGATGAGTAAAAGATACAACATCTCCCTTGTAGTCAGTGGCATGTAGTGGGCAAAGTGGTGAGTTAAGAAGGGGGCACAAAATTCTTCATATGCTCATTGGTTATAAAATTAGAGTGGAAGCACGTTCTAAACAAGGAGAGAAAGAGGCAAGAGCTCCCAGTAGTCAGATCTGGCCATTTTGTCATTTTGTCTTCCCTTAGACTCCTTCCAGCTGCACCTCAGTTTGTATACAGCTTTGTTGTAAAGCTCATATATCAGTGTATATGTAACCATTTATTGCATTTAATCACTCACTGGAAAGCCTATCTTGTGAACTTTTGTTCTCTCAAATATCTCCATCAAAGCTTACATATTCTGTGAGATATTCGTGAAAGAGTGAAATCTAGGTTTTTAGTATACCTATGTAGAGAGGTAGTCTATTTTGGTCAGTTATGTATCCCAACCAAAACATATCCAAATTGCATGATTTTTATCTTGTTGGAAAGCTCTTGGCATGTGCCTTCTCTCCCCCAAATATCACATTTAGAAGATATATATTCTCTCAGATATCTAGCAACGAGTGAAGTCTAATTTTATAGTGTACTTATGTGTGCAGGTGGTCTGTTTTGGTCAGTTGACTTGCCTAATCAAAACTCATCCAAAGTACTTGTTTTTTAACATTTTAGAAAGCTATTTGTGTCTACATTTTCTATACCAAATATCTTTCTCAAAGGATATATATTCAGAGAGTTATCAGTTTGAGAGTGAAGTTTAGTTCTTCAGCATACTTGTGTGGACAATTAGTTCATCTTTGTCAATTGTGTTTCCTAGTCAAAACTTGTCCACATTAAGTTATTTATAGCTTGTTGGAAAGCTCTGGTTTTCTTCTTTGCTTGAATAAAGGTAGAAGTCCATTTGAGTGTTGTATTGAGAGCATCAAGCTATCTAAGGTGCAGCTGTATGTCGAAGTGTTGGACATACAAGGGCTTACTACACATTTCAGTTGCACATAGGAGAACTCATTCTCCACACTTGGTATCAGAGCAAACTTGGTGCTGAAGCTTCATCAATAGAGCTGGCGATAAAGCAAAGCAAAAGAGGAGCTATAAAACAAGGAGGTTCACAAACACAAGAGCAAAGGACAATATAACTATTCGAGGTAACTCTCAAAGTCTTTGATACTCTTCAATGGCTGACTTGGGTCAACAAGTAGAGAAGCAGGATAACGATAACTATCCCGTGTGGAACTTTAGAATGACCAAATACCTAATGGGCAAATGCTTATGGGGTATTGTGAGCGAAAATGATGCTCAACCTCAAATCAATCAAGCTATGGCCACCGAAGTCCAAAAGAGGAAAGCAAAAGAATGGGAAGAGAGGAATAGCAGAGTCATGTTCCTCATTTCGCAAGTCATTACTAATGCCATGGTAGGGCATATTCAACATCTAGAGAAAGCTAAGGATGCTTTGGAAGCTCTTGAAAGGATGTATTCAACAAATACCAAAGCTAGGAAACTTCAACTCAAGAATGAGTTGAACAAAATCAAGAAAAGTTCGATTCAATCCATAGCTGAATATACTTTGAAGATTAAGGAGCTAAGCGATGCTTTAGCTTCTATTGGCACAATGGATGAAGACGAAGATCTTGTGTGTTATACTCTTAATGGATCGAGAGAAGATGAAAGATGGAAGCCTTTTATAACTTCCATTAACTAGAAAGATGCGTATCCAAGTTTTGAGCAACTAATCCCTCATCTTGTCACAGAAGAGCTTAGCTTTGGTGGCCCCAAAGGAAAGGACAGCCACAACCAAATGTTATATGCAGGTCAAGGTGAAGGAAGAAGCTTAAAAGGAGGTTCATGAGGAAAATGAAGAGGTCACAACAACTCCAACTACAATCAAAACAATTCAAAAGACAACAATGATGCATCAAATGCCAACACACAAGGAAGAGGTCGAGGTAGAAGTAGAGGAAGAGGCCAAGACTCCTACAATTCTCATAAAGGTATAACATGCTATCATTGTGGTAAAGTAGGAAACTATGCTAGTGATTGTTGGCTGAATAATGGAAGACCAAATGGAGGCAATCAAAGGAACCAAAGCAACTATGCAGGCACCTCAAGTGAAGGAAGCAAGGACACACTACTTGCAATGATACATGATTGTAGAAGCTCTTGTGAAGATAACAAAATATGGTATATTGATTCAGGTTGTAGTAACCATATGTCATGCGAAGGAAGTTTGTTCACTAATCTATAGGTACCAAGTGGAAAACGATGTGTTGAAACAGGTGATGATACTCAGCACATGATTGAACATATTGGAGATATAAGGCTTAGAGATACAAGTACAACAAAGGTACTATCTAATATTCTTCATGTCCCTACAATTTCAAAGAACTTGATTTCAGTAGGAAAAATGGTAGAGAAGGGCTATCATATCATATTCAATGAGAATGGGTGCTGCATAAAGAATCCAAAGGAAGGCTTCAAGGGCATTGCTCGAGGTAGAAGAGAAGGAAGATTCACTTTAGATGTCCAACATCCACATGGAAAGTTCATGTACATTCAATGTGGGAACAAGAAGATTTCAGAGCTAGACTTATGGAACAAAAGAATAGGACACATCAACATTCCGAAGCTGAAGGACATGAGCAAACATGAAGTGGTAAGAGGCCTTCCAAAATTTAATAGCATTGGACTACATGAGTTGTGTGAAGCTTGTCAACTAGGAAAACAAACGAGGCAGCCATTCAAGAGGAGCAATTATGTGGCCCCAAATGTAATGGACTTGATACATACGGATGTATGGGGACCAACCCAAGAGGCATCAATGGCTGGTAATAGATTTTTTGTCACCTTCATTGATGATCACTCAAGAAAGGTATGGCTGTTTTGTATGAAGAAAAAATCAGAGGTATTTTCTATATTGAAAAGATTCAAAGTTGAAGTTGAAAAAGAAACAGGAAGGTCTATCAAAACCTTAAGGTCCGATGGTGGAGGAGAATACTTCTCCAAAGAATTTTCAGATTTTCTACAAGAGGATGGGATCAAAATGCAGTTTACTTGTAGGTATACACCACAACAAAATGGAATAGCTAAGAGGAAAAATAGGCAAATTGCTGAAATTGCAAGATGCATGCTCAACGAGATGAAGGTACCATTGTACTATTGGGTTGAAGCTACCACAACTGCCATTTACTTGATAAATAGGTGCACAACATCGGGAATACATCACTTGACTCCAGAGGAGGTATATTCCGGTAAGAAACCTGATCTTACACACCTTAAAGTGTTTGGATGTGTTTGCTTTGTTCACATTCCACAAGAAGTTAGAACAAAGATGGAACCAAGGTCAGAAAAATGCATTTTCATTGGCTACTCAACGGAGCAAAAAGGATACAAGTGTTACAACCCTAGAACAAAGGAATTAAGAGTCTCGCGAGATGTGGTCTTTGATGAACTAAGATAATGGTATGAAGATAAAGGAAAGGAAAAGATTCTTGAAGAAGATTGTGATGATTATGCAGGAACAAATCAAAGAGAAGTTCAACAATCAATCACAAAGGTTTCATGTCCAAAGGCATCTACATCAAATGAAGAATGTTCAACATGGAGGGGGAGTCATTCAGTGTCTCCAAATTCAGCTCATAGTAGAATCGAAGAAGCAAGTGCTACTCCAAATAGTGAGATAGATGCAAGTGAAGAAGAATATGAAGAGGTAATCACTCCGAAGGTAAAGTTAAATAGGTTAGAGAAGCAAATTTCCAAAGGCAATGAAAGAAGATCTTCAAGGACAAGGTATCCAGCTCAAAGGTTGAGTTATGATAGTTTTATGGCAACACATTTATGGCATACACAAAAGGAATGGAAGCTACCTATGAAAGAGGAGATCAAAGCTCTCAAAGATAATCACACATGGGAGCTAGTGCCAAAGAAAGAAGGTATGAAGATTGTTCCAAACAAATGGGTGTTTAAAGTAAAGAGGAATGATGATGGTTCACTAGATAGATATAAAGCTAGATTATTTGCCAAAGGATTTAAACAAAAACAAGGCATAGGTTATGATGAAGTTTTCCGCCCTGTTGAAAAGATGGGAACTATTAGAACATTAATCGCAATTGGTGCTTCAACGAGATGGCCATTATATCAACTCGATATCAAAAATGATTTTCTTAATGGAGAACTACAAGAAGAGGTATACATGAGTCAACTGGTTGGATTTGAAGATGAAAACCATCCACATTTTGTTTGCAGGTTGAAGAAGGCACTTTATGGCTTGAAGCAAGCACCAAGAGCATGGAATCAGAGATTGGTAGAATATCTAACTAAGTGTGGATACAACCCAAGTAGTGCAGATCCTTCATTGTACATGAAGAAGGAAGAAAAAAAAGAGGTATATATTTGCATATACTTTGATGACCTCATCATAATAGGAAATGATGTTATAAGGATTAAGGATATCAAAAGGAAGCTTGGTAAGGAGTTTAAAATTTCAGATCTTGGAGAGCTGAAATAGTTTTTAGGAATTGAAGTTATTTATGGAAAGAGTGGCATCTACTTGATGCAAAGGAAGTACTTGTTGAATGTTCTTTTCAGATTTGGAATGAGTGAATGCAAACCACTCACTCAACCCATGGACACAAATACAAAGATTTTTTCAAATGATGGAGAGCCATTGGAAGATGTAACGACATAAAGAAGCATTGTAGGATCATTAATCTATGCAAACATTACAAGATCTGATTTATCTTATGTTGTTGGTGTACTTTCTTAGTTTATGCAAGCCCCAACAAGTGAACATTTAAACTCAGTCAAGACAGTGTTGAGATACATAAAGCATACAATTAATCATGCTTTGTTTTACAAGTTTGATGAGGAATTTTAGGTCAAAGGCTTTTGTGATGGTGATTGGGTAGGTTCAAAGGAAGATAGGAGATCAACCTCAGGTTATGTGTTCATGATAGGAAGCAAACCTATCACATGGAGCTTAAAGAAACAACCTACTGTTGCACTTTCATCCATGGAGGCTGAATATAGAGGATTAGCATTTGACACATGTGAAGCAATGTGGATTAAAAAGCTTTTGGCTGATCTTGAAGTGCAAGTTGGAACCATCCCTATATATGGTGATAACATGTCAAGTATTTACTTGGCAAGTAATCCTATGTTTCATGCAAGGAGCAAGCACATAGAAGTCCACTACCATTATGTAAGGGAGAAGGTATTGAGCAAAAATGTGGAGATAAAGTTCATCAGAACCAAAGAGCAGGTGGAAGATATGTTCACAAAGTTCTTGGATGCTTCTAAACTCAAAGGTTTCAAGGATGTGATAAATTTGCAGGACATGGTTGAAGATAACTCCCAAATGAGCTTGAGGGGGAGTGTTGAAGATAAATGTACAAGCTCATTTTCATATGAGCTATGCTTGGATAAATTTACCAAATATAAAGATAAAGGAAAAGAAGAGAAAAGGAAAAAAACATAAGAAAAAATCTAGTCAAAATTCATGATGAGTAAAAGATACCACATCTGCCTTGTAGTCAGTGGCATGTAGTGGGCAAAGTGGTGAGTTACAAAGGAGGCACAAACTTCTCCACATGCTCATTGGTTATAAAAGTAGAGTGGGAGCACGTTCTAAACAAGTAGAGAAAGAGGCAAGAGCTCCTAGTAGTCAGATCTGGCCATTTTGTCATTTTGTATTCCCTTATATGCCTTCTAGCCACACCTCACTTTGTATAGAGCTCTGTTGTGAAGCTCATATCTTAGTGTATATGTAACCATTGCTTGTTTTTAAACACTCATTGGAAAGCTTATCTTGTGTAAGTTGTGTATCTCAAATATCTCTTTGAAAGCCTTCATATTCGGTGAGATATCAGTGAAAGAGTGAACTCTAGATTTTTAGTATACCTGTGTAGACACATAGTCTATTTTGGTCAATTACATTTCCCAACCAAAACATATCCAAATTGCATGCTTTTTGTCTTGCTGGAAAGATCTTGTCATGCACATTTGCTGCCCCAAATATCGCATTCCGATAGTATATATTTTGTGAGATATCTATCACAGAGTGAAGTCTTGTTTTATAGTGTACTTATGTGTGCACGTGGTTTGTTTTGGTTAGTTGAGTTGTCTGATCAAAACTCGTCCAAATTACTTGATTTTTAGCTTCTTTAGATCTATTTGTGTTTACCTTCTATATACCAAATATATTTCTCCAAGGATATATATTCAGAGAGTTATCAGTCCGAGAGTGAAGTTGAGTTCTTCAGCATACTTCTGTGGTCAGGTAGTTCATCTTTGTTAGTTGTGTCTTCTAATCAAAACTTCTCTAAATTAAGTTATTTATAGCTTGTTGGAAAGCTCTCCTTGTCTACTTTGATTAATTAAAGGCACAAGTCCATTTGAGTTTTCTATTGAGAGTAGCAAGCTTATCGAAGTTGCAGCCGTATGTCCAAGTGTTGGACATACAAGGGTTCACTACACATTTTCGTTGCACATAGGAGAACTCATTCTCCACAAAATGCTGATGCACTATGTGCAATTTTCACTAGCGTAAGTGATTCTATGCTTACTTTAGCTCAACATAATACAAAAGCACATGAGGCTTGGGAGATATTGGCTCGTCAATATGAAACCAAGAACCACACAAGGATAAAAAATTTAGAAAATCAGTTAGCAAATGAAAAGCATTCTGATTCCAAAAAGGCTGAAGATTTTATCAAGCAGATAAAACATCTTCAAGATCAATTGGTTGTAGTTAGTGTTGTTATAACACCAAAATATATGGCTCGAAGATGTGTGCATATTCTTCCAGCAAAGTATGATGGATTAGTAATAGCCCTCAACACTCAGGTAAGACCAACTCCACTAAGATCTGAAGAGTTTTGTGCTATGATTTTAGAAGAGGAGATTTGGTTGAGGAATTAGCAAAGAACAAGTGATGCTACATTCTCAGCCAATGCAAAAGGAAAAGGCTCTTTTGATGGATCAAAGAAGAAGTCAAAGAAGAAAAAGTTCACAGGAGGTTGCTAGTATTGTGGAAAGAAAGGCCATGCCATCAAGGATTGCACAAAGAAGCAAGCTGATGAACAAAATGGGATTGTAAAATCAACTTGGAAGAACAAAGAGTCTTCAAACAACATAGAGCTGCAACTATGGGTAGCTATTGAAGAGGTATGCTCATTTGATCAAACTCGTGTTGATGAACCATGAATTTTAGATAGTGGAGCTTATTAGGGTATTTTAGTCAGTGGCCATGGCTGAAAGCAGTGATGTATTCCCTATGCTTTCTTTTGAGGATAGGTTGGATAGTACGAATTACCTATTATGGTCTTTTATGATGCATCATGTATTTGTTGCAAAAGGATTGGGCAATATTGTGCAGGGTGTTGAAAAACGTCCTATTTCACTTGCAAACATAGTTGCTGAAGATGATGTAGATGGCAATGAAGATGGTGATATACTTCAAGTTCTCGTTCGTGCTACAATTCCTGCTACACCTATTGCAAAGAAACTTCAATGGGATATCAAAGATGCTTAGGCACGCGCATTAATAGCCTTGTCTGTCAAATGTGCCATTATTCTGCACATTTGCTCTTGCAAAATAGCAAAGGAACACATTAATGAAGGAGATTCCATGGATAGCTTTTTCACAAAGATCAGAGATTTGAAGGAGGAGTTGATTTTTGTTGATGAAGTCTTGTTTGACAGTTCACTTGTGCAAACTTTTCAGAATGGTCTTCCAGATTCATATTCAGGTTTTGCTTCTACTCTTTTATTGATGATGAAATGCAATCCAAATGCCTGAACATTTGAGGAGTTAGTCTCTTCTCTATTGGAGGAAGACCAATCTAGGCAAAATAGGTCCATTTTGCATGTTGTAGATCAAGCCTTCCTGGCTAGTCACAAGGGAAAAGGTAAATGGAGCTCTTCTACTAATAAGCAAAAACCGGCTTATTTTGCACAATCAAAGAAGAATGACAAAGATGAGAAGAAAAACAAAAAAATCAAATTTTTTTTTTGCAAATATTGTAAAGGAAATGATCATATCATCAAGAGTTGTGCAAAACTGGTTGCAAAAGAGAAAGAGAAGAAAGAGGCTAGAATGGTTGTTGTAGAGGCCTCTACACCCAAAACAGAGTCTGGTAACCTTGTATAATGAAGAATGGGCATTTACTACTATTTGCAATCATGACCCATCTTCACATAAATAGTGTATGTCTCTACTAGACTAAGATGTTTGGTACTCTAAAAGTGGGGCAACCAAACATATTACCTTGCAGCACATTTTCTTCACTTCACTTGAGCCTACCCCTACATGGAATACTATCACATGTGCCAACAACTCCTCTTATCCTATTATGGGAGCTAGTAAGATCATTCTGTTGATGGTAGTTCTTTTACATTGAGAAATGCTTTATTTTTTCCAAGAATAAAAAATGATCTATTATGAATTTATACATTAGCGAACATTGACTTTTTCATGAAATTTTTTGATGAAAGGTGTACAGTTCATGATCTATCAATGGAGATGTCATTATTCATTCTTGCATTTTATGTTGTGGGTTGTATAAGCACATAGAATATGCAAAATCTATGAATGATTTAGCATTTTTTGTTCAAGATTATGAGGCTATGTCACATGCAAAGCATTGGCATGCATGCTTTGGTCATTTGAATTTTCCTATTTTGCTACACCTATAGAAATATGAAATAGTGTCCTCTTTGTCCAAACTTGAGGCACATGGTAAACATATATGTGAAGGTTGTATTTTGGGAAAATGTAACATTCCCTTCCCAAAAGATGGTTTAGTTTGAGCTACTAAAAAATTATAGCTTGTTCATAATGATGTTTGTGGTCCTATGTAGACACATTCTTTTGGGACTATCTTTACTTCGTGACTTTCATAGATGATTTTTCCAGCCATGCATGGGTATATCCATTGAAAGGAAATTCTGAAGTGTTTATGTGCTTCAAATAGTTTCTGTTTTTGGCTGAAAATCTGTCAGCATGTGAAATGGGCACCCTCCATTCTAATCGAGAGGGAACTATATTTCTTTTAAGTTTAATGCATTTTTGGATGAACGTGGGATAAAACACTAGTGTAAAGTGTCGTATACAGCTCAAGAGAATGGAGTTGCTCAAAGGGCAAACACATCACTTATGGAAATGGGGAAGTGTATGGTCAAGAGTAATGATTTACCACATAGTTTCTGGCTTGAGGTTGTTATGTGTGCAACATATGTACTTAACATGTGTCCCACTAAAGAATTGTAGTCTATCACTCCATATGAGGGTTGGCATGTTCATACGCCATCTCTTGCTCACATGCGTGTTTTTTGTTGTGTGTCATATGCATTAGTGCCTGAACAACAACGTAGGAAATTAAATGATAAAGTAGTGAAAAGTATTTTTGTTTGGTAGAGTTCTTAAAGGAAAGGATATCCTTTGTATCATCCAAACAATAAAATGCATTTTGGTTATCCTTGATGTTGTTTTTGGAAGATGCTATTCAACCATTAGTTTCCTGTACTAACGAGACATTAGTTGGCTCCAAAGACACTTTGCTTCCTTTTTTTAAAGGTGGCCAGTCTAGTGCTGGTCCTAACTAGGCAACTTCTCAACCTTTACAGGTTTCATGTGATGATGCAAATCATTCCATTTCTGATGCAGATTTATTAGATGCACTTGTTGATGAGAGAGTTCATATTAAGGAGGAAAAAAATATGCCAAAATGGCTGATATAGACTTCGAGTGATAGGAAATTAGATGCACTTCTTTAATATCACACTCGTTCAAGCTCTAATAGTGCTTTTTTTCATTAGATTGCTACACTATGGCTACCTCGAGTCTTTCTAGTGAGATTGAGCAAGTTTAGTTTGATGAAGAACAAAATTCCAAAAATTTGATGTCTTCTATGCAATTAGAATATGATGCTATCATGAAAAATGGCCTAACCTTTATGTGTCTTTCCTCCTTGCAAGAATGTCATCGGCAGTAAGTGGATACATAAGTTGAAGCGCAATGAACAGTTGATGGGTATAAGGCTAGGCTTGTTCTAAGGGTTATGCTCAGGAAAGAGGCATTGATTCTGATGAGACATTTGCCCCTACGTGCCGAATGGCTATTGTTCATAGCATCTATGCACTTGTACTTGATGATGGTTGGAATGTACATTAGTTGGACATTAGAACTACAATTTTGAATGGTGACTTGCATGAAGAAGTGTATGTTTTTCAACCCCATGGTTTTGTGTACAAAGGGCATGAAAACCAAGTGTGCAAGTTGAAAAAGGGATTATATGGTTTGAAGTAAGCACCACGTGCTTGGTATGAAAAAATACATGCCTACCTTTTTGCACATGATTTTGAGAAGAGTCCAACGGAGAGCATCTTATATGTTAAGCATGTAATTCATGTGCTTCTGATCATTGTTGTGTATGTTGATGATATACTACTAAGTAGTCCTCATGAACAACATATCGCTGATGATAAGGTTGATTTTTATACCTCATTTGAGATGTCAGATTTTGTGCATTTGCATCATTATTTGGGCATTTAGTTTATCTGAATCAATGGCAGAATAGCTTTGCATCAAATAAAATATATTGACACATTATTGTAGCATTTTGGCCTTGAAGACTAAAAACCTATTGCCACTCCTATGGAGTCTGGTTTACAGTTGAGTCTTCATGATGCTAGAGATGCATTTGATGCTCTTATCTATCAGTAGTCTGTTGGATGCTTGGTTTCCTTACGCATTACTTGGTCAAATATTCAGTTTGTTGTCTTAGAGATGACTAGGTTTATGCGTTGCCCAAGTGTCAAGCATTGGAAGGCAGTTAAGTGCATCTTTCGCTACTTGAGTGGTACCCGGCTACTTGGATTGCTTTATCCCAAGGGGGGATCACTACCACCAGATTTACATAATTTTTTTTACTTTGACTGGGTTGGTTGTGATGACACTCGTGTCCACTAGTAACTTTTGCTTCATTCTTGGTAGCGTCATGTGATTGGTATGAAAAGATACATGCCTACATCATTGCACATGGTTTTGAGAATGGTCCAACTGAGAGCACCTTATATGTTAAGCATGCAAATGATGTGCTTATGATCATTGTTGTGTACATTATTTACATGTTGCTCATTGGTCCTTATGAGAACCATATTGCTAATTTTAAGGTTGATTTGCATGCCGCATTTGAGATCTCAAATTTGGGGCATTTCCATCATTATTTGGGCATTTAGATTACGCAAGTTGATGGCCGAATACCTTTGTGTCAAACAAAATATATTGACACACTATTGCATCATTTTGGCCTTGAAGACTGTAAACCCATTGGCACTTGTATCAAGAAAGATTTACAGTTGAGTCTTCATGATGTTGGAGATGCATTTGATGTTATTCTCTCTAAACAGGTTGTCGGATGCTTGATTTATTTATGCATTACTCGGCCACATATTCAATTTCGTGTCTCATAGATGAGCAGGTTTATGCATTGCTCAAGTGTCAAGCATTGGCAGGCGATTAGGTGCATCTTTTTCTACTTGAGTAGTAGCCAAGTACTTGGATTGTTTTATCCCAAGGGGGGATAACTACCGCTAGATTTACATGTTTTTTGACTGTGACTGGGCTGGTTGCTATGACACATGCATTTCCACTAGTGGCTTTTGCTCATGCTTCGTAGACTCACATATATCTTGGTTGAGCAAGAAGAAGCCTACTATGGCCACTTTCAATTGTGAGGGTGAGTATAGGGTAGCTTTCATAGTGACTATTGAGCGTGTGTGGCTCAAATGCCTTATGGCTGATTTGGGTGTTGATCAATCTTCTGCCACTAGCATCTTCACTAATAGTCATAGTGCATTGGCAGTTGTGTGGAAACATGTGTTCCATGCTCTCATTAAGCACATTCAGGTGCACTTTCATTATGTCAGGGAGAGGTTCTCTACTGGAGACATCAGTTTGGCATATGTGCCCACATAGGAGAACATTGCAAACCTTTTCACAAAGGCTCTACCTAGGGAGAAGTTTGAATCTTTCCACAAAGATTTTAGCTTTATTCCCTTTTTGGATTCATTCCTCATAGCTTGGCACTTCCTTAGACATGAGTGCCAACTCCTTGTTCATCACATCACTCCTAGGAAGGATTTGTTGATATATTTAGATAGTGATGTGTGTGAACACACTAGGATCAGTCAGGCACTATTTTCCCCCTTTAGGAAGTTTCTCCCGTGGATTTTATATACTCCTTTTACCCTAATGGGTTACTTATCTTGGTACATTGTCTTGGTAATACATTCAGTATTGTGCATTGTGCTCCAAGCTTCTTCTTCTTCCTTGGCTATTTGCGTGCTTCTGCAGACCTCAAACTCCAACACGAATAACATTTAAAAGATTTAACAAACAATGGAGACCAATGAGATATGATGATAAAAAATCTCTTGAACAAAAAACTGTGATACAAATGAGAATCAAGTTAAATTTTTTGAAGAAGAGAAAAGTGAACAAATCAAGTTGGATAAACAAAACGTTGAACAAATTTTGCACGAGAGATTAGAAGAGGATGAACTAGAATATGAAAATTTAATACAATTGAAAAAGAAGAATGAAAAATATTATGTAATATGTGATGGGGGATGATTCAAACACCCCAATGCAACAATGGAAGATGGCTACCCTCCACTAGGTCCACAAGCAGTTATATATGCTCACTCTTCTCAATGTTTCTCTACACCATTACAAAAATCTAAAATGCAATTTTGCAAACTTATAGTAGACTATAAGAGCTACCCAACATGCTTTAAATCATATAAAATGGATATTTCATATGAGAGAACCACCCTTTGCAAAATAGGGTACTTGTTTGCAACACTCTCTGCCTATGTGCAAAGATATACCTACACAAAGTTGGCGATTTCTCACAAATCACTCAGTCAAATCAAATTTTAGGGCACCATATGAGAGACCAAATGAAGCTTGAAATCGGTGAAGATGAGTACAATGAGAGAGTGAACAAGGCTTTGCAATCTAATGCAATCAGATTTGGAAAAGCCTAACTACACCTCTAGATAGAGAGGAGCAAAATCATGAGAAAATGAGATAAGCAAGCAAGGGGCTACATGCAAGAGTTTATGAATTCACTAAACTAAGTGGGAAATGTGTTGGATGCATAAAAATCAAGAAAAAAGGCAGAATGATGCTTATATAGAGTTTTACTTTTCCTACAATCTAGCTAACCACCCACCAATTAGTGTAGGTGCACTTTTTGGTGGCTGATTTGATGAGATTTGAATTTGATTGAGTTTGGTGAAGCTTCTAACTTTATTCCATGACTTTGGGTCCTCCTTTTTTATTATTCTGCTTGAAAAACTCATGGTTGAGCCCTTTTGCATGATTGAAACTTAATTTTCAACACACTCCCTCAAGTCTCAATCCCTAGGAACTTCATTCCAATGCATGCCTTGAAGGGTTGTAGCTTTACTCCATCCAATGCTTTGGTAAACATATCTGCATATTGGTCCTTTGTATTGACATGCTCCACCTTGAGATCCTTTGACATGATCTTCTCTATAATAAAGTGGTAAAGCACTTCTATATGCTTCGACCTTGCATGGAACACTAGATTTTGAGCCAAGCATACGCTACTTATATTGTCACAAAAAATAGGTACTTGCTTAACTTGCAAATGAAGATCAACAAACAACTTCTTGAGCCACATTAGCTCACATGAGACTTGTGCTAAGCCTATTTAGTGAGCTTCCATGAATGAGAGAGCCATAGTTGGTTGTTTCTTTGGCATCCATAAGATGGTCGTCTTCTCTAGTATGATAACATATCCATTAGTGCTCCTCCTGTCATCTTTAGAACCTGCTCAATCAGAACCACAATAAGCTTTTACATTCTATCATCAAATGGATGATATAGATCTTCATTCACTGATCCTTTGAGGTACCTAAGTACCCTTTTGGCGGCAACAAGATGAGGTACTCTTGGTGCTTGCAAAAATTGAGAGAACACTCCAACTACATGTGCACTATCTGGTCTTGTCATAGTAGCATACAAGAGAGAGCCAATTTTTGACCTATACATGGTGACGTCCTTCACTTCTTCACCTTCATGAGAACTTAGTTTAACATTTACTGCTAATGGATTTGAAATGGGCTTGCAATCACATAAGACAAATTTCTTCAAAAGATCTAGAATGTATTTCCTTTGCATCAAGTATATACCTTCCTTTTTATATAGTACTTCAATCCCAAGGAAGTACCTTAAAACCCCCACATTTGAGATATTAAACTCACATCCAAGCTTCCTCTTTATGTCATTGATGTTAGCTTCATCATCCCCTATAATGTTCAAATCATCAACATATGTACAAATGAGAACAATTTTGATACCTTCCTTCTTCACAAAGAGTGATGAGTCTGCATGACTCTGATTATATCCACATTTTACCAAGTAGTGCCTATGTCTTTGGTTCTAAGCTCTTGGGGCTTGCTTGAGTCCATAAAGAGCCTTCTTTAGACTACATACATGATGTCAAAACCTCTCATCTTCAAAGCCTTCAGGCTGCTCCATGAAGACTGCCTCTTCAAGCTCTCCATTTAGGAAAGCATTCTTCACATCCAACTGGTTCATCTTCCAACCTTTTGAGGCTGAAATTGCAATCAAACTTTTGATGGTAGACATATTAGCTACTAGACTAAATGTTTCTTCAAATTCTATGCCATAGGTTTGAGAAAAACCTTTAGCAACCAGCCTTGCTTTACACCTAGAGATGCTCCCATCTGCATGCCTCTTTACCTTGTACACCCCTTTGTTGCCAATGACTTTCATGTCCTTTATTCTTGGCACCAATGACCAAGTATCATTTTCTTCAAGTTTTTTGACTTCCTCCTCCATGGCTTCAATCCATTCCATATGTTTATGTGCTCTTCAAAAAAGTTAGGTTCTTCACAAGCTATAACTTGAATCATGTAGGCATAGTGTCTTGCAATGAGTGAATCATAAGGTAACCTTTGAACAGGGTATTTAACCCTATAGGATGACCTTACCTCACCATTAGGTGGTAGGAGTCTCCTCCTCCTTGGTTTGGATGCTTTAAATCCTATAGTTTCTAATTTTTCCATATCTTCATCACTTGTAGATTCCATGTCTACCCATCGATGGTCTTCATCATTTCCTGTTTCCTTTCCTTTACTACTTCTATCACTTGAATGAGCTTCATTCCTTGTCCTTCCATGCCAATCTGATGTAGTACTCTCCTCTCATGGTGCGCTTGAAGTGATTGGATGACTCATTTCCATGCTTTATTGTTGCTCTTTGAACTTCTTCTCGGCTTCATATACATCATCAACATGTAACACATCTTTGCTACTATACCAAGGCAACAATGCATCAAATATTACATCCCTAAACACCTTAAGCTCTTTGGTGCAAGGATTATAGCATCTAAAAACGTTTTGTTGTGAAGAATATCCACAATAAATAAATCTATCTACCTTCACGTCTAACTTGTGTCTCAATTATTGAGGTATTTGAACATAACACACACAACCAAATACTTTGAGATGCGAAAGGTTGGGTTTCTTACCACACAAAGCTTCATAATGTGTAACTCCATGTACTCATGAGTTTGGACACCTATTCATAATTTATATGGTTGTATTTGTTCCATCATCCCAATAAGAGTTAGGAACGTTCATTTCATTTAACAAAGCTCTAACCACTTCTGCTATGTATATATTCTTCCTCTTTGCCACCCCATATTGCTGAGGTGTATACCTAGAAGTGAATTGCCCTCCATTCAATCTGATATTCTTTATATACTTCCCCATTTCCTTCTTCACTAGGTTTTTGAACCTCTTCAAGTGATAAAACACCTCTAACTTTGACTTCATGCAATACATTCAAACAAACCTTGAATTATCATCTATAAATGTGAAAAAATATCTATTACCTCCAATGGATGGCTCCCTTGTAGGTCCCCATACATATTTGTGTATGAGATTCAACCTTCATTACTTAAATGTGCTCCCTTTGTGTCCAATTTACATGCTTATAGCTTTTCAACCATAAATAACAATTTTTTAAAGCCCATAAACACATCACACTTTGCTTTCAATGGATACACGCATGAACTCATGGAGAAGTTATCAACAAAATTCAAGAAGTACAGGTAGTTCCCAAATGAAGGCATCTGCATAGGACTAGACATCACTATGAACAATATCGAGTCTATGATTAGATCAAATCGAGCCATCTTCTTGGAAGGAGGAACATTGCATTTTTCCAAATAAAACAACTTTCATAGGCATGTCTACAAGGTGCCTCAAAGAAATAGCAAAATTCAGATGATTGAACCATGCATTCCAAATCTTTGCATCTAAGATAGCATGAGAATCTTGAATTGCACATGTTCAGTCATTCATAGATTCTACATAGTGTATGAGCTTATACAACTCACGGCATAGAATGCCAAAAGCAATAAAAAGATCACCATTTGAGAGATCATGAACTCTACATGTATAATCAACAAATTTGACAAGCACGCCAATCTTGGATAATGCCAAAACGAACAAATTTTCATGATCCTTAGCAAATACAAAGCATCCAATAATATGAAAGAATTTCCATTACTGGTAGTCAAAATAATCTTAAACAACTCCCATAACATGATGAGGAATTGTTAGCACATGCCATAGTATTTCCTATAAGTGTAGGCTCAAGTCAATTTGAAGAACACACACACACACACAAAAATAGAGAGAGAGGGAGACAAAGTGGAGAGAGAGAGAGAGCATATGCATGCAAATGTACAACATGCATATACACACGCATACATGCATGCATACATGCATGCACACACACAAACATGCGCACACATAGACACACATCACACACACATGCACACATACATACACACATGCATACATGCATATACACACACACACATACATACATACATACATACATACATACATACATACATACATACATACATACATACATACATACATACATAATGCATACACACACACGTATGTACCACACACATGAATCTATCTAGCCAACATTTTCTCATTAATGAAGTGATAGTTTACATCTATGTGCTTGATCCTATCCTCAATCATATGGTTATCAAACAAGTACACACTACTCATGTTATGACAGATGATTGGAAATTGATTAATATTGGTGCAATTACTCCAAGACTAAAGGCTTGATCATTTATCCTAAGGCTCATATGTGCATTAGCACATGAATGATCACTTGTAAAAGGTTGGTTGTTTTTAACTCCTTGTAAAATTGCATATATGGAATCACTTCAATCATAAGTTCTTAGGAGAATCTTTCCATAACTTATTTGGTGAGGACTTATGGCATGTAAAGTCCTAAAAATTTGGAACAACTTTAGGTAAAGATTTGAATTCAAAATTGAATCTTGGCTCCAACAAAAGGCTATAAATGGGGACTACCTAGTCACATGGAATGTAGCCAGATATAAGAAAGATTTCAGAGGAATTTTTGTGGCATATTGAGCTCACATTATAGCTCTAATATTAGCCTCACATTGTGCACTTAATTATTGCCAATGTCAATGTAATTTATGTGCATTAATACATATAGTTTTCTGAGTGTGTACTTGATCATTTGCAGTGATTTAAGATTCATTAGACTATCTAGTTTTGTGTTACAAAGTCTCATATTTATTGCCTTATCCAATCTCAAGTTATGCGCAAAACATTACCCTCTGGTCTACACACTGTCAACACCCAAAAATGTCAGGATGCATCTCTAACTTGCTGAGCATCATTCTCTAAGCATGGTATATTATTTCAAGTGAAGTAACTTGAAAACGTTAGCTACTTAAGTTACTTAGATATGCCCAAACGGATTTTATTCAATTGTTTGCAAAACAAAATTACTATTCACTTCATTGAGTAGGTGTAGTGACCAAAATAGCAAGTTTTGGTTTATAGTGGAAACTCCAACTCATCTGTTTTGATTCAATGATTTGAGGTTCATTTTCCAATGTACTTGGGTGATGAATTGTGCTCAAGAGGTCTACTTTGCACTCCTTGAATCAATTTTGGTTCGTGTGAAGCAAGAATTAGTAGCACCATCTCATCTCTTGAAGTTGTCCACCGTCTCCTCCAACAGTGGTATCAAAGCAACATCAAGGTAAAATGGGAGATGGATTTCCATCATTCATTGACAAATTGGATAGGAGCAATTATCCAGCTTGGTCCCTAGGAATGAAGGCTTAACTTCAAGGAAGAAGGTAGTACGGATACATATCTAGAGATGAAGAAATGTCAACCTTTAGAAGCAAACATCAACCTACAAGAGAAGAGCAAGAGAGACTAGCTACATGGTGTGCAAAGGATGCTCTAGCCAGGTCTTATATACTCAATTCAATATGTGATTTTTTATTATCTCATATTAGGAATTGCAAGACTTTCTAAGAGACTTGGAAAGTACTAGCTTCATATTGCTGATCAAATACAAGGGCTAAGAAGAACCAACTTTGGATGGAGTTAACCTTGAAGAAGCAATGAAAGCAAAGTCTAGTTGAGTATGTGACCGAGATGAAGGATGTAGCTTATCAACTCGGGAGTATTGGAGAAGAAATAGAAGAAGAGCAGATAGTAAGGTAGATCATCAATGGCATGAAGGGTGATGAAAAATGGGAGTCCTTTACCATAGCATGGACCTATATATGGACATGTAGATACCTGACCTCATTACATTGATGGGGCAACTCTTCACACATGAGACAAAGCTCAACAAAAATCAAGATACTTCTAGAGGTAATCAATCTTCTGCCCTTTACACAGATAGATATAAGAGTAAAGATAAAGGCAAAGGTAAGAGGAATGAAGAAGAGGCAAGTACCTCTCAAGTGAATTTCATAGGTAGAGGAAGAGGTACTAGAGGAAGGGGCAAAGGAGCAAAACAAGGCAGGGGGAGACCATACAACTCTTCACCTTGCAACATTTGTGGCTTAACCAATAATACCACAAATGAATGCGTCAAGAACACAAAGAATCAGAGAAGAAGAGGCTTCCACTGAGGAGGCTATGGACAATCAAGAGGCAAGTTCAATAATGGAGCAGACAACCACCATCACAAATAGAGCCAAGGCTACAACCACAATTATGAAGGAGGCTTCAGAGGAAGGAGAGACTACAACAACTATACAGATGATCAAGAGGATTCCCTATTACTCATGAATATGAGAGCCAAGGAGGGTAAAGATGATGAGTACCTATTCTATATTGATTCTGGTTGTTCCAATCATGTAGCAGGCAATGTAGCATTGTTGTCTGATCTTGAAGAACTGAAAGGAAAGCATGAAGTCCAGAAAGGTGATAACACTAGGCACTCAGTAAAGAAGATTGGAAATGTTAAAGCATCTAATGGTAACATGAATCTTCTAAGTAGGTTATTATATGTACCAACAATAACCAAGAATCTAATCAATGTTGGATAGATTGTGGAGAGGGGTTTACAGGTTAGATTCACAAGGCATGGAGCATATGTGGAGGACCCTTGACAAGGCTTCAAGAGAATTGCAAAAGGTGAGAAATCTAGTAGACTTTTCACCTTTGAAGTTGAAGATACAATAAATATTGCTATCTTCAATTATAAGGACCAAAGCCTATCTAAATTAGAGACATGGCATAAGAGATTAGGTCATATAGATGAAAGGACATTGAAGCAAATATGCATTGATTAGATTGTGCTTGGCATCCCAAATGTGTCTAAGTAACATGTGATCTACAAATATGGAGCATGCTAATTAGGCAAGTCATATAGGCAACCATACAACAATAGAGGATACGTGTATGAAGACTACTTGGAGCTTGTGCACACAGATGTGTGGGGTCCTAATAGAGAGCCATCAATTTTAGGGTCAAAGTATTATGTTTCATTCATATATGACTATAGTAGATGGACAATACTTTATTTTATGAAACATAAAGATGAATTCTTCACTTTTTTCAAGAAGTGTTTGACATTGGTTGAGAATTAAATAGGTAGAAGTTTGAAGAGGCTCAAATTTGATGGAGGTGGTGAGTATTTCTCACATGAGTTTGACTCCTTCTTTTAGGAAAGAGGCATAAAGAGAGAGATTACAGCAAGGTATAGAATGGAGTTGTAGATAAAAAAAATAGATTACTACTAGAAGCTACAAGGTCAATGTTGAATGAGAAAAAACTTCCTAACTATCTATGGGTAGAGGCTATTTCCACAGCCACTTACCTAATCAATAGGCTTCCATCCAATTATCTTGATGGGATGACACCCTATGAGGCATAGAATGGTAGAAAACCCTCTTTAGATCATTGTAAGATCTTTGGATGCATTTATTATGCATACATACCCTCACAAATTAGAGGAAAACGTGATCCAAAAGCTAAAAGATGCATGTTCATTGGCTATGATCAAAATTACAAAGGAGATAGGTTATATAATCCCACTAGCAAAGGATTTATAGTTAGTAGGGATGTAGTATTTGATGAAAATAATTGCTGGTTTGAGGATGATTGGAGGAAAATAAAGAGTTCTATGATTTGCAGAATGATTTCCCAAATCTCACACAAGAAGAACCACATACATCAGAGGATGTCAACTCAGAAGATGAAGAACACATTGAATTCAAAGCTTGGAAGTCCAAGGGAAAAATAAAGTTCAAACAATTGGAAGACATTCAAAGACTTAGAAGATCTCAAAGCGAAAGCAAGAAACCTAGAAGGTATGGATGACACATCACTCGTCATCAAGCATTCTAGATACATGGCTAAAGATTCTACGTTAGAGGAACCTTCTTCATTTGATGAAGCCAACAAGAGAGAAGAATAGAGAGAAGCTATGCAGGAGGAAATTGAAGCACCTCAAGAGAATAGCAGTTCAGATTTGGTTCCCAAAAAGCCATCCATGAAGATAATAGGATCCAAGGGGATTTACAAAATGAAAAAGAATTTAGATGGCACAATAAATAGGTATAAAGCAAGGCTAGTAGCAAAGGGGTTTGCTCAAACCCATGGAGTGGATTATGAGGAGACCTTTTGATCTATAGCTAAAATACCAACTATCAAAGTTTTAGTAAGTACTGATGCTTCAAAGAATTCGAACTTGTACCAATTAGATGTTAAAAATGCATTACTTAATGGGTGGATCTTTGAAGAGGTCTATGTGGCTCAACCACCAAGATATGAAGACAAAGACTGAGTATGTATGTAAATTAAGGAAAGCATTGTATGATTTAAAGCAAGCTCCTAGAGCTTGGAACCATAGGCTTGTCACATACTTGCAGGTTCAAGGCTTTGTTGTAAGCAAGGACGATTCTTCTTTGTTCATTAAGAAGACTAATTTAGAGGTTATTTATTTATGTGTTTATGTGGATGAGATTATCATAATAATAAATGATGCCAACGGCATGAAGAAGATCAAAGCCCGGATAAGGAGGAGCTCAAGATCAATGATCTTGGATTGCTTACATATTTTCTTAGCTTATAGATTGTTTATACAAATTTTGGTGTTTTCATTACTCACAGAAAGTATATCCATGATATACTAGTTACGTTCAAAATGGAAAATGCAAAAATTGTAGGTACACCCATGGAACTGAACCACAAACATAGTGTTAGTATATGATCAATGTCTACCCCTCATGATTGTATGCACATTTTGTAAGGCCCCCTTTATGAGGAGAAGCCAAGCGTGCATTACCCAATTGATGGGAATCCCAACTTGAATGTTGGATGAAGGTCATATTGGACCATGTAAGATATTATAAGGAAAGGGAGTTACCAGGGTCCCGAATTGTGGGGTCCGGGGCAGCGGTGAGCAGCCCCGGTTGGGGGGTCCAAGGGGGCCAGCGAGCCCCCTGGCTGGGGGGTCCCAAGGGGCCAGCGGGCCCCCTGGTGGGGGTCCGGGGGCAGCGCCCCCGGCGCGACGGTAAAGGGAATATTCCATGGAATATTCCCTGTCGGAGTCAGAAATCATTTATATTTGTTAGGTCGGTTCAACCAGTCTAAGCCGTGTATGGCAATTACGCGGGCGGTGGCCGCCCACGCTCTACCGCCCATGTATTGCCGTCCATGGCAGGCCACCCATGATCCTATATATACATGACTTCTGCACTACCTAAGACACCGAGTTGAGCCAGCATACCTCTACCTTGTATCTCCCTATCTAGAGTTGTCTAGTTTAAGCTCTACCTTGAGAGCGCATGGGTGGACAACGCCATCATCTTTGTACTTGCTGCTAGTAGAAAATTGTTGAGATTCTCCTATATCTGTTATCTTCTCTGCTATTGCTCCTGTGCTATATTGCGTAACTATTGTCTTACATGGTATCAGAGCTGTAAGGTTCGAATAGCTTGAGAAGTATCATTATTTTAGCCTACTAGCAGACTAGAATATCAGTAGATTATTCGAGTGATTACATGATGGCTTCATCGTCGAACAGTAGTCTTGGTGCTTCAGCTAATGTTAATGCTGCACCTATAAGAATTCGTCCACCTGCATTCACTGAAGGGAAGCTGGATGGAACCAACTATACACTCTGGAAGTTCAAAATTTATGCAATTTTGGACTCCTATGAATTACTTGACACTCTCATGGGACCGATGGGATTGGATCCAGAGCCTATACCAGTTGAAGATCCAGCAAATTCAAGATTGATGATTTAGCTAGATCCAGATCTTCTACGAGCTTGGAAGAGGCGGAATGCTGATGCATTATGTGCGATTGTCACTAGTGTAAGTGATTCTGTGCTTACTTTAGTTCAACATACTACTAAAGCACATGAGGCTTGGGGCATATTGGCTCGACAATATGAGACCAAGAACCACACTAGGATACAGAATTTAGAAAATCAGTTGGCAAATGAAAAGCATTCTGATTCTGAAAAGGCTGAAGATTTTATCAAACGGATAAAGCATCTTCAAGATCAATTGGCTGCAGTTGGTGTCGTTATAACACCAGAAGAGCTGGCTTGAAGATCTGTACGTGTTCTTCCAGCAAAGTATGATGGATTAGTAACAGCCCTTAACACTCAGGTAAGGCCAACTCCTCTTACATTTGAAGAGTTTTGTGCCATGCTTTTAGAAGAAGAGATGCGGCTGAAGAATCGGCAAAGTACAACTGATGCTGCATTCTCAGCAAATGCAAAAGGTAAAGGCTCTTCAGAGGGATCAAAGAAGAATCCAAAGAAGAAGAAGTTCACAGGAAGTTGCTTCTATTGTGAAAAGAAAGGCCATGCCATCAAGGATTGTAGAAAGAAGCAAGCTGATGAACGGAATGGGACTGTAAAATCATCATGGAAGAACAAAGAGTCTGCAAACAACACAGAGCTGGAACTTTGGGTAGCTATTGAACAGGTATGTTCATCTGCTCAAGCTCGTGTTGATGAGCCATGGATTTTAGATAGTGGAGCTTCTCGCCATATGACTAGTAAAAAGGATTGGTATAGTTCCCTAGTGCCTCTGCGGGAATCCATCAATGTAGTGGTGGGAAATGACTCCAAGTGTCCAGCTGAAGGAATTGGAACCATCTCTTTTATCACTTCTCCAGGTGTTGAGAAAAAGTTATCCGATGTTCTCAATGTACCTACACTCAAAAGAAATTTGTTGTCAGTTTTTGCAATAACAGATCGTGGACTCGAAGTTCACTTCAATAACAGTGGTGCGGAAATCATGGATTCATCAGGTAATGTTGTAGGTAAAGGCATACGACGGGATAACTTGTATGAGTTAAGTGCTTTAACTGCTACAGAAGATAAAGATGTAAGCAGGTTATGGCACCGACGATTTGGGCATCTCGGATTTGCAGTTTTGAAGGAGATGCAACGAACAGGGATGGTTGCTCATTTGCCTGCATTTTCAGAGTTGCAGGAACCTTGTGAAGCTTGTATGATGGGCAAGCAACAACGAAAGGCATTTCCAAGAGAGACCAGCAATCGATCTCAAGCTCCTCTAGAGTTGGTACATGCTGATCTCTGCGGTAAAATGTCTACACCTGCTTTAGGAGGATCTTTCTACTTCTTGCTGTTAGTCGACGATTATAGTAGAAAGATGTGGGTTTATTTCATTCGAGAGAAGGTTGATGCTTTTGAAAAATTTAAAACGTGGCATAAGTATGTAGAAAATGAATCAGGAAGGAAACTGAAGAAATTTAGAACAGATAGAGGAGGTGAATTCTTGTCAACAGAATTCAACAATTACTGTAAGGAGCATGGTGTGAAAAGGCAACTTACCACAGCTCATACACCCCAACAAAATGGCGTTGTTGAGCGCAGGAATAGGACAGTAGTTGAAATGGCTCGTTGTATGTTGAAGGCTCAAGACATGCCTGATTCATTCTGGGCGGAAGCAGTCAATACAACAGTCTACATCCTCAATCGAAGCTACACAAAAGCACTGAAGGGGATGACTCCTCAAGAAGCATATTCTGGTAAAAAGCCTTCAGTTTTGCATTTCAGAATTTTTGGTTGTTTCTGTTATGCACATATTCCTGATTCAACAAGATCAAAGTTGGATTCAAAAAGCAAAAAGTGTGTCTTCCTAGGATATAGTGAAGAGTCTAAAGCATACAGGTTATGGGATCCTGAGGCAAGGAAGATTTTTGTCAGCCGAGATGTGGTGTTTGATGAACGACCACACTTAGTAGAAGATAAAGGTAAATCTACTATCTCATCAAACGGAGAAATATCTCACCTTGTGCCTATCAAAAGACAGGGTAAAGTTGAGGAGGAGGAAACATCTGATGGAGAAATTTCCTCAATAAAAAGCCAACCAGTTGTAGCTGCACTGCGTAAGCCACTACCGAAGTGGGCACAACAGCTCTTTGATGATCACAATCCACATGTAGATGTACCAGAATCATCATCGGATGGATTACGAAGATCAAAGAGAATAGAGGAGCAAAGAAGAGCCTCAGAACACATTGTTAACATGGCTCTAATGGCATATATCATGGGTTCGATAAAGGAACCTACCACCATTGAAGAAGCCATTGATGATCCAGATTGGAGAGCGGCAATGCAGTCTGAGTATGATAGTATACTCAAAAATGATACATGGGATCTAGTCGACTTGCCGCCAAAGAAGAAGGTAATAGGTACTAAATGGATTTGGAAAGCTAAGTATAAAGCTGATGGAACATTAGAAAAGTATAAGGCACGATTAGTTGCACAGGGTTTTTCACAGATTGAAGGATTTGATGTTCAAGAAACTTTTGCACCAACAGCACGCATGACAACTATTCGGACGGTACTTGCAGTAGCTGCACAAAAGTCTTGGCCTATTTTCCAGATGGATGTCAAATCTGCATTTTTGAATGGTCACCTCAAGGAGGAGGTATATGTATCTCAACCACTAGGAGAAAATAAAGTTTGCAGGTTGAAGAAAGCTTTGTATGGACTTAAGCAAGCTCCACGGGCTTGGTACCAACGAATATATCATTTTTTCAAAAATATGGGTTTTGAAAGAAGTACTTCTGATGCTAACTTGTATGTAACGAAAAGGGATAGCAAGCTAGTTGTTGTCATTGTATATGTAGATGATTTGATCATTACAGGAGATCATCAGGAACTCATCAATCAAACTCGGATCAGCTTGGGAACTGAGTTTGAAATGACAGACTTAGGTCTACTCCATTTTTGTCTGGGAATTGAAGTATGGCAAAGGAAGGATGGCATTTTCATCTCACAACAAAAATATTCCAAAGAAATTCTCAAGGCATTTGGAATGATGGACTGCAAACCAACTAGCACACCTATGGAGGTAAATCATAAGCTATCTATGGATGATAACATGCCTGATGTAGATGCTAAGAAGTACAGGAAGCTCGTTGGAAGTCTTATTTTCTGTGCAACACTAGACCATACATTTGCTATGCTGTTGGAGTGTTAAGCAGGTTTTCCAACAAACCTAAGGAGAGTCACTGGAATGCTGGAATGCGAATTCTAAGGTACATTGCAAGAACCTTGGATTTTGGTATTTTGTATACCACAGGTGATACACTCCAAGGATATTGTGATTCAGATTGGGCTGGAGATTGTGATTCTAGAAAATCAGTTTCTGGATATTGTTTCTCACTTGGTTCAGGAATATTTTCTTGGGTAAGTAGGAAGCAACCAACTCTCGCACTCTCCTCCACTGAAGCAGAGTACAAAGCAGCTTGTTTTGCTTCTTGTGAGGCAGTTTGGTTAAGGAGAATTCTTGCAGATCTAGGCTTTCCATCAAATATGCCAACTGTACTCAAGTGTGATAATCAAAGTTGTATGGCTATTGCAAAGAACCCAGTATTTCATGCTCGCACCAAGCACATAGAAGTACAGTACCATTACATTCGTGAGCTAATTGAAGATGAAATTGTGGAGCTAGAATATTGCCCAACGGAGGCAAATTGTGCTGACATATTCACTAAAGCACTTGGAAGAGAGCAACTCAACAAGCATCTTCAACAGATGGGCATAGGACCGAGACCTACTTGATTTATCATCGGTAAACATTGAGGGGGGGTGTTAGTATATGATCAATGTCTACCCCTCATGATTGTATGCACATTTTGTAAGGCCCCCTTTATGAGGAGAAGCCAATCGTGCATTACCCAATTGATGGGAATCCCAACTTGAATGTTGGATGAAGGTCATATTGGACCATGTAAGATATTATAAGGAAAGGGAGTTACCAGGGTCCCCAATTGTGGGGTCTGAGGCAGCGGTGAGCAGCCCAGGCTGGGGGGTCCAAGGGGGCCAGCGGGCCCCCTGGCTGGGGGGTCCCAGGGGTGGGCCCCCTGGTGGGGGTCCGGGGGCAGCGCCCCCGGCGCGACGGTAAAGGGAATATTCCATGGAGTATTCCCTGTCGGAGTCAGAAATCATTTATATTTGTTAGGTGGGTTCAACCAGTCTAAGTCGTGTATGGAAATTACGCGGGTGGTGGCCGCCCACGCTCTACCGCCCATGTATTGCCGTCCATGGCAGGCCACCCATGATCCTATATATACATGACTTCTGCACTACCTAAGACACCGAGTTGAGCCAGCATACCTCTACCTTGTATCTCCCTATCTAGAGTTGTCTAGATCACCATTTAAGCTCTACCTTGAGAGCGCATGGGTGGACAACGCCATCATCTTTGTACTTGCTGCTAGTAGAAAATTGTTGAGATTCTCCTATATCTGTTATCTTCTCTGCTATTGCTCCTGTGTTATATTGCGTAACTATTGTCTTACACAGAGTACTCATGAAGGAGAGCTACTTGAAGACATTACAGGTTATCAAAGTCTTGTTGGGAGTGTCAATTATGCTACCCTAACAAGAGTTGATATATGCTATGGGGTGAGTACATTGAGTCAATCCATGCATACACCAAGAAAACCTCACATGGAAGTTGCCAGAAGGATCTTAAATTATCTTAAGGGTACTATAAATAAAAGGCTATTTTATCCATTCACATCTGACTTGGATATCAAGATATACTCTTATGTAGATTGGGATGGCTCAAAAGATGATAGGAGGAGCACCTCTGGCTACTTGTCTTTTGTAGGATCTAAGTTGATTTCAACTGTGACATTGTCATCAACTGAAGCAGAATATAGAGACCTACCAAAGGCAACACAAGAGGCAATGTAGTTAAATCTACTCTACTCAAATTTGGGAATATATACATACACTCCAATGATCTTTGGAGATAACACTAGCTCACTTCATTTGGTTGTTAATCATGTATATCATGCAAGGAATAAGCACATTGAAATGCATTATCATTATGTGAGAGAGAAGCTACTTAGCAAGGACATACAATTGTCCTATGTATTAAGCAACTTGCAATGTGCAGATATGATAACTAAATCTTTGGATGGCACTAAATTAAATAGGTTCAAGATGATAATTGGATTACAGGAGTTAAAAGAGAAATGAAGACCAAGAATATTAGGCTTGAGGGGGAGCTGTTGGTGCAATTACGCCAAGCCTAAATGCTTGATCATTTATCCTAAGGCTCATATGTGCTTTAGCACATGAATGATCACTTGTAAAAGATTGTTTTTTTACACTCCTTGTAAAAGAGCATATATTGAATCACTTCAATCACGAGTTCTTAGGGAAATCTTTTCATGACTTGTTTGGTGAGGACTTATGGAAAATCAAGTACTAAAACTCTGGAAAACTTTTTGGTGAAGATTTGAATTCAAATTTGAATCTTGGCTCCAACCAAAGGCTATAAAAGAGGACTACCTAGTTGCATGGAATTTAGCCAGATATTGTAGAGATTTAAGAGGAATTTTTGTGGCATATGGAGCTCACATCATAGCTCTTTTAGATATTCCCAAAAGTATTTTGTTCATTTGTTAGCAGAAAAGGAGAATTGTTCACTTCATTGAGTAGGTGTAGTGACCAAAATAGCAAGTTTTGGTTCATGGTGGAAACTCCTAATTTGTTTTGGTTCAATGATTTGAGGATCATCTTCCAAAGTACATGGATGATTATTTGTGCTCACCAAGTCTGCTTTGCACTCCTCAACTCAATTTTGGCTGGTGTGAAGCACAAATTTGCAGCACCATTTCATCTCTAGAAGGTGTCCACCATTTTCTCCAACAAATAACTCGCAAATTTAACTCAACCATGATCTTCTTTAGCCACATAAGCTGACATGTAGCTTTTGTTGATTCTCTGTACTCACCTTCTATGGACGATAGGGCAATTATTGGTTGTTTCTTTCCCATCCATGAGGACCTTCTTGTAAAGCATCATTGCATATCCATTTGTACTTCTCCTATCTTCTTTGGATCCAGCCCAATCAACATATCTATATGCTTTCACCTAGAAATCATATGTAAAGGATAGAAAAGACCATCATTTAAGGTATCCTTGAGATATCTAAGTAATCTTCTTGCTACAAGTAAATGTGGAACCCTAGGTGTGTGCATGAATTGGAATAACATAAGGATTCTATATGCTAGGCCAGGTCTTGTAATAGTGGCATAATTCAAACTTGTATAAGAGTGCACCATGAGATTTATTACCTTCCATTAAAGTCAATTTCATGTTTGCACCCTAAGATTCCATACCTCTTCAATATATATGGGTCTTCATAATCTACTCCATATGTCTAAGCAAGGCCTTTAGCTACAATCCTAGCATTATACCTAGCAATGCCACCATCTGAATGCTTCTTTATCTTATATATTCACTTATTTCCAATGACCTTCGTATGCTTATTCCTTGGCACTAGTGTCCAAGTGTGATTATCCTTCAAGGCTTTGATCTCCTCTTGCATAGACTCTTGCCATTCCCTCCATGTATTGGCTTCTTCAAAGCATGTGGGTTCTTCAACAACCTTACTCATATATGCATAATGTCGAACAATGAATGAATCATGCTTAAGGGTTTCAACTAGATACCTTGCCCTATTTGACCTTTTTATCTCACCATTCCATTGATTTGGATATTTTTTGTTGACCTTTGTGCTCTCCCTCTTCTTTGCATGATGGTACACATTAAGCTTAATCCATATGTATTCATCTTCTTCTTTATCTTTGATTTTAGCTTTGCCTTTGCTTCATATGTCACTAAGTTGGATTGATGTATGACTTCCTCTATTCCATGATGAGGGATGAATCAAATATTTTTATCCACTAAGGACTATGCTTTCCCACTCTTCACTTGAAGTCTTCCTTTCTTCATCTTCATTTGCTTGCATAGATACATTTGAAGAATACCAAGATAATTGTTGAGATCATTATTTTTTGGCCTTGGATCTACTCATTTGATGGTAGTGATGACCTTGGGCATTTAGATTTACCTATCCTTCCATGTATGTAAGAGTGGCTTGGAGTGCCTTTTTGAACTCCACCTCTGTAATATATGGTGGTCGAGCATGAAATGATGTGGGTACAGTATGGACTATGTTTGCCAAAGGTGTGGTTTCCACTTCTTCAAATTCCCTAATTCTTTTGTATGCTTTCATGTTTAGGTTCGCAGCTTGTCCTTGCATCATTAGTGGAAGCGATGATCCTCTTTTTCTTAGGAATAATAGTTGATTTTATGTATTTTTCCATCTCCAAAGTTGATGAAATTTCCTTTAAATACTCTCCTATGTTCAAAGCATAGTAGATTAATATGGTGAATGGAGTATTGCCATATAAAAGTTTCTTGAGTCCCCATTGCTTCTTTGCTTCAAATAGCCTTTCTTCTACGTAAGGGGTCAAGTTTATTTTGTTGCCTATTTGCTTTACTGCATTTGATGATAATTGAACTACAAAGTTTTGTGGAGCTATGTATCTGTGCATATTTGAAATCAAAAATGTTAATGGATGAGACAAACTTCATCCGCAATATCTCCTTTGTTGATATCCATGAAGGTACCCTTTATGGCCTCATGGCTCTCATCCTTCAAATCTACAATTCCATCTTTCAACCACCCGAATGCTTCTTTAATTAATTTGTGTGTAAATTGAATGGTTCTCCAATTTCCTTGTAAGTCCAGGACTCTTGCTCCTTGCACTAAAGGTTTATCTACTGCAAAATCTAAGGTATTGTTACATCGGTGCACCATTCAAAATCAGGCTTGGAAATATGAAGGTTCAAGTAAGCTTCAATTCTTGGTTTAGTCCATGTTTCAAAATTTCTAGGCATCTTATGTAGACTTTGAAGGTCTTGAATCATCATTGACAATTGATGGTCACGATCCATAATGCATATTTTGATCAAAAAGAGGTGATCATCAGCTGATTGGTCATCCTTGAAAGAGCGAACAAGAGCATTTATGATACACTTTAAGGGAAATTCATTGACTTCCATGGGCTGCATTGCCCTGGAATCTTCGCAAGCCATCTACAATTAAACCCAACATTTCGTTAACATGAAAGAGTATGAAATCTTTTATGTTTCATAGTACTCATGTGTTCGATATTTGTCCTTTAAATGAGTCCCTCTCCCACAAATTGAAGTAGTCATGGTACCTAAAGATACATATTTTATTTATTTATTTATTTGCTAAAAAGAAACACAAATTGGTTAGTCTTAGCCAAAGAAAAATGTTAGTTGTAGCTAGTAGAATTCTTATAATATAACACAAGTGAAAACCTATTTCCTTGGAGGGAGATGTACACTACCCATGAGCATGAAGAAGCTATGTGCCAAATGTGAGGCCTTATATTTTGGCCCTATTGTGCATACTAGAAGCATTTAGCTCGACATGAGTGTAATCAGGACACTGCATCTCCAATTTTTGTTTTGCTCAAGCTCTCTTTGGTCTCCAAATTCCATATGTTTTTGTATCTCGCTTTTGATCTTTCTTCAATGTTGATTGATGTGGTACTGATGCTATTCCCTTTGTTTGAATCTACCAAATGTAGCTGCATTGATTAAGCTTCTTACTTACATCCTCTTGAAGTCTCAATGTTACCTTTGGTTGCAATCTGACTATGTCATTAGATGATTCAAATCCTTCTCTGGCTTTCTCCCTTGTCTTCCTTGGTATCAAGATTTGCTTTTGTTGTCTTTGAGAATCAATGATTCATTTGGGTAGCCATAATTGAATTGTCCTTGAGTTGGTTGGTGATGCTCTATCTGTTTTGAATAACTTCCTTTGTCTAGGGTTTTTTGGTGTTGATTGTTGCATAGTGAATTTTAACTTCTAAAGTTGATCTTTGTGAATCCTTATCTATTTGATTCTCGTATTTAACTGCTTACAAGTCATCTTTGATACCAAGTTTATAGATGGCTCTATACAATCCTCTTTAGAATTAATGACCTCACTTTGGCTCTCCAAGTTGTGCTCTTGAGAAGTGGGGTTGGGTTGTTCACTCATAGTAGAACAAAGGCTTTGATTGTCACACAATTAGGTCAAAGAATAGATTTCTTGGATTGAGATTTTGGTTTAAAGTAAGCTATGATCTAAGGATCCCACCGGTTCAGACAAGTCTAAAATGAGACACTGTTTGGTCACTCGTGTATGGCCAAAGATCTGGAGACTAAACTTAAGCATAAGTTCATATGCCCTCTTAAACAAGTGATCCACTTAGCCTGCTAGTTAAGTCTCAAGGTCATGAAGGAAGAGGTCTTGGGTTCAATCCCGTGGGGAGCATGGGAAGAGCATTTTTCCTAAGAAGCTTTAGAGCTTTCTAACTTAAGCTAACTTGAGTTTAGCGAGACTTAACTCCAGTGGTGAGTACACCAACCACTAAAGGACTCTAGTGGAAGGTACTAAAGCAGTGGTCAAGATCACTTCAACCATTGGTAGAATCTAGTGACAGGTATTAAAGGAGTGGTGAACATTGACCATGCACTTGTGGACTCTAGTTACATTTGTGGTTAAATCAATCCGCAAGTCATCGGACGGTATTTAAGTCTTCGAAACATCAAGATGGTTGCCTACATGGTTAAGGTGAAGGTATGCCTTCATAAACTCTCTGAGTCGGACTCCCATGTTGATTGGTTCACAAACTCTCTGAGTTTGATCTCCATGCTAATGGGCTCAAAGCTTGCGGCGCTACGCGTACATTTTTTTGGCGAGCCCGAATTCACAAAACAAGTATTAATAAAAACTCTTTAAATGCTTCATAAAGAGTCACGTCGTAATAGTTATAGGGGGACTTCTTACAAGAAGGTAATAGGATTGAATCCTATTTACAAACATTGGAAATCACTACTGTTTTGCTCGTGCATGCATGTACAACGCAAAATAAAATGAATTCCGAATGGACTCGGGGTAAAACCAAAAATTATACACCAAAAACTATACATGGATTTGCGAGTGATAAAAACTCGTGCATGACGGTAAAAGGCAAATGAAGAAGATTTCCATTTTCATGAGGTGGTGAGCCATCAAAGGTTTTCTTCATCAAAGGCTCTGATACCAATGCAAGAGACAGACAAATTACGACCACCACGTGCTAGAGAGATGACTCTCCTCCGATCCCAACCTTATGTTTGTATATATAGATCCTTGAATCAACGAGAACCACAAATGTAATTAGAGTCCACAAGTGCATGTGCAATCTCCTCCACTCCTTTAATATCTTCCACTAGATTCTATTCCACTCCTTTGATATCTTATGGTTCATTGATGATGATAATTGGTGATTTCTAATTATTTTTCTTGCTCTGACATCAGAAAATAATAAGGATAGTTAGAAAATGATCGAGATGCAGGCATTGAGCTTGTAACCTTCATAGAGGGAGCTGAATTGAGTATCCAATTCATACAGTGGTCTATACAGGATTGAATTACTTTTCTACGAAATCTAGAGGAGTGTATTATGAGCAAGGAGCGGCAAAAGAATTTCTCTCTAATCGTTCTATCTAGAGGATGAAGCCTGCAAGATCCAGAGATGGGGGAGTCGATCCACCTCCCTCACATATCTCAACTGTTAGGCTCTCCACGCTATTCACCTCGAATTCTGATCTGTATGCTCACACCTCCCAAAAATGGGGAGATGGAGGTCATCGACATTCTCTGAGATTCGATCACGTGACAGGGAATGATGTTTAGATTCAAATCTGTTTTCGACATGCTACGACTGCAATATGCTGGAGTGAAAATTTATGAGCATTACATAGCTCTATAGGGCATCGACTACAAGGTTGAACCCGGCTGGGCTTAATCAATGTCTGTGCCATCCATTAGTTCAAGTGAGTATCACATACAGGTCAGCCCAATTTAATTATATCATTTCTATAGGTGATCCGAAAATGTAGAGGTGATAGCAATCCGGGTGGATCGGGTCCGGTCGTGGCACACACAGGGTGTATAAAGCTAATGAATGTTGGAAGGTTTAAGGACATGAAAGTGAAATTAATTTTGAGTATGGAGAAGAGAGAGATATTGAAATGATTATGGGAATGGGATTGTAGGAGTGCAAGTTAGATTTATGAACATGACTGATAAGAATGAAAGAGAACCATACACACGAATCAAATTTGGAAGGAAGAATGGTCCATTGAAGGAGCTTCTTAAACACTTCCTAATTCTAATCCATATGCATAGTCTTCTTTGGATGATATGTATGCATGACGAGAATAGATGGAATCCTTACACATAAATCAGTTTCAAAAGGAAGAATGGTCCAATATTGGAGCTTCTTATACACTTTCAGAAACTAATCAATATGTATGGGTATGTATGGATTATATGCATGCAAGTATATTATGATGATAGAGTTTACTCACAAGCTCAAGGAGACATCCTCACTGGTTCAACACAATATTGCGGAGCCTTCTCACACATAGAAGAAATAGAAGACATGTAAAAATACTTAAGAGACTAAGAGAGGAGACAAGAGACAAGTGACAAGTGACATGAATTAGAAGGATTTGAATTAAGATACATGTATAAGATCGTCGTGGTACGTCAAGCTAGGCAGTCTACTGATCAAAGGCGATTCCGACCTTCAAACCATGACAGTTCAACCGAATGTCAAACGTAAGAAAGTGAGTTCCACTTCATTGACCCTATGTATGTCTAGGATCGTAACGTCTAACTAAAGAAGTCTAAGACTCATTAAAATCAGCTCTAACTCACTCACACACTCCACCGAGGGTGAGTTAAGATAGAGATGCTTATTTCAAGAGCCTATGCTAGATTGGAGTTCTAACTTAAATTTGAAACTAGGTACTATACTCATACTAGCCCACCTTGGATCCTCACTCGCTCAACCGAGGGTGATCGTCTCAAGGAAACCGTAAGCTAGCATGAGCCCTATGGATGTCTAACAATGATGCTCTAGGAGTTTGGATGGGGGGTTTATATAGTTTTTTGAATGAATTTGGGCCCTTGGATCTAGAGAAATCAACTCTCAACTCTAGGATCACTACTTTCGATAACAACCACTTGATTAATCAAATCAATGGATTGGAATTGTTCTTTCTATCAAATATAGTGTAAAGGAGTGAAATTTAGGCACCTTCATTCTCCACCATTGGATCTGGGGATGATCTGGACCATCGGATTAGTGTTGACATCAATTTGGATAAGATAAGCCACTATTTTTGGAGAAAAGCTGCATTATTGATCTTGATTGTCAAAAATTGACTTCGTTTATGGAAAAACTCGTGGATCCTCCTTGCTTTAATCATAAGTGCATCTCCACCCTTGAATATGAGCTCATCTTGATCGTACAACATGGCTCAATCAGCTTTCGCCATATGGTGGCCCTTCAACCCTTCAATTTGCTTAAACTAGAAAACTGCGGTGATCCTGAAAAATGGACTTTGTGCTCTTTGACCCTCCAAATAGGCTTTGATGAAGATGAAACTTCGTAGCACTATGTTTCCAAAGAACTCCTTCAGGAATATGCAAAAAAAACTTCCATCTGAATCTCCCTTGTACAAGTTTGACTACATTTGGAAGCTTGCAAGGTGGCATTAAGGTGTCTAGGAAGCTCTGATAGCCTTGAAAATTTGTACAAATATGTAGCCACATATGATCTTTATATATGCCAAACCATATGGCTAACATAAATTTCTATACAATAATTTGTAGGGTCAAACTAGAAAAATTACATTTTTACAAAATGAACATAGCATATCAATGTGCTACAAAATCCATTTTCTGCTGAAATTTGGGCTATAGATTGCCTTTGACAATCTTTACAAGTATATGAATTTTCATCTAATTTGGTGACAATGAAAGTTTTGCCCTAATTTCCCAACTTTGACCAGCTTTGACCGCTACCATGGACTTTCTTGATTTCTTTAAAACTTTGTATGTGAGCTTCCTTTGACATCCTTGATGCATCCTGGACTTCTCGGGGAATTCCGGCTTCCTTCACCAAATATGTTTTTTGTAAGCCTTCACAAGTGAGAGAGGAGAGAAAATCTCGACGACATTCGCCCCCACTAAACCTGCGATTCCTCCGGAAGTGCCACTCTAGAATCTGTGAAAAAGAAAATGTTCCAGGCATCAAATTCTTTTATAGGCAACATAAGAAACATGGAAGAAAAATTGATTATATGCACGAATAAGTAGGTAACGTGACATGAAGCAAAATTCACATGAAAGAAAGAATTGAAACAGGCAACATGAATATGCATGAACAAATAGGCAACATATATGCAAATGAACAAGCAACATTGGCAACAAGAAAGAAAAAAAACAAGCATCATTATGAAGTGGAAGTGGATGTATTGAGTCATTTTAAGCATCAGTTCCTCTCATCTTGAAGAAAATTTTGTACCTTTTTCATAAAGCAATCTACCTTAAATATGATTATAAACAAAGATTTAGGATTTTCAAGAGACATCTTTCATCTTTAGCTTATTTTAGATCAACTCCTTTCCTACATAAATATGAATATGCTCTTTCTCTAATAACATGCAAGGAAATCTAACTAAACTCCACTAATGCATAAATCTGCCTATATAGCCCGTGATTTATTCTACTATGCCTCTTTATCCTCCTTTGGCTTGCTTTTTTTTTTGTGCTGATGATGATTCGGCAACTTTATGGTTACGATCACTTTTTTGGGGTGGAAGAAAGTGTAAACTTCCTGGTAATATGTAGCAGCTTCTTTTTTTTTTTTTTTATGACGAGGAAAAATGAAAACCCGATACAAGGTACAACCATTTTTGATGACGGAGAACAGTCGTTTAAACTCCGATACAAGTGCTATGAGGTGGACTAAAGATGTAGAAACATGCAGTAGCAGGAGTTAGGACTTCAACAATTATGCTTTCGATACGGGATACATATGCATGTTTATATATGAAAGTCATGTCACCAAAATAAACCTCCAAATCTACATGTCCTATCTTTCCACAATCCTAGATTATAATCAATTTCTTAGTAGATAAATTATTACTTAAGATACAATTTTACACAAGTAGAGAAATCATCATTTTCCCTTGGACTCAAGTGATGTGGATATGCAATGCAATGCAAAGACTGAAAAAAAAAACATGCATGAAACAAGCATGGAAAAAAAATAGAATGAACTTGAGAAAAAACAAAGCAACATGAACTTGAAAAATTAATGATATTTTTATATATTTTTTATATATTTTTTCTTTTTTTCTTAATTTTTATTTTTATTTTTTTATAACATGGATACTCCTATTTATGATTCAGCCTCATTGTTGTCATCTTCTTCAATGTCCTCATCCAAAATGTACTCATCATTATCACGTTTCTTGAATAGCTTTATCCTTTTACCTGCAATCAAAGTTTTTAGTGCAACACCATTTAATTCACAAAGAGCATACGTACCATTGTTGTTGACTTTTGCTACAATGTATGGCCCAAACCACCGTTGAGTGAGCTTTTTGCGTGCATCATATTGAGAGTCAAATGTACTATCATAAATGAGCACCCAATCTCCTACTTCAATTGGCTTAGGACGCAGTCGATGAGTTTTATCAAAATAATGCTTGTTCTTCATTCTAGATTCTCTTAATTTTTCAACGGCATCATCAAGTCTTAATTTACCTTGTTCTAACTATTTAATGCGCAAACTCAAAAAATCATCTGTAGACATGTTTTCAGACCAAGGCAAATTTGACCATGCAGAAGTATGAGACTGAATTGGAAACAATGGTTTTTGATAGTACATGAGTTCAGCAGGCATATACCCAGTAGTGCGTGTGCACGTCATTCTATCTGCCCAAAGTGCAAAAGGTAAGAATCTAGGCCATTGTTTGATGTCACCATTACATGCTTTAGATATGGCTTTCACAATAGGTGGATGCCCTCTCTCTATTTTACCATTGGCCTCTAGGTTATATGCGATAGTGAGAGACAAACGAATACCGTGACGCTCAAAGAACTCTTTAGCTTCTCTCGCATTTAACTCTCCATGATCGGCAACTACTTTCTCTATGTACCCAAAGCGACTTATGACATCTTCAAGAAAGAATTTGCAAACATTGTAAGTGGTCTTAGATCGTAGTGCACGTACCTCTACATGATTAGTTAAGTCTTCTCTTGCAAGTACAATGTAACGCATTTTGTCAATACCTTTAGGCATAGTTACAAGATCTACTACCCACTTGTAATGAATACAGGGTGGATAAGTAGGATGCAATGGATCTCTATGTTTGACTGATGAATGAAGTTGACAAGTAGAACATGTAGAAACATAGCTACTAATGTCAACATACATCCTAGGCCAATAATAGGTACTTCTAATTTTTTCATATGTTCCAAAAAATCCTTTATGACCTGCCCATAATGTCTCATGCATTTCCTTCATTACTTGCAATTGAAGACCTCTCTTTCCTAGGACTCGTTGTGGATTCTTAACCTTACCCTTAGCATGTCTCCAAAGATAACCATTACATAGGAAAAAGTTATAAGCTCGTTTCCTAATGTTACGGAATCTATTCGTAGTCCAGCTAGGTAATGGTTGTAGTGTACTCAGATACTTTCCTATGTCTCTCCATTCATCTTCGTACTCAGACTCATGAAATTTCTCATACTCATACATATGTGGAACATAGTCAGCTAAATTCACATTCTTTATTAGATCACTTTCAAGATCATCATCAAATCTAGCTCTCGATAACATATCAGCAACTGAGTTTGACTTACCTGAAATATGAACTAACTCAGGATTTATGAACTTAATATATGAGATCCATCTAAGCATGGCTATATCAGGAGATGAACAATTGGCTATCATTCCAATGAGAGGCAAACAATCAGTCTCAACTTTGACATTTGCACCAATGAAATATTCTTTTTCTGCTTTCAAAGCTATTACCATACCCCATAGTTCTCATTTGATCTGTGGATATTTTCGTTGTGTTTCATGTAGAATTTTGGCACCAAACCTAATTGCATATCTATTCCCTTCACTATCATCTTGACTTATGACCCAACCTATACCAATAGGACTAGTATCAACAGTCAATATAATAGGTTTGTTAGCAGAATAGTCTACACGCTTAAGGATGGGAGCTTCAAGCAATAATTTCTTCAATTTGCGCATAGCTTGAGTGTGTTTGTCAGTCCAAATAAATTTTCGTTTCTTCCTCAACAAGTCATAAAGACAATCAGCAACATGAGCAAAGTGTGGGATCCAAATAACATAAAAGATACAAGCACCAAGAAATCTACGTACCTCACTCACGTTGTTACATGTTTCAGAAATCTTGCTAATGGCATCAACTTTTTGTGGGTATGGCTTTCGACCATAATGACCACATAAATTTCCAACAATAAGCACCTCGTTGACACCAAAAACAGATTTCTCTATGGAAAATGTGAGACCTACCTCTTCAAATCGTTGAAATATTCTTTCACAATAAGAGAATTGGTCAAGAACAAATTTACGACATCCAGATGAATCTAAAGTAATGTCCTTTACACGTTCCTTACTCCCTTTAATTGGAATATCATCAATGAATGGCATAGTTATATGAGGGATAAAGTCATGTAAGACCATATTCATAGCACTCATCATATGAGCCACAGAATTAGTCGCTCCTTGAGGTGAAGTACACATTCACACTAAGCCTAAAGGAGTTTTCATTGTGGTTATGTCACGACTATCAATTGCTAATTGGAATTGGTCATATCCCGAATATAAATCACCCATTGAATAGATAGAATGTCATGAAAATGATTAAGAAAACTCATCTACAATGGGTCTTGTTCCTACATTCCTTATGGTGACTTTATTGACAGGTTGGAGATCTTGAATAAAACGTAGTTTCCCATTCTTTTTAGGCACAGTGAACCATCTGTTTGAGTAAGGTGCAAAAGATGGCTCTAAAATTCTCATGTTTATCTTCTCCTTAAGTAATTTCATTAGCTCAGGTAAGTGAGCCTTTGGAACAGGTATAGGACGAAGATTCCATGGAATATGTGGAATAGTAAAGATTATCATGGGTGCAACTAGCTTAGGATCTACACAACCAATCTCATGAGGATACATAGTAAAGGCTTTTCCATGGCTACGTATGACTCTCTCAAATTTATCTCTCTCTGCTGGTGAAAGAAATTCATCATCTTTACCAATTTTCACTTGTTTGATTGTCTCATCCATGAATGTATGTCCTATGTTTTTCCTATCCCGAATAGTTGGATCAATTTTCACATCAATAATTTTTTCATTACTTCCTTGAGGTAATGGTTGAGCTATGGGTTTGATTTTTTTGTCTACAGTTTTGTACTTTGTTTCAACTAAGGCATCATGTGTTTGGTTAAATTTTGAGCACTTGTCAATATTGAGAGCGTACTCTTGGATTAGAGCATACTCATCAAGGGAAGAAAGAAGAATAATATGGGAATTAGAATTTTGTTGAAGACATAACTCTTACTCCTCAAGAGTAGAGAAACAATAGGATGTCTCAATCACATACTCAATGTTCTCATCATGTTCCATGATTTTGTTGTTTTTATAATTTTTTTGGGTTTTTTGGATAAAAGACTTGGACAATTGACTCTTATGAAGAAAATCTAATCTAGATGTGGTAAACAAAGTGACAAACTATTGTACATGTTGGTTGGATGCGAGATGTCAAACCAATATCCATTGTTGTCCCGCTCAACAATGGATTCTATCCAAAATTTTGATCATATGTAGCTCCAAACATGAATCGAGGTGCACAATCACTACAAGCATGCTCATGACCCTGAGTAACAATAGGTTTCTTTCTAATTGACAATCGAATCCTAGGATGATTCACTCCTACCGTCATGACTTGAAGTGATTGCATTCCATCCTTAGACTTAAATCTAGCATAGGTAGACCCATCATCCATGGCTTTAGTTTCCATACGACTCTCACAAATAAAGGGTTGACCTAAGAGAACTTCATAGGAGCAATTATCTTGAATAAAAAAGTGAAACTCTTCTGTGATTCCTCCTATGGATATGGGCACACTAGCACAAGCTCCATACAGGTTACCTACACCATTATCTGCAGTTCTCATATGCCATCCACAATCTTTATCTATGGGCCATCGAAACTTATCATAGACTTCTCTTGAAATCACATTGATTTCAGAGCCGGAATCTACTAATGCATTTACAGTGATAGTGTTCTTATCATTTCCTATTTTAACATGCATCTCTGATGTACCTCTAGACCAAAATGTTCTTTTAAAGTGACTTTCAGGATTGTTTTCATGATTTTCATGGTCAGGTTGAATAGGTCCTAAGAAATTTTTATTAACATTTACTTCATCATCAAAGTCCTCTTCATCAGATTCATCAAAGTTTAAGGCTTCATTCATAGCTTGATCTTGATCTAGAGAATCTTGCATCTCAGTATCTAGATTAAGCGGAAACCTCTTCCTTTTAATTAGGCCGATAAAGTTATCTTTAAAAACAGGCTTTGCAATAGAGAAAACTTGTTCTAAAGACATATTCACTTGACTCTTAAGAAAAATGTCATCTAAAATCTCCATAGGATCTATTTTACTTTCAATTTCTAAAATCAAGATGGCTTTAGGTTTTCTCTTTGGTTTCTTTTGTTTTTTCTCAGGGTCTTGTTTTTGTTCATGTTCTCATGTTTGGTCTTCAGTCTATTTTGATTGTTCTTGTTTATCTAAAGGCTTTGGTTCTGTTTTTCTTTGCTTTGTCTTCTTCCCTTTTTGTTTCTCCTCTTGTTTTTGTTCACTGGGTTATGATTCTTGTTTTTTATCTTTGGATTGTGATGTTTCTCCCTGCTCTATGTTTGTTTCTATTCCCTCTGAGGTTTGTTTTCGCGTTACTCTTCTTTCACTAGGCTCAGCTTCATCTCTTTTTCGTTTTTCTTCTACATTGGATATGTGAGAAATAAGAGATTGATCTTCTATCTTCCAAGCCGTTATTCTCCTAATCTCATCTCGTGCTCTTACTAAAGCCTCTAGGGAAAAGTCACCTTCCTTTGTGGGTTTACTTGATTCTACTTGTTGTTCATCAAGAGCTTCTAGTTTCACTCCTCGAGTTCCTACGTCCGTTATGGTTATATTTTCATAATGTTTTTTCATTCCTCCTTTACCATAATTTCCTTGCAAAGGTAGCCTAGATCGATAGTCACAGATTTTCTTGTCTATGTCTATTACTAGTCGTTGCTCCTTAGCAGCCTTCAATAGTTCACAATCTCTCAAAAAGTGCTCTAACGAATCACACCAAGGACACCTACGAGGGCCACGCACAAAACCATTTTGATTTTGAGGATTTTGATTAACTTGTGGTGGGAAATTTTGAAATTGAGGATTTTGTTGATAAGGTATTGCTTGAACAGGATAATTAGGATTTTGATAAGGCAATTGATGTATTTAAGAAGCTTGCGGAGCAACATGTGGTACTTGAGGTGCAAGAGGAGCTTCCATATTATACGGTTGATGATTTTGAAAATTTTGATTTTGAGGATTTTGAAAAGCTATTTGTGAAGCTTGAGGATACATGTTTTGATACATTTGAGGATTTTGCACATGAAGATGAGGATTTTGCATTGAAGGATTATGCATTGAAGGATTATGCATTGGAGGAACTTGATATGCTTGAGTAGGAGCTACTTGTGGATTTTGATTGGTAGCTATAAAATGTTGATTAGGCTCTTGAAAAGACATTGGGCTCATTTGATTTTGGAAAATTTTGGTGTAATTAGATTGCAAAGCATCTATAGTCTTGGCCAAATTGGATTGTGTAGCAATAAGACTTTCCATTTTCTTAGTGAGAATTTCCACTTGAGATTGTTCAGCTACACTTTTATTTGGCTCTACTTTAAAACCTTGAGTAGGCTCCATCATTTGAGGAATAGGAGTAGAGTCAAAAAGCATAGCATGGGATTGTTCTCTAACTTGCTCCTTAGTTTGTGGAAGGCTAGCTTGAGGAAGACTAGTTTTCTCATAAAGCATGGATTGTCTTTGATGTCTATGGGCTACAGCCTCTACTACTTTATGCACTTTTTGCCAATTGTCAGTAAGACCATAATGCTTATCTGGTTCTTCTAATCGCCGTTCAACTTCCCTACGAGTTTTAGGATGAAGAAGCTTAAGAAAATTGATCACAAGATCAGGTTCCAAAGTTATCTTATCCTCATCAGGAAGTTGTTCATAGCGTCTAATATACTCATTTTGTAAGTGATTAATAGAGCTACTAGGCTTTGGAGAATTGACCCATCGTAAGAATCCATCTCGATTATGTTGGCTATAATCTTCAAGATAGAATTCTTTGAGCATCTCCTTTCTAAAATCACTCCAAGGAAGACTATCATATTGAGTGACATGGTTTATGATAGAGCTATCAACAATTCGTTCAAAGAATGATATCAAAAGATCTTCGGGAAGACCAAATATCATAGCTTGCTCTTCAAACAAATCTAAGTAGCTTGTGATGTTGATGCCATTGAATTTTCCCTTCTCTCTCAACATAGAAGAGACTATTCTTTGGTCTTGTTTCTCAACAATAAGGGATTTGAATCTTTCCTCCATCTTATGTGAATAAGCAAGTGATGCACGATGCTCTAGATCTCTCACAAATGTGTTTACTTCACGACGAAGATGTGCATGATACTGTGAGAAATCCAATGCAACACTCAAGACTGATGATCATGATATGATGAGGATGAAAAATATGAAACAAAGGATATGGATCACAACCTCCCAACAAGATCAGAAGCAAATGCCATGAAGCGTTTCACGTCGGGTTCAAATGTGGAGGTGATCGCAATCCAAGTGGATCGGGTCCGGTCGTGGCACACACAGGGTGTATAAAGCTAAAGAATGTTGGAAGGTTTAAGGACATGAAAGTGAAATTAATTTTGAGTATGGAGAAGAGAGAGATGTTGAAATGATTATGGGAATGGGATTGTAGGAGTGCAAGTTAGATTTATGAACATGACTGATAAGAATGAAAGAGAACCATACACACGAATCAAATTTGGAAGGAAGAATGGTACATTGAAGGATCTTCTTAAACCTTTCCTAATTCTAATCCATATGCATAGTCTTCTTTGGATGATATGTATGCATGACGAGAATCGATGGAATCCTTACACATAACTCAGTTTCGAAAGGAAGGATGGTCCAATATTGGAGCTTCTTATACACTTTCAGAAACTAATCAATTTGTATGGGTATGTATGGATTATATGCATGCAAGTGTATTATGATGATAGAGTTTACTCACAAACTCAAGGAGACATCCTCACTAGTTCAACACAATATTGCGGAGCCTTCTCACACATAGAAGAAATTGAAGACCTGTAAAAATACTTAAGAGACTGAGAGAGGAGACAAGAGACAAGTGACAAGTGACATGAATTAAAAGGATTTGAATTAAGATACATGTATAAGATCGTCGTGGTACGTCAAGCTAGGCAGTCTACTGATCAAAGGCGGTTCCGACCTTCAAACCATGACAGTTCAACCGAATGTCAAACGTAAGAAAGTGAGTTCCACTTCATTGACCCTATGTATGTCTAGGCTCGTAAGGTCTAACTAAAGAAGTCTAAGACTCATTAAAATCAGCTCTAACTCACTCACACGCTCTACCGAGGGTGAGTTAAGATAGAGATGCTGATTTCAAGAGCCTATCCTAGATTGAAGTTCTAACTTAAATTTGAAACTAGGTACTATACTCATACTAGCCCACCTTGGATCCTCACTCGCTCAACCGAGGGTGATCATCTCATGGAAACCGTAAGCTAGCATGAGCCCTATGGATGCCTAACAATGATGCTCTAGGAGTTTGGAGGGGGGTTTATATAGTTTTTTGAATGAATTTGGGCCCTTGGATCTAGAGAAATCAACGCTCAACTCTAGGATCACTACTTTCGATTACAACCACTTGATTAATCAAATCAATGGCTTGGAATTGTTCTTTCTATCAAATCTAGTGTAAAGGAGTGAAATTTAGGTGCCTTCATTCTCCACCATTGGATCTGGGGATGATCTATACCGTCGGATCAGTGTTGACATCAGTTTGGATAAGATAAGCCACTATTTTTGGAGAACAGCTGCATTATTGATCTTTGATTGTCAAAAGTTGACTTCGTTTATGGAAAAACTCGTGGATCCTCCTTGCTTTAATCATAAGTGCATCTCCACCCTTGAATATGAGCTCATCTTGATCGTACAACATGGCTCAATCAGCTTTCGCCATGTGGTGCCCCTTCAACCCTTCAATTTGCTTAAACTAGAAAACTGCGGTGATCCTGAAAACTGGACTTTGTGCTCTTTGACCCTCCAAATAAGCTTTGATGAAGATGAAACTTTGTAGGACTATGTTTCCAAAGAACTCCTTCAAGAATATGCAAAAAAAAACTTCCATCTGAATCTCCCTTGTACAAGTTTGACTACATTTGGAAGCTTGCAAGGTGGCATTAAGGTGTCTAGGAAGCTCTGATAGCCTTGAAAATTTGTACAAATATGTAGCCACATATGATCTTTATATACATGCCAAAGCATATGGCTAACATAAATTTCTATACAATAATTTATAGGATCAAACTAGAAAAATTACATTTTTACAAAATGAACCTAGCATATCAATGTGCTACAAAATCCATTTTCAGGTGAAATTTGGGCTATAGACTGCCTTTGACAATCTTTACAAGTATATGAATTTTCATCTAATTTGGTGACAATGAAATTTTTGCCCTAATTTCCCAACTTTGACCAGCTTTGACCGCTACCATGGACTTTCTTGATTTCTTTAAAACTTTGTATGTGAGCTTCCTTTGACATCCTTGATGCATCCTGGACTTCTCGGGGAATTCCGGATACCTTCACCAAATATGTTTTTTGTAGGCCTTCACAAGTGAGAGAGGAGAGAAAATCTCGACGACACCGAATTCGAAAGCAAACGGATAATAGCATTTTCCTTAACCGATGGGAGAAAGAAACAAACCTTGATCTGATGACCCTGCAATCGGAAGTTCTCTTATCAAGGTAGCCAAGATCCATTCGACAACTGATTTTAATGTTTGTTCAAAAAGACCTTTTGAATTGGATTCGTACCCGGAAAACAGACTGCCCATGAAGACGGAGCAAACCCATCACATATCGCTCCATAGGCAGGAGCATTACAATCTTGCTACGGCAATAAAATGTTTAAAATTTTAATATTACCTTATATAAATCTTCTCTTTTGTTGTCCACAAATGGCCGAAATTTCGGGATTCGAGACCGTGAACTAGATATCAGGAGTTCCATGTCTTAGCCATGCGATCGACACTAATTTTATGCCTATGATTAGGAAGGAATTTATGACTTTTGGTTCACTCCAATACTTCTTGGATCCAATTATAGCAAAAGAACACTTCATTTATAACTTCATACATATACGATTATTGAACCTGGTATGTGCATCAAGCAAAGAAAAACATCAACCGACCACTCAACCATCTCGGAGACAAGTTGTACATGTGTCAAAGTGTAGCAAATAAAGGCATCTACGAAGTATCGTGAAGTGTTTGAGATACACGAATGAAGCTATGGATTTCATCCACTCTTGGAGATTTTTCCACATCATAATTCTTGCATCCTTTGCTAGAATCGAGCCTATGTTGAAGCAAAATTGATTCAAGAAGTACTCTTGAGAAATTGTGCATTCTTCTCTTCATTTTATCATGCAACATGCATGCTAGGGACTATAAAGACAATTAATAATGAAACGTGTGCAATGCACGGTATTTCAAGTTACATTGCACTTATGAGTAGCATATGCATATCTCTCAATGTTTTGGTTCCATTTTCATTAGTATCTTCATTCATGTTTTGCCCACTTATAGGATCACAAGCATCGCATGCATCTACAAGAATGATTTCAGTTCTAAGTCATGTGCATGATGCATGGAACATAAAATTAATGACTTTAGTGTTAAACATTGAGAGTACCATGCAGCAAGGGGAAACTAACACTACTTCAAATGAGAGGAACAAATTTGAAGATAGGTTGTTGAAAGCAGATTAGGACCTTAGACATTTGTCCGATGTCTAGGCTGAGATCACAAAGCTTCATTAATCCATTGACGGGCGTTTAGAATCATTTTCGGGCCATTTTGGACTTACTCTAGAAGCCAAAAGATGTAGATAGCACTATCCTTGCAAGCTATAGTGACCTTGCCTATGTCTGTTTGTTTTGGAAAAGGATAAGGATCCGTCCATTTCTCAAACAAACTTGTTTCCCTTAACTGGTAGTTTGAGTCATCCCGATTTGATGAATCCTACCACTCCACTCTTTGTGAATACTTTGGGGTAATCAGTAGGTGTAAGCCATCCATCAGATCTTTCTTTAGGGAGAGGTCTACATCCTCCTTACTTCTCAAGTAAAGATAAGGATGGAAATAAGGACACACTCTTAACGTTCTTCAAAAAGTGGAAGGATGTCCACCTACTCAAGAACAACCATGAACTTGTGCAAGTGGTAGAGGTCACTTTTTCATTCATCCCTAAGGCCTATGCATGATGGATGAGAATCTTTGAGACTCATTAAGAAAAAAAACCCTCAACTTGGGATGAATTCACCCATCTCTTCAAAATGGAGTTTCTCCTCAAGAATTGCGAGACTTGGGATCAAATTCATGAGAAGGGAAAGTAAAGATCTTCAAGCTATAGATGTTTATTCAAGAACTTATCTTGAAAATAACTTTTTGGCATGCTAAATTCTAGAAAAGTATGGGATGCCCAATCCTAAAGGTGGTTATTTAAGACATACAAGGAGCAAAGCATTAGCTTTCTTGACATTCCAGTATGATGCACTAGTTCAAGTTGAAAAGTCCAAAAATTCTTTCAAAACCTAGTATAGTAATGCAAATGATTTCTAGATGAATTAGTGGCTCAAGTTATTTGATTACTTGTAATGAATCTCAAGATTTTGACAGAATAAGTTCTCCATGTATGTGACAATGGAATTCTTCATTTAAATTTAACAGTAAGTAGTTCTCAAGATATCCCAAACCACTAATAGTGGTACGTAAGTCAAAAGATTGATATAACCTAAAGGTATACCAAAGGTTCTTAGTTTTATAAATTGAAAGGCATAAGCATATGCTTGGACTGGAGTTGAGGGAAAGATCTCTAAAAATCCTGCAGGTCAGCAAAGAAGCTTTTGATAGTTCAAGAGATCTTAAAGATAAAGACTAAGGCTTTTTTTTTGTCGCAAGGTCAACTAGACTTGATTAATCTTGACCATGATTGTCCAGAAACTTTGCATTGGAACTACTCTAAATTCTGCCCAAGTATTGGCAATCGAATTCCTTTTAGGTATTTTTCACCCAAGTTTCATTTATCTAATGGAAAAAGTATGAAAAGAGTAAAAAGTAAAGTTGTTCAAAGTCTAAATAGAGAAAAGAAAATTCCAAGTATGTAGTCTACGACCATGATGATGATATTTAAGTATGTGGAAGGTAAAACATAATGTTTGCCTATCCTTAAAGGGATTTTGGTACAATCTAAAAAGCATGAGCAAATGCTTAGACTTAAGTAGTCGAGATATTCTTGTAAAGTCCCACCTGTGGTAGGTATTGAAAGCATCATTAACAAAGGAATCTAAAGACAAGAAGTAAAAATATCTTATTGCTAAAAATTGATCAAGAATAAGCCAGTTGGACTTGAATCTATGAAAATTCAAGAACTTGGAATTCTAATTGGTTTTCATTTGAAAATCCTAGCAAAAATTAATGGATATTCTATCGAGAGGTTTTCAAGTCTCCAAGGCAAGTATTGTGAAATGATCATATAAAGGAATCAAAACCTAGAATATCAAGTTAGAGGTAATGCCTGATACTTCAAAATTCTTTTAAAAGATTGAAGAGAGAAGGTACTCTATCAAGCTATCTTTAGACTTTAGGATAAGTATCACTCACACACCAATGTAAATATAAAATAGGGTGGCATGGGACACCAGATTTTATACTCATATTGATGTAGGAAAGATGGTATGGGACATCGAACCATGGGATGATAATTATATTTTAGTCCTAGAATGAATCTTGAAGTTAGAGTTGATCCTCAAGGGAATTAAAACTTCAAATGAGGAGTTTAAATTCAAGGAGGCCAAAAGTATAATCTCAAGATAATTTAAGATCAAGTTCATAAGAAGATACGAAGTAAATAACTTCCAAGATCTTCTTGAAACACTTCAACCTAAAGAGTTGCTGATTAAAAAATATTTGATACATTTTTGAAGAAGTTGTACTTTGAAATTGAAGTGATCCTTTCAACTAAGGAATAGATTGACTAAGTCAAGCATTGTTCGCAGTGTAACTTGGTAAATTCAATCGTTTGACTCGAAGAAACGCAGAAGAATTGCATCCGAATAAGTAGTCATAAACATTGAATATAGGCATGAACTAAGTCTTAAGTGAAGCATTATTTGAGTAAAAACTCATCAATAGAAGCTCAGTGGGTTGACACACTAATATTAGATAGCATGCTAGTATCTTGTGGTTGGATGATGTTTTAGATTTGCTCTAAATCTTTTTGAGAATCTAGTTTAGTTGTCTTAAAGATAGGAAAAAGGCTTTAATACCTTGTTGAAACAGATCTTTGAGTAAAAGACTTGCGTCAGCTAGATTTTGACTCATCAGAAGTTTAAGTATCTTAGAAGTTTGAATTGGTTGTATAGATTTTTAGTTATTTCTTTCCACCTTCCAAATCTTTTGGATTTGACTCAGATATGGTATCAAATTCCTTTCACAAATGTCAAGGATTAGCTGGTTAGAACTAGGTAACTAAATTAAACATCTTGGATGGATGTGAGATCATAGCTTTTTAATAAAAATATACATTGGTGATAATGCTTTTTTGAATTTTTCTAAATATCTCTAAACTATTAATATTCTCCATATTCTCACATACACACACATGCTTCATACCTCTTAGGCACACAATCTCTTGTATCTAGTTCTTGTTTCTGCCTAGATTTAGATATTGTCAATTTGTATCATATTCACACATTGTGATTTGACATTGGAATATAAGTTAGTGTAGGTTAGCATTCTAGTTTACCGTACACGTAGAAAGCCTATCTATTCTCTCTTTATCTGTCACTCATCATCCTTTTGAGTATTAAGGTGTGTATGCTAAGGTTCATGTGTTGGAAGACCTTGTAACCCTATGATAATTGTTATTGAGGCTCACCCCACTTCCAACATTTGGTATCAGAGCACATACACCCTTAACAAGATGAGTGATTATAGACTTGAGAATGAAGACACGCTTGAGGGCATGTCTAACTATCCAATGTGAGTTTTATGATGATGAATCTGTTAGTATCTAAGGCTTAGGGAATTTTGTCAATGGCACTTATCCAAGGCCAAGACAAGTCAGAGAAGATGTTGCTCCATGTTCTAGAATAACTATTGCTCCTTTTTCTGTTCAGCAAGAGGCTAGTGAAGAAGAAGGAACTACTTCATCATCGGGACTCGCTACTACTACCAGATTAATTCCTACAAAAGAGAAATCCAAAAGGGATTCAAGGGATCCACTAGCATTTTCATATATTGCTATGGGAGTCAAGAGGCATATTATAACCCAAATCAGGTCATGCAAAAACTCTCCTAAAGCTTGGTTGGAGTTAGAGAATCTCTATCAAAGCAGAAACCGTGCTAGGAAAGGACAAATAGCCAACACAAGGATGAAAGTTGGTGAATCATTTTAGTCACATATTTTGAAGCTCAAAGTTTTATGAGATCAATTATGCAATGGTTCATGCAACATTTCAAATGAAGAGATGGTAAACATACTTCTAAAGTCACTTCCATCTACATATCATTCGTTTGTTACTTATTTATCTCTCTACAAGAGATAGAGAAATTTCATTTGAAGAGCTATGGTCATTGTTACTTCAAGATGAAGATCAACGAAAAGGTATGGAAGAGAAGCATGAAGATATGTTATCATCATCAAAGGGAAAGAAAAAGAAGAAGAAGAAGAGTCTGCAAGCCAAGAAGGAAAGTATGTCTTCTAATCCTACGTCTTCTAGTCCTACCCCTACTACTTCCTCTACATCCAAAGAAAAGTCTTTAGCTACATTTGATTGAAAGAAAGGAGTATGTCATTACTGTAAGAAACTAGGTCATTTCATAGCAATATGAGAAACAAGGATTTTCAATGAAAAGAAGAAAGAATCATGTAATTATGTTAAAGATGATCTAGAACCTAAATCTTCAAAGCTAGATTCATATGCATGCGTTACTATTGAAGAGGTAGCTTTTGATCACACAGCATTAAATCCAATCTTAGATAATCCTTGGATTTTGTATTCTAGAACTATTAAGCATATGATAGGCTATAGAAAGCTATTTTGTTCCCTTTCTTACTCTTCAAGTAGAAGAGTGAACATTGTAGATGGTCATGATTTGGATGTTCTAGGTGTTTGAGAAGTGAACCTAAAGTCAAGAGTAGGTGGAAATTTCAAAATTTCTAATGTTCTTTATGTCCCAGACATGAACAAGAATTTGGTCCTTATCTCTACTTTCTTGTCAAATGGTTATAAAACTATTTTTAAGACAGATTCATGTTAGATCCTCTCCCCTAATGAGGAGAATTGTCTACTTCAAGGTGAAAACAAAAGTGGCATGTTTGTGTTATCTAAAATTAGTCATGCTAACATTTCTAGGTCTACTACACCTAAAGAGAACATGAAGTTATGGCATGCTAGATTTGGTCATATAAGTTACACAACTCTCAAGCATATCAAAGATCAAGGTATGGTGGAGATTTTCCCTACTTTTGCTTTACGAGATGATGCAGAGTGATTTGAAGGATCTTTTGAAGGATCTTTTGAAGGAAGCTAGCTTCATAAACTACCTTTCAAGAAATATGGATATATCACAACGACAAGAAAGTTGTAGATCATACATTCAAATGTGAATGGTCTAATGAGAACGGATTCTATTCAAGGTTTTTGGTACCTATTTATGTTCATTCATGATTTCTCAAGAAACTTGTGCATTTACAGTTTTAAAGTGAATTCAGAGGCTTTTCCTACTTTTAAGAAGTTCTTAGCTTTGGTTAAAAAAGAAAGTCAGTCAAAGATCTAGATTTTGAGAAGTGATAGAGAAGAAGAGTACATGTCTAAAGACTATAAGCCTTGTCTTGAAGACAAAGGTATCCCTCATGATGCTAGAAGAGAATGGTGTTGTAGAGATAAAGAATAGGATACTTGTTGAGATTATGCATAGTATGATGCCATCCAAAAAGTTGTCTCCCAAGTTTTTGTTTGATGTAGTACATATAGCTACTTACATTCCGAATAGGTCTTCCACAAAAGCTTTGAAGTTTATTACACCTTATGAATATAATAACAAGAAGAAGCCCAAGGTGAGTTACTTCAAAGTTTTTGGCTCTCAAGCTTATGTTCAAATTGAGAAGAAAAATCATGGTAAGCTTGATGTAAAATCCATTAAAGCTATCTTTATTGATTATGCAATTGAAAGCAAAGGATACAGATTTTATGTTCCAGATAAAGGTGATATCATACTCTCATGCAATGCATATATTGTAGAAAGTCACATTAAGGATAAGAAGGAAGAGATTCAAGACTTCATAAATGTAGATGAATATGCATTTCTTAGAAGGAATTTGGATTCTTATATTCAGCTATACAAGGGGGTGATGAACCATCTCAAATCCTAAGTGATGTAGGTGAAGAGAGAGTTTGCGTATCTACATCAACACCTAGTCCATCATTACCACCTCTTGAAGTTCTAACTTATGAAGTTGGAGAAGGTTGCAGAGTTCTAAAAAAAGAGATACTTAAGAACCAAAAAAGAATCCACCACTTTTCAAGAATACACCAAAGTGGTTATATCAAACCTAGAAGGACAGTGGTATAAAAGAACACACCAAAACTAGAAGTCAAACAAGGAGACAACAAGAAGACCAAGTAAAATATGCAAAAAATTTTGAGATTCATAATATTTTCAATCTTACTTCAATTGCGATTGAATGAGCTAGTGTTCAAGATGCACTACAAAGTGATGTGATTATCACAGGTCCCAAAGATTTAGATCTTTAGTTCTTTAAAGGACAACTTAAGCATACACTTGATGTAAATAACTTTGGTGTTTTACTTTATTATCTTGGGATTTAATTCATGTAGAGAGATGAGTGTATCTACACGACACAAGAAAAATACATTGAAAAATTATTGGAAAGGTTTGAGATAACAGATTCCAAGCTTATGCAGACACCTAAGGATGTCAATGAGTCATTACAATCAGAAGCAAGTTTAGAACCACTAGATGCTACATTATATAATCAAGGTGTTGTTTGCTTGATATATCTACATAATACATGTCAAGGCATTCAATTTTCAGTTTCTCAAGTATCCAAGTTCAAATAAAGCTAGTTTAAGATTTAGTGGAAATTAGTTAAGAGATATTTGTAGATATCATAAGTTTTGCATATTATTGCAATTTTGTACCATTATGAAATTGAAGGGGGGATTGTTCGAAAGAATGTCCATAAGTCCAAATGTCACAACATCTAACAAATATATCTTATATCCTCCACAAGAAATGTATGGTGATGTCTTTGATAAGGTAAATTTCTTGCGTCAAACCCACCCGAGTTCGATTCCCACGGATGACGGTGTGGAGATGATCACAATCTGGGTGGATTGGATCCGGTCACGGCACATAGGGAGTGTAAAAATCTTGTGAGTGTTGGAAGGTTTCTATGATCAAAATGTGAATGGGAAGATGAACTTGGGTATGGAGAGTAGAGATGTCATGATTTAATTATTGGAAGGGGAACATATGAATGCAAGATAAACTCATGAACATGAATGATGAGGACAAAAGAAATCTACTCACATGAATCCATTTCCAAAGGAAAATTGGTCCAAAAGAATGGAGCTTCTTATACACTTTAAAAGTTTAATTCATATGCATGGGCTCTTTTGGATGGTTTTGGATGGTATGTATGAATGATGAGAAAAGAAAGAAAACGACACACATGAATTGATTTCAAAAGAAAGAATGGTCCAAGAATGGATCTTCTTATACACTTTCAAAATTGAAACATATGCATGGGCGTTTTTGGGTGGTATGAATGCATGTGGATCATGAAAATAGAAATTTATTCTCTCAATCTGTCAAATCCTTGATCTTGCAAATATGTAACTAGCCTATGGTTCCAAGCTCTAGGAGCTTGCTTTAAACCATAGAGTGCCTTCCTTAGCTTGGATACATAACCTAGTTTGTCTTTATCTTCATACCCTGGTGGTTGAGCCATGTACACTTCTCTTGAGATCTATCCATTTAGAAATGAATTCTTAAAATCTAACTGATATAGACTCCAATTTTCAGAAGCAGCTACACTCACCAAGACCCTAATTGTTGGCATCTTAGCCACAGGTGAAAACATTTCTTCATAATCCACTCCATGGGTTTGAGCAAACCCATTTGCACTATGGCATAAACGAATTGGGCACATAAACTTACAAAGGATGAAGGACATGCAAAGGAAGGGCTTGGTGAGTGGTCTACTTGATCTTACATCTCAAAATATGCAACATTTGTGTCATGCTTGTCAATTAGGGAAACAAAGTAGATTATGATCAAGGGGGGTGAGTACATGTCTTCTCATTTTAATGCATTTCTTGCTAAGTGTGGGATAAAACACTAGTTTTAAACAAAATATGTAGCTCAAAAAATGGATTGCAAGAAAGAAAGAATAGTACCTCACAATAATGGCAAGGTGTATCGTCAAAATCCATCCATTAACCACATAGCATGTGGCTTGAGATCACTATATGTGTAGGATATATACTTAAGAGGGTTCCCACAAAGGCACTACAATCAATCACTCCATATGAGCCTTGGAATGATTTCAAACCATCCCTTTCTCATCTACATGTCCTTAGTTATATTGAGCTGGTGAGACTCGTAACTTGGCACATTGATGCAACGGTGCAAAAGTGGCTAAGGACCTAGTGCATAGGTAGTGCACGTAGTTTTCCAACAACTCTCTTGTGAGAAATGTTAAATGAAGGTTGCCAAAGGGTCATTTTGAAGGGTTTTAAGGCTTTTAAAGTGTTATAGAAGCTCCAAGTGAAGCCTCCTTATACACACATTTTGTAGAAACTGAAGTCAAAAGTGGAAAAGTGGAAGTGAAGAGGATATGTTAAAGCAATGAAAATAAGTTCACAAGTGGAAAAGATGAAGTGAAGAGGATATGCTAGAGCTTATGTGCACACCCCCATTTGAATTTTTTTCTCCATAAAGTCACTAAAGGAAAAAAATATGAAGTCATTGTTCTTTACATGAGAAGGTTCTTGGTACAAAAATGTAAGCATCAAGATAGACAAGTAGTTGGGGAGTGAAGGGACATACGTAAGAATAATCAACACCATAAAGGAGCATTCTTGGAGATACACTAAGAAAGGAAGAGCATACACTACACTATGGGAGCAAGAGAGAGCAAGACACACACACACACACACACACACTTGGAGAGTGCATAGATTGAAAAAGTGTGCAAAGAGAGAGACAAACTGTGCAAGGAAGGTGACAAAGTATGTGGATACACCATGCCATGAGCAAATAAAGTGTGACAAAGTATCATCAAGGAGGTGTTGTAGGTGTTGGAGAGATGGATGGATACCTCAAGAAAGTGAGGTGCTATTGCTAAACCCTTCTTAGTACCTGGCCTGAATCACTTCAGAGTCTGATAGTAGGCCCTTTTAGCTTGAAAATGACACCAAGAAAGTTCCTAAGTACTTTGGAGTGGATGCTTGAAACAATTGAATCAAAATAGACTACTTGGTAAATAGCTTCTATCACAAAACTTGCTATTTTGGTGCACACACCTATTGGTTCTTTTGCTCAGTGCTCTTAGTATAGTAGAAGTGAGCTATGGTATAAGCTACACAAGTCTTAGAAATGATCAATAGAAGAGCTCTCAATGAGGCCACAAGGCAGTTCATTTTTACAAACCTTTTATAAGGATTTTCTTCGAATTTGAATTTGAATTTCAAACTAGGCTCCACCTAAAAGAGCTTCCTCCAAATTAGGAGTTATTCCATCAGATGTAACTCATAGCTAATATGCTTCCTACCTCCATGAGATTCAAGTCTTTACAATATTCTTTTTAAGGTTAAAACCTTTTATAATGGTGAATGATCAAAAAGTTAGAAGCTAGGCTTCACATAGTCCATCAAATGGTTGCTCATATTTTCTTCCCAGCCCTTGAAGTACTTAATAAACAAGCCTAGAGTGGCTCGAAGGGTTTGGAGATGGTTACTCCTGTTTCAAGAATTCAACTTTGATATTCATATAAAGCCAGGAAGAGAGCACTACATGGCAGATCAAGTATCCAGGACCGCAATGAGTGAGAAGGCAATAGGTATTAATGATGAATTGGTGGATAGTAATCTCTTCCTAGTAGCAACTCAGACTGATTGGTATGATGGAATTCTCAATTTTCTTACTACTGGAAAACTCCTAGAGCAGTTGACACTAGAAAAGAGAAGATTACTCCCTAAAACGAAGGCGTACTCACTCATAAATGGGAATTTGTATAGATATTGCTAGGATGATATCTTGAGAAAGTGTGTTTATCCTGGGGAGGTAAATCTTTTGCTTGAGGCAGCACACAGTGAAGGGCATCTAAAAGGAGAAGATTTGGCTCACAGAATCATCCACAAAGGACTATGGTGGCCTCATATTTACAAGGATGCGATCAAGTTTGCTAAAGAATTCCACATTTGCCAGAGATGTGCCCCTACGCCAACCAGATTGAATTTCCAACCATTAGTCTTATCCATAGGATGGCTCCCATTTGAACAATGGGGTCTTGATTTCATAGGACCAATCAGTCCAAGTGGTCCACCTGGGGGTAAGAAATATATTCTGATGGCCACATGTTATGCAACTAAATGGATAGAGGCTAAAGCTACAGTGGACTGCAAGTGGTAAAGGTATTACCACATGGAGTAGTGCATCTAGAGGATTTGCAGGGTAAGAGGATACCCCTGGTTAATATCTCTAGGGTGAAGAATTACCTGCATTAAGACAAGATGAAGAACTTCATCCACTGTACATACCACATTTCATTCAGTGTTCACACTTTATTTTGGTCTATTCAGTAAGCGAATAAAAAGGAAAAGTTGCACCGGGACGGTGCAAAGACTTAATGTGGGGATCTGTAGTGTAGTCTCTCTCTCTCTCCCTCTCTCTCTCTACCCCGCACCATCCCCTCCCAGCCCCACCCCACTATCCTTACTACCATCCCGCCCACAACGCCCTCCCTTCCCCCCTCCCTCACCATCCCCTCCCAGCCCCACCCCGCTATCCCTGCCATCCCCTCCCAGCCCCACCCCACTATCCCCTCCCAGCCCCACCCCACAATCCCCACTGCCACCCCTCGCCCACAGTGCCCTCCCTTCCCCCCTCCCCCCCATCCCGTCCCAGCCCCACCCCACTATCCCCGCCATCCCCTCCCAACCCCACCTTGTTAATATTCAGTTCCAGAAAAAAGGTCCTATTGCAGCAGGGAGGATGAGAACGAGAAGCGGGAGATTGGCAAGTTTGGTGTGTGGAGTGTGAGCTTGACCAAGCCTGACAATGGTGTTGACCTTCTACGTGAATCTAACTTGGAGACCTAGTGGCAGTCTGATGGTGCCCAACCCCCACACCCACCCCCACCCCCACCACCATCTCCACCTCCCCCTCCACCCCCCTCATCTTTTCCCCCACAAACCCCACACCCCACCCCCACCCCCACCACCCCCTCATTCTTTCCCCCACCTCCCCCTCCATCCCCCTCATCTTTTCCCCCACAAGCCCCACACCCACCCCCACCACCATCTCCACCTTCGCCTCCACCCCCTCATCTTTTCCCCCACAACCCCCACACCCACCCCCACCACCATCTCCACCTCCCCCTCCACCCCCTCATCGTTTCCCCCACAACCCCCACCCCCACCATCATCTCCACCTTCCCCTCTACCCCCTCATCTTTTCCCCCACAACCCCCACACCCACCCCCACCACCATCTCCACCTCCCCCTCCCCCTCCACCCCCTCAACTTTTCCCCCACCACCCCCTCATCTTTTTCCCCACCACCCCCTCATCTTTTCCCCCACGGCCCCACACCCACCTCCCACACCATCCCCTCATCTTTTTCCCCACCACCCCCTCATCTTTTCCCCCACAGCCCCTGCACCTACCTCCACCACCATCTCCACCTCCTCATCTTTTCCCCCACCACCCCATCATCTTTCTCCCCACCACCCCCTCATCTTTCTCCCCACAACCCCCTCATCTTCCCCCCCCCCCCCCCCCCCCCCAGCCCCCACATCCACCTCCACCACCATCTCCACCTCCCCCCACTCCCTCATCTTTTCCCCCACAGCCCCCACCTCCACCTCCACCACCATCTCCACCACCCCCTCCACCCCCTCATCTTTTCCCCCACAGTCCCCACACCCACCTCCTTCTTTCCCCCCTCCATCTCCACTACCTCCGCTCCCATCCTCTCTCCATGCCCATGCTTGATAAATTTCAGATGATGCTCCCAAGAGAATTCAATTGGCTCCTCACATGTTACATAAATTAACTCCCTGATCATGCCTTTCATATCAAACATGCTTTGGCAAAAGTGCTTCTGATGTTTTTACGATGGTGCTTTTCGAGTATGACTCTTCCAATTAAGGAATTCATTGGGCTCTTGGATTGGTGGGGTTAAAATCAACCCTCCATCCCACTGTCCCTCCATCCGCACCACCCACCATCTCTCACACTCAATGGGTCATTCCAATAGCACCCACCATCTCTCACACTCAATGGGTTATTCCAATAGCACCCACCATCTCTCACACTCAATGGGTCATTCGAATATCATGGGCGGCACAAAATGAGGATATCAGATTGCATGCAAAAGTGATCGTAAAAGTGTAAGTGGTAAAAGTGAAAGTGGAGAAATGTCTATTGCCCCCAACCATTCATGACGACTGCCTATTTTTGAGGATCAAATTCAAAACTTGCGGCATATTTGATCTACCGCTCCAATTTTGGGAAATCAATTGGTGCATGATCAATGGACGTGAGGAATCGGCAAGGCCTTCTTGGCCTATTGGAGCCTATAAAAGCAATGGACTTGTGTTCATTTGAGATACACATATACATATGTACATACAGGGGTCCTCTCTTTGCACTCTATGGCTATAAGCCTACTATAGGAAGTCACTCTGTGGTGAGGATATAGAGCATGGGCTTCCTAGTGGAGGGCTAATAACACCGTAGTGTAAAGTAGTGGCTTGGTTTTGTCATTCAGTGTGAGTTAGTGGTATTTCGTGCTCTTGCCTTTAGAGCAAGTCTTCATACTTTGTATTGATTAGTGCCGTCTGCATCTAGTTGTGTTCATTGTATGGATTGGATGAATCTCTTGTATTGATGCTGTTTAGTTCTGGAGTGGCATGTTAGACAGAGCATCAACTTTAGGGCATTTATTTTTCCTACATTGTAATCATCTGTTCGAACTAAGGAGTGGTTTGGTCTTCCACTATTGTCATTTGGGAGTGTTTTGGTCTTCCACTATTGTCATTTGTCAGTAACCTTTTCCTTGAGTATATACAATTCTGTGCAATTATTGTTATTGTTATCTGCCTGCTCACAGAAGTGTTAAAGGGTATATTTCCCTAAGGAGAACCTCCCTTGAGTAGGTGAAGTACTCGAGTGCATGGTGCATGCTCCTGCTAAAAGTAGATACCCCAGTACCTCCTCTCCACATGGTGAATTTTCAAGATTAGGATTTGGACCAATGTATATGAAAATACATTTTGTGGTAGACTTGTATAGTGTAAGCATTGCACTAGTAGAAGACAAGACTTGGATGATCTCTATTTTTCATGCCCAAAGAGTCTGCATACCTACTTGTGCCTCCACAAACTACTTATGCTTCCATATCAAGTCAATTAGAAGAGCCCTTAGAAAGACTTAGAAGGAAAGATGTAGGATCCATTTCAACAAGGCTATTAAAGAGTTTTGGATTTAAAATTCCTATTCTATGTTTGTAAAAGGATTCATGATTGTAAGGAATTTCCAACTGTTGGTGTAATTCACAAGCCTACGCATTTGGCTTGAAGGATACCTTGAAGTCCATACACATATGGAGAAGCATAGGAACAAATGCTAGTGGTTAATTACCACTTTACTTTTTATGTAAAAGTCACTTTTGACTTTGGAATCTTTGTAAGAACCTACCAAGGAAATCTCATGAACTTTATTAGTTGCAAAGCATCAATCAAGTAGATGGAATATCTCCTAGGATGTAGCAGCTTGATTAAAGAGAGCCAAAGTTTGAATTCAAATTCAAACTTTGAACTAAATCACTATAAAAGGTCAACACAAAAAGTCACGGGGAGAAGACTCATTATCCCGAGCTCATCTTCATCATTTCTGAGTGTGTGTGAGGCCTACACTCTAGCCCACACCTATCTACAACATTAGGCAATGATCTTCATGCCAATGGAATTGTATACAAGTGTTCGTTAATACATATATCTACATTGTTCATTTCTCAGATCTCTGTCATAGTACTTGAAAGTCTGTCAACTTGTGGAGAGTATATTGCAGTCATTTCTTCACCAAATTCAAACCTCTATAGCTTATTAGAACCAGCTCAAAGTTCTCTACATGCTATCAAAATTTGAAGAGATTCGATTCAGCCATTTCAGAGAAAAGCTCATCGAGGTGATCACTGGGCAAAGTTTGCAAGAATCCTAAAAAATCGGGGGTAAAGGTTTACTTGCTAAATTGATTTCTCTGAGCATAGTTAATCTTTTTATATCATTCCACTTGGAATAGTTAGCTTGCTAAGCTAACTAGATACTCCTAAAAGGAATTTTCCCAATTCCTACTGTGCTAGTCATACTCAACAAAAGATCCAGTAGGTGTCAAGCCAAAAATAGAAGGTTTTCTTTAAAGCTTGAGGTTCAAAGTTGTCTGTTTTGATTCAATCTTTACATACAACATTTCTAAAGTACATAGGTCATTTTATGGTGTCGTTGGAAAGCTAAGGAGGTCCACTTATCAACTCTGAAGCAAGAAAGGGCTGGTACAAAGCAAGATAACCAAATGTGAAGGCTTGGACATTTGCACCAAGAGCTCCCCCTCAAGCCAAACATCTTATCTTGCACTTCTTCATGACTCTTCTTGAATGTCGTGCAATCCAATCATGGTTTTGAACCTGCAAAGTTTAGTACCAAGTGATTTGGTTAACAAATCTGCACATTGCATATTTCTAGATTCATATGCCAACTGAATCTCTTTGCTTAATATCTTTTCTCTAACATAGTGATAATGTATTTCTATATGCTTGGTTGTTGCATGATAAATGGGATTGGTCGCAAGATGCAAAGAACTTTTGTTATCACCAAAGATAATAGGTGAATGAGTGGGAAGTCCTGAATCTGAGTAGAGCAATCTAATCCAAATAGTTTCATTTGTAGCATTGGCTAATCCCCTCTATTCAGCCTCTGTTGAAGATAGAGCAACAATTGGCTACTTGGAAGACCATGAAATGGGCTTATCACGTGCAAAAGAAAGATATCTAGAAGTACTTCTTTTGGCATCCTTACAAGCTGCCCAATCTGCATGTCAGTATAGCTTAGTGTCCAAATATGATGTGTATGGGAAGTAAAGACCTTGATTTTGAGTAGCTTTGAGATACTTTAAAATCCTTATAGCATCTTCCAAGTGAGGTACTCTAGGTTTATGCATGAATTGACTCAGAACACTTACTCCATAAGATATGTCAATTCTTGTGAAGGTTGCATAGTTTAGACTCCGAACTATGCTTTGATAACCTGCAATGTCTTCAAGAAAATCACCTTCATGAGCACTCAATTTATGATTTACCTCCATACGAGTGCTAGCTACCTTTGCATTCTCCAAGTGGAACTTCTTCAACATGTTCTGCACATATTTTCTTTGAGTGATGTAAATTCTAGAGTTAGTGTATACTAACTCAAGTCCAAGAAAACACTTCAGATATCCTCGGTCACTAATTTTGAACTCCTGCATCATCTCGTTTTTTATTTGTTTGATTCCATTGGCATCACTATCTATAAGAATGATGTCATCAACATATACACATAAGTAACCATAAAGAGCTTTGTTCAATTTGCATACATAATTTACCTTGCTTGGATCTTCATAACCAGGAGGTTTAGCCATGTAAACCTCTTCTGAAATTCAGCTGTTGAGAAAAGCATTCTTCACATCTAGTTGATACATATTCCAATTTCTAGATGCATCTACACTTACCAATACTATGATGGTTAGAATTTTTTCCATAGGTGAAAAGGTCTCTTCATAATCAACTCATTGGGTTTCTGCAAAACCCTTAGCCACAAGTCTAGCTTTATACCTGTTTATGGATCCATCTGAGTTCCTTTTGATTTTTTAAATCCACCTAGAACCAATTACCTTCATTGATGCCTTCATGGGTACTAGCTCCCAAGTGTCATTCTCTTGGAGTGCTTCAATTTCTTCATCCATAGCTTCCTTCCATTCTGTTTTGGTACTTGCTTCCTCATATGAAGAAGTTTCTTCAAGTGATGAATCCTTAGCAAGATAAATGGAATTCTTAGTAACTAATGAAGTATCATATCCATATCTGATTGGCTTCTTAGTCTCTCTTTTCTGACCTTCTTACTTCTTGGTTGGACGATTCAGGTATGTCTTCTAGCCTCTTCATCCGGGCCTTTCCTTTTGATTTCCATGCTTTGAACTCTTCCAAGATTTGTTTTCTTCAATTGTGCTTGGATCCTCCTTGGTGAGGCTTGGAAATTCTTCTTCCAATTCATATGGCAATTTGACCTTTCCACATTCACTTTAAAACTCATCAAACACAACATCTCTAGTGACCATAAATCCTTTCTTGGATGGATTATAAAACCTGTATCCTTTCTCGTTTAAATCATACCCTATGAAGATGCATTTCTCTGCCTTAGGGTCTAACCTACCTCTTATTTGAGATGGAACATGCACATAAACAACACAACAAAATATTTTTCAATGTTCAAATGATGGTCTTCTACCATGCCATGCCTCATAGGGGGTCATCCCATGAAGGGATTTAGAAGGTAACCTGTTAATAAGGTAAGGGGTAGTAGAAACACTCTCTTCCCACAAGCAATTTGGCAACTTCTTTTCATTAAGCATTGATCTATCTGCTTCCACAATCAATCTCTTCCTCCTCTCTCCTACTCCATTTTGCTCATGAGTATACCTAGTAATAATCTTCCTTTTGATACCTCTGTCCTGCAAAAATGCATCAAATTCATTTGAGAAGAACTCACCTCCTCCATCTGACATTATCCTTTTTCGGCTTCTTCTTGTTTGAATTTCCACAAGTGCAAGATACTTCTTGAAGCAACTGAGCACTTCATCTTTATGTTTCATGAAATAAAAGATAGTCCACCTACTGAAATCATCAATGAATGACACATAGTACCTTGAGCCTGAAATTCAAGGATCCTTGCTTGGTCCCCACACATCTATGTGGAGAAGTTCCAAGTAATCCTCATGCATATAGCCTTTCTTTGTAAAGGGTAACTTGTGTGATTTACCAAGCCGACCAGCACCACATTTATAAATCATGTGTTGCTTGGATACATTAGGTATCCCAAGTACACATTGATCTCTACATATGTGCTTCAAGGCTCTCTCACCAATGTGCCCTAATATTTTATGCCAAATATCTAACTTAGACAATGTTTGGTCCTTATAATTGTAAAGTGCAATGTTTCTAGTGTCCTCAAGTTCAAGTGTAAATAATCTACCTGTTTTCTCTCCCTTGGCAATTCAATTGAATCCATGTTGGGGGTCCTCCACAAAAGCTCCATATTTATTGAACCTAATGTGCAAACACTTTTCCACTATCTGACCAACACTCATCAGATTCTTTGTGATAGTAGGTACATAAAGAACTTTGCTCAACAGATTGCTATTCCTATTAGAAGTTTTGACATTTCCTACCTTGACCACTGAATGCTTGGTTTCATCACTTGTCTATACTTGGTGCTTTTCCTTGGGATCCTCAAGATCAAAATTGAGAGCTACATTTCCTGCTACATGGTTTGAACAACCTTAATCAATATAGAAGAGGTGTTCATCATTCATACCTTGTTTTGAAGTCATGTTCATAATGAGAAGAGAATCCTCTTGATCCTCTATATAATTGTTGAAGTCTTTTCTTGATTTGTATCCGCCTTGATAATTGTTGTTGTAATTGTTGTTGTAGCCTTGATTATGGTTGAATCTTCATCTTGATTGTGAGTAGCCACCTCTCTGATTCTTGAAGTTCCTATAGCACTCATCTATTGTGTGATTAGATAGTCCACATATATTGCATGTGGAAGAGTTGAAAGGCCTCCACCTACCTTGCTTACCTCCTCTATCCCTTCCTCTTGAGTTCTTACCTTTCCCTGCATAGTTAACTTCAGAAGTAGTACCCTCATCTTCTACTTTCTTGCTCTTTCCTTTATCTTTAGGCTTTTGTTTATCTGTGTATATGGCAAAAGAGTTGTTATCTCTTGATGGTTCTCCATTTTTGTTGAGCTTGGCTTCATGGGTAAAGAGTTGTCCCATGAGTGTGGTAAGATGTGGGATTTGCATGTCCATGTAAAGGTCCATTTGAACTTCAAAAGTACATCGTGAATGTGTGTCCTCTAAGTCAAATACATTCCTTGATCAATATATAGGACCTATACACCTAAGGAGAATGTGAGCTCATCTAAATCAATTACTTTGCACTCCTCTTGGATATGCCTTTTGGATCTTTTATATAACATTCAAGTCATTACCTATCCAAATAATGTCTACATTGCTTGACATGAAACCTTGATCTTGTAGATAGGTTACCAATATGAAATTCCAAGCTCTATGACCTTGCTTAAATCTATACAATGCCTTTTTGAGTTTTCATACATAAGATGTGTAATTAGGGTTTTCAACTCCTCAAGATTGTGACGTGTATACCTCTTCCCTTATCACACCATTGAGAAATGCATTCTTCACATCTAGTACAAGTAGTCTCCAATTTCTTGCAGCAACGACACTTAGCAATGTCTTGAATAAAGTTATCTTTGCAACTAGTGAGAAGCTCTCCTCATAGTCTATAACACGCATTTAGAGGACATCCTTTAGCAAGTCATCTAGCTTTGTACATGCAAATTGATCCATCTCAATTTACTTTTAGCTTATAGACCCATTTGCAGTCTAATAACTTTTGACTTAGGTTGCATTGGAATCAACTCCCAAGTGTCCATTCCTTTTAAGGCTTATATATCCTCTTTCAGTGTGTTAAAGGGAAGCGTGGGCCACCCTTAATAGAGTTACATGATGATGAATGCTCAGAAGGAACAGAGAGGCAAGGGAGGATCATACTAGGATACTTAGAGAACTCGAATTCCAAAACGTGCCCTTTTTTTCCATTCATTAGAGCTACATTTATATATTAAAGTACATACCCTTTCATATGGGTTCCATGCCTTTTCATTGCACCCCTTAGACAACCCTTCAATTAGACCTTAATATAAATGCTTGAAGTGAGTTCCAACCACCAAATATGCTTGTTGGGAGCAATGAAAGGCGTAGACACAGAGGAATCATGTAGAGGTAGAATAAAAAGTGTTGTGAGGAGCCAAGCAGTCATTTTTCTCAAAGAAATATATGTGATATAACTTTTCTAAAACTCCAAACAATGATTTTTATCACTTTTGCAACATATGTATTATAAACATACCCAATTTTGTATTTACTAGCTCCATTTTGTACAAGCCATGGAGTCATCTAGGTTGAGGAGCTTAGGTAGAAGGAGGATACCAATTTTGGCTATTTGTAGATTTCATTTAGAACTCCAAATACCCCCTAGAACCTACTTTTTAACTATGCCGATCACTAGATGTGAAACCGGTCAAACCTAGTGAAAAATCTATAAAAAGAGCTAGAGAGCTTATTTTTGGGGTTAGCTAGTGTTGGATTGTATTAGTTAATGTGAGCTTTGAGCTTGTAAGAGTGTTATTGAGCAATAGATTCTATGTCCTACCTTCCATGGTGTCTGGCTTGTCTCTTCCTTGTGTGTGTGTATGTTTCTGTGCATCTCCAGGCTTCTAACCTTCACTCTCACTACTTCTTGCATTCATGATCTTCATATCACTCCTATCTCTTCCATGGATTGACAATTAAAGGAGGTGGTGCTTACGCTTGAGCTACACTAAATTTTGGTGCCTTTGCTAGGGATCGAGTTCTAGGACGAACGCTTGATGCTAAGAGTATAGCAAGAATCGTCATTGGAAGATAATTATTTCAGTTTTTGTTGTTGCTTTTGCAAAGGTTTTAGTGTTTCTCATCTCCCATAAACTCCTCCTTCATCACTACATCATCTTCTTCCACTCCAAAAAAGTCAAAAATCTCACCATATCCACCTATCCTCCTCATTTCCCTCATTTGTGCATATGAGAGAGAGAGCTATTGAGCTTGAATATGTGTGTGTGTTTTTGAGTTTTCTTGTAGGAACAATACTCTAGAACAGCAAGAGAGCTCCAAAAAGGTGAGAATGTCAACTTTCTGTCAGACTTGCTGTAGGTGATGGTCTGACAAGTTTGACATTCTTGGTACACAGCACCACGGCATAGAGCACAATTTGAGCCATTGCGATGGCTCACTTGACAATCATTACAGTTTGCTACACCACCATGAAGCCTCACTCAGTTGAGACCATCATGATGCTCACTTGACAATCGTGATAGTTCGCTAGACCATTGTGATGCCTCACTCAGTTTAGACCATCAAGATACCTCACTCAATTCAGACCATCGTGATGCCTCACTCTGCTTAGACCACCGTGACGAGCCACGCATGCTATCGCGATGTCTCACCAAACCATCGCAACTACTCGATCAATTTGGACCATCACGATGACTCAAATTTGGACCATCACAATGCTTTGCTCTTTTGGACCATCGCCACGATTCCAGACCATCATGACCGCTCATTTAGGCCATTGCAACTGTCCCAGACCATTGCCATTATCTCAGACCATCCACATTGTCCACCTAAAATGCCAAAATTAGGGTTTTGACTTTTGGCAAATTCAAGGCTGATTTGAGTGAATTTTTGAGTGATTAGGTATATTGGGACCCTTAGCTCATGATTGGAGAAAAACCTCTCTACCTCTTTTAACCCGTGAGAGCCTGAACGTTCATAACTTTCTCATTCAAAATCCATTTTTTGAGCTCTAGGGCTCCTTGCAAAGTTCGTTGCGAATCCTACATGGCTCAAATAGTTTTCTTAAGAATAATGTGTTAATATTTAGATAGGATAAATTGAAGTTGACCGATCTGTGGGAGTAAGAAAGCAAGGGGGCACTTGAGAATTTTCGCCAAAGGACAAGGGACCCTTAAAGGTGTACAAATCAAAGCTTGAGCATTAACTTAAGAATTGGTCTAAACATTGGACTTTTGCAGGTTAAGAAAGAGTCATCCAAGGGCATTTGAGCAAGGCAAATGGTGAACTAAGCAAGGCTTGGGAAGCATGACTTCTTGGGCATCAAAGTGATCAAAGAAGCTGACTCAAGGTTGGAAGAATACTCAACTCCCTCACTCAATTATTAGCTTAGGCTAAGCATGTAGCATTGTGGATTGAAATAGGACTGCAATAGGAATGCATCAAGATGAAGAGATTTAATTTTTTCAAGTCCAAGTGTATTGAATAGCTATCCATATGACTTGGGCTCAGATACTAGTGAATCAGAAATGGCTTATAGCATGGAAAGACCGGAAGGAAGGTTAAGCATAGCATACTTAGAAAGACTAGAAGGACCTTACAAGACCCAATTAGAATACGTTCGAACCAACCACTTAGGTGCTCACATCTAGAATGATGATTTGAGAGGATCACTGGTTCAATTGCACAACCCTGACCAACCCATGGGATTAGAACATCCAGTTGTGAAACTCGAGAGAGATGCATACATAGACAAAGAAGGAACCATGTACATCATAACAAATCAGCCTAATCATACTAATGAGTTTTTTGTAGTAATTCTTGAGATAGAAGTAGGTACCCAAGGTAAAGAACTATTAGGAGACGAACCTAGGACACCCAAAGGGAAATCAATATTGACCAAAATACTAAACCCAGAATGGTCCGGAAGCATCAAATAATTCTTCAATACGGACACTGATGAAGCGTTTTGAAGATACAAAATAGAACAACCTAGTGACATAGGCTCCATCACCATTTACGAGTTCAAGGACCCTGATACACTTGGAAAGGTAGTAAATGTGGACAACACTTTAGAACGAGTGTTCATAGTACTTGATCATGCAAGACATGCTTATACGTGTAGAGGTGAACTAGTATTTCCTCCATCATGAGCAAATGTAAATGTGGGCCTTCAAGGTGCTTGGACATCCTCAGCCCATGGTACTCAAAGAGAGAAGAACAAAGAAAGACCAAAAGTGGGTTTCACTCATCCTATAGGGAGAGATAGACCAACTATGGACATTGATAGAACGAAGAGACCTAGAGAACCCAAAACCAAGGAGGTAGAGATGACTTTCTTCTACCTAGACCCCATGAACATCCAAGAATATTGAGACCAACCCAGTTAGTAAAGTTGATGAAAGAATACTTTGACGGGATAGGAGATCCCTCTGAGCATGTTCTGGAATTTAAGCAAGTGTGGCATGCGGAGCGAGTAGAAGACATGTTCACGCAGTACAATGCCTTTGGACTCACATTGAAGCACCCAACCTTAATCTAGTTCCAACCACTCCAACAAAGAAAATTTAGGGACATTCATCACTTGTTAGAGTCATTCATCACTGAATTCTCTAAAAGTGGAACTAGACATAACACTTCATCATTGATTCACGCCTTCAAACAAACATCTAGAAACAATTAGACTTGCAAGACGTAGGTTTAGACGATACATTGAGAGATGCCTAATATGAGAACTACCCTCTCCGACCAAACGATTGTCTTTATTTTTAGATGGCCTCTTGAGATCTAAACTACGCTCCTATGTGTATTTGAAGGAACCCTGAACTCTAGAGCAGTGCGTAAGAATTTTTATAGACATTTTTTATAATAAATGAGATGAATTGGAACTTTCAAAGGTCTACAAAGACTCAGATAGCTCATCTTAATAACCTCAAAACTATCCAGCTCAATAGTGTTTGGTCATGAATGAATCATATGTAAGCCTCTCAACTAGAAACTTTACTCTATCATACCTTCTTACTTCACCTTTCCAATGATATGCATGTTTATTGTGTTGATGTATAAAACACCACAAGAAATGAATTAATGTGACACTAGAACACCTCTATGGTCACCATTAACTCATTGCCACTCCAAACTTTGAGAAATGATAGCCGAAACCAAGAACTTTGCTTCTTCAGATTTTTCTAGTCACTGAAATGACATACCTTCAGTATTCTGCCAATTTCTCTTAGCTCAAACATTATTTCTCCAAGATCTTTTAAAGGCTAAAACTAGAAGAGTAGAGATTTCCAACAAGCTATCATATGCATAAAATAGATCTCTAGAACTCAAGTTATGGCCCTCACAATATGACCCTATATGACCTTCCAAAACTGGAAATTTTACCTATTTTAGTAAATTTCGCTGTCTAAAAATAAAAATTCGATGCCTAGCATGGAATTGCAATCAAAGTCGATGCCGGGCATCGACTTTGAGCTTTTTCAGCCTCTTTTTCTGCACCAAAAATAGCCTCTTGAACACACACATGAAGAAGACCACTTGTATGTAGGAAGTCGATGCCGGGCATCAACTTTATGCTGAAACTCGATGCTAGGCATCGAGTTGCTCCACAAAGCTCATGATTTTAAGAAGTTTCATGAGTAGATAAAAGTCAAATATGAAGATAAGGACTTATCAGCTAGGATTGGATGCCAGGCATCGACTTCTCGCATAAAACTCAACCTTTCAACATACATTCGATGCCAGGCATCGACTTGCTTGGAAAACTTCAACCTTTCAAATCATTACACAGAAGACAAACACTGGAGATGGAGGAAGAAGACTTATACACAGAACTTTAACTAGTTCTTATCATAACTATGAAAACTCAGAAGCTTACAAGTGCTTTCTCGCTCAGAGAAGCCCGACTATACTCAGTCATACAAAATGAGTTCTAAATCACTCTCTCATTGTCTTTTGTCTCTTCTCTCTCTCGCCGCATCAGTTAATACAAACTAACTTATATAGATTTTCTCATTCCTGTGACTTTTACAAAACTTCTAGAACTAAAGTGAACTAACTTTACAAGAATAATACACTTGTGAATTTGTCCCTTCACATAGGCATGTGGTTTTCTTCTAAAGCTTTGACCTTCAAATATATGTCCAATTAGTGAGTGTTTCTCCAATAGCTCCCCCTCAATCACTAATTGACATTCCCTCTTTCTTCATATCATCTTCTTTTCTTTTACTCCTGCCATGCTTTTGAATCTGCTGGTCTTCACACCATCCAAGCTCTTTGTCATTATGTCTACTATCTGATCTTTAGTAGAAATGTACTCCACTTCAATCTCCTTCTCCATTACCTTTTCTCTGAGAAAATGATAATGTATCTCTATGTGCTTTGTTCTTGCATGAAATATTGGATTTGCTGAAAGATAAAGTGAACTCATATTATCTCCATGTATTGTAGGTGTACCTTGATCAATGCTTAAGCTCTTGAACAATGTCTGCATCCATATGACCTCCTTAGCTGCTTCCACAAGCCCTTTGTACTCTGCTTCAGTTGATGATAATGCTACTGTATGTTGTTTCTTTGAACACCAACTTACAAGCTTATCACCAATGTATATCATGTAACCGTGAGTTGATCTCCTATCATCTTGATTACCTGCCCAGTCTGAGTCACTGTAGGCTCTCAACTTCAAATCTGATGTAAAAGGATGAGATAATCCTTCCTTTATAGTTCCTTTGATATATCTGAGAACTCTTTGACCTGCAATCCAATGTGGGTCCTTTGGACAATGCATGAATTGTGACAAAACTCCCAGTGCATAACTAAGATCAGGTCTTGTTAGTGTAGCATAAATCAAACTACCCACAAGAGATTGATACTTCCTCATATCTTTGTATTCTACACCATCATATTTACTGAGTTTGTGATTAACTTCAAGTGGAGTTGAAGCTTCTCTACAATTTTCTATATCAAACTTCTTCAATAGATTCAGAAGATACCTTTCTTATGATACATATATGCCATGATCTGTATAAGTGACTTCCATTCCAAGAAAGTATGACAACTTTCCTAGGTCACTGATCTTAAACTCTTTCTCAAGTAACCTCTTTACCTCCTTGATTCCTTCATCTGAAGTACCTGTGATTATAATGTCATCTACATAAATACAAATGTAGATTGTACCTTCCTCTGTTCTTTTGATGAGTAGACTTGGATCTGCTATTGAACTTTGATATCCAAGATCATTGAGATACTTCATCAGTCTATAGTTCCATGCTCTTGGAGCTTGTTTCAATCCATAGAGTGCTCTTCTCAACCTGCAAACAAAATTTGGATACCTGGAATCTATAAACCCTTGAGGTTGTTCCATGTATACCTCATCTGATATGTATCCATTCAAGAATGCATTCTTTATATCCAATTGACTTAGGGTCCATCCTTTTGAAGCTGCAATAGCAATGATTGTCCTTATAGTTGACATCTTAGCTACAGGACTGAATGTCTCATCATAATCTATGCCATAGGTTTGGGCATAGCCTTTCACCACCAGTCTAGCTTTGTACCTGGCTATACTTCCATCTACAAGCTTCTTCACTTTATAAACCCATTTATTTCCAATTACTTTCTTACCATTTGGTTTAGGAACAAGTTCCCATGTCTTGTTCTCCTCTAATGCATTAAACTCTTCCTTCATTGCTTCTTACCTTTAGCTTCATCATAGTTCTGAGGTTCTTCATCATCTTTGACCATATATGCATAGTTCTTCTGAGTTATGTAAGAAGTATCATAAGAATACCTTTCTGGTTGTCTTCTAGTCTTGCTTGACCTTCTTGGTTCACATTCTTCATAAGTTTCTAGATACACCTCTTCATCAAATATAGGAGCTTCTTTATTCCTTCTTGTTAATCCACTTCTGGATGTACTTGCTTGCATATAGTCTTCATCTCTATTCACCTGCACAATTGATTTTCCTTTCTCACATCTTCTTACCTCTTCTTCAAATTCTTCAGTTGTATGACTTTGATCTGCATACCAACTTTTCTGTTCATCAAATGTAACATCTCTAGAAACAATAAATTGTTTTGTTAGAGGATTCCACAACCTGTAACCCATCTGCTTTTCATCATAACCAATGAACACATATTTTTCTGCCTTTGGTTCAAGTTTATGCCTAAGCTGTGATGGCACATAAGCATATGCAATTGATCCAAATACTCTACAATGATCTAGTGTTGGTTTCTTACCCCACCAAGCTTCATATGGAGTCATTCCATTTAGAGCTGCACATGGTAATCTATTCACAAGATATGTAGCTGTATTTACAGCCTCAGCCCAAAGATAATTTGGACAATTCTTCTCCTTTAGCATAGCTCTAGCAAACTCAACCAAAGTCCTGTTCCTTCTTTCTGCTACACCATTTTGTTGTGGTGTATACCTGCAGGTTATTTCCCTCTTAATACCTGCATTCCAAAGATAATCATTGAACTCTTGGGAGAAGTATTCTCCCCCTCCATCAGACCTCAGTCTCTTAAGCTTTTGACTTGTGACTCTCTCTGCATATGCATGAAAATGCTTCAAAGCTCCAAACGCTTCTGATCTTTCCTTCAAAACATATAATGTTATCCATCTTGTAGCATCATCAATAAAAAGAACATAGTACCTTGAGCCACTGATAGATCCTTCTTTTGTTGGTCCCCATACATCTGTATGAATGAGCTCTAGTAATCCATCATGTTTGAATCCTTTCTTTTGAAATGGTAACCTGTGTGCTTTACCCATTTGACATGCTTCACATTTATAAGCCATATGTTGACTCTGCACATTTGATAATCCTAGTACAAATTGATTAGCAACCATAGCTTTAATTCCTCTTTCATTGAAATGACCTAATCCCTTATGCCAGAGATCAAGTTCTGTAATCACTCCTTCACCATGTGTGAGCAAAGCTTGACCAATGTTCCTTTGCACTCTTAAAGTAAAGAGTCTACCTTCTTTCTTACCAGAGACAATCTGACTATATCCATTCTTTGGATCTTCAACAAATACTCCTTCATTTGTAAACTTGACTTGAAAACCTTTTTCAACTATCCGTCCCACTCTAATCAAGTTTTTAGGTATTGTAGGAACATACAAAACATTGGTTAGCAAATCTGCTCCACTCTTGCATTTCACTTTTCCAATTGAATGTACACTATGTCTTGTATTGTCACCTATTTGAACTGTATGACTAGAAATACCTTTTTCCAATTCTGACATCAATTCTATATTTCCTGAGAAATGATTAGAACATCCAGAGTCAATGTAAAATACCTTTAGATCTTCTTTATCTGATGTGCTGATTGAGTTCATCATCAATGATGTATGACTTTCATTATGTGTGTCATTTGCATAATTGTAGTAGGTGGTGTTGGAGGATTGATTCTGTCCCCAACTTCTTCCTCCACCTCTACCATAGCCTGCTCTTTGACTTTGTCTACCTCTTTGAAAATTACTTTGATATCTTCCACCTCGACCTCTGCTATTGTTGTTTTGATTCTCGTTTGATCCTTGTTGGTTATGCCAACAGTCATGAGCCAAATGATTACTCAATCCACACATCCAACAAGCCTTCTTGTTGTTATTCTGATTACCTCTACCTCTTCCAAAAGCTCTTGGTCTTCCTCTGCCAATTCCTTTACCTCTTGCATAATAAGCTTGAGAACTAGACTCTTCTTCATCCTTTGCTTTACCTTTATCTCCTTTCTTCTTGTTCTTCATGTAGATTGCAGAACTTTGTCCTTTATCTCCATCTCCCTTCAAGTCTTGCTCATATGTGAGCATCAAACCAAGTAACTGATTCAAGTCTGGAACAAAATGATTCAAAGAAAGTTTTGTTGATAAGACAAAAGGTTTCCACCTTTCATCCCCTCTCAAGCCTACAAGTAGTTGAGCAATCAATTTGTGATCTTCAACATCTTCATCTATGGATCCAAGACTATCTGCAAGATCCTTCATCTTAGTGACATAATCACTAATACTTTGACTTGGCTTCTTCTTGAATGTTGTAAACTCTGACCATAGACTTGCTTTCCGTGCTTTAGTAGTGCTTTGGAAATGATACTCCAATGCATTCCATATATCTTCAGATGATTTCAATCCTCTGATGTGTGGTAGCAAATGATCAAAGATTGTATTGTAGATGTAAGCTTTTGCACTTGTATCCTTCTTCTGCCAATGCTTTAAAGCATCAAGTTCCTCTTTCTTTGGTCGGCTTTCATCTTCAAATACTGACTTCTCTTCTTCACATGTTACATATACCATGAGATCCTTACTCATAAGTAAGGCTTCCATTCTCATTACCCATGTGGGGTAATTATCTCTGTCGAGTTTGTCAATGGAGATATGATCTGCCATACTCCTTTTTCTTCTGCTACAACCTGTGAGCTTAAAGGATAAAGGATAATACCTTTTGAAGTTCTTTGTGTATGAGGATACTTCGAAAGTAATCTTTTGATGCCTTGTGTCTTCAAATGCTTCACCTTTGAAACTTTAATGGAAAACTTTACAAAACTTCTCGTACCTTTGTCGCCTTTTGCTCTTTAGGACCTTTCTGCTCTGATACCACTTGTTGATGTATAAAACACCACAAGAAATGAATTAATGTGACACTAGAACACCTCTATGGTCACCATTAACTCATTGCCACTCCAAACTTTGAGAAATGATAGCCAAAACCAAGAACTTTGCTTCTTCAGATTTTTCTAGTCACTAAAATGACATACCTTAAGTATTTTGCCAATTTCTCTTAGCTCAAGCATTATTGCTCCAAGATCTTTTATAGGCTGAAACTAGACGCGTAGAGCTTTCCAACAAGCTATCATATGCATAAAACAGATCTCTAGAACTCATGTTATGGCCCTCCCAAGATGACCCTGTATGACCTTCCAAAACTAAAAATTTTACATGTTTTAGTAAATTTCGCTGTCTAAAAATAAAAATTCGATGCCTAGCATCGAATTGCAATCAACGTCGATGCTGGGCATCAACTTTGAGCTTTTTTAGCCTCTTTTTCTGCACCAGAAATAGTCTCTTGAACACACACATGAAGAAGACCACTTGTATGTAGGAAGTTGATGCCGGGCATCGACTTTATGCTGAAACTCGATGCCAGGCATCGAGTTTCTCCATAAACCTCATGATTTTAAGAAGTTTCATGAGTAGATAAAAGTCAAATATGAAGATAAGGACTTATTAGCTAGGATTCGATGCCAGGCATCGACTTCTCGCATAAAACTCAACCTTTCAACATACATTCGATGTCAGGCATCGACTTGCTTGGAAAACTTCAACCTTTCAAATCATTACACAGAAGACAAACACTGGAGATGGAGGAAGAAGACTTATACACAGAACTTAAACTAGTTCTTGTCATAACTATGAAAACTCAGAAGCTTACAAGTGCTTTCTCGCTCAAGGAAGCCCGACTATACTCAATCATACAAAATGAGTTCTAACTCACTCTCTCATTGTCTTTCCTCTCTTCTCTCCCTCGCCGCGTCAGTTAATACAAACTAACTTATATAGATTTTCTCAATCCCGTGACGTTTAAAAAACTTCTAGAACTAAAGTGAACTAACTTTACAAGTATAATACACTTGTGAATTTGTCCCTTCACATAGACATGTGGTTTTCTTCTAAAGCTTTGACCTTCAAGTATATGTCCAATTAGTGAGTATTTCTCCAACATGTTGTATGCCTTTGAGGTATCCCCGTTCTTTGCATGATGGAATTTGTTGAGTTCAATCCAGAAATCTTCATCTTCTTATATCTTTGTGATCTTGCCTTAGAGTTTGTTTCTTGCATCACTTTGTTTACTGGATGTAGGACTATCTTCACTTCTTTTATGAGTTTCTTATTGATCTCCTTGGTTGTAGTTTTCTAGCATCTATACCCCCCTTTTTTCACTTGCATATCCTATGAATACACATCTTTCTAATATATCATCAAGTTTACTTAATATTTCACTTGGTATGAAGGCTTAGCAAGTACAATCAAGCACTCTCAAGTTTCATATGTCTGGTTTTCTATTATACAAAACTTTGTATGGTGTTAAAGCACGTATACCTAATGTGGGTACTTTTTTCATGATGTATATGGTATGTTTGTTGCATCTACCAAATAGAAATTTTAAACTCCCATATGCTTCATCATAGCCCCAATACATTTAACAATGTACCTATTTTTCCTTTCTACTACAAAATTTTGTTGAGTTGTATACCTACATGTAATTTGTCTCTTGATACCATAGGGCTTAAGGAAATGAGATAATGCATAGAAGAATTACTCTCCCTCTCCATCTGACCTTAGACACTTGAGTTATGTATCACATTCCTTCTCTACAAGAGATATGAACTTATTGAAGTGATAAACGATATCTGATTTTTGCTTCACACAATAAAGCTAATTCATACTTGGGAAATTATGAATGAAGGTCAAAAGATAGTCTAGAGGGAAGACCATGAATGGAATGCTTAAGCAAAAACTAACATGCAAGACAAGACAAGACCTACATGGTGTAGCTTAAGCCTTCATGGTCTTCCCTTCTTGCTTCATCCCCTAGCCCCTTCGGGCCCGGTCAAAGCTTAAGCTTACCTCCATTTAAATTCTCCATTGTTTGTCCCCATCCATCTGTATGAACCGAATCAAGTAGATGATAACTTACATAGTTACTCTTCCTGAATGTTATCCTAGTTTTCTTACTCAGTTTGGAAGCTTGACAAAAATCCTTGAGATTTTAATTATGAGGATTTGATAGCCCAAGTACTAACATTTTCTTCTCCATGTCTTTGAAACTCTCAATATCAATATGTTGATACCTCTTACACGGAAGATCTAATTTTGCTCTCTTCCTACTTCCATATGTGAAGTAGTATTAGGGTTGAAGTCGCTAAACATCCAACGTGAATAGCCTTCCCTCCTTTCTCATTTGATTTTACCTACCAATCCTCTTTCAAACATTTGACCCACAAAAACAAGATCATTTTCAATTGTGGGAACATGAAAAACAACTCTCACACACTTAGCCTTATGAGAAGTATTGAACATAACATCATCAATATGTGTAATGGCTTGGGCATTATCATCACCTCTTTTTGATTTGAGAAGAAGTCCCTCTTATAGCTCATGTGACTACTGGATTGACTACCAAGAAATATTTCATCCTTTTGTCTTGTAATCACTTATTTGTATTATTGCTATCATGCATTGATTCTCATTGCAAGAAGAAGAATAGTTACCTTGCCATCCTTATTATGACTTTCCGTTATCTTTGTGATATTAGTCCCTTGCATAGTGGGCATACACCACATATATAGATCCAGTTGTTGTTTTCTTGTGTTTGATTGTACCTTGCTCCTCTTCTTCTATATCTGTATCTTTCTCTTGATTAAGGATTTTTTTTCATTGCGCTTGATTAGTGCCTCCATTTGCTCCTCTTTTTTGCCTTCCTTGAACCCTACCTTGATTTCTTCCTCTATCTCTTCCTTTACTTGCATAGAATGCTTTGGCTTCATTGCCCTTTGCCTTTGAGTTCCCAATGTTCATCTCTTTATTGACCATGAAGGCCACGAATTGCCCAAGCGCAGGAGGAATCTCTCTAACATATACAAGAGTGGTGAGAGCCTTCCACTTCTCATCATCCCTAAGTCCATTTAATGTGTATGTAACTAGGTCGTCATCATCTATGTGACAAACCTATGGATACCCATTCATGATGCACCTCTTTGATCCTCAAAATGGAGTCATTGATGTTCATAATAGGTGTCTTCCTCAAGTTACTGAGTTTATTTTTCAACTTGATCTTTCTAACCTTTTCTAAAGTAGAGTACAACCTCTATAAGGTTTCTCAAACCTTCATTGAAGTTTCTTAGTCTTGAATATGGATTCTCATTTCATTGCTCATATGATGAGTTAGGGTTAAGGGAGCACTCTCATCTCTCTCATCCCATTCTCCAAAGATCCTCAAATTATCAGGAGTTGGATTATCCTCCAATCTAGGCTTGGCATCTATTCCACTAAAAACTCTCCATAAACCCTTTCCCGTTAGAAAGCTCGACGTCCTAAATTTCCATGGTTGATAGTTGTTCTTATCTAGATTTTCAATTTGGGTGCTATAGTATGACATGGTGTTCTCTTATGTTGTCTTATAAATCTCTTGAATGCAAGAAGATTGTTAATAAGTAAACGTTTACCAATGTAATCCAATGGTATCAAAGGAGATGTCATGGATGCACTGCTTCTTCACTAGTAGAGTTAACTTTGGTTGTATATATGCCTTTAAACTTGAAATACGAACTCCTCTTCTTCCAAAGTCTTCAATAGATTCACTTGGTTCTTCTTGATTGTCTTTGTGTGTCAAAGTGTCTCTAGTACCATTGGTTGGGGAAATTCAAACCTTCCCTATGTATCTTGAAGCATGAATGGCCTCATAGGTATACTCACACATACCTATATTCATATAAGTCAAATTTTTTGACAGTTCCTATCAAATGAATCCTAGATCTTTTGTTCACTCAACCAGCACTATAAAATCTTGTTCATGCAAGTAACCTAACACAAAATACTTGCTTCTACTCAAAAGACAATGTTTGCAAGACAAACTACTCACCACCCTTACTAAACACACACAACAACGATTGTTCACTTTAGACACACTTTCTCTCCAAATATGTAGAAATAAGACCATATCCTTGAGGAAACTTCAAAAGACAATAATTTCTTTTTAACAAGAAAGAGATTACAAGAAATGAATGAGATATGAGGAGAAAATGTTAGTCTACACGCAAAGCTATCTAACTCACTAACTCTCAAAAGAGAAAGTGAGATATGGCTGCTAAATTTGGGAAAAATCCCTCGCTCAAGCAGGAGGCTTGCTTAACATGGGGCCTACTAGCTTATTCAAATCACTCGAATGATAGCACACAAAGGATCATAACAAATTGAAGTACTTTGTATGTATATTTAACTTGCAAAATATTCCTTATAATTTTGGATGCTCTTTTCCTAGAGAATAGGATCCATCACATGTATGTGTGATATGCAATTGATTGATGTTACAAGTGTAAAAGCTCAGCTGTATGTGAACCAAGACTTAACTCAAGTGCCACATCACTTCACTTTTTGGTAAAGCCTACAACCACTTTCCCATGAGTTTTTTTCAACTCAAGATTCCATCTACCTTGATTGAGAAAAGAGGGGGATCTGGGAGGCATGATTTGAATTCAACCTCTACACCAACGTTTGAAGCATCAATTAAGGAATATCTTTGAAGAACGTTGTGGCCACCCTTTTCATTGCTTTGTAAAACGTTTAGTATCTCATTGGGAGTGTATACGCTAGGTCTAAGCTATCCCCTAGTTAAGCTAGCCCCCTGCTAGCTAATGTTTTCTTTTAGGCTTAGAATTTTAACCATCTATATGCCATTTTGTAGTTGTTTGTTTCATATGCAAAATGGCTCATCTTGTAGCTCTTGTTGTAAGCTTTTCTTCTGAATATAATCTTATTATCAAGTGTTCCATCTCCTTGTGTTTATCCATCTTGAAATCTCTTTGTTCTATCTCTACATATTTCCCAATATATGTGTGAAGAGGTACACATGGTTATAAGCTATCTGTTTTGAAAGATTTTAGTCTCTCTTGTGTAAGGAGGTTGACATAGGTCACATTGTCTAAATTGTGTGATCTGTGGCTTATTGGAAAGTCTAAGAATTATATTTACAATGTCCAAAATGGCATAGGTTCAGTTCTCTATTGAAAAGAGAAATTCAATTTTTGATGGACTATGGTAGTGAACAATTTGGTCGTAGGAAGGGCCTATCATTCTTCTATTGCAACTAGGAGTGGATATACTCCATCATTTCTATCAAGTCTTCTCATTGAGCATTGCGAACATCAAGAGTAGGACTTGATGTTGCTTGCGATTCAAGGATTGAAGAAAAGAACTTGAATATTTGAAGAATGATTTGAAGCAAGGGAGAGCTTCTATCATCATCAAAGGTTCAAGACATGTGGAGACTCTTGTGGGAAGTTAAATTATCATTCTTTCTCACATCTATCACAATTCAAGGAGGGACTAGGAGTCACTTTATATTCTCATAGACAATGGGAGACTATAATAATTACATTGAGAAGCTTGAAAAGAGCAATCACCAGCCTTGGAAGTTTAGAATCTCTATCTTTCTCGTGGGAAAGGGTCTTTGGGGGATGGTAAGTGGCACCAAGGGGAATCCATACATGGATCCACATACACCTACTAAAAAGCAAGGGAGAGCCATTAGAGAGTGGGAAGAAAGGGATAGGAGAGTGATCTTCATTCTATTTCAACACATAAATAGCTCCATGATAGGTCATATCCAAGACTTAGATACATCTCAGAAGGTTTGGGAGTTTTTTGAAAGATTGTACTCTAGCTCTATAAAGCTTAGAAAAATTCAGCTCAAGAATGAGCTCAAAAACCTTAGGAAGTCATCAAATCAGAGCATTAATGACTTCATACTTGAAGTAAAAGATATTTTTGATGCACTTGGTTCAATAGGATGTCTCATAGATGATGGTGACTTATTTTCCCACACACTTAATGGGCTTAGAGAAGATGATAAATGAAAGGCATTCACAACCTCTATGTGTGTAAGGGATTCATTACCTAATTTTGATAGTTCTCTTAGGGTGACTAAGGAGATCAATCATGGAAGCAAAATATCAAAGGGAAACCAAGAACAACTCTTCTATGTAGGCAAACAAGAGAGAGGAAAAGACAACAGAGGTGGTTCAAGAGGAAGAGGTAGAAGCAACTACCAAAAAGGAAGCCAAAGCTATCAAGGGAGTCAATCAAGCCAAGATCAAGGTCAATCATTGAGAGAAAGAGGAAGAGGAAGAGGAAGAGGTAGAGGAAAAAGATGTGGAGGTAGAGGCTACTCCAACTCAAATGGATGCTTCAGTTCTGGGAAGCAAGCACACTATGCCAAATATTTTTGGTAAAAACAAGGTGGGAAAAACTACAAAGGGCAAGGTAACTATGCTAAATCCTCAACCAATTCATAAAATGAGCATTTCTAAGCTATGAAGCATAGTAGTGAAGGTCAACCACATGATGAGGTGTGGCATATAGATAGTGGTTGTAGTAACCATTTGACAGGTAGTCAGGATTACTTCAACAATCTTCAAGCACCCAAGGAAAGAGGCTTTGTGGATATAGGAGACAACATAGGGCATGAGATAAAATAAATGGGATATGTGAATCTTGTAGGCGACCACAAAGCAAGAGGACTATCTAAGGTATTGCATGGTCCTAATATTACAAAGAACTTAATCTCAATAGGATAGATGGTTGAAAGGAGATACCAAGTAAGTTCAACCACAAAAGGATTCTTTATTGAAGACCCAAGTAATTTCTTTGAGCTAATAGCCAAAGGAAAGAAGGAAGGAAGGATGTTGACTCTTGACATTGGCAAAGGACGAAGCAAAAAGGAAATGTTGATCACTTATGGAGACAAGAAGATTGGGTACTTGGATATATGGAGACTTCTATTTGTGGCACAAACGGTATGGTCACCTCAACATTCAAGGTTGAAAGATATGGAGAAGAGGCAATTGGTAAGTGGTTTACCAAATTTTTAATTACAAATGTTGTATGTGATGTGTGAAGCTTGTCAACTAGGCAAGTCTACTAGGCAACCCTTCAAAAAGAGTGGAGATGTAGTGCGGGTGTGTTAGACCTTGTGCACACAGACATGTGGGGGCCAACCAAAGAGCCCTCTCTTGTAGGTAATAGGTACTTTGTAAACTTCATTGATGACTACTCAAGAAAAGTATGGTTCTATTCTATAAAGCAAAAATCAAATGTGTTTGAAGTGTACAAAAGATTGAAGGCAGGAGTTGAGAAGGAGACATTTTCTATATCAAAACCCTAAGATCAAATGGAAGTGCAAAATAGTTCTCCCATGCTTTTTGGTGATTTCTTGCGGGAACAAAGTATAAAGAAACAAATCACTTGTAGGTATACTCCAAAAAAATGGGATGGCAAAGAGGAAGAACAGGTATATCTAGTGCTATATACTTGATGAATAGGTGTCCCAAATCCAAGGTACATGACATGAATACTAAGGAGGCATGGAGCAGAAGGAAACTAGACCTTTCACACATTAAAACTTTTAGTGTGTATGCTACACATATATGCAACAAGAATTGAGAGGTATGATTCTCGAAGTCTACTATAGTTTTAGTAGAATTTGTATGGGCAGTTCTGCTCAACTTTTTTAAATACACTCAATTTTCTGCATCAAGGTATTTTAGTCACTAGCCATGGTTGAAAGTAGTGATGTATTCCATATGTTGGTTGTTGAGGATAAGTTAGATGGTACCCACTACCCATTATGGGATTATATGATGCATCATGTATTGGTTGCAAAAGGACTATAGAATATTGTGCATGGTATTGAAAGACGTCCTGTTACACCTGCGGATACAGGTACTATAAATACAGGTGCTAGAGATGATGGAGATGGTGCCAAAGATGATGATATTCTACAGATTCCTGTTCGTGCTGCTATTTTTGTTGCACCTACTATAGAACAAATTAGTTGGGATGGTAGAGATGCTCAAGCACATGCATTGATAGCTTTGTCTGTCAAACGTGCCATAATTCCTCACATTCGCTCTTGTAAAATAGCTAAGGATGCTTGGGATACACTTACCACATTTTACCAGGCTAGGAATGAGGATTGTGTTGCTTACCTCCGGAAACAATTGGAGAGTGAGCACATGAATGAAGGTGATTCTATGGAAAATTTTCTCACAAAGATGAAGGATTTGAAAGAAAAGTTGATTTCTACTGATGAAGTTACATCGATAGCTCACTTGCGCAGACCGTTCTGAATGGTCTTCCTGACTCATATCAGAGTTTTGCTTCTACTATAGGCAATCCAAATGCCTTGTCATTTGAGTTTGTTCTATTGCAGGAAGACCAGTCTAGGCAGAACAGGGCTATTATGCCTGTTGCAGATCAAGCTTTCTTGGCTAGTTAGAAGGGAAAAGGTAAATGGAGCTCTTCTACTAGTAAGTAGAAATCTACAAATGCTGCACATTCGAAGAAGGAAGACAAAGATGAGAAGAAATCAGAAAAGCAAAAATTGTTCTGCAAATACTGTAAAGCAAATGATCATGTCATTAAGAGCTGTCCAAAACTAGCTGCTAAAGAGGCAAAGAAGAAAGAGGCCAGAATGGTTGTTGCAGAGGCCTCTACACCGAAAATTGAGTCTGCTAATCTTGTGCACAAAGAAGAATGGGTGTTTACTATTGTTTGCAATTTTGACCCATCTTCTCATGAGGAGTGCATGTCTATAGTACACTCAGATGTTTGTTACTTTGATAATGGGTTGATCAAACATAGTACCTCGCAGCGTAGTTTCTTCTCTTCACTCGAGCCTGCCCCTATAGGGAATACTGTTACATGCGCCAACAACTCCTCCTATCCTGTTATGGGAGTTGGTAAGATCATTTAGACTACTGCTCATGGTAGTTTTTTCTTTTTATCAGATGCTTTGTTTGTGCCAGGGATCAAGAAAAATCTGTTATCAATTTTTGCATTAGCCAAGATTGGATTGGTTCTGAAGTTTGTTGATGACAGATGTACAGTTCATGATCTGTCAAATGTCAATGTCATTATTGCTTCTGTCATTTAATGTTGTGGGTTGTATAAGCTCATAAACTATGTAAGATATGTAAATGATTTGGCATGTGCAGTACATGATTCTCAGGCTATGTCAGATGCAAAGCTTTGGCATGCACGCTTTGGTCATTTGAATTTTGCTAGTAGGTCACATTGTCAAAATTTAGTGATCTATGGCTTTTTGGAAAGCTTAGAAAGTATCTTGACCTTGTGCAAAAATCTCATAGGTTCAATCCTCTGTTCTAGAGATCAATTCAATTTTTGGTGGTTTATGGTAGTGAACAGTTTGGTCCATTAAGGAGCGTCTATCATTTTTTTGCTCCAAGTACGAGTGGATATACTCCATCAATTGAGAGATATGAAAGGGATTCATAGTTGATGTTGAATATGCGAGCTCTTATGCTTGGATCCTTGATTCATGATGATCAAAAGATCAACAAGTGAAGTGGTTCATATGCTTCTAAGGTTGGAGTTTGATTTCTAACAGTGAAAAGGATTGGCATGGCCATCATAACTTCTTGTGTAATATTATAAAGGAGGAAACAAACAGCCATGACTCAAAACAATGAATTTCTCGAAAAAAATCCAATTTATCTTCCGTTCTCACTTGTTATAAGCATCATAGTGATCATATGCAGGTGATACCTTTGAAGTTTACTATGATGCTTATCACAAGTGAGAACGGAAGATACTTATAACAAGATGCTTATCACATGAAGGTATAACCTTCATGTGATCACCATCAACCTTTCACCTTTACTTTATAGGCAAAAGGAGAAAATGGGAAAAAATCACGCCACTTTTGGTACATGCACTGTGTTTGATTGTACCAAGCAAAAAGAAAGAAGGTAGGTTTATAGTACATGCGTGTAATGTTGATTTCATTGCCAAACTGCTTCTTGCAGGTAAAGGTAATACGTAAGAGACAAACAATCATTTGTCGCCAAACACAAACACAAAAGCATATAAAGCTGAACATAAATATGTACGATGTGAGGAAAAGCAAAATCCTGAATTATAATCACTTTCCCTCGAGTACAAAGGATTGACAACATCATTCTTTCTAGATCAACGCATTGAATATAATGGTATAATTTATGCATTTTCTCATTTCTCTTTTCTTTACATCAGCGAATACTGTAAGTCGAGTCGCGCAAGCTATGATTTTTATAAAGGGGTCTTTTTCGGTTCTAGATGAATGTGAATAGTGTGGGTGCAGATAGTAAAGAGTCACCTGCATATTACAAACACAGTTATAACCACTCTAGAAAAAAAAAGATATAAGCGGAGCTTGTTAAATTGTACTTTCTCTACTTCGTAGAAAATTACTATATATAAGAGCTAAGATCACAAGTGAAAAATATGAGCACTTCCTCGGCTCAATAAAATCAGTGCAAAACTCGGTGTTTAAGACACTTTAAAAAGAGATAAAAATCAAAATTGAATGTACTCATTATTACATGGAAAGAAGAGCTCCCGCGTTCTCTCGTGCGTGTTTTCTCATACATGTCTCTAACCATGGCATCGTACAAACCAACAAAAACACACACATACATATATATATATATATATATATATATATATATATATATATATATATATATATATATATATATATATATATATATATATATACAGACATACAGAGAGATAGATAGATAGAGCGATATATTTGTGTATGTGTATCAATACTATGTAATAGTTCATTATCTAAGGTTTGTAAAAATGTCCAACAACTTTATCTGAACCCTTATTTTGTCTCTTAAAAGCAACAATTCTCAAAATCAACTTTGTGGAATGGATCAATGTCCTTAAATATGAGGCAATGGTTCCACCACCTTGGGTGGAAGGCATGAGCTGGCATAATGGCAACAAAATAGAGAGGACTTATAGAATCAAAGGAAATCTATATTGTAACAGCTAACTATACGAGAATTGACACTATTTAGCCTGGTATTGGATCAAATCGGAATTCAAGCTCAAGGATCTGTAGCACTTGCTTATTGACAACAAAAAGCTGTCCTTACATGGTGAATTTTCAAGATAAGGATTTAGACTAATGTCGATGAAAATACATTTTGTGCTAGACTTCCTATAGTGTAAACATTTTAGTAGTGGAATACAAGATTTGGGTCACCTTTGTTTTTCATGCCCAAAGAGTCTACATACGTGCTTGTGCCTCCCCAAACTAATCATACTTCCATATCAAGTTAATCGGAATAGCCCTTTAGATTTAGAAGTAAAGATGTCAATCCATTTCAACAAGACTCCTAAAGATTGTTGGAATTAGAAATTCCTAGTCTATGTTGGTAAAGAATTCCCTACCCCACATTTGGGAACCATAGAGTGTTCATTCTACAAAACAATAAGTTGAATTCATTCTACAAAAAAATAAGTTGAAAGACAAGTGAACCTCCAAAGAAGACATCGAAGAACCAATAAAACTTCTTTGTATATCTCTCTAATTTTATTGTAAGTTTTTCCATGTTTTCCAAATTTAAAGCGGTATTTGAGAAAATTAACAATGTTAGCTCGATGAAATAAGCTCTCAAAGCTACCTTTTTCATACATTACCACATAGATTCATTCATATACATATAAATATCCTCATTAATAATATCGTCCACTTACATTTCATTGGCACACATGTCTTAACTACTTAAATATCATCATGTGCATATATCACAATATCTACATATAACACATGGTTTTTTCTGTGTATCATCATGGACATGCTTAACATCATCTATTTGGTTTGCATCATTATCATTAGTAGAATGATAGAGTTGAATATCAATATTCTCAAATTTTTTTCTCATTATCATGCATAGAATCATTGACGTGAATCTATGAGTCATACATTTGAATGTTTGCATTACTATGCATGTCATCATGCTCATTCATAGTTTCATCATGGAAGATACTCACTATGTCATACAATGCATCTCCATTAGCTATCTACAACGATATTAATATATTCTTGAATTAAATCACTAGTCAAGCCCTAAAAGGTTAGAAGTGCGCTTCAAATGGAAAATGTGGAAGAAGACTTGTGTGGGTAACTTTGATTGCTCATGGAAAGAATGGTCCCTTGAGTCTTATCTTGAACTTATATACAAAACTATTACAACCTCAAAGAGACCCTCCCTCCATTTAAGTGTTATAGATGAAGGGGGAATGATAAACTTCCGCATGCAGCCTTGAAACATAGATTGCCTCATAGGCACACTCACAAAACCTTTTTTCACTCAATACAATGCTTCTTTGAAGTCTTGAGGACTGAAATCTAGAGATTTTACACACATGAATAAACTTTAGGATCTTGATAATGCAAGTTTTCTCACACAAATTACTCACTCCTACTATGAGAGCCAATGCCTCCAAGAGAGACAAGTTACTTCCTTCACTAGGCATACACACCCATACCACTACTCACATCTGGATTTTCTTCTCTCATAATATGTAGAGATTTAATATGGGCTTTGAGAAAAATTAGGAGACAAAAATACCTTTTTGATAAACCAAAGATTACAAGAAAAGAGTTGAATTTGGTAAGGGAACTCTTCTGAACACTCAGATCTATCTAGATCATACACAAATAAATCTGTGAGCTAGTTATGGCTACACAAAGTCTACTAAAATCACTTAACCAAGTAGCGGGCTTGCTAAGAAAGGGGTCTACTATCTTATTGTAAATCTAAAAGAGCTTACACACATGCAAGATCAACCATTTGAAGTACATTTTTTGTAGATTTAGTTTTAAAAATACTTGGTAGATGTTAGGAATCACTTTTCCTAGATGACAGGTTTTATGACACGTAAGTGTGATAGGTGGCTTTTGATTGTTGTGAGGGGAGTTTCAAACGAAATTTTGAAATTGTTTTTTTGTGCTTGATATCGAGATCTTTATTTCTCCAAGTGGCATCCATCTAAAGGTCCAATAATGTAGTAAGGTTGTAGCTTGAATTTCAACACTCCCCTCAAAGCTTCAAGCTTTAAGTTTCTTCATCCTAGCTCCAAAGATTGAATGCCTTTCTTGAACTTTGTATGCTTAATCTACTCCAATTCTTTGGTGAAGATGTCAAAACATTAATCCTTAGTACTCATGTGTTGTACTTGAACCTTGTAAGCCAGCAGTTTCCCTCTAATGTAGTGAAAATGCATTTCTATTTGCTTGCTCCTAGAATGGAACATAGCTTTGCAAGATAGGTGGAAACTACTCATGTTTTCACACACAATTGGAAATTCATAAACCTTCAATTTTAGTTCCACCATGAGATTCTCACATCTCACTGTTGTTAAAGCCTTGTATTCAACTTTAGTAGAGGATAGAGCAATTGTATATTGCTTCATTGTCATTCAAGAGATAACCTCCTTGCCAAGCATCCTTGCATATACACTTTTACTCCTATCATCTTGGGAGCCAACCCAATTAGCATGTGTATATGGTTTCACTTGCAAATAACCTTCAAAAGGATAGACAAAACCTTCATTAAATGTACATTTTAGATATCTGAGTACTCTTTTGGCTGCAAGGAAATGTGGAACCGCAAGTGTGTCCATGAATTGAGATAGCACACCAATTGTATTTGCTAGGCTAAGCCTTGTAATGTTGCATAATTTAGTGAGCCCACTATTGACCTATACAAAAGTGGATCATGAACTTCATTTCCTTTCCTTCAACTCACATTTACTTTTAACTCCATAAGGTTTTTCAATGGTTGCATCCTATGAGTCCATACCTCTTCAATAAATCCAAGATATACTTTATCTACAAAAGCCAAATACCATTGTCCTTGTATATGACTTCAATACCTAAGACATACTTGATATATCCGAGGCCTTTGATATTGAACGCCTTACAAAGATTCTCTTTGATGCCCTTGATGCCTTTATCATGATCACAAATGATAATCAATTCATCTACACATACACATAAGCAGAGAGGATCTTCACCTTCTATCTTGTAGAAAAATGATGGATTTGTTTTGATTGGATTGTACCTAGAACTGATCAAATAGTATAAAATCCTTTGATTACATACCCTTGAAGCTTGCTTGAGACCATATAATGCTTTCTTCAACCTGCGAACATAACCATCTTTGCTTTTACCTTCAAACACTAATGGTTGGTCCATGTATACTACCTCCTCTAGCTCTCCATTCAAAAATGTATTCTTCACATCATGTTTATACATCTTCCAATGCTTGCTTGCTATAATGGAAATTTTTTTCTTTGATGTTAGTCATCTTAGCCACAAGGCTAAATGTCTCTTTATAGTCTATTCCATATGTCTGAGAAAAGGCTTAAGATACTAGCCTAGCTTTGTATCTAGAAATATTACCATCTAAAGGCTTCTTTACCTTATAAACACAATTATTTCCTATACGCTTCATACCCTTCTTCCTGGGAACTAGTTTCCAAGTGTGATTTCCTCGAAAGCCTTGATTTCCTCTTGCAAAACCTCTTGCCACTCCCTACATGTGTTTGATTCTTCAAAGCATGTGGGTTCTTCAACAACCCCTGCTCATATAAGCATAATGTTTAGCCATTAATGAATCAAAGGTAAGTCTTTAAACTCGATACCTAAGCTATAAGATAATCTTATCTGAACATTTCGCTATTTTGGATATTTCTTGTTGACCTTTGAGCTTTCTCATTTGTTTCATGATGCTTCCTATTGAGCTCATTCAAAAAATATTTGTCTTATTATATCTCTATGATTTTGGGCTTGCCCTTGCTCCTCACATCACTTATTTAACTTGATGTAGGACTTCCTTGATTCTATGATGAGTGAGCACTTCAATACTTTGGTCCAATAAGGACCATGCTGTTGAGTTCTTCCCTCAAAATCTTCCTTTCTTCATCTTCATTACATTGCCTAGATAGATTTGTAGCATACCAAGGTAAAAGTCAATCAAATTTGATGTCTTAATATATTTAGCTCCTTTGTTCTTGGTTTATAGCATCTATAACCCTTTTTCTCACTCATATACCACATAATGACACATATTTTGTATCTAATATCAAGCTTACTTCTTAATTCACTTGGAATAATACATAACATTTACAACATGTTTTAGAACAATTCGTTATTGGAGCTCATGGGATTGTTGCATCCACTATCAATGTATAATGTTTATGACCCTTCAGTCCTGTGGTCACTCATCTACACCATAGCTAGCATACTTTCATTCTCATTTGAAGAAGTTGCAGAATTACATTATCCATTGTAGGTTGAATTAGTCTTCTCCCTTTGATAGCAATCGCTTGCATAATTGCCATACTTTCCACAAATGAAGAAACCTTTTCATTTTTTGTTGACTCTAAGTGAATCATACCTCTTAACTTGGCTCTTTCTTTTGATCAAGTGTATTTGCTTCATTGGTCTTGAGGAGGATCACTATTTGATCCTCTTCCTTTCCTACCTCTTCCTTTGCTTTGGTTCCCTTCCCCTTCCTCTGCATTCACTTGTATATAATGTTTGGGCTTCATTTCCCATTGAACTTGAACCTCCAATCTTCATCTCCTCTATGACCATCAATTCCACCAATTGCTCAAATTTTGAAAGAGTATATGTGACATGTAGAGATGTTCTAAAGGTCTTCCACTTTTCATCATGCTAAGACCATTCAAGGTGTATGCAATTCTATCATCATAAACTTTGTGATAACCTGTGGATCCCAATGTATCACTCCTTTGATCTTAAAAATATAGGCATTTATATTGCTACTAGGTGTTTTCCTCAAGTTTTTAAGTTCATTCTTCAACTGAATCTCTCTATCTTTGTTTGATATGGAGTAAAGTCTTTCTATGGTTCCCATACCTCCATGGAGGTATCCAAATCTTGTATTTGACCTATCATGACTTTGCTAATACACTGAGATAATATGAAGATGACTCGCTTATCTCTCATTCCCCTCTCTGAAGTTTCTTAACTAATCAGGAGTTGGATGCTCACCCAATCTAGGTCTAGCATTTGTGCCGTTAATGAGACCTCGTAGATAGCTGGATATTATAAAATTGCATGACTAACAATTGTTTATGTTCTAATTCTTTATTTGAGTGATGTATTCTAACATGATGTATTCTAGTGCATTCTCTAGATCCCTTTGATGGAAGAGAACTAATAAATGACATTCGCTTTTACCTTTGTACTTCAAAAGTACCAAATAGATGAGCTTAATGCTCTCCTTTTCCACTAGTAGACTCGCTTTGATTGGTTGTGTGCTCTTGAACTTAATCCAATAGCTATCCTTCAAAGTCCTTCAATGGCTTCTCTTGGTCTTCCTTGAATACATGTGCATCCTTGAATGCTTTGATACCATTGAAAGAAGAATGATAAAATTCCCTATGCAGCAGTGAATTAGAGATGGCCTCATAGGCACACTTATAGAACCTTTGTTTACTCAAACGAATGTTTTTGTAAACTCTTAAAGATTGAGCCAAAGCCATGTTGCACACTTGAAATGAACCTAATGATCTTGCTAATGCAAGTTATCTCGCTCAAATTTCGTGTTCCTACTACGAGAACCAATTTCTCCATGATAGGCAAGGTATTTCCTTCACTAGGCATGCACACATAAACCACTAATCAATTCTAGAACCATTTCTCTCAACATATGGAGAGGTTTGCTTTGATCTTTGAGAAAACTATAGGACAAGAATAGATTTATAAAAAACCAAAGATTACAAGAAACAATATCAATTTGATAAAGGAACTTTTTTCAACACTTAGAGCTATCTAAATCATACACACACAAATCAATGAGCTCAATATGGCTACAAAAACTCTAGATGAATCAACTAAGCAAGCAGAGGGCTTGATAAGCAACGATTCTACTAGCTTCTTAAAAATTGGAAAGATCTTGTCCACATGAAAGATCAGCCATTTGAAGTACAACCTGTGTAAATAAAGTTTTGGAAATATTCCCTACATGTTAGGAATCAATTTTCCTAGATTATAGCCTTTGTCACACCTAAGTGTGATAGGTGGCATATGACTATTGTTTGGGGGACACATGTGCTCCAAGCTTCTTCTTCTTCCTTGTGTTGTTCGCGTGCTTCCTTAGATGTCTAACTCCAACAATTGGTATCAGAGCAGGTCGTCGCTTTATCTAGGGTGTTGTCTACACCTCTCCGATTGCAGTCTCAGAATCGCACAAAATTTGGTAAGCATACTAAGGGTGTTTCAGAGATCAAAACAACTTCACTATGTGGTGCTGAGATTGCCATCTCAGCTCGTTTTGGCCTCTAAATGCACTATCGTAGCACTTTTGCAGGCTATATTTTCCTTTTTGTGCCAAAGATATATACCACTTTCGGTTTTCTAGTATAAGTGTCTTGAAGTCTGCTATAAGTTTAGTAGAATTTGTCTCGGCAGTTCTATTCAACGTTTTGAGATACAGTAAATTTTTTGCATCAAGGTATTTTAGTCACCGGCCATGGCTAAAAGCAATGATGCATTCTGTATGTTGGCTGCTGAGGATAAGATGGACGGTACTAACTACCCATTATGGGTTTATATGATGCATCATGTATTAGTCACAAAAGGACTATGGAATATTGTGTAGGGTGTTGAAAGTCGTCCTGTTATACCTGCAAATATATGTACTGCAAATATAGGTGCTGAAGTTGATGGAGTTGGTGTCGAAGACGAATGATATTTTGCAAATTCTTGTTGGTGCTGCTATTTCTATTGCACCTACTGTAGAGAAAATTCCTTGGGATGGTAAAGATGCTCAGACACATGCATTGATATCTTTGTCTGTCAAACGTGCCATTATTCCTAACATTCTCTCTTGAAAAATAGCTAAGGATATAATACTACTCTCATGTGTTAATATTGCTCTCGTGTGTTAATTATACTTGTGTATTTTGAGCTTAAAATCTCTCTGGTCTACTTTTAGATATTTCCCAATCTATGTGTGTGAAGAGGTACACATACATATAAGCTATTTGTTTGGGTAGATTTTGTTCTATGTTGCAGAAGGAGTTTGACATAGGTCGCATTGTCCAAATTTTGTAATCTATGGTTTGTTGGAAAGCTTAGAAAGTACCTTGGCTTTGTGAAAAATCTCATAGGTCCAATCCATTGTTTGAGAGAGCAATTCAATTTTTGGTGGTTTGTGGTAGTGAACAGTTTGGTCCTCAAAAGGGCCTATCAATTTTGTGCTCTAAGTAAGAGTGGTTATACTCCATCAATTGAGTGATATGAAAGGGATTCATATGGATGTTGGATATGCTTGCTCTCATGCTTGGATCCTTGATTCATGATGATCTACAGATCAACAAGTGAAGTGGTTCATATGCTTCTAAGATTGGAGTTTGATTTCCAATAATGAAAAAGATTGGCATGTGCATCATAACTTTGTGTGTACTATTATAAAGGAGCATAAAACAAAAATCCATGGCACAAAAAAATGAAATACTCGAAAAAGAATCCAATTTATCTCCCGTTCTCACTTGTTACAAGCACCGTAGTAAACGTAATACACCGAGAAACGAAGAATTCTATTCAAAGTTATAACCTTCATATGATCACCATCAACCTTTCACCTTTACTTTATAGGAAAAAGGAGAAAATGGGAAAAAATCATGCCACTTTTTGTACATGCACGGTCTTTGATTAAACCAACCAAAAAGAAAGAAGGTAGGTTTATAGTAGATGCGTGTATTGTTGATCGTCAAACAAAAACACAAAAGCTTATAAAGCTGAACATAAATATGTACGATGTGAGGAAAAGCAAAAAGCTGAATTATAATCACTTTCCCTCGAGTACAAAGGATTGACAACATCATTCTTTCTAGATCAAAGCATTGAATATAATGGTATAATTTATGCATTTTCTCATTTCTCTTTTCTTTACATCAGCGAATACTGTAAGTCGAGTCGCGCAAGCTATGATTTTTATAAAGGGGTCTTTTTCGGTTCTAAATGCATGTGAATAGTGGGGTTGCAGATAGTAGAGGGTCACCTGCATATTACAAACACAGTTATAACCACTCTAGAATAAAAAGATATAAGCGGAGCTTCTTATATTGTACTTTTTCCCCTTCGTAGAAAATTACTATATATAACAGCTAGAATAAAAAGATATAAGCGGAGCTTCTTAAATTGTACTTTCTCTGCTTCGTAGAAAATTACAATATATATCAGCTAGAATAAAAAGATATAAGCGGACCTTCTTAAATTGTACTTTCTCTCCTTCGTAGAGTTTTACTATATATAACAGCTAACATCATCCTACAAACCAACACACACACACACACACACACATATATATATATATATATATATATATATATATATAGAGAGAGAGAGAGAGAGAGAGAGAGATAGAGCGAGAAATTTGTGTATGTGTATCAATAATATGTAGTAGTTCATTATCAAAGGTTTGTAAACATGTCCAACAACTTTATCTGAAGGCTTATTTTTTCTCTTTAAAGCAACAATCTTCAAAATCAACTTTGTGGAATGGATCAATGTCCTTAAATATCATGCAATGGTGGAATGCATGAGGTGGCAAAATCACAAAAAAGTAGAGAAGACTTCTAGAATCGAAGGAAAAATCTATATTATAACAGCTAACTTTATGAGAATTTTTTTTTTTATAAAGGAAGTTCGGCCTTAGCCTAATCTCCCGGACTTTAATTATAATAAAGAGAAAAAGTTACAAGTGAATGGGACTAGTGCCCATGGGACCCCCCAAATCCCACAATGCAGGGGAGGCGTATGGCAAGCTACAGGGCATTACAAATGAGGTGGATAAAATTATCATCACCCTCATGTGGGACCCATTTGGGTTTCAACTTGTTGTTTTCGAGGAGATAAGTACAGTGATGTCTAAACGGCAGCGATCTCTTGACTCGGGAGATTCTTTTACCAAGGAGAAACAAGGATTTCTCGATCGACCATTCCTTAGGGGTTTGGTCAAAATTGACAGCACAACGCTCCCTCCAAATCTTCTAGAGAGCCTCACCTCTGATGGCATTCCACAGCCTCGATGAGCAACCGATCGCCTCACCCAACATCACTTGTTGCCAGTTGATTTGACTCGTGAGTCTCAAAACTCGGGTCACGTGATGCCAGATAACACGGGACTTGGGGCAGTCGAAGAACAAGTGAGCTAAGTCTTCGATGCACCGATGGCAACGTTTGCACAAAGGCGGCACACCACAGATTTTGTTAGCCCTTGCATTGATGTTTGGCCTGGTATTGTATTAAATCGGAATTCAAGCTCAAGGATCTCTAGCACTTGCTTATTGACAACAAAAACCTGTCCTTACATGGTGTAGCGCCGTCGCTTTCTCTCTCTCTCTCTCCGCATGCCATTTCCTTCTCTCTCTCTCTCTCTCTCTGTCTCTCTCTCTCTCTCTCTCTCTCTCTCTCTCTCTCTCTCTCTCTCTCTCTCTCTCTCTCTCTCTCTCTCTCTCTCTCTCTCTCTCTCCCCCGCCATCCCCTCCCAGCCCCACCCCACTATCCCCGCTGCCACCCCGCCCACAGTGCCCTCCCTTCCCCCCTCCCCCGCCATCCCCTCCCAGCCCCACCCCGCTATCCCCACCATCCCCTCCCAACCCCACCCCATTATCCCTGCTATCCCCTCCTTGCCCCACCCCACTATCCCCACTGCCACCCCCCGTGCACAGTGCCCTCCCTTCCCCCCTCCCCCGCCATCCCCTCCTAGCCCCACCCCACTATCCCCGCCCTCCCCTCCCAGCCCCACCTTCTTAATATTCAGTTCCAGAAAAAAGGTCCGATTGCAGCAGGAAGGACGAGAACGAGAAGCGGGAGATTGGCAAGTTGGTCGTGTGGAGTGTGAGCTCGGCAAGCCTCGCAATGGCGTTGACCTTCTGCGCGACTCTAAACTGGAGACCTACTGGCAGTCTGATGGTGCCCAGCCCCCACACCCACCCCCACCACCATCTCCACCTCCCCCCCATCTCCCTCATCTTTTCCCCCACAACCCCCACCACCATCTCCACCTCCTCCACCACCCCCTCATCCTTTCTCCCACCTCCCCTCCATCCCCCTCATCTTTTCCCCCACAACCCCCACACCCACCACCATCTCCACCTCCCCCTTCACCCCCTCATCTTTTCCCCCACAACCCCCACACCCACCACCATCTCCACCTCCCCCTCCACCCCCTCATCTTTTCCCCCACAACCCCCACACCCACCCCCACCACCATCTCCACCACCCCCTCATCGTTTCCCCCACACCCACCCCCACCACCATCTCCACCTCCCCCTCCACCCCCTCATCTTTTCCCCCAGAACCCCCACACCCACCCCCACCACCATCTCCACCTCCCCCTCCACCCCTCATCTTTTCCCCCACCACCCCCTCATCTTTTTCCCCACCACCCCCTCATCTTTTCCCCGATGGCCCCCACACCCACCTCCACCACCATCTCCACCTCCCCCACCACCCCCTAATCTTTTTCCCCACCACCCCCTCATCTTTTCGCCCACAGCCCCCACACCCACCTCCACCACCATCTCCATCTCCCCCTCCACCCCTCATCTTTTCCCCCACCAACCCCTCATCTTTCTCCCCACCACCCCCTCATCTTTCTCCCCACAACCCCCTCATCTTTTCCCCCACAACCCCCACACCCACCTCCACCACCATCACCACCTCCCCCACCACCCCCTCATCTTTTCCCCACAACCCCCACACCCACCTCCACCACCATATCCACCTCCTCCTCCACCCCCTCATCTTTTCCCCCACAGCCCCCACACCCACCTCCTTCTTTCCCCCTCCATCTCCACTACCTCCGCTTCCATCCTCTCTCCACATCCATGCTTGATAAAGTTCAGATGACTCTCCCAAGAGAATTCAATTGGCTCCTCATGTGTGCCATAAATTAGCTCCCTGATCATGCCTTTCATATCGAACATGCTTTGGCAAAAGTTCTTTTGATGTTTTTACGATGGTGCTTTTCAAGTATGACCCTTCCAATTAAGGAATTCATTGGGCTTTTGGATTGGTGGGGTTAAAATCAACCCTCCATCCCACTGTCCCTCCATCCCTCCATCCGCACCACCCACCATCTCTCACACTCAATGGTTCATTCCAATAGCACCCATTATCTCTCACACTCAATGGGTCATTCGAATATCACGGGTGACACAAAATGAGGATTTCAGCTTGCATGCAAAAGTGACAGTAAAAGTGTAAGTGGTACAAGTGAAAATGGAGAAATTTCTATTGCCGCCAACCATTCATGAAGACTGCCTATTTTTGAGGATCAAATTCAAAACTGGCGGCATATTTGATCTACCCCTCCAATTTTGGGCAATCAATTGGTGCATGATCAGTGGCCCTGAGGAACCGGCAAGGCCCTCTTGGCCTATTGGAGCCTATAAAAGAAATGGACTTGTGTTCATTTGAGATAACATATACATACATTCTTTGCACTCTGTGGCTATAAGCCTACTGTAAGAAGTCACTCTCTGATGAGGATACAGAGCGTGGGCTTTCCAGTGGAGGGCTAACAGCACTGTAGTGTAAAGTAGTGGCTTGGTTTTGTCATTCAGTGTGAGTCAATGGTATTTTACGCTCTTGCCTTTAGAGCAAGTCTTCATACTTTGTATTGATCAGTGCAGTCTGCATCTAGTTGTGTTCATTGTACGGATTGGATGAATCTCATGTATTGATGTTGTTTAGTTCTAGAGTGGCATGTTAGCCTAGAGCATCAACTTTAGAGCATTTCCTTTGCCTACGTTGTAATCATTTGTTCGAACTAAGAAGTGGTTTGGTCTTCCACTATTGTCATTTGGGACTGGTTTGGTCTTCCACTATTGTCATTTGTCAGTAATCTTTTCCCTGAGTATATACAATTCTGTGCAATTATTGTTATTGTTATCTGCTTGCTCACAAAAGTGTTAAAGGGTATATTTCCCTAAGGAGAACCTCCCTTGAGTAGGCAAAGTACTGGAGTGCATGGTGCATGCTCTTGCTAAAAGTAGATACCCTAGTACCTCCTCTATAGTTTGGCATGCCCCGGTGGGACACTTGCATTTTTGTGAGAGGCCCTAAGCATAGTTAATAGTCCTTTTCCATCATTTTTTCCCTATTGCATCTTGCAAGTAGGTACATGACCCATACGCGAGCAGATAGGGAGCCTCTTTGTGAACGAAGGAGCCTTAAAAAGTTAGCTATATCTTCAACTAGTGAACCAATATCCCCTCTACCTCCATTGAGTTCATGCATTGATTTGGGTGGGACACCACTGTCAAAGGAGAAGCATAGGAGAACATTAGACTTATCTTCAGATACCTCAGAAGAAACATAGTGCAAATGGAGGATCTTTCTCATTTACTCTCCAGACTCAATATCAAGTTCCCTACCTTCAAGGGACAAGCTTATGAGGATGCTGATGATCATGTGAGGAGATTCATCTCCCTATGCCGTGGACGAGGTCTGCAGAATAGAGAGGATGCAATGCTGGTACTCTTCCCATCCACATGGGAAGGCGTTGCTGACAAATGGTACACTCAATATGTAGATGCCCATTTTTCTACATGGGAGGCTCTGAAGACGGCTTTCTCACAGACATTTTGACCAAGTGACTCCTCGGAAAGGGCTGTAGACCAACTAGAGAACCTAAGGCTAAGATCAGGTGAATCCTTTCATGAACTTCACACTAGGACAAAAGCACTTGTTTCACGTCTGCCACATGCTCCAGGCGATTTCTTGGTTAAAAAATAGATAGAAAAAGCTCTTCCCAGGTGATCTCAATAGAAGCTATGTGCTTCTCTTAGATTGGATGTAACCCTCAATGATTTTGTTGCAGCAGCATCACACATTGAAGAAGCTAGGCAACATTTTGAAGGGGATACACAATCAAATTATCCTGCAGAACTAGACCCTATTGGGCAACTGAGGAAAGAATTGGAGGCATTGAGGATGCAACAAAATCAGCAAGAAGAGAAAGTCTTGCCATTGCTGCGTCACACTGATGATGAAGTAGCCCAACTTCGCCACGAGTTAGAAGATTTGCAGACCACTATGGATATAAGAAGGCAGATTTGGTGTACAATATGTAACAACAATGGACATTCTAATGCTAATTGTCCTAACAAGGTAAGCTATCAATTTCGTGGGAAGGACGGCCATGAAGCTAGAGACTGTAACTACCTCAAGGGTACACAACAACGAGGTAACCCTCAAGCTCTCGATTCATATTATGTTAGTACTTCAAATGCACCTAATAGAGAGGAGAATGGTCCAACGAAGCCTAGATATAATAGGCCATTGATGTGTTATCGTTGTGGTGAGTATGTCCACATGCAAATAGGTGTTCCCTTCCAGAAGATGCACCTTCTTGTCAGCATTGTCCAGAGGCTAAGGATCACTATACCAAAGACTGCCCAAGAAGCCGTCCTGCTCCAATCCACATGATTGCAGTCTCTCCACAAGAAGAAGGTATGACCACTCAGTCTTATGCTGTTTCATCTTCTTCAATGCCCATGATGACTAGAGCCAGACAAGCAGCAGCGACCCATAGAGAGGAACAAGAAAGACTCCAGGATAAAGAGGAGGAAAAGAAGGTTGGGTGGAAGGACCAAGCAAATATTGAAGGATCTTATGAAAGGATGGCTACTTCACTAAAGGACCAACCCACAAGTCTGCAAGAAGACACACATATGGTAAACATTGAGCAGATCTTGAAAGGTATTCATCATAAGGTTAGTCTGTACGAACTCATAAAGATGGATTCAAAGATAAGAAGTGACTTATTAAGGATTATACACGGTTGATTTCCCCCCTGCACCCCTGGCAGACTACCAAAGCTCAAGGTTATCTGTTTGTATAAAGGATGAAGCTCTCACAGGTGTGATCATAGATAGAGGCTCTGGTATCAATTTGATGCCAGATTTCACAATGAGGAATCTCAATTTTAACCCCACTAAGGTGGAACCATTCATAGTAACACTAGAAGATCAACATCGGGTTGCACCTCTTGGCATTATTGAAAAGGTATTGACGATAGTACAAGGTTGCCACTTTGTTCTAGGCTTTTTTGTTATTGCACTTCCATAGACTTCTTACCCTCCTGGGGAGACCTTGGCTGAGGCAAGCAAAAGCTTTGCAAGATTGAGGGGAAAACAAGCTGTGGATTTCAACAAACGCCAATAGCCAACTGCAACTACATTTGGAAGAAGGATTTGACTTAGGGAAAACTATTGGATATACTTTGGACACTCAGGTAATGCCCTCTTTACCCCAAGAAGAAGATACATTATTCAATTGGAACATGGAACAAAGTGTTGCATAGTGGCAATCAATGAAATAGAGGAAGAAGTTGCAGATGAAGGAGTTGCAGGGAAAGGCCATGAAGTTCACAAGGAGTTGGAGAATGAGAGTTTGCAAGAAAATATGAACTTTGAAGGGGCAACAAATATAGAAGTATCAGGGAAGGGAAGTTATGAGCCTGAATGCAGAGAAGATCTCCCCTTTTAGGATATACCCATTAGGGCAAAAAACGGCCCAAAAAGGGCTGTGTAAGGATTTCAGTTAGTTGTGCTTAATCGGGATTAAAGTTTTCAACTCCTTTAAGAAATTCCGTGTAAGTTCATTTAAAACGTATCTTATGCAAATTTTGAAGAGAGAGAAACTCGTATCATATAATCATGAAAAGTTTGTGTGATATCTTACGCCTCGAAGTTTGTGTGATATCTTACGCCTCAAAAGTTGAATTTTCCTCTTGTTCACGGACCTATATAATGTGTGCTGATGACGTTTTGCGCTTTTTTTCTCTACTTTTCATAGCAAGCCTGTTTCTCCCTTTCACGTCATTTTAGACACTTGCTGGTCATTTTTCATAGCAGACCATGGAGAAGGTTAACCCAAATACTCTCGCTGAGCTTTCAAACAATCCAAATCATTGTAAAATGTTCCATATCAACATTGCAGTTAGTCAGGAGTATGCGACGACAAGAAAAGTATTTCGAAGGGCTCTTCATCCTCTTGAAGTGGATAGATTGCAAAAGGAAGGCAAGAAACATATCGACATATGGACAGATGGATCTGTTTATCCAATTGATCCACAAACTGGAAGCTACCCCCCTTTTCATAATCTTCATGATCTGATTAGATTTGTGGGAGATGGTGAGGATGGTTTACGAGGCTATTGTTCAAGGCTCTAGGATATTTCAAGGAATTATGTGCAATACATAAACTATTTACAAAACACACTACACCAGAAGAATTTACATATGAGGGAGCTAGAAAACAAATTATCCACTTTATCTTCTCAGTTAGAGTCTTTTAAAAAAATGAAAGAAACTCCTATAGGTTTGAGAATGCGGTCAAAACGAGTAAAACCTTTTTTAGATTTGATTGAAAAATCTGGCCAGAAAAAGAAAAGAATGAAAATTGTTAGAGATCATGTGACAAATGTGCTAGGTTTCAATATGTCGAGCAGTTTTGAGCGCATACATTTCTGTAATGAAATTTTGAGTCAAAACGATGTTTTAAGACTATTGAAATTAAATGAAAATACATGCTTGAAACGCTTTGTTTTTCAAAAACTCATGACAGAAATGAATCTTTTACTAGAACCATCTCAAATTCAAAATATTTGTGATAGTGTCGGAGTGAGTAGGAAAGATTATAGAGCAATTTCAAAAGTTTGGTGTGAAATTTTAAAATTTAACAAAGTTAGAAGTTTTGGATTGCCTAGACCCCATCATGTAGGAAAGTTTCGGCTCTGCTTGAATAAGAAGATCACATCAGTATTTGGTGAATATAAACATATTCACGGTAACATGCCTTACGAAGTAGGAAAACAAAAGTTACATTTCACTTACAATGCATTTAACAACATATGGATAGATGTTATAAAACTTCAAACATACATGGTTCAGTTCTATAATATAAAAGAGTATGAATGTTCTGGTCTATTGAAATTTGTAATCAAACTTGATGAAGCTGAGCTTAAAAAACATCAAAAGATGGAGAGAATAAGCATTGCACTGATGAACAAAGCTTTGGACTATAGCCTTGGGAAATTGGATACTCCATCTCTCAAAGTACAATCAGAAATGGAGTTATGGTGGGTTGGCTGTGCTCAAGTTCCATCTGAGAGCCATAAGACACTTAAATGGTTATTCTCACAGACAAACATTCCAAATGTTATCCAAGGGCATCATGCAGGAGAATTGTTGAATGTCAAAGACTACGGAAACTTTCAAGTTGAGTGGCATTTGAGTGGAGACCTAAAGACACTCAAATGCATGTTTGGTATAAGTGGGGGAGCAAATTCTAAATGCCCTTGCTTGTACTGCATGCAAAGCTCAGGCACAAATGGATGGATTACTAGAGCTGAGGGTGAAGAGGCTCCTTCTAGACAAAATGTTATTCTTCGTAACTACTCATCTTCTTCAATGATTTGGGATCCCATACTTCCAATAGCATTGACAAATGTACACATATGTACACTACATGCAGAGTTAAGAATCATTGACAAGTTGGTTCGTCTTCACTTGGATTATGCATATTCTATCAAGCCTACAACTCTTGCAGATGAATGCATAAAAAAATGTGAATGTCTTCTTTCAGAATTGGGGTTTCATGGTGGTGATGTTCATCTAAGAAAAGATCCAAAGCTTTCACAAAATACAGGTGATGTTTTACAGGATGTCTCAATGGGAGGTGCAAAAGCAAGGAGATTCTTCAGCAACCATGATGGCAAACAACTTAATGCCATGTGGAATTCATGGAAAACATTTTGTGAGGTCACGACTAATGTAAAAAGCAAATCAGAAATAGCAAAAAAGAGAATGGAGGTGTGGGTCAAACTAGATAATCTTTTAAAGATCATGAGGCAGCAGGTAACATCAAAAAGTTATATGACAGATTTCAGAAAGGCGACCACAGAGCTTATAGAAACCATCATAGAGGCATGGGGTGCCAAAGACATAACATACTACTTGGTGAGCTCCAAAGATATTTTATTCAATTTATTTATTTTTAATTGAAATAAAGATCTAATGAAATTCTTCTGCTTTCCAGCATATTCTTCTTGTGCATGGTGCATTCTTTGTAGAAAAATAACCACTTGCCATGTGGAACACCCAAGGCATGGAAAAATCTCATTATCAAAAAAGGACAAGCTTCTTTAGGTGTACAAGGAAAGGAGGAGGAGTAACAAAGAGCAATGCCTTCAGAGAGCTTTTTGATTGGTTCTTTAGAAGACAATTACAAAGGACCTCATGCCAAATATAATCAGAAGGATATGGCTATCTCCAGACAAATCATGTATCAATATCACAAACTGAAAAAGACCACATTTCAAACAGATCTTTAATATTTGCAATGTCTTTTATTTCTTTGAGGAATAAAAGATGTCATGTATGTACATTTCATGATGTATCTTGCTTTGAAAAGAAATATGTCTACTACCATCCGATGACTTTGACCAGAGAATCAATAACAATTACACCAAAAGAATTTGCAATGTCTTATATCACATTGGGCAATTTCTGTATATGTACATTTGTTGAGATATAGAATTTGAAAAAATCAAGTCATTCCTTGAGCCTTTTTAAAGAGCTTGGCTCTGGAAAATCACCTCTATATCTCAGGAACTCTTTTCTCCTGTATCCAGCAATGCTTTTTAAATCTGACACCCCTGCAACCATTGCATAGCTTGAATAACAAAGAAAGTACCCTGCCTTTGAAGCATTGAGTCCTAGGGCATATCCAAAAATTCTAAATGCAGTTGCTCTTTCAAGCAGTAAAACTCTGAAAGCATTAAAGGGTATTGGAGTAAAACCCATGTATTTTGATAGAGTCCTCAAGCAGAACAATGCAAAGTCTGGCTCCTCACTATAGTGCTTGTGAATAACACAAAAAGTGTCTGGGTTCAACTTTGGAAGATAGTGGATAATAGAATGAATATCCACCTTTGCTTTTCCTTTCTCTTCTAAGGCTTTTCTTGTTCCCTTGCCCCTGCCAAGGTAATTGTCTTCATCCAATAAAGTTAACTGTGATAAAAATGAAAAACATGGTTAGATGAAGTGCAAGCACACTTTAGGAAACAGGTGAAGTAACTTGAAACTATTAGAAAGAAAAGCAAGAGACACGACTAATGCAAGCGATAAGGGTCTTCAGAGAAATTCAGACAGTCATTATCGCTTGCATCGATCGTCATCAATATCTATTTGCAAACTGCCTAGAAACATCTAATGTTTGATAAATGAGGGGAATTCCCACAAGCAAGACATGTATTATCATTGCTGCATGCAACTCCTAGACACGACCGATACAAGCGATAAGGCCCAGCGGAAAATATCCGATGGGCCTAATCGCTTGCATCGGTCGTGATCCATTTCTGACACTTCGAATGGAGAACTTGGACAAATCTGATACAAGAAAGAGATTTTGCATTGGTCCCATCTCATATCCTTAACCTAAATTTCTTGAGAATATAGTTAACTGTATACCTTAACGTCATCTTCCTCAAGTCCAAACACGACCGATGCAAGCGATGAGGCCCGACGGAAAATATCTGATGGGCCTTGTCGCTTGCATCGGTCATGATCGACTTCTGACACTTCTAATGGAGAACTTGGACAAACTGACACAAGATAGAGATTTTGCATCAAGCCCATCTCATCTCCTTTGCCTTTAAATCATGAGAATATATTTTACTACATACTTGACCTCATCTTCCTCTTCAAGTCCGAACACGACCGATACAAGCGATAAGGCCCAACGGAGATTATCCGTTAGGTTGTATCGCTTGCATCGGTCGTGGTCATTTTCTCACTTAAAAATGGAGATCTCAGACAAAAACTTTAATTGATAGAATATATCAAACAACATACCTTGACCTCATCTTCCTCCTCAATGAGCTCTTTTGAGTCAATACAAATTGTTGCTTTGTCCTCAGCGACATCCAAGAATGAATAGCCGCGTCCAAACGAGTATATTCCAAGTTGCTTCTGATGCTCATCAAACTCTTCATCAGCAAGTTTTGGCTTCTCTGAGATAGCTTTCTCAAAGCATTTTGAAAGAGCTTGTGATGAATCTTTGAATTCTTCATTAGACAAATCCAAATCAAGATGCAAAAATTCCTCTCTTCTTTCTCCTTTCTTATTGATGAATCTCCTTGCAACTTCTTCTGCCTCAGCTATAGTTGCAAGACAGTAGTCCTCCCTTAGATTGAAAAGTTCCTGAATGTAAAATAGAGGTATGAAGTCTTTCCCAGAGATAAAGTAAAAAGGTAGATTTGGGAGAAGTAGGGACTTCTCAGACACTTGAACTTCTTCAGTTGGCTCCCTTATTGCAGTCTCTGCTTTAAAAGTGGCCACATCAAAATCTTTGACCTGCTCTTCTTCTGCTTGGAGATTGATCTCCTCAACAATCTCCATGACACCTTTCATAGTTTTTGAGCTAGCCTCAAGTGCCAGCTCTAAGCAAGGCTCGTCTTCATCATGAACATTTTCCTCCCTTTCAACTAAGATATGATCAAGCCATATCAAGAAAGCAATGTTTAAAGGGAGCAAGCAGCAGTCCTTTTCATGCTCTAGGCATAAATCAAGCTTCCCTGGCAAAGGGGATATCCTTTTGCATTTTCTTGTGATTTTAGCCCTATCTATTGGATCCTTCCCAAAGATGTGAGGATGGACATAGGTTTTCTGAGAAATAGAAAGGATCCTCCCATTGACCAACCCCAAGAAAATCTCCCACTCATCCTTAAGAAAACTTTTCGAGTTCTCTAAGAGTTTTTCAAAATCAATTTCGGGGTTGAATATGATCATTGCATCAGGAAAATAATCTACACTTAAACCCTCTTGAACCATGAAATCAAGAAGTTTCTCTGATGGAGAGACACTAAGGATCTCATTCATTCCCTCCATCTAAGCTGCAGCTTCTCTTGTATGTCTATTAGGAGAACACAACCGATGCAAGCGACTAGAGCGAGTCAACGTAGGTCAAACGGCGAAAATCGCTTGTATCGGTCGTGTCAGCGACGAAAGAAAAATACACATGTAGGTGAGACAAATTCTCTGAAGGTTGAAAGTTTGAGTTTGTGAAGAAATAGGTATTTATAGGGGAGGAGGGAAGAAACGGTCGAATGAGGTGGACCAATCACAGAGTGCCACGTGGCAAAGTGTACGTTGCCCGATGCAACGGATAGATGACATGGATCAATCAAATCATGCCACGTGGAAAAAGACATTGGAATTCGCAACGGGTATCTGATGTGGACCAATCAGGGCATGCCACATGGCACAACTGTCAACTCAGTTTTGGGACCTATTTAAGCTTCCCTATTCATTTGCTTCATTTTTTTTTTGTCAACACTTGCGAAGCGTGGAGGTTCCATTGCCACCAAGTTTTTTGGATACTTCACAATTTCTATAGAGAGCGCTCTCTCCGTAAGGTAATGTGGACACGACCGATGCAAGCGATTAGGGACATCCGAGATTTTTGGATAACCCTAATCACTTGGATGTTTTTTAAATAGCATCGAGTCCTTGATCATACCTTGCAAATTTTGGTTTCTTTTGTGTTGCTTGAGTATAACGCATTGTTACCTTTATTTTAACTTCTATTTATTGAAATATGATGATGAATTCAGGGACTACCGATGCAAGCGATGAGTGACATACGGGCATTTACGGATGACTCTTATCGCTTGGATCGGTCGTGTCTCTAGTGAGACAAGTTCTCTGAAGGTTGAAAGTTTGAGTTTGTGAAGGAAGTAGCTTTCTATAGGCGAGGAGGGAAGAAACAATCGAATGAGGTGGACCAATCATAGAGTGCCATGTGGTAAAGTGTACGTTCCCCGATGCAATGGATAGATGATGTGGATCAATCAAATCATGCCATGTGGCAAAAGATGTTGGAATTTGCAACGGGTATCTGACGTGGACCAATCGAGGCATGCCATGTGGCACAATGATCAACTCAGTTTTGGGACCTATTTAAGCTTCCCTATTCATTTCCTTCATTTTTTCTGTCAACACTTGCCAAGCGTCGAGGTTCCATTCCCACCACGTTTTTAGGCTACTTCACAATTTCTATAGAGAGCGCTCTCTATGTAAGGTAATGTGGACACGACCGATGCAAGCGATTAGGGACATCCGAGATTTTGGTTTCCTTTGCTATGCTTGAGTATAACGCATTGTTACCTTTATTTTAACTACTATTTATTGAAATATGATGATGAATTCAGGGACGACCGATGCAAGCGATGAGGGACGTCTGGGCATTTACGAATAACTCTTATCGCTTGGATCGGTCGTGTCTCTTAGAGTGGAACGAGTCATTGATTATAGTTTTCCAATTATCTTTTTCTTAGTGGTAATTGAGTATTTTGCATTGTAAGATATATTTTATTGATATTTGATGATAAATTTAAAGACGACCGATGCAAGCGATCAGGGACATCCGAGCATTTCCGGATGACTGCTATCGCTTGCATCAGTCATGCCTCTGATAGTGGAAAGAGTCATTCATTATAGTTTTCCAATTATCTTTTTCTTAGTGATAATTGAGTATTTTGAATTGTAAGATATATTTCATTGATATTTGATGATAAATTTGAAGATGACCGATGCAAGCGATCAGGGACATCCGCGCATTTCTGGATGACTGCTATCGCTTGCATCGGTCGTGCCTCTGATAGTGGAAAGAGTCATTGATTATAGTTTTCCAATTATCTTTTTCTTAGTGATAATTGAGTATTTTGCATTGTAAGATATTATTTATTGATATTTGATGATTAATTTAAAGACGACCGATGCAAGCGATCAGGGACATCCGGGCATTTCCGGATGACTGTTATCGCTTGCATCGGTTGTGCCTCTGATAGTGGAAAGAGTCATTGATCATAGGTTTTTGAGAGTAAGTTTTGACAGTGGAAAGAGTCAGTGATCATAGTTTTTTTAGAGTAATATTCCACTTTTCCTAATTCCTTGCCTAAAGACTGATTTTTTGCAGAGTATGGCTAGAACCAAAAAGACAGCAAGGAAGTTGTACCCTGAGGGTCAGGACAAAAATGCCCAAGGGGAAAATATCCAGGAGCAAAATTCCCAGAAGGTTCAAGCCAATGTGCCAAACAAGCCTTCAAAAAAAAGGGTCAAGTACCATGTAAAGTCCTTGAGGGAAATTAGAAGAGCTCAAAAGTCTGTGGGATTGTTGATCCCAAGACTTCCATTTATGAGAGTTGTCAAGCAGATCTCAGCCAACCTCTGTTCTTTGATGAAGACCTCATCCTTTGTCAATGTGAGGTGGCAAACTCAAGCACTGCTATGCCTGCAAGAAGCTGCAGAGGACTTTGCTTTTGATTTTATGAATGATGCCTACTTATGTGCTGCTCATTCTCATAGGGTAACACTAATGGCGAAGGATTATGTTATTGTTTCAAGAATAAGATATAAGTTTGATAAAGCTCTGGTTCCTATTGATCACCACGATAAAAAATTCTTCGATATTTTAAATATACCTCCAGCTCGAGCACCTAAAACAACAGTTGTCATTGAAGAGATCAACGCTCAAGTCACTCATGATCATGAAACTAGAACTGCAGCAAATAGTGAGGAGGAGAGGAAGAAGCAGGGATTATTTACAGAGGAAAGTGCCATCTTAACCCAGATTCAAAAGTTACAGAAAGCAAATAAAGAGCTCCTCAAGAAAGGAGATGGGCAGGTAATAGTTAATGTTGCAATGCCATGGCAAAATGAATTGTTTCTTGACATTAGACCTGAAGACAACAAAATGTTGAGGGAGCTTCATGTTGAAATATCAGATAGTGTGGTCAACATTTCACTCAGGTATATCTAGAGACCTTAAAATGCTTTTGTTTTGCATAATTTCCTAGTTCCTTAACTGCATTTTTATTTCTTGATTTGTAGGGTTCTTCTTCAACAATGTGAGGAAGCGGTTCAAAGAAAAGTATTTATTTTAGATCCTCTGGTGACACAGTGTTTTTTGCATAAACATGGAGATGCCAAGTCCTTTCTACAAGATTTTACAGAAGAAGTAGAATGTGTTATTTACCCATATATTGAAAAGTAAGTATTCATCTTCATTTTGGAAACATATTTGTTTCATTTAAGAAAGTATATTTACATGCAACTCATTGACAGGGGCCATTGGAGTTTGATTATTGTGGACTTCAATGCATATCAAGCTCTTTTCCTCAATTCTCTTCCATCACAGCATGGGAATTGCAAAGTGTAAGTTACTATACATTTTGTTGTTCTCCATTTTAAAGCCATGCCATCCGTTTTGATTTTCACTTTACAATGCAGTGCTGCAAAGCTTCTCAAGATGCATATTGATCAGAATTTTCCAGGAATAGCTAAAATGAATGAACAAAAGCAATTTGGATACAGCCAAATTTATGTGCCATTGCAGAGAGACTCAACATCATGTGGCTGGAGAGTGATTACAAATGCTGTAAGATTCTTGGAAAGAAGGTTCCACAGTCCTGAATTGAATTTATCAGACTACCCAGATGCATGGATCATCTTGATCAGAGAGAGCAATAAATAGTATCATGAAACATGCAATCTGCCCATATGATCCAGACTCACCTCCACCCCCTCCACCTGATAAAAAACAATTTGAAGATAAAAAGAAAGGGCTTCCTCTTCACTCACCACTAAAGCATGGGAACAACATAAAGAGTCAAGCTGAAAGCTCCAAAAAGGGACAGAAGCAACAGAGAAAGCAAGGCTCTAAAAAGGATAGAAAGGGTTAAATCAATTTTTGAGTCTTAGATTGAAATCAATTGTAAAACCAACCAAGGTTGGAAGATTTATTTATGTACAAATTGTATGTAGTTATGCCAATCTTCATCTGGAAGATGGTCACAGTTGTATTGAACCTCTTGAGAGTTTAACAAAAGTTCATTGGATGGTCCAATTAAGTTTATTAATGTCACAATTATGAATGCATTGTGGGTTTCTTACTTCATTCCTGTTGGAAAGTGTCTAAATTGGAGAAGTTACAGAAGGACATAAAGAATTAAGAGGACACGACCGATACAAGCGATATGAGGAATCGGAGAATCTTGGATTGCCCCTATCGCTTGCATCGGTCGTATTATCCATTTCATCCCTGTTGCTAGTTTTTATACTCGTGATTCAAATCTTTACGCAAGGTCACTTCTTGAAGTCTCTCGCGGTAGTTTGCTAACACGACCGATGTAAGCGATAAGGGCCAACCGACAATTTCAGATTGCACTAGTCGCTTGCATCGATCGTCTTCACTTATCTCGTCTCCTCTGCTTTATGCCTTAAGACATGCTCTTCTAATATTGAAATACCAAACCTTGGATTGGAATTTACACCAAGTTCTCCACACTCTCTTATATTACTTGTTATGTGTACCATGATAATTTCTCTTGCATTACTTGAGGATAGAAAAGTTGGATAGAATCAAATTATTTAACTGAGACTAGTGTGCACCTTTGATAGACTATAATTATTAAATTGAAATTAGATATTGAATTCTAGATGTCTTCTTCATCTAGAATTAACTTATGCAAGTTCTGGTATAATTATTTCTTAGTCATCAATTCACTCCTGCAAAAAAAAATCAATGGAAATATGAAATTAAGGACCTAAAAAATATCTAAGACATTTAAAATTAATAATTTAACACATTGTTTGTAACCATCCTGCCAAGAAAATTCAATGGAACTATCAATAGAAGCTTCTATTAGATGAAGATACATTATGTAAGAATGTCAGGGTTAACTTGTTACAATCTTAAAGGTTGGAACTTAATCACCCTTGGTGGTAGGCAGCTTATGCAAGATAATGATTTCTCTGATCTAATGTTAACTATTGCATCATCAATTGAGAATCTACACTGAGATGATACCTCATCAAGGTATTCTAGAAGCTCCCTTACATTTCTAAGATTCCAATTTGCAGTGACAATTATTTTCCTTGATTGAAAATCTGGATGAATCAATAGTTCTAACTCAAATTCTGGACAGCTCTCCTCTGAGTCCAAGGCTATCCAAAGTCCAAGCTTTTTTTTCCACGTTCTATAGTCATATCCTAGAACCAGAGATTGTCGACATATCTGATATGAGATTGAAAGAGAATTGGGACTAACTTTACATAAAATAATGTCACCTAGCTTTTGAACTTCTTTGCTATCCCATTCCCTACCTAAAACATCATCAATCTCTGAAATAGGGACTCTCCTATTCAACCACATTGTTTTTGTTTTCTGTAATAACATGTTTTTAAAGCATGCTACAAAGAAATGAATAGGCAAAAACCATTGAATCTTTTTCCTTCTTGAAATTCGGCCTGCTGACATTGCCTTCTGGATGTCAAATTTAATTTTGCAGAGAAAACTTGAAACTGTTGAATGATCAGGAGCATCCCAATCTAATGAAGAGATGCAAGGACTAGGTACGTGTACAAGAATTCCATAAGAACTCCTCCCTAACGACACTTGATAATCTGCATAATGGACAAATAACTCTATGCTATTGAAAAATTGAACAGATTTCTCTGCATACATGAGTTCTGCATATTCCTTATGAAGAACTCTGAATGTTCCTGTTAAACATTCAACAGGTTGCCATTCCACAATATTGGAAGGAAAGATATCTGCAGTACAAAAACATATGTTTCATTATACAAAATCAACTGGAATGATAGAAGAGCATTGTCAAACTTCACTTACAGTACGAAGGGAATTGCAGATGATTTTCTAGAACAAGATCCTTAGCGGTGTACACATGATGTACTCGTGCAAACCAACCGCACCTCTTCAATTTGAAACTGAGAATACGTCCCTTCCAATGGTTTCTTGTGTTGACATAATCTCATAGACCCATCTTTCTTTTTAACTAGGAGCATTGGTGATGCCCAAGGTGAGCTATAGGTTTAATGAAGCCTTTATCTAAATAATCCTACAACTACTTCTCAACCTCCTCATGCAGAGAAACACTGAGCCTATAAGGTGGTCTGCAAATAGGGTTAGTGTTAGTAACAACCTCTATGGCATGATCAATGTCCCCTCTCTCAGGTGGTAGCCCTCTAGGTAAGTTAGTGGGAAAAACATCTCTATACTCAAACATAAGATCCTTAAAACGCTTAACCACACACTCTTGCAAAAAAGAATAGTAGAAATTCTTGTTCATATTTACATTCCTAGCATGAAAATATACATCAGATGAGCTGTCTGTACAATGCTTCATATCATGACTATACAATAAAAACATGTCCTGTACATGCTAAGAATAACAAAGACTATACAACTCTAGTGATGAGATGAGATGTGCAATAGGTGTTGGGGATGTAAGGGTCATGTGACCTTACCCCCATATTCATATATATACGTCATATATAGAGTATTGCCTCAAGAGAGATCATTATGTGGGTTTCGAGGCTCCCACGCATGTCCGCGCGTCGTTCCTCTCTTCTCTCTCCCTCCATCTCCTCCTTCCTCCTCTTGTTCTGCACACCAAAGCCCTTCATTGGTATCAGAGCATGCTGAAGGCTGGTGTGCAAGAAGCTTCAATGGAAGCTTAGGTGAGAAGAGGTAAAAGTGCAGGTCGGCATCTCTTGACAGTTGTTCAGTATTGCGGTCATAACTCGAGCTACAAAGCTCAGATTGATGCGTTTTAAAGTTCTGTGCATAGCTAATACAGAGAGCTACAACTTCGCAGAAGGACGCAGAACCTGGTTCCGACTTTTGAAGTGCCGAAAATTCAAAAAACGCAGAGAATTGTAGAAGGCAAATCTACATTGAGTAGGACAGCAGGTCGGTTTTTTGTCATAACTTGAGTTCTATAGCTCGGAATGCGATGATTCAACTTGCTGCTCGTAGCCTGGAAAGATACCTACAATTATGTGTTAGAACTCAGATCCAGATTCTGAGTTTTAGGTTGCCGAAATTGCAGAATACAGAGCAGTACTGTTGCAAGTGAAAGTGAAATTGACAGCAGGTTCTTGTTTTGAGCATATCTTGAGCTACGCACCTCCGATTGAGATGTTCTTTATCTCGTTACGTAGCCAAGAGTTACATCTTGAAGTTTTTTGAAGAGCAAAAGTTCAGATTCAGAGGTTATCACCTCTGAAACAGAAAAACACAGAGCAGTACAGTTTTGCCCAAACAATCGTAATTGCACTTGGAGGTTGAATTTGCTTTGGAACTTCTTCGAGAGAGAATTTTTGGTGTGCAAGCTCTTATTTTTTAGAGCTTCAAGGCATTGTACATGTATGATCACTGTGGTAGCTCCTCCATATGAGAGTAGAGCATGATCTTGTCACGTGTTTGGCATGTAAGATGACATTGTGGTATACTCTTTTTTGAGGTTTATGTCATCATGAGTTTGATCATGGATGTATAGTGGCATTGTGGTCTATATCTTGCTTATGCCACTTGGTTATGGATTTACTTGACGGTTGCACATACTTTTATGAGAGTTGATTTTGGATCTTGTTTGGTACTTGTATCTTTTGTTTTCTTTGTAGGTACATGATCTAGATTGGAGCCTCAGTTACACATTTGTTTGTCACCATTATTAGAATTTGGTCATTGATTGATATCTATTTGCCAGTGTGATTCTTGGCATATATGGATGGTGATTCCCACATGGTTATTTTGGTTCTAGAGTCCATTTTGCAGAGGAGATGGTGCCGAAATTTCACCGGCTTTTATGCTAGAAAGGAGCTCTAGTGGATCTTGAAGCTTGTGTGATAGCTTTGGATCATTGATTATCTCCATTCATTTGGACTTGGTCACAGGTTATTTGTGATAGGTTTGACCATCTTGCAGGATTCATTCTTGAGTGGGAGGTGCATCACCATTGTATTATTGTGTATTGCCATTAGTTTTTTGGCACATGTAGTTGCCATTATCTTCTTGATATGATTAGTGACAAGTGGTGACAGATTACTTATTGTTCTTTCATTATTGGTTATCTTGTTTGATTGCTCAGTTTACAGGGGATACTCTGTCAAAATTTTCCCAGGATTCTTTCATATCTACTTGGTCACTTTGGAGAGTTGGTGAGCAGGACTTATGCTCATGGTTTTATGTGCATGCTAGATGCATGGTTATGGATAAGTGGTTCACATGGTTCCTTCTCCATCGAGGCATTTGTGATGTGAGTTATGCATATGGATATGCATGCGTGATCCTATTCAGTATAGAGTATTGTTTTTAGTCTCTTGTTACAGTTTTGGTCTCTTAGATTGCCAGCATGGTGTCTTCTTGGTTTGATGGCACTGACTTTCCGAGATGGAAAGCTCAGATGTGGTATACATTGGTTCGTGCAGGGTTACACATGTATGTGCATAGAGATGCACAGAGGCCTTGTGACATGCCCGACCACGTATGGATGGATATGGATGCATTAGCCAACTCCACTATCCGATTACAGCTTGTGGATTCTATATATGAGTCTGTTATGTATGAGGAGACGAGTAGTGCATTATGGCAGAGACTACATGATATGTATGCGAGTCCATTGACTCATGTGAGACATAGATCACATCGACGACTTCGATGTTGGCATTGTGGTCATGAGGGCCATATTCGACGACGTGGCTTCAGGCGGATGCAACGATGATGTCAGAGATATGCACGTGATGTAGGTCAGGTAGTGATTTTAGGAGATTCTATGGCAGTTGATTATGCTAGTGATGGTGATATCACTTTCTCCTATGGTTCATCTTTGGATTCCTCTTATTCATTGGATGGCACACATATGGCTTGGTTGCTTGATGCATTAGCCAGTTTTCATGTTACTCCATATCGTGAGTGGTTTTATCGATTCTCAGGTGAGAGTCGTGGATGTGTGCAGTTTCCTGATGGTACGATATATGATATTGAGGGTGCAGGAGATGTATGTCTTATGCTACCTAGTGGAGCATCACTTATGCTCAGACATGTACGCTATGTGCCTTCATTCCCTATGAGCTTGATTTCAGTTAGCCAGTTACAAGAGAGCAGATGCTATGCATTCCTTGGTGAGCATCATTTTCAGTTGCAGTTGGCAGCTTATGCTTGTTAGAGGTGCCATGATTGGGCACATGTATCCACTGCAGGTACTTCATGTGAGAGACAGTCTCATCTCAGTGGGAGTTTAGCCTTATGTGCGATGTGAGACTCGTCATGTCTCATTCTATCTACCTATAGATAGGTCTATGGACATTCTTGATGCACATGTATGGCAGGATTCAGATGCTCAGATGGATGCACATGTAGAGCATGTTTTGGATGCTCATGATGCTTATATAGAGCATGGTTTGGTTGATCATATGGATGCTCATATGGAGCATACTTTGGATGATCAGTTGGATGCTTTAGCGCATGATGTGGATGCTCATGTAGAGCATTGTGACGATACTCAGTTAGAGTTTGATCATCAGTTTGACCTTGGTGTTGATGTTGTGCAGTTAGCTCATGTGGAGCATGATGATATACTTAGTGTGGTAGAGCAGGATAGCTCTTATGATACACAGCGTATACCAGAGCATATTAGCTCTTAGGATGCACAGCTAAACACATCCTTGGTTGATAGGATGATTGATCTAGATATTGATGAGTCATCTATCATGCAGTCATTCTTGGATTCGCTCATGCTAGATGTTGACACAGATATGCGAGGACCTGTTGGTCTTGATGATGGTGCTTTGGATGCCTTGGATACAGGCATGGCTGGCATACTTAGGCTAGCCAGGATAGCAAAGGTTTTGTCAGCATTCGAGAGTCTGATGTATGAGTTGTTATGCTCGAGACCAGACATTGCAGTTGCTATTCGAGCATTTGCACTTGGAGTTGTCAGTCGTTCGATGATTGACACAGGCATAGAGCGAGTGGGAGCTTTGGAGGAACTTCATGAGTTCTTGCATCAGTCATATGTGAGCTCGACTCTTATCGATATGAGTCTAGAGCAGTTTGAGGTGCATGGATACACCTTGTTCGAGGCGGTTGGTGTAGGCTGATCTGGTATGGGTTGAGATCCGGACTCTTCCTGTACATTATTGTATAGTCCTACATCATTCTTTGTATATGTTACCACTTATGGTCACATTGACCCTTAAGTGGGAGATTGTTGGGGATGTAAGGGTCATGTGACCTTACCCCCATATTCATATATATACATCATATATAGAGTATTGCCTCAAGAGAGATCATTATGTGGGTTTCGAGGCTCCCACGCATGTCCACGCGTCGTTCCTCTCTTCTCTCTCCCTCCATCTCCTCCTTCCTCCTCTTGTTCTGCACACCAAAGCCCTTCACTAGGTACATCTCTCTCTCCCTGAAAACAGACTTTACTTCCATTCTTTTCAAATTCGAGTGTGTTGTTTTAATAGCTGTGTTTAAGTGTATCTCTCAACCCCCATAGCCACTCTCTTCCTAAGACTAGATATGTCCTCTCCATATTCATAATTTAGAAGTCCATATAATCTGTATAATCCTGCATTTTGACTTCCAAATTGGATACCATAGTATCCCATATTCTTTTATCTTGCCCTTGTATCATAGATACAATGTATTCATGTGCACTAGGCTGCTGGGGAATCTTTAATTTCTTGAATGGTAGAGTCATCTATCATGACCCGCACCCTAGTCCCATATACACTACCATGCAATTTGACTAGGTCATGTGGTCCAAACTATTGTGACCACAATGACTGAGTCAAACAACAGGTGTGTTCTATATCCTCGTGCATCACCTCCAGTCCCTTGCAGCTAGAGCTTCCATGAATAGGAAGGGTCTGCACTAGGTGGACCATCTTTTTGCCCTTTTCTGGGGCCATACTAGACTCTGGTCCCTTCTTCTTTTCTTCCTCCTTCTTGAGTGGACAGTTCCACTATGAATGGCTAGGAGATAGGCATCTAAAACACAGATTCTCTCTTTTGGCCCTCTCAAACTGATCTGTGGATAAAAACTTTGTTTTTCCCAAAAGGAAACTTCTTCTTGAATTTAGTCGTACTAAGAGGCTTGAGGGGCTGATCCGTCTCCATAGGAGTATACTGAGGATGGTTATGGTCCTCATAGATCTGTATTTGATCGCCTCGTCAAACATATTAGGTGCATTCGTTTTGACTTCCCTCTTTATGGCTATCCAAGCCCCTAACAACTCTAGTCTTCTAGAAATCATCTAAGCCCTTAAGTTTCAAAATGATCTCTCTATAGTGGGATAGGTAGACCAAAAGAGGCCTACCTCTCTGAGTAATCATATCCCACTCATCCCAATTCCTCTCTTCCTCATTCTAAGGAAGAAACTCTTTAAGAAAAAGAGTCTCAAACTGAGTCCGGTCAGTACGGATAGAGTTCGCCTCCTTAAGACTCATCCACCACTTATAAGCACGCGGGCAGAGGGAGAGACTTGCCTCTAGCACACGGTACTTGTTGGAGTTAGACGTCTGCGGAAGCACGCGAACAGCACAAGGAAGAAGAAGAAGCTTGGAGCACAACACACCCGACTGAATGTATTACTAGAGAATGTACAAAGATAAGTAGCCCATTAGGGCAATAGGCGTATATACAAGCCGGGGGAAAAAACCTCCTAAAGAGGGAAAAAAGTGCCCCGGCGGTCCTAGAGTGTTCACACACATCACTACCTAAATATATCAACAAATCCCCCCTGGGAGTGATGCGGTGAACAAGGAGCTGGCACTCATGTATAAGGAAGTGCCGAGCTATGTGGAAATCACTCCACAAAAGGAAGTAAGCCCAAAGCTTTGCGGAAAGCTTCAAACTTCTCCCTAGGCAGAGCCTTCGTGAAAAGGTCTGCAATGTTCTCCTGCGTGGGCACATATGCCAAGCTGATCTCCCCAGCAGAGAACCTCTCCCTGACATAGTGATAATGCACCTCAATGTGCTTAGTGCGAGCATGGAACACAGGGTTCCTCGCAACTGCCAATGCGCTCTGACTGTCAGTGAAGATGGTGGTGGCAGAAGACTGGCCAACACCCAAATCAGCCATAAGGCGTCTGAGCCACACACACTCAACAGTCGCTGTGAAAGCTGCCCTATACTCAGCCTCACAACTGGAAGTGGCCACAGTAGGCTGCTTCTTGCTCAACCAAGATATACATGAGCTACCAAGCATGAAGCAAAAACCACTTGTGGACACACGAGTGTCATAGCAACCAGCCCAATCTGAGTCAGAAAAAGCATGCAAATCTGGCGGTAGTGATCCCCCCTTGGGATAAAACAACCCAAGTAGCCGAGTACCACTCAAGTAGCGAAAGATGCGCTTAACCGCTTTCCAATGCGTGACTCCTGGGCAATGCATGAACCTGCTCATCTGTGAGACAGCAAACTGAATATCTGGCCGAGTAATGCATAAGTAAATCAAGCATCCAACAGCCTGCTGATAGAGAACAGCATCAAATGCATCTCCAGCATCATGAAGACTCAATCGTAAACCTGTCTCCATAGGAGTGGCAATAGGCTTACAGTCTTCAAGGCCAAAACGCTGCAATAATGTGTCAATATATTTTGTTTGACACAAAGCCATTCCACCATCAACGTGCATAAACTGAATGCCCAAATAGTGATGCAAATGCCCCAAATCAGACATCTCAAATGAGGCATGCAAATCAGCCTTAAAATCAGCAATATGTGTCTCAATAGGACCAGTGAGCAGCATGTCATCAACATAGACAACAATGATCAGAAGCACATCATTAGCACGCTTAACATATAAGGTGCTTTCAGTTGGACTGTTCTCAAAACCATGTGCAATCAGATAGGCATGTATCTTCTCATACCAAGCACGTGGTGCTTGCTTTAAACCATATAACGCCTTCTTTAACCTGCACATCTGGTTTTCATGCCCTTTCTGCACAAAGCCACGGGGCTGAAAAACATACACTTCTTCATGCAAGTCACCATTCAGAAATGCTGTTTTAATGTCCAACTGATGTACATTCCAACCATGATGGGCTGCAAGTGCACAAATGCTCCGAACAGTAGTCATACGGCATGTAGGTGCAAAGGTCTCATCAAAATCAATGCCTCTTTCCTGCGCATAACCCTTTGCAACAAGCCTAGCCTTATACCTGTCAACTGTACCATCAGGTTTACGCTTGAGCTTGTATACCCACTTAGTGCCAATGGCCTTCTTGCCAGGAGGCAAGTCACATAAAGACCATGTACCATTCTTCATTATAGCATCATATTCAGATTGCATAGCAGCCATCCAATTTTCTGAATTTTGTGCTTCATCAAAAGAAACAGGCTCATTCTCATCACAGAGACTAGATGCAGCCATAGCATAGCAATCTGATGCAAAGGAGGTACTATGAGAGCCTGAACGAGTACGATATGACAAAGGTGCATCTAATTTGCTGTCACGCAAAGTCTGCACCAGCCATTTTGGCATAGTTTTTGCCTGTTCAATATCAGCTCTCTCATCAACAAGTGCATCATGTAAATCTGCATCAGAAATGGAATGATCTGCATCATCATATGAAACCTGCAAAGGCTGAGAAGTTGCCTCATTAGGACCAGCGTTAGCCTGTCCACCTGTAAAAAGAGGCATCAAAGTATCATACATGTCTTTGGAGCTAACAGATGTCTCCTTAGTACATGAAAGCAATGGCTGAATAGCATCTTCCACAAAGACAACATCACGGCTAACCAGAATGCGTTTAGTCTGTGGATGATACAGACGATAGCCTTTACTTTCAGAACTGTACCCAACAAAAATACATTTTACTGCCTTATCATCCAATTTTCTGCGATGTTGTTCAGGCACTAATGCATATGCCAAACAACCAAAAACACGCAGATGAGCAACAGATGGCTTGCGGTCATGCCAAGCCTCATATGGAGTGATAGACTGCAACGCTTTGGTGGGACACCTGTTCAGTACATATGCTGCACACATGACAGCCTCAAGCCAGAAACTATGTGGTAAAGCCTGACTTTTGACCATGCACCTCGCCATCTCCATGAGTGACCTGTTCTTTCGTTCAGCAACTCCATTCTGTTGAGGTGTATACGGCACTGTACACTGGTGTTTTATCCCACGTTCAGCCAGAAATGCATTAAAATCTGAAGACATATATTCCCCCCCTCGATCAGAACGGAGGGTGCCCATTTTACATGCTGACAGATTTTCAGCCAAAACCAAAAACTGTTTGAAGCACATGAACACTTCGGACTTTGCTTTGAGTGGATATACCCATGCATGCCTGGAAAAATCATCAATGAAAGTCACGAAGTAAAGGTAATTTCCAAAAGAGGGTGTCTGCATAGGACCACAGACATCACTATGTACAAGCTGCAATTTCTGCATAGCCCGAACTGAACCATCTTTTGGAAAGGAAGAACGCTGCATTTTGCCCAAAATACAGCCTTCACAAACATGTTTTCCAGGTGCCTCAAGTTTGGGCAAAGAGGACACCATTTCAAATTTCTGCAGGCGTAACAAACTAGCAAAATTCAGATGACCAAAGCGTGCATGCCAAAGCTTTGCATCTGACATAGCCTGAGAATCATGAACTGCACATGCCGAATCATTCACAGATCTTTCATAGTCTATGAGCTTATACAGCCCACGACATAAAATTCCAGAAGCAATAATCACATCGCCATTTGAGAGATCATGGACTGTACACCTGTCATCAACAAATTTCACAACCAAGCCAATCTTGGCTAATGCAGAAACTGATAACAGATTCTTTTTGATCCCTGGCACAAATAAAGCATCTGACAAAGTGAAAGAACTACCATCAGCAGTAGTCAGAATGATCTTACCAACTCCCATAACAGGATAAGAGGAGTTATTGGCGCATGTGACAGTATTCCCTGTAGGAGCAGGCTCAAGTGAAGAGAAGAAACTGCGCTGCGAGGTAATATGTTTGGTCGCCCCACTGTCAAAGTACCAAACATCTGAGTCTACTGCAGACATGCACTGATCATGAGAAGATGGGTCAAAACTGCAGACAGTAGTAAACGCCCATTCTTCTTCCTGCACAAGATTTGCAGACTCTGTTTTTGGTGTAGAGGCCTCTGCAACAACCATTCCAGCCTCTTTCTTCTTTGCCTCTTTAGCAGCCAGTTTTGGACAGTTCTTTATAATATGATCATTTCCTTTACAGTACTTGCAGAACAATTTCTGCTTTTCTGATTTCTTTTCATCTTTATCCTGGTTCTTCGATTGTGCAGCATTTGCAGATTTCTGCTTACTAGTAGAAGAGCTCCATTTTCCTTTGCCCTTCTGACTAGCCAAGAAAGCTTGATCTGCAACACGCATAATGGACCTGTTCTGCCTGGACTGATCTTCCTGCAATAGAACAGAGACTAATTCCTCAAATGACAAGGCATTCGGATTGCCTTTCATCATCAACCGAAGAGTAGAGGCAAAACTCTGATATGAATCAGGAAGACCATTCAGAACGGTCTGCACAAGTGAGCTATCTGGTATAACCTCATCAGCAGAAATCAATTGTTCCTTCAGGTCTTTGATCTTTGTAAGAAAACTGTCCATAGAATCACCTTCATTCATGTGCTCACTCTCCAACTGTTTTCGGAGGTAAGCAACACGAGCCTCATTCCTAGCCTGGTACAAAGTGGTAAGTGTATCCCAAGCATCCTTTGCTGTTCTGCAAGAGCGAATGTGAGGAATAATGGCACGTTTGACAGACAAAGCTATCAATGCATGTGCCTGGGCATCTCTGCCATCCCAACGAATCTGCTCTGCAGTAGGTGCAACAGAAACAGCAGCACGAACAGGAATCTGCGGAATATCATCTTCGACACCATCTTCATCAGCTCCAACACCTGTATTTGCAGTACCTGTCGTTACAGGAGTAACAGGACGTCTTTCAACACCCTGCACAATGTTCCACAATCCTTTTGCAACCAGTACATGTCGCATCATATAAGCCCATAATGGGTAGTTGGTACCATCCAACTTATCCTCAACAGCCAACATACGGAATACATCACTGCTTTCAGCCATGGCCGGTGACTAAAATACCTTGATGCAGAAAATTGACTGTATCTAAAAAAGTTGAACGGAACTGCCCAAACGAGTTCTGCTAGACCTGTAGCAGACTTCGAGACGCTTAAACTTGCAAACAGAAACTGGTATATACCTTTGGCACAAAAGGACGAAATAGCCTGCACAAGCACTGCGATAGTGCGTTCGGAGGCCGAAACGAGCTCAGATCGCGATTTCGGCACCACAGAGCGAAGCAGTTTTGATCTCGGAAACACCGTGAGTATGCTCACAAAATTTTGTGCGAATCTGAGACTGCAAACGGAGGAGTGTCGACGGCGCCCTAGAAGAAGCAACGACCTGCTCTGATACCAATTGTTGGAGTTAGACGTCTGCGGAAGCACGCGAACAGCACAAGGAAGAAGAAGAAGCTTGGAGCACAACACACCCGACTGAATGTATTACTAGAGAATGTACAAAGATAAGTAGCCCATTAGGGCAATAGGCGTATATACAAGCCGGGGGAAAAAACCTCCTAAAGAGGGAAAAAAGTGCCCCGGCGGTCCTAGAGTGTTCACACACATCACTACCTAAATATATCAACAGTACTCAGGTGGGGTGCCCTTCAATTGATGCAAATCATGCCACTTTTGTAAAAAAGTGTAAATTGCATCCTTGTTCCTGTCTCGGTCATCCCCCGTAAAGGTAGGTGGCTTCAAGTCTTTTAGTAGGGGAGCTTCCCTAGAGCTCTCTCCTTCGTGTTTACTAGGAAGAGAAGTATCTTTTCTAGTAATCTCTAGAGGAATAGGAGGAGTCTCTCTTTCCTTCCTAGCTAGGAAAGAGGTGACACTAGTCTCAAGTGAGATCATTTGAGACTTAAGCTGCTGTATGAGAGATGTGATGCTACCAAGATCTTTCTCTAATTTAAGGGTTTTCTCTTTAAAGTCTATGAATTGGTGACGAGTGACAAGTTCATCTAAAAGTTCCTCGTAAGTATACTCTTCCTGTGAAGGCTCTTTCTCTTCTAGGTTCTCTTCTATTTCTTGCCTAATTCTACTTCTTCCATTCTAGAATCAGGATCCTCTAGTTGCTCTTTAGATGGAGAAGTGTTTTCAACTACTTGTTTGCCTTTAGATTCCATGTTTTGTTTCCCTTCCCCCATTTGCTAACTAGGGTGTATGAAAATGAATTGAAGTAAAGGTCAAATATGCAAGAAGGAGAGAAATATATCACAAGAGCAATTCCTTGTTACAAAGTGGAGCTGCGGAAGCGGAATCCACATAATCCTTGAAGCTTTAGATCACTGATTTTGAATCCTCGCCAGGACCAAACAAAAATTGGAAATGTTCGCTTGGTCTGGGGAGGTTCTAAACACCATAAACCATCCAAAACATCTCCAAAAGCACATGGGAATAGCCCCAACCGGGAAAACTGAGTGAAACTCAGAAACTTCAAAGATTCGACAATCCTTGCCAGTCCAAGAATTGCAGCCAGCACCTGTACTTCAAGAATTTGAGACTATCGCAAGTGAAAAAAGTAGATTTGGGCTCCGGATGATGAAAAACTAGGCCCAAGAGTGGCCACCTAGTTCCTGCTGAAGCGCTGGTATTACATGTATTCATCAATATTTTGCCCAAATTCTTGATCCATGGCCTCACTTTTGTACTCTAAAGTTCCAAGAAAATTTTGAAAATTTACCTCCTTGCTTAGCTTGAGTTCACTATCACAAGGAAAAAACACTTGGACTCTCGATGGAGGGGACTTTTATCCCACATATGGGCACAATAGTCGATGAACCGCCTATATAACCAAGAGCTTTAGAGAGGTTCTTACATCCTAGAGTGGGGAAGGAGGAGCAAACACCTTGTCGGCTGGTGCACCTGCCTGTGTGAATGGTTGGCTCTATCGCCTGTCGCAGTGTCAACTCTGTTGTCACCCGTCCCTATCATGCATGCGTGACTCTGTTAACAAGTTGACCGTTACAGCTCGGAAACCAATGTCGCGGTCCGATGAGCTCCCCAGTTTTTTGTCATCTTCTCTGCAGTTGTATCGAGAACACCTACTCAACACACAGCGCTCACGGAGATCGAAGACTTGTCCTACCGCCCAGCCGTGCGGACAGTTCCTTTATTACTCTCTCTCTCTCTCCTACTTACCCAATATGGGTCATAGTCAAAGCTCCTCATATGAGTGCCACCTGGCACTCATCTGAGTATCATACTTTATATGAATAAGAGGAGGGTCTCACCTCTAAAACCTATTCATATATGATACTCCATGTGACATACATCTTTCCTTCTAAATCTTCTAAAGTCTCTTCCAATTAACTTGATATGGAAGTATGAGTAGTTTGGGGAGGCACAAGCACGCATGTAGACTCTTTAGGCATGAAAAATAGAGGTGACCTAAGTCTTGTATTCCACTAGTACAATGCTTACACTATAAGAAGTCTACCACAAAATGTCTTTTCATGGACGTTAGTCCAAAACCTAATCTTGAAAATTCACGATGTAAGGACAGCTTTTTGTTATCAATAAACAAGTGCTAGAGATCCTTGAGCTTGAATTCCGATTTGATCCAATACCAGGCTAAACATCAATTCTCGTAAAGTTAAGTGTTATAAAATAGATTTCCTTAGATTCTAGATGTCTTCTCTATTTTTTTGCCATTATGCCACCTCATGCCTACCACCTTGGTGGTGGAACCATTGCATTGTATTTAAGCACATTGATCCATTCCACAAAGTTGATTTTGAAGATTCTTGCTTTTAAGAGACAAAATGAAGGGTTCAGATAAAGTTTTCGGACATTTTTACAAACCTTTGATAATGATCTACTACAAATTATTGATACGCATACACAAATCTCTCTCTCTCTCTCTCTCTCTCTCTCTCTCTCTATATATATATATATATATATATATATATATATATATATATATATATATATATATATATATGTGTGTGTGTGTGTGTGTGTGTTTGTGTGTGTGTTTGTTGGTTTGCACGATGTCATGGCTAGAAACATGTATGAGAAAACAGGCAGGAGAAAAACGCGGAAGCGCTTCTTTCTATAATTATTACATTCAATTTTAATTTTTGTGTCTTTTTAAAGTGCATTAAACGCCGAATTTCGCACTGATTTTATGGAGCCAAGGAAGTGCTCATATTTTCCACTTGTGATCTTAGCTTTTGTATATAGTAATTTTGTACGAAGGAGAGAGTACAATTTAACAAGCTCCGGTTATATCTTTTTTTCCCTAGAGTGGTTATAACTGTGTTTGTGATTTCAGGTGACCCTTTACTATCTTCAGCCACACTAATCACATGCATCTAGAACCGAAAAAGTCCCCTTTATAAAAATCACAGCTTGCGCGACTCGTCTTACAGTATTCGCTGATGTAAAGAAAAGAGAAATGAAAAAAAAGCATAAATTATCCCATTATATTGAATGCTTTGATCTACAAAGGATGATGTTGTCAATTCTTTGTACTCGATGGAAAGTGATTATAATTCAGCTTTTTGCTTTCCCTCACGTCGGTTTTAGGTTCAGCTTTATAAGCTTTCGTGTTTGTGTTTGGCGACAAATGATTGTTTGTCCATAAACCGTACTACCTTTACCAATTGGAGCGATAAAGAGCAAGATATCAAGCACCATGAAGGGATTTCAAATTTGAACTTCAAACCCCCCTTCAAAACACTCATAATCCACCTATCACATTTACTTGTGATAAAGCCTATAATCTAGATAAAGTGATTCCCAACATCTAGGGAATCTTTTGAAAACTAAATCTCCAAAAGTTATACTCCAAAAGGTTGATGCTGCATGTGGCCAAGCTCTTTCATATTTTCAATAAGCTAGTAGACACCAAAGCCTCTTCTTACTTAAGTGATTTTAGTAGACTTTGTGTGGCCATATCTAGCTCACAGATTTTTGTGTGAATGATCTAAATAGTGCTCAGTGTTGAGCAGAGTTCCCTTATCAAATCAAACTCAATTCTTGTAATCTTTGATTTTAAAAAGGTATTCTTTCCTCCTAAAGCTATTTCAAAGCCCATATCCAATATTTTCATATTCTGAGAGAAGCAATTCCAGATGTGAGTAGTGGTATGTGTGTGCCTGCCTAGTGATGGAAATAACTTGTCTGTCTTGTAGGCATTGGCTCTCACAGTAGGAGTGAGCGATTTGTGTGAGATAACTTGCGTTGTCAAGGTCCTAGAGTTGATTTATGTGCGTAAAAGCTCTCAATTTCAGTCCTCAAGATTTCAAAGAAGCGTTATTTTGAGTGAAAAAAGGTATTGTTAGTGTGCATGTGAGGCAATCTATGCTTCAAGGTTGCATAATTAATCATTCTCCCTTCATCTATGATACCTAAACGGACGGGGGCGAGGGGCTCTCTTTGCGGCTGTAATACTTCTATATAGACGATCAAGGGAAGACTCAACAGACCATTTTTTCTGTGAGCAATCAAAATTAGACACACATCTGTTCTTCCACATTCTGCATTAAGCCTCACTTCTAATCTTTTAGGGCGTGGCTAGTGATTTAATTCAAGAATATATTAATATCTTTGTAGATAGCTAATGGACATGCATTTTATGAGCTAGTGACTATCTTCCATGATGAAACTATGAAAGAACATGATGATATGCATATTAATGCAAACATGCAAATGGATGACTCTCTGGATAATGATATGTATGTGGACGATTCTATGTATGAGGATGATGAAATGCTATTCAATGATGTTATGCATATGCACATAGGTTCAAGTTAACGATTTTATGCATGATAATGAAAAAAGTATTGAGAATATTGATATTCAACTCCATCATTCCAGTAATGATAATAATGAAAGCCAAATAGATGATGCTAAGCATGTTCATGATGATACACAAAAGCTCCTGTTGTATGTAGATATTATGATAATTGCACATGATGATATTTAAGTAGTTAAGACACGTGTTCCAATGAAGAAATCCAAAGGGACGATATTATAGATGAGTATGTTAATACTCACATAAGTGAATCTATGTGGTAATGTGTAAAACAGGTATGTATGAAAGCTTGTTTTATCGACTTCACATTGTTTATTTTCTCAAACCGCGCTTTAAATTTCGAAAACATGGAAAACATTACAATAACATTAGAGAGATATACAAAGAAGTTTAATTACTTTTTCGTTATCTTCTTGGGGATTCACTTGTTTTTCAATTTACTGTTTTCTAGAATGAACACTCTATGATGCCCAAAGGTGTGGTGGGAATTTCCTACAATCATGAATCCTTTTACAAACATAGACTAAGGTGTGGTTCGTGTTCGGAATGATGGATGGACACTCCAAGAGATTGAGTAGGTACTGCCAAATCCTACTATGTACCAGCCCATTCTTGCTTCAGAGTTGATAAGTGGACCTCCTTAGCTTTCCAATGACACCATAAAATGGCCTATGTACTTTGGAAATGATGTATGTAAAGACTGAATCAAAACAGACAACTTTGAACCTCAAGCTTTAAAGAAAACCTTCTATTTTTGACTTGACACCTGCTGGATCTTTTGCTAAGTATGACCAGCATAGTAGGAATTGGAAAAATTCCTTTTAGGGGTATCTAATTAGCTTGGCAAGCTAACTATTCGAAGTGGAATGATATAAAAAGATTAACTATGCTCAGAGAAATAAATTTAGCAAGTAAACCTTTACCCCCGATTTTTTAGGACTGTTGCAGACTTTGACCAGTGATCACCTCAACGACCTTTTCTTTGAAATGGCTGAATAGAATCTCTTCAAATTTTGACAGCATGTAGAAACGTTGAGCTGGTTCCAATAAGCTATAGATCTTTGAATTTGGGTGACTAAATTACTGAGATATGCTCTCCACAAGTTGACAGACTTTAAAGTACTATGAGAGAGAACTCAGAAATGAACAATGTAGATATATGTATTAATGAACACTTGTATACAATGCCATTGGCATGAAGATCATTGCCTAATGGTGTAGATAGGTGTGGGCTAGAGTGTAGGCCTCACACACACTCAGAAATGACAGAGATGAGCTCGGGATAATGAGTCTTCTCCTCGTGACTTTTTGTGTTGACCTTTTATAGTGATTTAGTTCAAAGTTTGAATTTGAATTCAAACTTTGGCTCTCTTTAATCAAGCCCCTACATCCTATGAGATATTCCATCTACTTTATTGATGATTTACAACTAATAAAGTTCACGAGATTTCCCTGGTAGGTGTTTACAAAGATTCCAAAGTCAAAAGTGACTTTTACAAAAAAAGTAAAGTGGTAATTAACCACTAGCATTTGTTCCTATGCTTCTCCATATGTGTATGGACTTCAAGGTATTCTTCAAGACAAATGTGTAGGCTTGTGAATTGCACCAATAGCTCCCCCTCTAGCCAAAGATTTTGGCTTGCTCTTCATCTTCCATGTATATCCTGCAATCCAATCCTTGCTTTGAACCTACAAAGTTTGGTTCCATCCACAGCTTTAGTTAACAAATCTGCACACTGCATGTTGGTTGATACATAGGTTAGTTGAATGTCCTTGCTTAATAAATTCTCCCTCACATAATGGTAATGGACCTCTATATGTTTGGTCCTAGCATGATAGATAGGATTAGCTGCAAGGTGAAGTGAGCTTGTATTGCCTCCAAAAATTATTAGTGACCTAGTATATAAACCCAATTCTGTATACAGTAGCTTGATCCATATGGCTTCTTGGGTGGCATTAGCCAATCCTCTATACTCTGCCTCAGTAGAAGACAAAGCAATAGTAGGTTGCTTCTTTGAAGACCATTATATTGGTTTATCACCTGCAAATAAAATGTATCCAGAAGTGCTCCTCCTATCAGCTTTGCATCCTGCCCAATCTGCATCTGAGTAGATCTTGATATGAATATCTGAAGTGTAAGGGAAATACAAACCATGATGTTGAGTACCCTTGAGATACTTTAATATTCTCTTGGCAGCCTCTAAGTGAGTTATCCTTGGCTTGTGCATAAACTGACTTAGCACACTAACTCCATATGCAATATCTATCCTTGTTAAGGTAGCATAGTTCAAACTTCCAACTATACTTTGGTAACTTGTAACATCATCAATTTCATCACCTTCATGGGCACTTAGTTTTAGGTTTACCTCCATTGGAGTTCTTGCAACTTTTGCATCCTGCAAATGAAACCTCTTCAACATATCTTATATGTATTTTTTTTGAGTAATGTATATTCCAGAGTTAGTATAGACTAACTCAAGCCCAAGAAAATACTTTAGTAGACCAAGATCATTGATCTTGAACTCCTTCATCATCTGGTTCTTGATTTTTTTGATTCCATTGACATCATTACCTGTAAGTATGATATCATCAACATATACACATAGGTATATTACCTCTGAATTACTTCTCTTGATGAATAGAGAAGTGTCTGCCTTGCTCATGAAAAAACCTTGGTCTTTGAGGTATGTGGTTAACTTGTGATTCCATGCCCTAGGTGCCTGCTTTAATCCATGAAGAGCCTTATTTAATTTGCATACATATGTTACCTTATTAGTTTCCTCATAGCCAGGAGGTTGTGACATATATACCTCCTCTAAAATCCATCCATTCAAGAAGGCATTTCAGATATGACTATAAAATGTACACCAAGAAGGTAATGCCGAAACTTTTGAAAAGCAAATACAATGGCCAAACTTTCCCTTTCGGTCATATTATAGTTCCTTTCTGCCTTGGTGAGTAGTCTGCTTGCATAGGAGATAGGTCTGTCAACCTTGTGTGATGATGGTTGAGATAGAACCGCACCAACAGCATGAAGACTCGCATCTGTATGCACATGAAACTCTAATGACCAGTTAGGAACACTTAAAAGTGGAGCAGTACATAACCTCAATTTTAGTTCACAAAATGCTTTCTCAGCTTCAACACTCCATGAAAAAGGGACCTTTTTACTGGTAAGCCTTGACAAGGCTTAGCTATTTCTGAATACATCCGTATGAATCTTCTATGGTACTTTGGACTTCCTTTGGTCTTTGTGGAATAGGCATGGAAAGGATAGCAGTAACCTTTGCAAGCTCCACCGTTATCCCTTCAGCAGATACTATGTGACCAAGAAGAGTGCCCTTAGTGACCAAAAAGTGACATTTAGCAGGATTTAACTTCAAACCTGTTCTGAGACATTGCTCAAAGATTTCTTTTAGATTTTCCAAATGATCATGGAAATCTTGAACTGCTGCTCTTCTATCTGTGCCTGAGAACACTAAAAATTCATCCATGAAAATGCGTAGAAAGGTTGTCAACCATTTACCCAATATTAGATACATTGTTCTATTAAATGAAGCTAGTGCATTCTTCAAACCAAAAGCCATGCGGGTATAGACATAAGTGCCCCATGGAGTAACGAAGGCTGTTTTGTCCCTATCATCAGGATGGATCACTATTTGATTGTAGCCACTAAAACCATCCAGGAAGCTATACAAAGTGTGACCGGCTACTTCCTCAAGTACTTGCTCTCTGAGGGGCTGAGGAAATCCATCTTGAACAGTCACTTTATTCAAAGCACGAAAATCAATGCATACTCTTATTTTTCCACTATTTTTCTTGGGTACAATAACCATAGAAGAAAGCCAAGTAAAGGGGGATAATGCCATAGCTAGGAGGCCAAGTGGACTACTTGAGGGTTCTCTTCATCCCCTAGATTTACTTCTTGAACCAGTGTTTCAGGACTAGTCTCTCTTGAGAAATCATCTCCATTGTATGCAGGAGTGGATTTTAGCTTATATTCTGCAATATGTTCTTTGGTCCATCCTTGACATTAGGGCGAAAAACAGCCGAAAAGGGGATGTTTGCTAATGAGAGATTAAGGAAATTGACAAATAGCATCTTTCCACGTGTACAAGAATATAACATTGTTGTCTCTTTTAACTGTATGGAGAATTTCTTTTTTTAATACAATTTTCTTTCAAAGCGCCGCTAAAGTGATGAAGAGTCTTATATTCAGTGTACAATTTTTCGGTTTGATGCAAAAAAAGATACTTTTGCACACTACACAAAGCATATTCTCGAATTTCCAAGAAGGACTTGATTTTTGAAGATACGAAATATTTTTGGGTTCACAAAATGTCATGATCATTCAACGACAGGGTTAACATCAAATCAAAAGTTTCCACGTGTACAAAGCCTTTTTTTCTATAAATACTGCCAAAATTTGTGAACGGAGAGATTTCATAGAGAGAATAAAGTGAGAGTGGTCAAAGAATCTAGAATATTTAGAAGGTATCTTGAAGAAGAAGAAGGGTTAGATTGTAGAATTCACATCCCATGTCCCATTAGTGAATTCACCCATCCCTAAGTGAGGTTTAGTATTAGCAAATCCTATCTTAGAAGATTTAGATATGATGTTAAACTCTTATCAAGCAGAACTAAGAGAAGGACCAAACATAGCAGAATTAGATTAGTGCTACCCTAGAGCACACTCACGTGGAGTGTTATCTCACTTTAGAAGAATTGTTAAAGGTGAGATGAGAGCTGTGGAGACATGTAGCAAACCAAGTGCTAGAATATTTGGCCATATTCCCTACTTCCACTAGATTTCCTGATACCCACTCTAAGAGTAGCACAAGTGCATGAGTGGATGGGCCACTATCTGACTTTGAGAATGACTATTTGGTAAAGACAAAGGCTCAAAAGTTGAATATTTCGTATTGGTATACACTTTGAAACAACATGCTCATAAGCTATACAAACGTGGTTATGCACCTATGATTATCAACAAACATTTGAGTATTAGTGCACTAAAATTATCCACCTTCGAAGGATATGTAATGAAAAGCTACATCAATGGATGCAAAGTCAAGCTTTATTAGGAATTGCTAACATAAGAGATGCTTAAATCACTAAATGTCACTAAGGAGAACAATGAGGAAGAGAAATGAATAACAAAAGAAGCACAAGCCAAAGCCTTAGAGCACATTAAATCTATGAAGTTGAGATGAGGAGGCTTAGGTCATCATGGGAATGCTAAAGTTATCCATGCATGAAACAAGTAGCGATGAACAAAGATGAACAACTCCTCTTACATTGAAACTAGTGTGAGCAAAGTAGAATGAGTCGATTCTAAGGCAAAAAGTGATGATGAAGGAAATAAATCAACTATAATTAATTTGAAAAATTTGGATACCCAAGCAATAAAGGAGTGCATGCCTTAATATCTAATGCTTAAATTAGTAGGACGATTGTATTTATAAACAATGAAAAAGAAATTATGAGAGTGTTTTGATTATGATTGATAAGTTGTATTTCCTTGGAGCCTCAACCTCTTACCATATAAAGTATCCATACTATTCCGGCTTGATTTTCCTTTGTTCCTAAACCTTCAAGATACCTAGTTCACTTGAGTTTGTATGCGCTAAAGAAGAGAAGCTTCATATTAAATTGCATAAAACTAATTTGACAGGAAAATTGCAGAATTGGAAGTAAGCTTCATCTCCGTTACATATGCAATAGCAAAAACTATGTGATTGAATGGGATTATGGAATATACTCTTAGTTAGCGTGTGAGTTTCCTATCCTTTGATTTTAAACAAATGCATAAAATTTTTCTACTTTCACGATCCTTTCCATGAACTCCGCGAGAGTGTAAAATCTGATCCTCCACCATGCTAGTGCCGCTTGTTGTACTTCCACCCGAGCTAAGTGGGTCTTCCCGATTTCTTCAATTTGTTGCAGCCATGAAGCGCATTGCATCTCAAAGATGTCTTGTTCTTCAATTACATGACTACTGATTGCTAGTTGTGGCTTTTACTCTTCTTCATAAATCGGATCCACTTGGAGTTGGACCATTTCTTCCTCAATTAGTGATTTTGGTGGTGAGGGGGGGCCCTCGTTGCTCACCATTTTCAGATTCACTTCATATTGTTAGAGTTTCCCATTAACGTCTATGATTTGTTGTCATAACTCCTCTAACTTTTTAGTCGTGTCTTTCAGTATTTTGAATGTGATGTTCTCGATTGGTTGGGAAGGAGGTGTCATTTTCATAAGCGCGTCTATTCTTCCATAAGCGTGTCATTTTCAGTCAAGAGATTAATCTAGTCTTCTAGGATCCTCTTGATCGCATCAGAAGGTACAACCTGAAATCTGGATGGCCAGATAAGGGTGGGATCCATCATTTCCAATGCCACTTTGATTTTCTCTTGGTTTTGCTTTTGTAATATGATGTTCCTACTAAAATAAGCATTTTATTCCATCTCCATGTGTAGGTCGTCACACTAACTGTGCAAAACCTTCTTTATTGCTACTAAAATTAGCACTGTGTTCCATCTGCATGTGTTGAAGGTCCATATTCCTACTGAAATTAGCATTGTGTTCCATCTGCATGTGTAGGTTCTCCTCTAATTGTGCAAAAGCTTCCTTATGTTGCCTTTCTAGTTGTGCCTCGACGTCAATGTGAGCCTCTTGTAATGTTGTGTGAAAATCATTAAGTGATGCGTTCTCATGTATTAATGAGTTCACTTGGACCTAGAGAGATGTAGCCTAACCTCGCAAGGTATCCTTTCCTGAACTCGAGCTACATATTCTTTGTTGGTTTTGCATCATACAAGTGAACATTTCTAAGAAATCATTGTCCATATTTGATGTTGAAAAGATGGTATTGGCATGCATAAATGCTAGGCAAAGTGGTGAAAATCTAGGGCTAACGGGAAGAGGGGTCGGCAATGTATGCATGTATATGCATGGTGGTGAAGGGGGAATGAGGTAGGGGTTGACTTAGAGGTATGTATAGGGGGATAACAAAAGCATCTGTTGAATTGAAATGTTAGGAAATTACCCCATAAATAAGGTTGTTGAATCATGAAATGTGGGGTAGAGCATTTTTGTTGGTGTAAACCACAAGCCTACACATTTGGCTTGGAAGATATTATGAAGACTCTACATGCATGAAGAACCATAGGAACATATGCTAGTGATTACTTACCACTTTACCTTATTGTAAAAGTCATTTTGACTTAGAATCTTTTGTAATCACCTACCTAAGTGACTCGTGGAAAAAAGTAGCTAACTTGATTGAGAGAATATCTCCAAACCTTTAGGAGCTTGATCATAGGGAGCGAAGAATTTGAATTTGAATTCAAATCCTTATTCATTACATATAAAAAGTGATCAAGAAAAGTCGCGGTATGAGACATCACTCCCGAGCTTCATTCTACTGTCTTTGAGTGTGTGTGAGGAGTACTCCATAGCCTACACCCCTCTACACCATTAGGCAATGCTAATCATGCCAATGGGATTGTACACAAGTGTTAATGTATAGATACATTTTACATCATTCATCTCTATGCTCACTGATTGTCTACTCCAAAGTCTGTCACCTTGTCAAGGGCATATCTCAACTTCACTGATTCAAAGCTTGTTGGATTCAGCTCAAAGTCATCTACATGATTACAAAGTTTGAAGGGATTTCATTCAGCCAATTCATAGAAATCGTCGTCGAGGTGCTCACTGGTCTATCTCTGCTACAGTCCTAAAAAGTCAAGGGTATACCAAATCTTGCTAAATGAATTTCTCTTAGCATAGTTCATTATTTTACATCATTCCACTTGGTAGCTTACTAAGCTAATTGAATACCCCTAGAAGAAATTTTATCAATTGCTACTGTGCTGGTCACACTAAGCAAAACATTGAGAAGGTGTCAAGAACAAAATAGAAGGTTTTCTTGACTTTGTGACTTCCAAAGTTATCTGTTTTGATTCAATCATTGCGCAATTCATTTGCAAAGGACATATGCCATTTCTTGGTGTCATTGGAAAGCTAAGGGAGTCTACTAATCAAGTCTGAAGCTAAAGAGGGCTGGTACAAAGCAGGTTTAGCAGTACCTACTCAAACTCTTGGATCATCCATCCATCTTTCCCAACAGTGGTATCAGAGCAAATAAGGTAAAATGGGAGATGGTTTTCCTTCATTTATTGACAAATTGGACAGGAAAAACTATCAAGCTTGGTCTCTAATGATGAAGACCTACTTACAAGGAAGGAGTGTCTATGGATACATCTCAGGAGATGAGGAATTGCCCTCATTCAAAGCAAGAGGTTTGCCAACCAAGGAGGAACAAGAAAAACTCAACACATGGTGTGCAAGGGATGCATTGGCAAGGTCTTATTTACTCAACTCTATATCTGACTTTCTTTTACCTCATATCAAAAATTGTAAGACTTCCCAAGAGACTTGGGAAACCTTGTCATCATATTTTTCCTCCAATACAAGGGCTAGGAAAAATCAGTTGTGGATTGAGTTCACAACACTAAGGAAGCAACCTAAGCAAGCTATTTCAGAATTTGTGACCAAGATTAAAGATGTTGCAGATCAGTTAGCAAGCATAGGAGAAGAGATTGAAGAGGAACAAATTGTAAGGCAGGTAATTAATGGAATCAAGGCTGATGACAAGTGGGAAAGCTTCACCACTGCAATGGATCTCTACATGGACATGCACACTCCAGATCTTACAACTCTCATGGGACAACTATTTACACATGAAGCAAAGATTACCAAGAGTGGAGATACTTCCAAAGGTAACAACTCTTCGGCCCTATATACTGATAAGAAATCTAAGGATAAAGGCAAGTGTAAGAAGGTAGAAGGTGAAGGTTCTACCTCCCAAGCTAATTATGCAGGGAGAGGTAGATCTTCAAGAGGCAAGGGCAGAGGAGGTAAGTAAGGTAGGGGGAGACCCTATAACACATCACCATGTAACATTTGTGGTTTGTCAAACCACACCACAGATGAGTGTTACAGGAATTACAAAAATCAGAGAGGAAGAGGCTACCAAAGAGGTGGATACTCTCAGTCTAGAGGAAGGTTCAACCATCACCAAGGCCACAACAACAATTATAACAACAACTACAACAACAATTACAATGGCAACTACCAAGGAGGATTCAGAAATAGAAAGGACTACAACAACTACACAGAGGAGCAGGATGACTCTCTCTTGATCATGAACATGACTTCAAAGTCAGGTACAAATGATGATCACTTATTTTATATTGATTCAGGGTGTTCAAATCATGTGGCTGGTAATGTTGCACTACTCTCTGATCTTGAGGAACCAAAAGGTAAACATCAAGTCCAAAAAGGTGATGATACAAAGCATTCTGTAGTTAAAGTTGGAAATGTGAAAACTAGTGATGGTAATCAGAATTTGTTGAGCAGGGTACTTTATGTACCAACCATTACAAAGAACTTAATGAGTGTTGGTCAGATTGTAGAGAAAGGGTTGCACGTCAGATTCAATCAATATGGAGAATTTGTGGAGGACCCAAGACATGGATTCAAAAGGATAACTAAAGGAGGAAAATTAGGTAGACTTTTCACTTTTGAGTTGGAAGATACAAAGAACATTTCATTATACAGTTATAAAGATCAAACACTTTCAGAGCTTGAGATTTGGCACAAGAGATTAGGGCACATAGGAGAAAGGACCTTGAAGCAAATGTGAAGGGACCAATGTGTGCTTGGGATTCCTAATGTATCCAAGCAACATATTATTTACAAGTGTGGTGCTTGTCAATTTGGTAAGTCTCACAGGTTACCCTTCTCCAAGAAAGGATTTATGCATGAGGACTATCTAGAGCTTGTACACACAGACGTATGGGGACCTAGCAAAGACCCATCAGTTTCAGGTTCAAGGTACTATGTGTCTTTTATTGATAACTATAGCAGATGGACTGTATTATACTTTATGAAGCACAAGGATGAGAGGTTTAATTGTTTTAAGAAATATCTTGCACTAGTTGAAAATCAGACAGGAAGGAATTTGAAGAGGCTAAGGTCAGATGGAGGAGGTGAGTACTTCTCCAATCAATTTGAGGACTTCTTGTAGGACAGAGGCATCAAAAGAGAAATAACCACAAGGTACTCTCCTGAACAGAATGGGGTAGCTGAAAGAAGAAATAGGTTAATTGTTGAGACAACTAGATCTATGCTTAATGAGAAGAAATTACCTAAATATCTATGGGCAGAGAGTGTTTCTACTGCCACCTATCTCATAAATAGGTTACCATCAAAGTCACTTGATGGTATGACACCATATGAAGCATGGCATGGTAAGAGACCATCATTGGATCATTGCAAAATTTTTGGATGTGTAGCATATGTAGACATTCCTTCACAGGTAAGAGGAAAGCTAGATCCAAAGGCTGAAAAATGTATTTTCATTGAGTATGATTTAAATAAAAAAGGGTACAGGTTTTATAATCCTACCAATAGGGGATTTATGGTAAGCAAAGATGTTATCTTTGATGAGAATGATTCTTGGTATGAGAATGAATGCAGGAAGGTCAAACTACCTTATGATTTGGAAGAAGAATTTCCAAAACTTACAAAGGAGGAACCTACTCAGGATGGAGAGTCAAGTTCAGATGATGAAGATACAATCAACCTTGAAGAGTTCAAGGCATGGAAGTCCAAAGGCAAAATTAAGATGAAGAAGTTTGAGGACATACCAAAATCTTCAACTCAATCAATCAGAAGGTCTCAAAGAGAAAGCAAAAAACCTATCAGATATGGGTATGATACATCTCTTGTTACTAAACATTCAATTTATCTTGCAAAGGATTTTTCAAATGAAGAACCAGGATCATATGAAGAAGCAATCACAAAATCAGAATGGAAAGTACCCAAGAAGGACTCCATGAAGGTAATAGGATCCAGATGGATCTATAAATTGAAAATAAATTTGATGGCACAATTAACAGGTACAAGGCCAGATTGGTAGCCAAGGGTTTTGCACAAACCCAAGGCATTGACTATGATGAAACATTTTCTCCTGTGGCCAAGATGCCAACAATCAGAGTGTTGGTGAGTGTGGGTGCATCAACGAATTGGAATATGTACCAATTGGATGTCAAGAATTCTTTCTTGAATGGATGGATCTCAGAAGAGGTTTATATGTCACAACCTCCTGGCTATGAAGACCCTAAGAAGGTGACTTATGTTTGCAAATTAAAGAAGGCTCTATATGGATTGAAGCAGGCACCTAGGGCATGGAATTACAAGCTAACTACATACCTCCAAGACCAAGGTTTTGTCATGAGTAAGGCTGACACTTCTCTGTTCATTAAGAGAAGTAATTCAGAGGTAATCTATCTTTGTGTTTATGTTGATGACATCATCATTATAGGCAATGATGTCAATGGAATCAGAAGCATCAAAAGCCAGATGATGAAGGAATTCAAGAGCAATGATCTTGGATTATTGAAGTATTTTTTGGGACTTGAATTAGTCTACACTAATTCAAGGATATACATTACTCAGAAGAAGTATGTACAAGACATGTTAAAGAAATTTCACTTGCAGGATGCTAAAGCAGCTAGCACTCCAATGGAGGTGAATCTAAAGCTAAGTGCCCATGTAGGAGATGAAGTCCAAGACATTACAGGTTATCAAATTATGGTGGGTAGCTTGAACTATGCTACCTTGACTAGAATTGACATTGCATATGGAGTTAGTGTGCTAAGTCAATTTATGCACAAGCCAAGGATACCTCACTTAGAGGCTGCCAAGAGAATATTGAAGTATCTCAAGGGTACACAGAACCATGGTTTGTACTTTCCTTATACTTCAGATATTAATATTAAAGTCTATTCAGATGAAGATTGGGCAGGATGCAAGGATGATAGGAGGAGCACTTCAGGATACATCTCCTTTGCAGGTGACAAACCAATTTCATGGTCTACAAAGAAGCAACCAACTGTTGCATTGTCTTCTACAGAGGCAGAATATAAACGGCTAGCTAATGCCACTCAAAAAGCAATTTGGATTAAGCTTTTATTCACACAATTGGGCTTATATACTAGGCCTCCAATTATCTTAGGAGATAATATAAGTTCTCTTCACCTTGCAGCTAATCCTATCTATCATGCCAGGACCAAACACATAGAAGTTCATTATCATTATGTGAGGGCGAAGTTGCTAAGCAAGGACATTCAGCTGACTTATGTGTCAACCAACATGCAATGTGCAGATTTGCTGACTAAAGCTTTGGATGGAACCAAACTTTGTAGGTTCAAATCTATGATTGGATTGCAGGATGTACTTGAAGATTGAAAATGAAGAGTTAAGCCAAAATGTTTGGCTTGAGGGGGAGCTGTTGGTAAACCACAAGCCTACACATTTGGCTTGGAAGATATCATGAAGACTCTACATGCATGAAGAACCATGGGAACATATGCTAGTGATTACTTACCACTTTACCTTATTGTAAAAGTCATTTTGACTCAGAATCTTTTGTAATCACCTACCTAAGTGACTCGTGGAAAAAAGTAGCTAACTTGATTGAGAGAATATCTCCAAACCTTTAGGAGCTTGATCATAGGGAGCCAAGAATTTGAATTTTAATTCAAATCCTTATTCATTACATATAAAAAGTGATCAAGAAAAGTCACGGTATGAGACATCACTCCCGAGCTTCATTCTACTGCCATTGAGTGTGTGTGAGGACTACTCCATAGCCTACACCTCTCTACAGCATTAGGCAATGCTAATCATGCCAATGGGATTGTACACAAGTGTTAATGTATAGATACATTTTACATCATTCATCTCTGTGCTCACTGATTGTCTACTCCAAAGTCTGTCACCTTGTCAAGGGCATATCTCAGTCAATACTCGACCAAATTCAGTGATTCAAAGCTTGTTTGATTCAGCTCAAAGTCACCTACATGATTAAAAAGCTTGAAGTGATTACAAAGTCATCGAGGTTCTCACTGGTAATCTCTTCTACAGTCTTAAAAAGTCGGGGGTATACCAAATCTTGCTAAATTAATTTCTCTTAGCATAGTTCATTATTTTACATAGTTCCACTTGCAAATGGTAGCTTACTAAGCTACTTGAATACCCCTAGCAGGAAGTTCATCAATTGCTACTGTGCTGGTCACACTGAGCAAAACATTGAGCAGGTGTCAAGACCAAAATAGAAGGTTTGCTTGACTTTGTGACTTCCAAAGTTATCTGTTTTGATTCAATCATTGCACACTTCATTTCCAAAGGACATAGGCCATTTCTTGGTGTCATTGGAAAGCTAAGGGAGTATACTAATCAAGTCTGAAGCTAAAGAGGGCTGGTACAAAGCAGGTTTAGCAGTACCTACTCAAACTATTGGATCATCCATCCATCTTTCCCAACAATTCTGATAATTATGGAAGAAAGGGTACTTGTCAAACAAATAGGTGGTCATGGATGTGCTAAGTTTTGTGTGAGGGATGGTTTAGTGGGAGTACTGGGTGATGATGTTGTTAGTATGGGTAGTGAGCTGTGGTGGGGTGGTTTTCTGAAGTGGAATGCTGTGCTTTCACACATTTTGATTGTGGTTAGAGGTGTAGGATGAGTGGGAGGAAGTGAGGAGTGGAGTGTTTCCCCGAAGTATGAATGATCGTGATAAATTGGGACGGACTAGTACATTGATAGTAGAACTTATGGTAGTATTTTTTCATGCTCTACTTTGCTCATATCAAGCTAGTGGGTTGATTTATTAGGAGTCTGCGTGCGTCTACCATGCCCACAACGTCTAAACATAAATGCATAGTCTCAATCAATGATTCATCGAAGCCACTATTTATCACTTCTTCTTCTAATAATGCATTGACTCCTTCTTCAATTAGTTGGTTACATGTTCACAATTCCTTCATTTTGGCATACAATCTTTGGAGTGCATTGGTATATGTAGGATTATCGCTTAATTGCTCGTCATTGCCATCTTTATCATCTTTGCGTTCATGATGTTGCTACTCATCATGTGTGTCCCTTTCTTCTTCTAGATTGATCTGACAAGTTAGATAGCTTGGCGTTTCATATTGCTGTTACACATATTATGTGCCTAAAAACTAGAACTCACCAAAATTGTCCAAGGGGGTTCGACATCAAAGGTCAGCATATAACCTACTTGCATGGTTGTATCCGTGACTAGAAGGACAAAATGAGAAAGGATAGGGTAGTTGCTCTTCCTCTCCTATAGTGTTTTTTTGTTGTTGCCTACTCTTGTGCCATAGGTGGTCATTCTTCTAGTATGACAATAGTCAGTGGGTTGCAAGAAAGGTATGTTGCCACACATTCTTTTGTGGGTGGTTATGACAATGATCTGTGTCCCTTCAATACCTATAACATATCGATGGTGAGTGCTCTCTCAATTGGAATGTCATATGCTAAGCACATGTATAAAATCCTAGTAATAGCCTAATGCCCATTTAAAACTTGCTTTCTTGGCCACCTGTAATTGGCTGCATAGATTTGATCTATAATCTAGTCGGTTAGTTCAATATTTAATCGTGCCTCTCGTGTTAATTGTAGACTGAAAAAGATTTTTTTATGAGGCTCTATGAATCTCTTTTTCCACAAAATGCAAAGTGTTGCATAGACATAGGATAAGGATTGGATAGGTGTGGTTTGATTGCTGACATCTCTCTCAATTTCAAAACATCACTCTTCTTCATCTCCTTGGGGATTAGTGCTTCTTTTTTTGTTGGTACATGTGTTCCTCCCATTTGTAGGGCTTCTCTAACTAACTTGTGCCGGAGATTGAATCCTTTTTGGCATCCAACTATAGAGTATGTAGTAAGCAAAATGAGATGCTCATAAATTATGCCTTGCTCATAGTGATATCTGTGGTTCTATGGAGACACCTTCATTTGGGAACTACCTGTAGTTTGTGACTTTTATTGATGATTTCTCTAGGCATGCATTGTTGTATGCATTGAAAGCAAAGTCCTAAGTGTATATGTTCTTCAAAAACGTCTTGGTCATTGATGAAGGTTTATCACCATTTAAATTGGGCACCTGCACCTTCCGTTCTGTTCGAGGGGGGAATACATTTCCTTTGATTTAATGCATTTCTCGTTGAGCATGAGATCGATGATGAATACAAGAAAGGATAAAAGGAGGATAGTTCTTCTACACACAAAGCTTTTTCCTCATAGATGTAATCCACAAGGGTTTGCATACTAGATAATTGAAGCTACTGATATAATCATGTTGATCCTTCCATTTATGGAGTGACCTGTTGCTGAAGAGAATGAGATGCAAACATGATGGTCAAGGAGTGAAGGGGACTTGTTCGAAACAAGATAAATAAGATACCACTGACAGAGATCTCTCGTGAATCTAATAAAGACGAATATTATACTTCAAGTTCAGATGATTACTTGGTGGCGCTAAAGGAGGAATTAAGTGCAAGGATTGTCTGAACAGACTAGAATAAGAGCAGAAAAAAGATGATGAAAACCTAACTTGTTAGAATGTTGCCACCTTATGTAGTTCAACCTCCAACGAGTCGCAAGATAGGTAGAGGCACCTCAAGATTCGACAGCCTCTTGATGTCCATGTAGAAAACTTCACGCGAAAGTGGAAGCGAAGGATAAGAAGTGGAGCCGAAAGAGGGCTCTTCAAGGTAATAAATATGAAGCACCTATAATATCTCCTCTATCACAATAATATGAAAGCATGTGGGTCCCGATGCGGTGATCATGTGGATGAAGAAGTGGATACCTTTTAATATGTTTGTTTCTCATTCATAAGATCATTCTACTCACATAACGTTTCTAATCTCTCAATGATAAGAATTATATGAATCTTCAACAAAATATGATGCACAAGTTAGGATAATTTCCATGGAATGCATTTTGCAAGGAATATCGAGAGAGATCATACATGGGAGCACTTAAGATATGTTTCATTCTCTTTAAGGATTGGGAACCTTGATGTTGAGTTATATATGAGCATTTGGAATGCATAAAAAATAGAATTGTAATTCTTTTATGAAAACTTTTGATGTCAAGGATCAAGCTTCGGTGGAATAGGGCCAGTTTATGTAGATCCGCGCAGCTAGCTCTCTCTCTCTCTCTCTCTCTCTCTCTCTCTCTCTCTCTCTCTCTCTCTCTCTCTCTCTCTCTCTCTCTCCCCTCCCGCTACCCCCGCACCCCCCGCCATCCCCTCCCAGCCCCACCCCACTATCCCCGCTGCCACCCTCGCCCACAGCGCCCTCCCTTCCCCCCTTTGTGGATTTGGATAACATAAATTGGGGACCACTTATGGACTTTCCGGTGCAGTGTGCAATTTGCAGTCTTGAAGATGGATCCTATTTAGACAGCAAGGGGAAGGTTACTCTTAAAGGTTATGCCTTGTCTGTGGAGGGTGAGGTATATAATGGGTTGATGTATCAGTGAATGAAGGGAAAACATGGTCTGAAGCAAGTCTTGCACAAGGACCAAAAAGTGGCCTTGGTTACATACCGGATGATGATGGTCACCGTGATAAATGGGCATGGGTGCTTTGGGAGACTTCCATAGAGGTCCATTTTTCGGCTGACATTGTAGTTAAAGCTAGATTTTATGCAGAAGATTACAAGATTTTACCCCTCATCTTTTTCCCCACCACCCCCTCATATTTTCCCCCACCACCATCTCCACCTCCCCCACCACCCCCTCATCTTTTCCCCCACAGCCCCCATACCCACCTCCACCACCATCTCCACCTCCCCCTCCACTCCCTCATCTTTTGCCCCACCACCCCCTCATCTTTTCCCCAACCACCCCCTCATCTTTTCCCCCATAGCCCCCACGCCCACCTCCATGATGGAGAGTGTTAATATCCAAAAGAACCAGCTACTCTTGAAGTTAGAGCACCTCTATAACAAGCATAACTCAAAACCCTCACCAATTTGGAGGATCATTACTCAACTTTCAAAATTTTCAACAAACTGTGAAGAAGGTGACTACACAGAAAGTTTGTTGCACATAACTCTCTCATTGACTTATGAAATGTGTAAAGTTTTTTATAAAACTTTGCACAAGGTGTTGCCTATAGTTTGCGCACCTCTTTCAAGTTAAATCATTCCAAAAGACTCAATACATCTTGAGAAATGATCTTAACAAGTCACCTATGTCTAAAACTGTTCTTCTGAGTAGTCGATTCAGACACCTGTAACTTCTAAAGCTTGGTTCTCTCAATCTAGAACCCATGGAAGAATGAGTGCTTGCTTGCTCAAAACTTTACACTGTGGAAGGAGAACTAACCAAATCATTAGCATCGAATTTTGCACCTCCTACAACTTCTCTTCTTTACATTTACACATGTAAATGTTCCTACACTCAATTCTCTCAACCTGATCACAATTAGAAGCTGAAAATTTGTACAGAGGTCAATCAACTATAGAATTAAAATTCTACAAAAGTATTTCACAAAAGATACAACATAGAAGCAGAACTCTCAAAAATATCGGGCGCAACTTTTCTTCATTTCTAAAAAACATTACATTTGGATGAGAGAGCTATTCTATTCACTTCACAAGTGTCTAATGACATGTAATTCTTCTCTAATCTTTTTATTACACACTCTCTCATATTTGCCCCGACATTTTTCCTTGTATATATAGGCAAATATGTACAAGCTCATAAATATACAAAAGTATAAGTGAGCTAACTCTAAGTTAATGTAGATATGTGTACACATCTTCATCTTTTGGATATGCACTTCCTTCATGCTTCATAACTTGATCTCTTCTTCAGTCCTTGACTTCAATTCTTCATCAAAACTTCAATTGTTGATTGCCTTGCACCAACAGCTCCCCCTCAATCATCAATTGAGGTTTTCTCTATCTTCTTTATACCTTCCATGTCTTTGAATCTTTGTAGCTTTGGTCCATCCAAGCTTTCGGTTAGCATATCAGCTATCTGATCTTTTGTTGAAGTATGTATAACTTCAATATCTTTACCCATCACCTTCACTCTTAGGAAATGATACTTAATCTCAATATGTTTAGTCTTGGCATGAGAAACTGGATTAGCAGCTAAATATAATGAACTCATGTTATCTCCATGAATAGTGGGTATGCTCTGAATGATGTCAAAACTCTTCATAAGAGTCTTAAGCCATATCACTTCCTTTGCAGCTTCCACCATACCTTTGTACTCAGCCTCTGTGGATGATAAAGCAACTGTATGTTGCTTCTTTGAACACCATGAAATTAACTTATCTCCCACATAACACAAGTATCCATAAGTTGATCTCCTATCATCAGGATTACCTGCCCAATATGTACGCTATATATCTTGATGTTTGTATCTGATGTAAAACCATAATACAAACCTTCTTTGAGTGTACCTTTAATGTACTTCAATACCCTTTGTCCTGCAACCCAATGTTCTTTCCTAGGACAATGCATGAATTGAGATAATAATCCAACTCCATATGACAAGTCAGGCCTAGTTAATGTAGCATAGATCAGACTACCAACCAAACTTTGATATAGCTTCATGTCCTTGAACTCTTCTCCTCCATATCTACTCAATTTGTGATTCACCTCCATTGGAGTAGGTGCTACCCTGCAATCATTCATTTTAAACTTGATCAACAAGTTTTTCAAATACCTTTCTTGAGTTACATACACTCCATGTTGAGTGTATGAGATCTCCATGCCCAAGAAATATGACAAGTCTCCCAAGTCACTAATCTTGAATTCTTTTTCCATTTGCTTCTTTAGGCTTTGAATGCCTTTCTCAACTATACCTATAAGAATTATATCATCAACATCTATGCACATGTAAATGAACCCATCATCACTTGTTTTAACAAGCAAGATACTATCTGCTTTAGATACTTGGAAACCAAGTTCTTTTAAGAACTTCACAAGTCTATAATTCCATGCCCTTGGGGCCTGCTTCAAACCATACAAAGCTCTCTTGAGCTTACGTACATGATCTGGATACCTTTCATTTCTGAATCCTTGTGGTTGCTCCATGAAAACATCATCTGAAATATAACCATTTATAAAGCATTATTCACATCGGATTGACATAATTTCCAACGTTTACATGCAGCAATGGCTACGAGTGTCATGACGGTTGTCATCTTTGCCACATGACTATAGGTCTCATCATAATCTATAACATATGTCTGAGCAAACCCTTTCACAACAAGTCTAGCTTTATACCTAGACACACTTCCATCTGCAAACCTCTTTGCCTTGTAGACCCATTTGCATCCAATGATCTTCTGACTATTTGGTTTAGGAACCAAATCCCATGTCTGATTCTCCATCAATGCATCATACTCTTCCTGCATAGCTTTCTTCCAATTTTCCTTACCTTTTTCCTCTTCATATGTAGAGGGGTCTTCATCTGCCTTTATCATATAAGCATAATCTTTGGTAGCCAAAAAAGAAGTGCCATAACTATTTCTTGTAGGTTGCCATTTGTGTCTTGATGACCTTCTCAGTTCTCCACTTCTTGAGGTTTCTGGTTGATCACATTCTAGATCAAACCTTGGCACTTCTTCAACTTCAACCTGTACTTCATTGTTCTCCTCTTCATCAAATATCTGAACCTTTGATTTATCTTTCTTTTGATTCACAACTTCTTCATCACCTGCATAAATATTGATTATACTTGCATACCAAGTACCTTGCTCATCAAATGTAACATCCTTTGACACAAAAAATTGTTTTGTGGATGGACTCCACAACGTATATCCCATCTGCTTATCATCATATCCAATGAACACATACTTTTCAACTTTAGGTTCCAATTTGTGCCTTAATTGAGATGGCACATATGCATATGCCAAACATCCAAATACTTTGCAATGATCTAGAGTAGGTCTCTTACCCCACCATGCCTCATATGGTGTCATAACCTGTAAAGCTTTACATGGTAATCTATTGACCAAATATGTGGCTGTATTTACAACCTCATCCCACAAATAATTTGGGCAATTTTTCTCCTTCATCATGGATCTTGCAAACTCAACAAGAATTCTATTCCTCCTTTCTACTACACTATTTTGTTGAGGAGAGTACCTACAAGTAGTTTCCCTTTTTATACCTGCATTCCACAAGTAATCACTGAACTCATTAGAGAAATACTCTCCTCCTCCATCTGACCTTAGTCTCTTCAATTTTTGACCGGTAATTCTCTCTACATATACATGATAATGTTTCAATGTATTGAATACCTCTGAATTATCTTTGATCACATAGATAGTGATCCATCTGGTAGCATCATCAACATAAATCACATAATACCTTGAACCATTGATACTGAAATCCTTTGATGGTCCCCACACATCTGTGTGTACCAATTCAAGCTTCTTTGAATACATAAAACCATGCTTGTAATAAGATTGCTTATGAGCCTTAACTAATTGACATTCCTCACATATGTATGTCATATGTTGACCTGCAACATTAGGAAATCCAAGCACTGAACCATTGTTAACCATATCTTTGATACCTCTTTCATTAAAATGTCCAAGCCTTTTGTGCCAAAGATCTAACTCAAAGATCTTATGTCCTCCATAAGTGAACAAGGCATGACCAACATTACCTTGAATCTTCAATGTGAAGAGTCTTCCTTCTTTCTTCCCTGAAACAATTTGTTTATACCCATTGCTAGGGTCTTCCACAAAAACTCCTTCATTAGTGAACCTAGCTTCATAACCTTTTTCAACAATTTGTCCTACACGTATCAGATTCTTTGGAATTGTAGGAACATACGAAACCTTACTCAAGAGAGTACTTCCATCCTTGGCCTTCACTGATCCAATTGACTTCACATTGTGCTTTGTATTGTCACCTGTTTGAACTACATGATTATTTACCTTATTCTCCAAACCAGTCATCAAGGCTATGTTGCCACTCAGGTGATTGCTACACCCTAATTCAATGTGGAAGACTCTTTGATCTTCACTTTTCCTTTCACAAGTTGCATTTGTTATCAATGTTGAATCCTCCTTCTTAATTGAACCATAATTCTAGTAGGTATTTTTGTATTGTTGGCTTTGGGATCCTCTACTTGCATTTCTTCCAAAGTGGCCTCTACTACCTCTACCTCTGAAATTATCTCTTTGATTTCTGCCACCCCTTCCTCTTGAATTAAAATTTTGATTATATCCACCATTATTCTGAGTATTATGCCAACAAGCATTAGCTAAGTGATTTTTCTTACCACAAATCCAGCAAGCTTTCACTCCATCTTTATTACTTCTGCCTCTTCCTCTACCTATGCCACCTCCTCTTCCTCTTAGGAAGTTAGCTTGGCTATTTGTACCTTCATCTTCATTTTCTTGTTGCTTCCCTTTGATATTCTTCTTCTTATCCTTTGAATACATTGCTTGATCTACATGTTTATCACTTTCACCTTTGACATCCTGCTCCGAAGTTAGCATGTGTCCTAGCAACTGATTTAAATCAGAAGTAAAATGATTTAGTGACAATTCAGTAGACAAAATGAATGGCTTCCATTGGTCATCACCTTTCAAACCTGTGAGGATTTTCCTTTCCAATTTATCCTCCTCAATATATTCATTAACTGCTCCTAATGCATCTGCAATGTCCTTCATCCTTGTTACATAATCTGAGATGGATTGAGAGGCCTTCTTCTTGAATGTGGTAAACTCTACCCACAAGGATGTCTTCCTTGACTTTGCGGTGTTTTGGAAATGCTCCTCCAAAGCATTCCATATATCACTTGCACTTTCAAGAACTCTAATGTGAGGTAGCAAGTAGTCATTAACTCCCATATAGATAATGCTCCTAGCTTGAGCATCTCTCTTCATCCAAGTCTTCAAATCTAACAATTCATTCCTAGTTGGAACACTAGGATCTCTAAACTGAGGATTTTCTTCTTCACCTGTAATATAACCTATCAAGTCTTTGCTTATAAGATGAGCTTCCATCCTCATTGACCATGCTGGATAGTTTTCTCTATCCAATTTCTCTATCTAAAGAGAATCTCCCATCCTTTCTTCACCTGTGTATTGAATTCTTCAAACTTTATGAGTAATAGATGTAACTTTACTTTGAATGAAGTTCCCTTTGATCTTCTTGATAACTTTTGGACTCCTTCTCAAGATTTTCTTTCAAACTTTCACCTGTTGAACCTTCAAGTGTTGAATTCTTTAGAGCTGCAGCAGTCGGGATCCTCCCTTCTTCAATTTTGATGCTTCCTGCTCTGATACCACTGATGGAGAGTGTTAATCTCCAAAAGAACAAGCTACTATTTAAGTTAGAGCACCTCTATAACAAGAGTAACTCAAAATCTTCACCAATTTGGAGGATCATTACTCAACTTTCAAAATTTTCAACAAACTGTGAAGAAGGTAACTACACAGAAAGTCTGCTGCACATAACTCTCTCATTGACTTATCGAATGTGTAAAGTTTTTTATACAAACTTTGCACAATGTGTTGCCTATAGTTTGTGCATCTCCTAAATCATTCCAAAAGACTCAGTAGATCTTGAGAAATGATCTTAACAAGTCACCTATGTCTAAAACTGTTCTTCTAAGTAGTCTATTCAATCACCTATAACTTCTAAATCTTGGTTCTCTCAATCTAGAACCACTTTATGCAAATGCTTTTAGCCATAGGTAGCTTAGCTTCTAACTTAAAGAATGAGTGCTTTCTTGCTCAAAACTTTACACTGTGGAAGGAGAACTGACCAAAACATTAGCATCAAATTTTGCACCTCCTGCATCTTCTCTTCTTTACATTTACACATGTAAATGTTGCTACACTCAATTCTCTCAACTTTATCACAATTGGAAGTTGAAAATTTGTCTAGAGGTCAATCAACTATAGACTTAGACTTGTACAAAAGCATTTCACAAAAGATACAACACAGAAGGAGAACTCTCAAAAATATCGGGCGCAACTTTTCTTCATTTCTGAAAAACTTTACATCTGGATGAGAGAGCTATTCTATTCACTTCACAAGTGTCTAATGACATCAAATTCTTCTCTAATCTTACACACTCTCTCATATTTTCCCTGACATTTTTCCTTGTATATGTAGGAAAATATGTACAAGCTCATAAATATACAAAAGTATAAGTGAGCTAACTCTAAGTTAATGTATATATGTGTACACATCTTCATCTTTTGGATATGCACTTCCTTCATGCTTCATAACTTGATCTTTTCTTCAGTCGTTGACTTCAATTCTTCATCAAAACTTCAATTTTTGATTGCCTTGCACCAACATTCCCAGTGGGAAAAGCCCGAGGCTGGATGGGCTCACTAATGAGTTCTTTAAGTCCTTCAAGTTGGTTTTGGCCACCCCTCTTCGCTTGGTCTGGTAAGAGGCACTCGAGTTTGGTGCACTTTCGACTTGTCTCAACAATGGCATCATCAAATTAATCCAAAAAAAAAAAGCAGAAAAGAACAGAATTGAGAACTTGTGCCCTATTACGATGCTTCAAACAGAATATAAGATCATTTCTAAAGTCATAGACAATAGAATTTTTGGCCATCTGAGAGCTTGGTTAAGTGAGGACCAAAAGGGTTTTATCAAAGGCACATCAATTTTGGAAGCCATAATTGATATTTGGGAAGGTCTCAACTTTGCGGATGAATCAAGAAAAGATGTGGTCTTCCTCAAGATTGACTTTGACAAAGCTTACGACAGGCTAGAATGGGATTATATTTTGGAGTTAGTTAAAGATCTTGGTTGGAGCCAAAACTTCACCAAGATGATCGATCTCGACACTGTTGGGAAAAGTGTCAACTCAAATTAATGTTAATGGTCAACTTTCAAGGGCAATCAAATTAAAACATTCTATTAGACAAGGGTGCCCATTGGCTCCCCTTCTCTTTGCCATTGCCACAGAAGGACTTAGCCACCTTGTGGGGCAACAGTTGGAAGCTGGTAATATCAAAGGCCTCACGTTGCCCCATAACCATAGCCAGATTACCATGAGACTTTTTTTCGATGATATGAATGCGTTTGTCCACAATAATTATTCTACTCTGGACACGTTATGGAGATGTCTGGACACTTTTTGTGAAGCCTTTGGATCCAAAATCAACCACTCAAAGACTGCTTTTAGATCTATTGTCCGGGTCCAACCTGACCTTCTCTTTGAACAAGGCTGCCAAAATATTCCCCCAGGCCAAGTCTTCCAGCTTCTTGGGGTTCCCTTGGGCTTTGGTATCGTGATGGAATAGTGATGGAACTAGGTCCTAGCTAGACTCAAAAGCAAGCTAAACTATTGGAGAGGTATGGAATCAATCTTGCAGGTCACCCAATGGTTATTAACACGTTCCCCATTTCATCGACCATTTACTTCCTCTCGTGTTGAGCTTTCCGAATTGGAAAGTATTTGCAGAAACTTCCTTTGGACAGGAGACCATAATAGGAGGGGGGTTCCTAAAATCAAATGGTCCATCTACACTAGCCAAAGGGATAGTCGAGGCTTTGGTATCCTAGATGTGGGCTGCATGGCTACCAAATTGACAACAAACTGGATGATCAAGGTGAGGTTCAATGGGGAGACTTCATGGGCTAGTCTGATTTTTAGAAACAAGAACGAGTGGACTTTTGTGGGATTCTCAAGTTGGAAGAATCTTGACATTCTAACCCTTTTGTTTTCCTTCATCTGGGTTTTTCGAAAGGCTTGAACCTTGTGTGCTCCCTATGGAAGAGTTGGAATAAGGTCAAAAGCTTCATAAGAATCAGTGAAGATTGGAAGTGGGCAGCGGGTAAAAACAATGACTCTATTTGGTTTTCGATCTATGGCATCAACAATATTGAATCTTGGAACACTCAAAGCACCAAGAGGCTATGGATCAAGGGCTTCAGCAAGTGGAAACATCTCTAGAAACAAGACACCAACCAGTGGCTCATTCTTCGAGGATATCCATCATAGCATCAACATTACTTATGAAGAAGGGAATGTTTTACAAAGTAGATGTCTTGCCTGGGATGGATCCAAAGTCTGGCTCCTCATGGGACATGACTTGCCTTGTTTGTTGGGTCTTAGGTGGCATAATGGTAATTGCCTAACAAAAATCCCGAATATCAAAGAAGACATTGATTTCTAGGTAAGCCTCAACAAGAAGTGGTGCCTCGCATGGACACAGTTGGAGTGGGAAATGAAGTTCATGGCTATCTGGCACCCTCTCATAGAGAACAAAAAGTATGTCGTCTTATGGAAAATTCTTCATCGGGGAATATGGACCAACCTAAAGGCTAGCAAAATTTGTGGGGCATCTCCTTAGTGCAAGTGTTGTTGTCGATCCATTGAACATATTGGTCACATGTTCTTTACTTGTCCTAACTCTAACAGGCTCTGGCAGATTGTCAGAAAGAAAATTAGACTACATAAGCATATCAGCTGGAAACAAGCCCTGCTGGGAGAAACGATCTGCTTCTCGGCGACCCCGTGGAATGGTGTCAGAGGGGAGGTCGTTTGGAAGATCTGGCAAGAAAGATGTGCTAATTATAACTTTGGCGACTCCCCCAAAGAGTGGTCGATTAAGAAATCGTTGTTCCTCCTAGATAAAAGAATCACCAACTGTAAGAAATCCCCCCCCCCTTCAGGAACCATAAAGTGCTTCTCTGGATCAACAACAAGCTCAGACCAAAGTGGGCCCCACATGAGGGTGATGAGAGGGTGATTTACCTTCTTTGTAATGCCATCTAAGCTTTGTAAGATCTATGCCTGCTCTGTGGGACATGAGGGGCTCCATGGGCACTAGCCCCCTTCACTTGTACTTTTCTTTTCCTTTTATTTAATACAAGTCTAGGAGAGTAGGCTAAGGCCGAATGTTCTTTATTAAAAAAAAAATCACAAACAGAATCAAACAAATTCCTTAAATGCACATATTAACTATAATAAAAACATTAATGAAACATTAAAACATACATTAAACCATGTTTTGTGCCTCTTAAGATGCCATGGTAGTGAACAAGATGAGCATTCTTAATAAAATGTAAATTTTAATTGATGAAAAAATCCATTACTTGAAAGGAATAGTTACAAACATTCTTGAAAACTAAGGGTAGATACTGTGAAACGCAAACTCACTTATCGAAATTAGTTTTGAAAAATTCAATTTTTTGTTTTTATACACCAAAGACAAACTAACTTTACATTATTCAAACTAGCTTATGGCATCCAAAAAAGGCCACCAATCAAACAAGGGACGAAGACAACAACCAATGTATACACATGTAAAATCAATTACTATGAGTGAAATAAAAACTATGGCCTACATATACGACTTAAACAAATTAATGCACAACGTCCAAGGTGTCCACTTTTAAGTTACCAACCACTAAATGTATGATAGATCAAAAAAATGTTTATACATAGAATGCTAAAGCATTTATGGACATATACCAAACTTTTCACATCTTTTGGAAGCACGAAGAATCTTTAGTTGTGTGGGCATCAATAAAGTTCTACAAATACAATCATGACAGTTTATGAGACAAGAAAAACCATGTACATTTATGGAAGAGATCTAATTTCTTCACATGGATCATGATAATAACGCCTCAAACAAGGTTTACACATAAGGGATCTAATCATATTTAAAAATCAACCGTGTTTTCACATCTATGTACACCAAACAAAGTAGATATATGTATGAAAAACAGCCAGTATATCCACATATGGATATGAAAATAAAATTAAAAAATTTTAAATTATAGACATTTAACTTGATATCATATAAAAAAACTAGTTCCTACAAAAACAAAAGATTCACTCACAGACAATCATAAGAAAATATAGTTTTAACATATTTAGGAAAGATAGTTTTCTCGAAGTTGTTATATGCATAAACACACATAGTTCGATTCACACATCCACACATAGTCAGAATACTACTCAAAATTCTTTTATAGAGTCTTTGATATCATAGGAATTATAACCATGACTTTAAAACTTTTCATCATTTTCATTATGGATGCCATCTTCCTTTTTTTCAGGAAAATCTACATGTCAATTTTTTCATTCTTTTCAAAAGCATTTTTGCCCATCACATCTTCTTTGACAAGATTAGGAATGAACACATGACATGAAATAATGTTTTGAGAGTTTTATTACTTAGAAGAACATTAAAAGATTATCAATTTGCATCATAATTTTGTATTCTACGTTTGGAATTATGTTTTTTTCATGAACATGGAAATATACCCTTTGTCGATTTACCATGAGAGTCAACACCAAATGCAATGGCTAGACTAAAAGTTTATATTGGAGGGACTCTAAAGCATTCAATTAGCATAAGGTTCGTTCATTGATAACTTTCCAATCCTCTACAATCTTTGCTATTCTTCAAAACTTACAAGAAATAGAAATGACCTAGAAAAGATTAATGTTGAGTTCATGTTTTTCACTTTTTCAAAGTGTTCAAGCTTTTCAAGAGATCCCCTAACACTTGCAATCCTCATTTCCTAGAACATCGCCAATTTGGCAAAATGTTTCAATAAAGTTAAATTTTCAAGTATGCTTAAAGTTGAGTCTTCAAAAATTCAATTTTTTTCTTCATTCAATATCCCATATCAAGTTGCAAAAAGTGAAAGATTATTTTTTTCTTTAAACGTACTGGTGTGGCTATCAAACCAAAGTGAAAATCCCATCAAAAACACGTGTGTCATCGAAGAAAAGCAAGAAAGATGGTGTAAATGTAGGATACTGAAGTGTTTGAGGATGCTCAAGTTTCGTAGTATGGAGCTAGTGTTAATGGAAGTGGATGAACACTTTTGAATAACCTTCCACAACCTATGTGGTTTGGTATATCTAGCAACAATTATAGGAATATTCTGATTGCCAACTGCTCATTAGCTTTGTTTTTAAAGTCCAAGAATTTGTGAATCCAACACAAGTAGCTGAATCCTTCCTTACAAAGCTTACATCCATCTTTGCAACCATTGAGTAGAAGTTGAAGATTGCCTTGATATGATATGATTTGGTAAATATTTCCACCACTTCATTTTCCTTGTTTTTTGACTTTGCACATAAATTAAGTTTCTATACTTCTTCTAACTTCCTGAAGAGTTGATATGGCTTGTTCACATCTGCCAAAGTCAATAGAAAACATAAGTTCCTCTAGAAGTTTGTGTAACCCTACTACGTTCCACCTTTTATATGCAACATCTAATCTTTGAAAGTTATAGAATTCCTAACATAGCATAGTATATTTGTATTTTCTATTTGTTACTCTAAAAATATGCTTTCTAACTATCTTTAGGAAGTCCTTAAGTTCTTTTTCTATCTATTCTTGTTCACGAACTTCCTCTTGTTTTGGCTCTAGCTCCACTACTTATGCATCGATATCCAGAAAACAATGTCCTCTTAATAAAGACACTGCATCCACTTCCAAATCAGCTATTGGAAGTCCTTTAGTCATCCTGTGCAAAGGAAAAACACACCAAAATTCCACATATATCAAATATAGGACTCAAAGAAAACACTTGATTTTTTTACCAATACGAGAAAGGAAATTAAGTCTTACACCACTCAACATTACCTCATATGTATATTTCCTATTTAAAAAACACATGTGCTCAATACATCTAGCAAGATTTTTTGAAGTGCATTTGGAATATCTTTAACTATTTCTATTTTTAAAAAATGAAGAAGTCAAAAAAAGATTTTTTTAAGAAAAACATTAACCACACCCACTTCTATATCTTGCTTTTGTGCTTTTTGAAAAATAAAATAAAAATGACACAATAAAAGATTTACTTATTATATTATTCATTTAAAATATTATATATATATTTTCTCTTATTCTTATTTATATGATTTTTTTAATATTCTCTAGCCTTGTCAAGCCACTTTTCTATACATTTGAGATCTCTTATAATTATAAAAAAACTACATAATTTAATCCTTCTAATGAAGAAGTTTCTTCTTCATTTATACATCCATCCAATCCTTCTAAAATACATAAATCTAACTTCATCTTTTCTGTCCAAAAAAAGTATCTCCAACAATGATCCACTTTCCCGAGGTATTTTTTTATCTCGGTTGAAGTATGAACCCAACTTCATTTTCGATTACTCTTTTCAATGCCCGCAATATAATAGTTTTCCACGTCAATCACATATTTCATTATTTATTTTGTGGATTCTTTTCTTACTATGTCATTGTCATGAATAGTAGATCTACTCGAGTTGATCATGGAATCTTCTAATTAAGGTTTTTTTCCTTTATGTTTTTGTGTGATTCCAATTAGTTAGAAGTCTTCAATTTGATTTTTTAATCTATTATGTACTTGATGGATTCTTATCATAACTCTTTATCTTACTTCTAAAGCTTAGCAACTTAGCCTAGCCTAGAACTAATAGAGGGGACTTATAGTTTTCCAACCTTAGGTGAATGTAGCTATCTCTTACTGAGGAGGATCTTCTAAGACTTTTCTTTGCCACTTAGGGCCCTTGTGAGAGTCTCACACATGTTGAATCTAGCTTGATAGCTCATAAAAAGTAATAAAGGATCATTAAAAATGGCCAATTTTTTGCAAAAATATAAAAAACCCTATTTTGATCAAGTAGCCAACTTGTAGCAATAGGTTAATCTAATGCAAGATATGCGACCTTTGTGATAGGCCACTCTATGATGATAGAGGGTGTCTATCGTGATAGAGATATTCAATCATGGGAGTGGTCTATCATGATAGACCGGTTTGTCGTGATAGTGATTGTTCTATCATGATATAGGACTCTCTATCCTAAAGTCGGTCTATTGTGGAATTGATATATTGTGGAAGAGATGTGTCTCTCATGATAGAGAGGTTCTTGTTATGATAACCACTATCACAAAAGAGGGTCTCTATTGAATTCTTTTGTTTGTTATGGTAGAAGGTTCTCTCTCATCATAGAGTGGTCTATCATGATATATGATTTGCCTACTCGAATACATGATGCTTGTCAGGGTTCAATCTATCAAGATGGATGGGTGGCCTATCGTGATAGAGTTGATCTATTGTGATAGGCTAGGTTTCATTTTTTGTTATTCGACATTTTGTTTATTTGTCAATAATTATGGAATTTTATGCCAAGTTCTTATTATTTGGCCAAATTATTCAGTGCGACATCAGCTTACTTGGGCATGGCCGAATACGTTTTGCATGTTAATTTGATGCTTCTTGATCAAAATCTCTTTCAATCGAAATGTAATTAGATCAAAAACCTTGTAGATCGAAAATCTTTTGATCGAAAATAATTCTATCAAATATAGTTTTATAGAAGAACACACTTTGAATCATTTTCCGTAAGAGTCACTTTTGTTTTACAAACTTATAGTGTCATAAAAAGAACAAGGTATAAGGTATTTTAGAAATATTAAGTATTTTAGTACTAGGACAAAAGAAAAAATATATTCTTTGTATGTTAAAAACTATTGTGATTGTTTGACTCAACATTGATTCTTACTTCACAATAGTATATGTATGTGTGTCTATGATGATGCGTAAAATTGGATTGTGATTGTTTGAATCAATATCGATTCTTACTTCATAATAATATGTGTATGTGTAAGTTCATGTATGTCATATCATTGTGAGATAAAATCTAATCTGATTGTGTATGCACATGTGTATGTTGGTATTTGATTGTGATAGGAAAACCAAGATTTATTGGAAAAAGCTTTATCTTCTTTTTTATAATTCAAGGTTTGAGAAGGTGTTCATAACTAAACTAGAACTTTATAGGTCTTTAGATGACTTTGTCTTGTAGACTTATTAACACCGTCTTAGAACCTTGAATTGTAGAGGGATCCAACAAAGTTTCATTCCATAGCATGCGTATGTGCATATCTGTATAATTGTGAATGAAAATCTATTGCGATTGTTTGACTCAAACTTGATTCTTACTTCACAATAGTATGTGTAAGTGTACATGCATATGATTGAGAATTAAAAATCTATTGTGATTGTTTGACTCAACATTGATTCTTACTTCACAATAGTATGTGTAAGTGTATGTGCACATGATTGAGAATTTAAAATCTATTGTGATTGTCTAAATCAACATTGATTCTTACTTCACAATAGTATGTGCAAACGTATGTGTGTGTATGACTGAGAATTAATCTATTGTGATTGTTTGACTCAACATTGAATTTTGCTTCGCAATAATATGTGTAAATGTATGTATGTGTATGATTGAGATCGAAAGTCTAATGTAATTGTTTGATTCAACATTGATTTTTATTTCACAATAGTATGTGTAATTGTATGTGGTTGTATGATTGAGAATTAAAGTCTTCTGTAATTGCTTAGTCAATATTGATTCTTATTTCACAATACTATGTGTAATTGTATGTGGGTGTATGATTGAGAATTAAAGTCTATTGTAATTGATTGAGTCAACATTGCTTCTTATTTTACAATAGTATGTGTAATTGTATGTGTGTGTATACAGTATGATTGAAAATTAAAATCTATTGTAAATGTTTTACTCACATTGATTCTTACTTCACTATAATATGTGTAATTGTATGTGTGTGTGATTGAGAATTAAAATCTATTATGATTTTTTGACTGGACATTGATTCTTACTTCACAATAGTATGCCTCTGTATGATTGAGAGCTATTGGATAGAAAATGTAAATACATAAATTAATAGATTTAAAAACTTTAAGAGAGATTTAGAGTAGTTTATATAGCTTCTAAGATACATATTTAGTGAAATGTATATCTTATTTGATTTACTTTTATGTTGTCTTTTTGTAGATATAAATTCTTCATAAAGCAAGCACTATGGGAAAGGGAAAAGAATGGTCATATGTGATTATTCATCAAGAGGGTAAAATAGCCTCCACAATACAATGCAAATGTTATGGACATCATTATGTATGAAATGCAACTCGGATAAAAGAGCATCTTTGTAGTACAGGTAATAATGTGGTGGCATGCTCTAATCCAGATAGTGATGTATGGGTACACTTTGAAAGTTATGCAAATAAATGTAAATTTCAAGGTATCACATAAAAAAGATTCAAAAGCATGAGTAGTTTATAGCACTTTCAAAGTAGTCCATGTGTAGAGCAAGAATGAGTAGATGCATCAATGACAATAGCGGATCCTCATGATACTTCTACTCAAGTATCTCAAACTATTTTTGAGAATAATCAAGATACATCTACTCGAGTTTCTCCAATTGCATCAAAAAAGAGTGGACTTGGTGAATGTAGTAAAAATAGTGGATCTAATAATGTGTCACCATGTTTTGTCCATACTAAATCAAAGAATACAATACCTATAGCTTTTGAAAAGCAAGGTTTTCTCAAGATTCATCTTAAATTGACTCAAGAATTTTTAGCATGTGGGATTTCTTTCAATGTTATTTGTAATCCTATTTTCAAAGATGCTTTGATGTCAATTGCACAAAAAGAATTCACCATGCCAAATTACAATACAATTCAAATAGAGTATGTAGATAAAGTAAAAAAAAAAAGTATTGAAGCTATTTTAAAGCGAGCAGTGTTTGATTATGTACCCATGTATGGATGTAGAATAGCATTGGATGGATGGAAAAGTTGTCAAAACATCCAGTGATTAATGTCATGGTTATATGTCCAAAAGGAGGCATGCTTTTGGAATTTGTTATTACTTCTCATAAAGAGAAATGTTCAGCTTTTCTTGTAAATATATATGAACATGCTATATCCCAAGTGGGTGGTCTGAAGAATATGACTACAATAGTGATTGATAATGCATCTAAATTTTGAAGTGCTTGAATTGCAATTCAAAACACATATGAAGGCATTTCTTGTAGATCATACACTAAATCTATTATTGAAAGACATAAGTAGATTATCTTTCATTAAAAAAAGTTGTTAGATGCAAATCATGTGTTCAAATTTATCAAAGAGCATCAATTTTCATATTCACTCTTTTGTTCAAAATCTCCCAATAAAGCACTTCATATCTTTTGTGCTACTCAATTTTGCAATTGCCTATATTGTGCTTAATGGATTAAACTATCGATGGTCTCTCTCCTTGTTCCATTATGTCCGGTCTCACTCGCTTTCCTCTCTTCATTTTTTGATAATTTAAATCAAAAAATTTGATTTTGTCGATGAATCGAGGCATTGTGGTGGTATCCAATGTGGATGACTCTACTACTTTGATGATCTATCCAAAGATATGAGTAAATTCTTTGGACATTTTCTCATCTAATACCTATGCTCCACCTCACACACTACCAAATTTATCTTCATTGATGTATGTTGTTCTAGATAACTCCTCAACGAAATGTTTGTAAATAGATATGTCCATAGCTAGAGTGATTTGATCTTCTCTCATTCCATACATGTAGGAGCACACAAAATCTTCCAAAACATTTTCCTCATTACCTGCCATCTGTGCAAAAATTAAAAATAGACTATCAGACTACCATAATTGATATTAAGACTTTAAACAATAATCTAATCCATAAAAAAAATATTAAAAAATAAGTCCCATAAAAATGATGGATACTCTAATACATTTCAAGCACACATATACATAGATACATCAATAAGTGTATGGATAGATAAATCAATATTATGTGTAGAGTCTAGACAAATGATAGAAATATGGATAGTTAGTTAGATAAGTAGATTTATAATTAAATAGAAAGTGTATAATCTTGAAGTGAATCTATGTAGCTATTAAGAATGTAAGAGTCAAAGAATCAAACTCTCATAATAGTTTATATACACTAACTATACCATGTATGAGTCTTATCTCATGACTGTATATAACTTTTGTCATAGTAAGAGTCAAAGAATTAGACAAGCACAATAGTTTCTATACACCTTGTGACCTACACTACGTATGCTCATCAGAATCTAAGTGACTATTGTGAGAGTAAGATTCAAAGAATCAAACAATCAAAATAGTCCCTATACAATCCCTATACTATTGAGAGAGTAGAAATGTGAGTAAAAGAAAAGTATTTGAGAACTAGATGATTCCTCAACTAGCTTCATAAAAATAGACTATTTGATCTCTTCAAAAAGTATTAGCTAATCACTCAAAATTTCTCTCAACATGTGCAAGCATTGATCCTAGGAATTATTTCATTCATAGTAGAAAAAATATGATTTACAACAAGCCACAAATAACTAGAAATGGATTTCAAGAGAAAGAAAAATTATAATACTAGGGGGTCTGCCAAGATCATCTATAGAGATAGCATGTATAAATTGAAATCTCTACAAAATAAGTAGAGACACGTGAGTAAGGGTTGTGCTTAAGAAACACAACAACTTGGGAACACTTTTCCATGACTTGCAAGTCATAATAAAACTTATTAAAAGCTTTAAAGGTCATATACTAAGCTCTTTAACCAATCAAAAACATATACATTTCAAAATGTGAGGTCCAATCATATCAAAACATGACCTTTTTTCTCTTTTATCAATTTATTTCCACTCGAAACATGCTTTACTGCCTCCAAATCATGGAAAATCATCCTCCTTTGATTGTGCATATGTGGAATGTGAAATGTGGAGCATGTTCCTACACTCTTAAACTTGAAATGATTCTTGAATTCCAACACTCCCCATCAAGCTCAAATCCTTTTCCTTTTCTTTTTATTTTGCTTCAAAAATGTCTCTTATGTTGATTGCTTCCTTGAATCCTCAGAAGTTTGTACCTTCATGAAACTTTATCATCACATCTATAACCTGCACATTACTCTTCACATACCTTATATCTATCTCCTTTTCTATCACTTCTTCTCTAATGATGTGCAATGGTTTTAAAAAGCATCACATAAGCGACGCTTTTGCATCGCATAAGTGATGCTAAAAAATATCGCTTATGTAACACCAATTCTAGTGGTTTTTATGATGCATTACCATCGCTTACACGACAATCTATTGACGAAAAAAATTAAAACGTTGGAGGCTCTTTGATTGGCATTTTCACGCATCTGATCGAAGTGGTCTCCAATGTTCGCAATTGCGCTAAGCTTAGGAGTTGAAACAAGTATATGCGGAATTGTTGTTTTTCCTAAGCTCTATCTTATTATCTCTCTCTATCTCTATTTCTCTCTTTCTACATCTTTCTCTCTTTGAATTCTCTCTCTTTCTCTCTCTCTCTCTTCTTTCTCTTTTTATTGCAGGTTATTCAAGAAGCTAACCAAGCAAAAAGTATGGCTAACTATTGTAAGTACAATTTCTATTCTTTGGATATCATTTGAATTGTGTTATTTTCATTAGATAGTATACTCATACTTACTGATATGCACATATACACTTATACATGATGAAGATGCATGTTCACACACATACACATATGCACATGCACATACACACATATATACACACAGATACATGTGCACATACACTTAGACATACACACACATAAACATGCATATGCACAAACATTTCTACAACCACATAAAAAGACTTACATGCATGCTTTATTGAATATATATATATACACATACACATTAACATATACGTAAATACATGTATATGCATATCCACATGCATGCACGTGGATGAAAATGGAAATGCATCCACATACACACACATGTTTCATACATATACACATGCATATACATACATTATACACATATACACATATATATGCACATACGTACACACACATATACACATGCACATACATACATATACATATACATGCACATACACACATATACACATAGAGTTACATATACATGCACATACATATACACACACATACACATGCACATGCACATGCACATACTCATATACACATATATACACTTACAAATGCACATGCACATACATACATATACACACACATATACATGCACATACATACATATACACACACATACATATACACTTACGTACACACATATAAATGAATTATATAATTAAATTTATTAAAGCATATGCTTAATACAAACAATAATAACAATCAATAGAACAAAACTCTATAATCAACTAGAATCCTAATTATCATCATCATCCTTATCATCCTCATCCTCATCATCATGATCACCCTGTGACGATCGCGATCGTCCCTCTTGTGTTTGTCTCTCCATCCTCATCCATATCATCCTCTCCATAATACTCGTGTATTACATATAACAAACATAAATAAGCAAAACAATTAAACCATTCATAAAAATAAAATAATTATATAAAATTTAATAATACTCACAAAGGCATTCGGATGATCTCGCATATACTCACTCAAACGCCGATATCCAAAATGTGTATCATACTCCATCTCATGTTTCGTAGGATATCGGCCATAATCCTTTCGCTACATTGAAACAAATAAAAAAGATTAGTTGCTTGCATTTAAACTAAAATAAAAAAATATACTCACAATAACACATATACTTACAAATGTAGCTACAAAACCATGATGGCCCATTCGACCTAGGTGCGATGTGTGGCCCGAATCCACTCTCTTCTTTGCAACAGCCTGTTTATTTAAGAAAAAAGAAATACATAAATTAAATGTAAAAAATTACTAAAATATATGAAAATTATAAATATAAACTATTAATTTGTATACTTTCTGCTAAGGAAATGACTCCTGAAGACGTAGCTGTCTACAAAAAAAGTGCCACGTCTCAGGTGGTATGTTACGTTGCCTCTTATTTTTTTCGACCATACAATATCTCCGGTTAATTTAATCTCAAAGAGAAAAGAAAATCAGAATACATACACATCTATACACATCTATACACATACATACACATACACATACCCACATACACATATACATGCAAACATATACGCATACATATATGCATACATATAACATAAACATACATATACATATCCACATATATACGTACACACACATGCATGCATATACACCCATTCATACAAAATACATGCATTTATCCCATAATAATGTGTATTTGTGTATATGTGAATATGTGTGTATGTGTAAATGTGTATATGTGAATATGTGTGTATGTGTAAATATGTATATGTGAATTTTTTGTGTATGTAAATAATTAGATTCTTAATATCAAATACCATTATTTGTAGATTCTGATCAATCAGATGGAACTGCACCACCGTCTCCTCATCGTGCAACGACTATATACTGTAAGTATATCAAATATTTAATTTTAAATATATTTGATGGATACATAACTTATATATTTTTTTGTTACTTATTATAATTAGATTCTGATGAATCAGAGGGTACTCCACCACCTCCTACCCATGCAACGACTTCACATGTGTCCTCCGATAGGAATTATGATGAACATATTATATGTTGGTGTAACTCTTGTTATGGCACGTATTGAAGACCATGATTGGAATGTATTGAACATGCTGTAGAGTATGGTACTTTTGAGCGTGCACCATCACCTGGTCAACATGATAATGCTTGGGTATGTATTTTTTATAGAAATTAATATCATTATTTTATTTAAAAACCATATACAATATCAAATTACTATTGATATATAGGAATACTTGCTCCATGATGATGATGATGATAATTTTTCTCATAATGGTCATATACCTCATACACGTCATGGACTTGCTGTTCATCAATTACAAGCAGAGGTTTCTAGAAATCCTCTACCTCTTGGTTTAGAGACTGAAACGGTTGGAGATTATCCGTTGCCAGCTGGTGATCCTTCTTTAGTACAAACATATGATAGACGAAGATATGGAGGATGGAATAGAGGACCACTTCCTTTAGATGGAGAGGTTTTTAACTTTTGGGGTAATTGCTATATGATTGCTCCATCCAATATTACTAATGTTGGTCGTGGTCTCTTTATTGTAGAGGATTTGTATGTGCCTCCGAACTCTGAAGTCACTCTTATCTCATTTTGTGACCCCCACCAAATCTTTTCTTATTTTTCTTTTACTTTTATTTTATTTTTCTTCACTTTAATTCTTCATCCCAGCTCTCACCCTTCATATTTTTGGTTTTACTTTTATTTATTTATTCTTTATCTACACATGTAGGCCTATGCCGAAATCGGATGCAACTCGTGGACTTGACCACCCAACTAGGTTTAGCCTACCCATCTAGAGACCCGACATAGCGCACAATGCAGAGTGTTAGCCTCATATGAAATCAACGTCAGCTCGTAGCTCTAACCACCCACTCAGACTGACTACACCCATCTATCGACCCGTATGAGCTTATGACAATATGTAGGTTAGGCCATACGATAGAACTAGCATAATCTCGTGGCTTGATCACCCGACTAGGGTAGTTCCACCCACCTACTAGCTCATCATAGCACCTAACAACACATACACATACACATACACATACACATACACATGAATAACTGGTTGGTGTATGATGTCTTTTCTTGAGACATAATATGTCTGAAGGTTAGATTAGATGAGAGATCAAAAGTAGAAGTCGAAGCGTCTCACACATCGTGTTCATGAACACGAGTATATATATGTACTTAATTTAGGTTTTTCTTTCACCTCCCTAGGTCTTGTTCTTGAAATTTCTAGTCTTCTTTCTAATCCTACTCGCATAACTCTGGTCCTTATACATCATATGTAATCTCAATAGTCATACGATATCTTTGGTCTACTTAATTTTCTTATTTATGCATTTCTTTACATGTCATATGCCCAAATCATGTAATCTTTTCATATGAACATATATACATATATACACATATATACAAGAGAAAAGAAGACTGAAGCAGTAACATCTCACTAGTATGAAGTCAATGGCCGCTTGAACTTGTCGTCTCCAATCACCTCTTCTTTCTTCATTCTGAGTCGTTATCTTCCATTTATTGATTTGATTTCTCTTTCCTCTAAACAAAACTCAATGAAAATCATTAGAAACTTTATTGCATTATATATAACTTACTCTCTTTGCTCAATTCTCTTATAGACTCGGTCTTCAAAGCTGAATGTTGAAACAAAACATGATCATGAAACACACATATATACACATCTAAGATCACAAGTTTAGAAGATATTATTTGCCCTTACTTATATACAATAGCAAACACTGACTCCTAACTCATAATCCTTTGATCTTATTCAATTTTAATTCTTATGGATGCCTGTATACCAAGGCTATTCTTTGATCCACTGAATCAGAAAGCAAGTAATCATGAATATAGGCATCAATCTCTTCTTCACTTAACAGATCATCTTCACTTTGTTCTCGAACCATTTCACAATATATTCTTACCATAAATCTTTCTTCATCTTCTCGAATATCTATAGGCATAGGGAACAAATATGTGGACAAGAAAAAATAGTATGTGGATGGGTCAAAAGGCACAATCTTGGCTCGAGCCAGTTCTCTATTTCTGGCCTCATCTATAGGTCTAGACCTAGGCTGCATTGGACGTGTATCCCTGATATAGTTTGAAGCTACTCTAGTCGGTGGTCCTTCCTTAGTCACTATTCTCTACGCTAAGAGATTTAGAGGCGTGCAAAGTAGGTGCTCAAAAATAGAGGCATCATCTGAAGATTGTTCTGAAGATGCATTTCTAATTTGATTCAAAACTCTATTTCTAGCTGAATTTAAATTTGCATTTCTATCTCAAATTGAATTCCTCCGAGATGATGTCTCTGCCTCATCAAAAAAGTCCCTTCCCATGGTTGAATTACAATTCTTTATCTGTAAGTATAGCTGCACCTACAAATAAGACACATTAGAAATGATCTTGCATGTAATCTTTATTTATGTACACCAACATGCATTCATGTTCACTGACTTTAATTACTCAATTTACAATCATACCTTTGAACACTTATTATTTCATATTCAATTATTCTTCTTTTTTATTTACACTTTTGATATTTACATATGCATATATTTATATTCTTTAGTTCCCCTTTTTATTCACCTATCTTTTCCATCTTGGATCTCTTCTGCAAGCTCCTCATCTTCTTCATCTTCTTCTTCCTCTTCATCTAGCACCATCTCATAATCCTCATTCTCTCTTCTTTTAAAGAGCTTAACTCTCTTCCCAGTAATCAATTCCTTTAGCTTTGTTCCATCCGATTCCCTGAGCGAGTATGTACCATTGTTGAACACTTTACATATCACATAGGGACCGAACCATATCTTTACCAGTTTTCTTCGGGCTTCATATTGCGTATCCAATGAGCTATCATAGACAAGTATCCAATCTCCTTCATTCAACATTTTAGGTCTTAACCTATGGGACTTGTCAAATGTAATCTAATTTCTCTCTCTAGATGCTCTGAGCTTAACTGTAACCTCTTCTATCAGATTTCTTCCTTTCTGTAATTGAAGAATCTGCACTGCTAGAAGATTTTCTCTAGACATTTTATCCTCCCATGGCAAAGAAGTCCACGCTACAGCATGTCACTCCGTCAGCAAAATAGGTTTCTAACAATACATTAGTTCTGTTGGCATGTATCAAGTAGTCCTAGTGCATGTCATCTTGTCGGCCCATAGGAAAAAGGCAAGGTATTTTGGCCAGTTCTTTATATTCCCCTCACAAGCCTTAGCCAAAGCCTTAATAATCAGGAAATGTCCATGCTCAATTTTCCCGTTGGCTTCAGGATTGTAAACAATAGTGATCAATAGCCGAATATCATATTTCTCAAAACATTCTTTGGCTTCCTGAGCATCAAGCTCAGCTTTGTCGGTGACTATTTTCTCGACATAGCCAAATCTACTAAACAGATGTTCTAGTAGAAACTTACATACATTGCTCATAATTTTCATCCTCAAAGCTCTTCCTTCAACATGATTTGTTAGATCCTCTCTTGAGAGCACAATATATCGCATCTGTTGCACCCCTAACAACATTGTAACCAGATTGAAAACCCACTTATAGTGGATATTAAGAGGATATGTCGGATGCAACTCATCTCTGTGTCTAACATTTGAATACACATGGCAAGGTTTACAGGTGGCTACATATTTTTGGATATCCCAGGCCACTAATATCTTTCCCTTATCTTTTCATAAGTCCCTTGAAAGCCCTGATGTCCAGCCCATAGCGAGCTATGCATTTCACACATAGTCTCACCTCTCGTTTCATTGCAACCTACAACTCATTGAGGTATCTTACCTATTCCAATCTTTTGCTTCCAAAGTAATACATCTTTAGGGAAATAGTTACTTGACTTTTCTCGAATGGTACAAAATTTTTCTTTGCTCCAACTAGGATCAGGAGACTTTATGCTTAAGTATCTTTCGATTTCCTTCCACTCATTTTCATATTCATCTTCATTGAATCTTTCTATTATTCCTACTAAAACTTCATAAACTTTCTCTTCTTTTCTCTTATTTCCTTGTTGGCTTCCTAAATTCTTTTGAGTTTCTCTTCTTGAAGAGTCAATACTAGTCTCAGGCTTTTCAACCCGATGAGTAGGCTCTTTTCTATTCACTCCAGTAGATACTTTATCTAAGCTCAAAGTATGTACATGTGAAGCATAAAAGTCGAGACTTATCTCTTCATCATTAGAAATCATCCAGTCTTCATTTTTATATATAGCTCCTAATAGCATATCCGCCACCACATTGTTCCTCCTGGCTATATGAAAAAACTCGGGGTTTAGTGACTTCATGTACGCTATCCATCTTAACATGGCAATTTTTGCAGTGAAATAATTCACAATCATTTCTAACAATGGTAAGTAGTCTGTTTCCACCACCACATTTGCCTCGATTAAGTATTCTTTATCATTCTTTAATGCGATCATTATTCCCCAAAGCTCTCGCTTAATCTGAGGGTAGCCTCTCTAGCAAACATTTATTAATTTAGCTCCAAATTGAATCACATACCTTCTTTTGTCATCATCCTCTTGGCCAATCGCCTAGCCTATACCCATTGGACTCGTATCTATGATGATGTAAATTTTTTTATTGTCATTGTAATCAGCTTTCTAAGCAATGGTGCTTCTACAATTGCCTTCTTTAATCTTCTCACAGCTTGTGTATGGATATTCTTCCATTGAAATCTCTGCCCTTTGCAAAGAAATTGATAGAGTAGGTCTACAACATGGGCAAAATGAGGAATCCATACAATGTAAAAAACTGATGCCCCAAGAAATCTCCTCAGCTCAGTGATCGAGGAGCAGAGCTCTTTCATATGTTGAATGGCGTCTACTTTCTTCAGACATGGCTTTCTTCCTTTATGACCACACAGACTTCCTACAATCAATACCTCTTGCACTCCAAATATTGTTTTTTTGCAAACAATGTAAAATGAACCTCCTCCAGCCGACTGAGAATGGATTCGCAATCGTTTATGTGATTTTTAACAAATTTTTGACATCCATCCTTGTCAAGAGTCTCATCTTTATCTTTTTTCTTGCAACCTTTAATAGGGACATCGTCAATGAATGGCATGGTCAGATGCGAAATAAATTCCCTAAGCACCTTATGCATACCATTCATCATATATTCCATCGTGTTCGTGGAACCTTGTGGGAAAGTGCACATGTGCATGAGCCCAAGTGGTGTCCTCATAGTAATCAAGTCGCGACTCTCGAGAGCTAGCTGAAATTGGTCATCCCCAGAGTCCAAATCCCCCATCGAATAAATAGATCTTCTTGCAAAGGCTTCTGCATACTCATCTACGATAGGCCGAGTTCCCATATTTTTTATTGTCACCTTATTAACGGGTTGTAGATCCTGAACAAATCTCAGTGAGATATTTTTCTTTGGTACTGTGAACCAAGGGTTAGAATAGGGAGTAATTGATGAATGAAGAATCCCCATTCTAATCTCTTCATTCAACTAGTCAATTAGCTTTGAAATATGAGCTTTTAGTATCGGAATCGATCAAAGATTCCAAGGTACATGTGGTATCCCCATGTACCTTGGAATCGGTCAAAGATTCCAAGGTACATGTGGTATCCCCATGTACTCTGAACCAAGGGTTAGAATAGGGAGTAATTGATGAATGAAGAATCCCCATTCTAATCTCTTCATTCAACTAGTCAATTAGCTTTGAAATATGAGCTTTTAGTACCGGAATCGGTCAAAGATTCCAAGGTACATGTGGTATCCTAAAAATTATCATAGGTATCTCCATAGACGGATCTACACATCCAATTTTCTGGGCATTGAAAGAAAAAGCCTTTCCATGCCTAAATGTCATCCAAGAGAATATGTTCTTCTCTTTCTTCACTAAGGAAACCATCTTTTCCTAACTGAATTTGCTCAAGGGTTTCTTTAGTGAATTCGTGATCTATTTTTCTTTTATCTCTAAGAGGTGGATGGGTTTTTTCTCCATCCATACGTTTGTTACTATTTTCAAGAAGCGGAATTGCAAGTGGTTTAATCTTTTTATTGACCGTTTTGTATTTTGTTTCAACGAAAGCTTCTTTCCATTTTTCATCTTGCTCAAACTTTGCTATTTACTTGTACATGGAAATAGAGTGCATTTGAATCACATAATCACTCCTTCTTCCTTCAATCAGCTCTTGCAGATCGAGCAATGTGTCTGCAAAAGTTATCTCATCAAAGACCCTGAAAATTTCCTCATCGAAGTCGAGCACTCTATATCCATAAACATTTCTTTGAAGATCTACTATTTATTTTTTTTCCCACTTTCTTAACTCAGAGAAAAACACGTAACTGAAATGAACTTGTTGAAGAAAGTGCTATGAAACTTGATATGAACATATATACATTCGGGATCTTTTCAGTTTCCAAGCTTCCATAGTCCCGATTTATGAAAGCTTCATTTAAAAAATTTGATCTGCAAATTCTTCAGGAACAGGTCTTGTCCGAAGAGAAGTTCTATTCCTAATGTGGTCTATGCAAACCATCATAAACTCGAAATATTTCTTTCCATCCTTGCTTCGGATTCGTGCATATGCCGGTCCATCCTCCAAGACTCTTGTCTCCATCCTCAAGGCAGTAATGTATGGGTACCTTAAAATCAACGAGTCTCTAGAATGATCTTGAACGAAGAAGCTTTGATAATCACTAGCATCCCTAATTGTAACTAGTACCTGTGGGCATGCACCAAACAACTCATGTGGCATCATATTAGCAGCCCTGATTCTCCAACCCGGTTGCACATCTATTAGCCATTTCCCCTTCATGTAGAGATCTTTGGATATCAAGGAATTGTTTTAAATCAGTGGCTTGTTCAATGTGCGATTTTAGTTTTTCACTTTTCCTTGACCTTTTCTTATAGGTTTCATCTCTTGATCTTGTAGAGGATTATTAACTTGAGTAGGAACTATCATCTCAGCAGAAGTAGGGCTTTGAACTTGATTCAAGATTTCATTCAGTTGGATTATTATCGATTGTGATGGTGGAATTACTTGAGTGGGTTGGTTTTTTTGTATTGGTTGATTTTGATTTGGTGTTTGAGATTGTTCTTACGAAGCTTCTACTTGAAACCTGGTTCTTGTTTTCTCTTCTTCAGCCTCATTGGTTCTCCTTCGTTTCTCTTCCACTACCGCCCCATGCTCCAGTGACGAGTATAAATAAGTAACAACCGAGAGGGTATCCACAGGATCGTTCCATTCGGTCACACCACGGATCTCATTGCTTGCTGACTTTAAGATTTCATGATGCATCTTTTCTCGATCTAGGGACTTTATCACTTTAGAACATGATTTTGTATCATTATTTTCATCAATCACTTGACATGCATATGTATGAGATGTTGAAGCAACATTGCTAGAAGTGCCAAGGAAGAACACTCTCATGCCTCCCCAACCAAATTTAATACTTACTTTTTCTCCAGTTTTTGAGTCATAAATCATCTTTTCATTTATGAAAACTAGAGTTTTAGCCAATGCTTCTTTAAAGCTCTCACATGAATATCTGTTGTGCTCCAAAGAGTCAAACTAGATGCATCTTTTAATTTCAGGGGCTTTTGGAGCCTTATTGTTAGTTGCTTGTGGAGATTGGGATTTCATCATCTGTTTAACATTGTGGATTATCAAATCACTAAACCTTTTAAACATCTCTTCCATGATGTTGGGATGCACAACCTCCTTTTCAATTAGTTGATTAACATGAGCATTTGGGGAAGGCTGATATGGTGCCTGTACTTGCTCTTCTTGTATATCCTCCTGCCAGTCTTGCATGAACTTTGCCATAGCTCTTTTCTTTTCTACGTACCTCTTCACTGCTGCTTCTACCTCATCCCAATCCTTAGTAAGCCCGAAATATGTCTCCATGTCTTGCAGTTGTGGGAGAAGTTCCTCCTGGGCCTTTATATCTACCGCTCTTAGGAACAACGAAACTCTCTCATGTTCCATAGCTCTCCTATCATGTTCTCTTAGGTCATTATATTATCGGTCAAATTCCATTTTAATATCCAAAATGGTTTGGCCTTTTGGTTTATAAATCCATTTTAGGAACGTTGCTCGATTCACCTTATCAATATCCTAAAGAAAAAACATTTTTATTAAAGTCAATTTATATTGTGGCCACCTTGTTTGGACCTCCATTATTAATCGATCATGTAAGTGCAGCTCTGAAATATATATGAATTTCTCAGTACCTTCTATATCATTTAAGGGAGTAAGTCCAGTCCCAAGATATAGAGCTTCCAACTCGTACTCTTTACAAAATCACGTGATATTTTTCCCATCAAAGTAACCACTCCGTTTAATAACTCATTCACGGAATAATTGAATGGCACTTCGTATTTTTTTTGTCCTACTGGAAGTGCAAGAGCTGGCTTATAACGTCCATTGTAGTGTTCCCCATAAATACACACGAAGAGTCCTCTCAAACGGCACTACGCTAGGCTTTCACTCCTAAGCGCGATGTCTCTACACTCATCTCCTTTGCATCAAGTTCACCAGGTATGTCAGATAGATTGAAAAAAAGGAGAAGAGATATAGGGAGCCTCAGTTGTTTCATATGATATAACATGCATTTATGTTTGACAATAATTCAACTTACTTCCCAAGCATTATTTGTGTGTAAACTCAATTTTCGGTTGGTCTTTTATGCAATCCTAGAAGAAATTTCTTTATTTACCATGCACATAAATTCTTTAATCAATCATGCATTATAGCACTAGAGATAGGACTCACTTTTTTTTCTTTGCATGCAAGTTCTCTTCCAGATGTTCTTGTTTGTGAAATTATCTAGAAGGAAAGATTTAGTGCAACATTCATAAGAGCGCACTATGTCATGAGGAAGGAGATAAGGAAGAGAGCTCACACACACACTCTCACTCTCAAGGAGAAGCACACACATAGATTGAGGCAAGGAAGAATGATCTTCTTTTTCTTCTTCTTCTTCTTCTTCTTCTATTACATAAAAAGGAATGTACAAGAATGACCTAAAACAAGAATACAACAAGTGCAATATATAAAGACCTTTATATAAGGAAAAAATCTAATGTCCGCTAATGAGTGAGCTGGCAAGAAACAAATGTGCCATCACTCTCGGTAGATAAATCTAATAAAGCTCAATGAAGTGTCCCTGACATATATCGGCATGACAACTATACATATCAGAGAACTGAAAAACTGATAAGGTGTCATCCTGGATCATCACATGTTGAGCTTGATATCTCAACACTCCCCCTCAAGCTCAACGTCATGTCCTCTAATCCAAGCATCTTCCGAAACTTCTTTAGCTTCTCTACTCTAAGTGCTTTAGTGAAAATATCAACAACTTGCTCATCTATTCTCACATACAGAAGATCAATATCACCTGCTAATACCTTCTCTTTGATGAAGTGATAATGTACCTCAATATGCTTTGTTCTAGCATGGAAAATAGGATTTTGTGCTAACTGTATTCTACTAAGATTATCACAATGAATAGTGATAGGCTTTTGCACTTCCACACCTAAATCTACAAGTAGTATCTCCAGCCATGATGCCTCACATGCTGCCATTGCAACACCTCTATACTCATCCTCTATACTCAGTCTCTATACTCGATAAAGCAACACTGGGTTTCTTCTTGTTGTTCCATGTACTAGTTGCACTCCCAAGTGAGAATAGAAAACCACTAGTAGATCTTGTATTTGGAGTGCTACCAGCCCAATCTCCATCAGTGTATCCATAAACCTACAAATATACACCAGCCTCATAAAACAATGCATAATCCAAAGTAGCACTCACATACTGTAGAGTGCACCTCAAAGCATCCAAATGTGGCTTCGTGGGAACCTACATAAACTGACTTTCAATTCCAATAGTGTAGCTAAGATCACGCCTCGTAATTGTGAGATATATTAAGCTTCCCACAATTTTCCTGTACATAGTAGCATTTTCCAATGCTTCACCTAATATAGTATCTAACTTCAGATTCTCATCTAATGGCATAGAAATTGGCTTACAATCAGCCATACTATACTTTTGCAGCATATTCAAGGCATATTGCCTTTGTGACATCCATATACCTGTTTCTGTATGAATAAACTCAATGCCCAAGAAATAGCGTAGCACATCAAGATCTTTCATGTCGAATTCCTACATAAGAAGTTGGTTTACCTCTTTGATGCTTTCTTTATTATCACCACCTACAATCAAGTCATCAACATAAATAGCCACAATCGTGATGCCATCATTAGCCTTCCTTACATACAGTGAATGATCTGCATCATACATAGAAAACCCAATGCTGGTTAAGTAATCAGCAATCGTTGCATGCCATGCACGAGGAGCTTGCTTCAGCCCATACAAAGCCTTTTGCAACCTGCTCACATATTCTGGATGCTTTGGATCTTCATAACCTTGTGGCTGGACCATATATACCTCTTCTTGTAACTCACCATGTAGGAAAGAATTCTTCACATCCATCTGATGCAAAGTCCATCCTTTTGTTGTAGCTAATGCAACAAGTGTTCTGGCAGTAGAAATTTTAGCCACATGGCTTAATATTTTCTCATAATCAATGCCATACATCTATGCATATCCTTAAGCTACCAATCGTGCTTTATACCTAGTTATGCTATCATCAGCATTCTGCTTTACCTTGTAAACCCATTTGCTACCTATGGGTTTCTTTCCTTGCGGCAATGGAACCAACTTCCATGTATCATTCCCATAAAGTGCAGCCATCTCCTCATCCATAGCTTTTTCCCAATTAGCATTTCCAATTGCATCTTCAAAACAAGAGGGTTCAATATCTTGCATTACCTTGGTTATGTAGGCACAATGATGAGTCATATAACTGTCATATGTCAATCGTTGCACTCAATTACACATCCTTCCAGATCTTCTTGGTCGTGGGTCACTTCTCCTTATATCATCTGCATGTGCCTTTCTTACTCCTCGATTCTTCACAGAGGGCAATCCAAGCTCCTCATCAAGACTCTTTTCTAAACCGCTTGAATCTCCATCGACATATTAAAAACCTGCACATGTTTTACTACCAGTAGAAAGCTTTTCTTTACCTTTCTTGGATTTATTTGATGAATTTGTTGGACTGAAATTTCCACACAATCTTCCACTCCATGGATTTGAGTTGGAACTATTGCTCGGTGATGCATCTGGTCCACTCAAAAGTTGAGATTTTGCACTTGCGTTTTCAGCATTTTCTTTGCCATTTGGTTCAAGATTCAGTCCTTCTTTGACATCTGCATAGAAGCTTGACATTTTATCAAATACCACATCTCTACTCATGATTATCTATCGTATGAGTGGGTTATAATATTTATATCCCTTTTGCTCAAGGGAGTATCTAATGAAGACACATTTTTTTTCCTTTGCATCAAGCTTCGTCCTAAATTCATCAGGAACATGTACATATGCAATACAACTAAAAACTTTTGGATGTGATAAGTTTAAATTTCTACTTGTAAACTTCTCTTGAGGTGTAACTTGATGTACAACAATAGTTGGAGTTCTGTTCATGATGTATACAACAATATGCACAGCTTCTGCCCAATAACAATGAGGCATATTCTTCTCAACCATCAAGGCTCTTGCTATTTCTGCAATATGTCTATTTTTGTATTCAACAATGCCATTTTGTTGTGGTGTGTACCTGCATGAAAACTAACACTGAATTCCATGACTTTTTAGAAAAGTGTTGAACTCATTTGACATGTATTCACCTCCTCCATTAGATCTTAATGTCTGAATGCACTTCCATGTCTTCTTTTTCACCATAGCTTTAAAATTCTAGAAGTGAGTGAACACTTCAATCTTCTCTTTCATTAAATATACCCATACTTTTTGTGTATGGTCATCAATGAAAGTAACATAAGACCTACAACCGCCCATAGATGTGGTCTTTGTTGGATCCCAAACATCTGTATGTAGTATTTCTAGTATGTTCTAACTAACATGCTTATCATGTGGAAATGATGCTCTTGACTGTTTTCCAAAATGACATGCTGCACATACCTTTTGCATTTTTACAACTTTGAAATTTGTCAGACTATGGATAATCTCCTTTGACTGCATCAATTTCAGCCTTTGCAAGTTTTCATGTCCAATCCATTTGTGCCACATCTCGATATCTGCAATAACTCTTGCACCTTTTGCAAACATGACTCCATTCATTTCAGGAATCTTCACATTTAAGGTGAACATCCTACCCACTTTATTTCCTTTGGCAAGCAATCGTCCATCTTGCTTGTACTCTTCTACCTATAATCCATCAGCATTGAACTTGACTTGTAATCCTTGGTCAATCATTTGTCCAACAGAAACCAGATTCTTTGTTGTATTTGGAACATGTAGCACATTAATAACATGTTTTACCTTTCCATCCTCCATAGATAGTGCTATGTTTCGTGTATGTTTAATAGGATGTGATGTGTCATCACCTGTTTCAACATATCCAGGAACTTGTAATTTTTGCAAAGTACTAAACCATTCTACATGATTGGGCATGTGATTTGAAGCACCTAATCAACATACCAGACATTATCATTCGATTTTGAAACGCGAGCACACATCGTATTCATCATGTGATGTTGAACCATGAATAGCTTCTCAGAATCGTCTGCACTTATGGATGCATATGTGTTTTGCTGCCTTCTGTTATTTGATTCTTCAACTTGCAATCACGTTCAAAGTGTCCAGGTTTACCACAATTCTAGCATCCTTTAGTGTTGTTACATGAATCATTTCTTTGAAAATTTATGTGACCTCTTTGGTTCCCTGTGCCTGGAAATTGTCGTCTTCCTCCTGCATGATTCTGTTGTTGACCTTGGTCTTGGTTACTGTTTCCTCTTCCACTTCCAAAACCTCTACCTCTGCCTCTTCCTCTATTAGAGTAGAATAATTGCTCACAACTGGCCTTTCTTTGGGATTTTGAATGTGCAATAAGATTCTTTTCTTCAATGATCAGCATGGATACCAAATCAGCAAAATTCAAAATATTTTCTCTGGTCTATATAGAAGTTCTGAACTGCTTATATGCAGCTCCTAAACCACAAAGGAACACTTCCACCTTATCATCATCATCTACATTCATGCCAATAGATCAAAGTGACTCACATATGCTTTTGATTTTCAGATTATAGTCACTTATCAACATGCCCTTCTTCTCCAATGTATGCAGCTCATTCTTGAGTTGCTATTTTCCTGCCTTTGTATTGGTCTCATACAATGTGACCAAACTGTTCCAAAGCTCTTTTGGAGTCTTGGCATCCTGTATGTGCCCAATCATGCTATCCTGTATGCTAACAGATAGTCAATACATTACCTTTTGTGCTCTTTGATTCCATTCCTCATATGCTCTTAACTGGTCTACAGTCCGATTTCTCTCTGGCAACTGCATAGCATTTTCGTTCTCTCCTTCGATGTATTTTTAGTAGCCTTTTCCCATAAGGAAATTGATCATTCTGAATCTCCATGCATGGAAGTTATTCATGTTGAGCTTATTGCTCATAAGCTGACTCATTCCATCTATGTTTGATATTTTTGCAACAATTCACAACACGGCAAAACACTACAAGCAGCACTTCTACTTGAACACTATCGCACTATGACGTCACAGTTCGATCTCAGAAAAACACAGTTTTCATGTATCAACAGTACATGGACTCGCTTGAAATTCTGGATTCGGAATATATGAGTATTGCGGAACACAACACAAGTTACAGTTTTTGAAAGTGACTTGGTTTTTCTGTGGGCCCCACCTTGTGAGCTCGAAATGGAGGTCGAGATGGCTTTGAAACTTCGATATGAAAAAAACAAGTGACGCTAAAGGGATAACTCCCAAAAATATTTTGAGGTCTTCTACCTTCATGCTCATTTTCGTAGCAAACAGAGGTCGTTTGTGAATTGTGTTTTCTCCACGTCTTGCTGTGTACTCTTCACCCTCACCTTCTCCACGAGCTCTCTACAGCCATGCTCGCTGTGATACCATATCAGGACGAAGAAGATAAGGAAAAGAGCTTTCACACACACTCAAACTCTCAAGAAGCAGCATACACACAGATTGAGGCAAGGAAGAATGATCTTCTTCTTCTTCTATTACATAAAAAAGGGTTGTACAAGAATGACCTAAAACAAGAATACAAGAAGTGCAATATATAAAGACAAGTACATAAGGAAAAACCTAATGTCCGCTAATGAGTGAGCTGGCAAGAAACAAATGTGCCATCACTCTCGGTAGATAAATCTAATAAAGCTCAATGAAGTATCTCTGACATATATCGGCATGACCACTTTACATGTAAGAGAAACAAAAAACTGATGACGTGTCCTCCTCGATCATCACATGTTGATCTTGATATCTCAACACACTATGCATTCAGAAGTCTATCATGAGTTCATAGTTATGGTTTAATTTGCCAAAACTTCTAGATCCATGATGACTCGCAAACTTTTAATCCCTTGGATAGAGGAAAGCAAACCTTGGTGCCTAAAATTCAAGGTCCTTCCTACTCCCTGCTCTCATGCTTGTTCTTAGAGAGTTCGAACTTTCAACTCTGAACTTTTGATTATTGTAAAACAAATAAACCCGAAACAAAGTGTGACATATTTCCATCATTAAGACAAAGTAGTCAAGGTCAACGCATAGTTCGCATTTTTTAAGCAACAATCAATCACAACACACACAAGTTCCACATAAAAATAAACAAACTAGTTAGCACCTTAGAACCTTATAATTGCTCTCTGTCTGTGCGCTACAACCCTTTCAAGTTTGGACATCTCGTAATAAGAGCGCATTTATGAACAGTTTTAATTCCTGGTATCGTTTGAGTCCAGGTCGCATATTAATTGGGGTAAGAAGATCCTCGAAAGATAAAACATCAATAGTTTACTGATAGCTGTCATTCGAAATCAGAGTCTTCCATAAAATTTTACCTACAATGCAATTAATCCGCATCCTACTTCATATGATTTGTGCATGCATCAGCTACGAACATGAATATCAACCCCTTCAAACCTTTCCTTTGAAAAGAAAAATCTTTCGTCTTTTCTGTTCAAGATGAACTCATTCAGAACATAGAATTCAAAAGATAGTGTATGCAAAATTGCATGCCCAGACATAAAACTCTGTTCTAAGCGATTCAGAACAATGAAATATTAATCAGAGAACTCATGAAAAAAATGAACGACCACTCATAGATTGAGCCATGTGCGGATTCACTCTCTCTAAACTTACTACCGGAGCTCTGAACGTTTGTTCTTTGCTTTCTTGTCACACTTTATTGAGAAGACGACATTTAAAGGGATGTTCGTCATGACACATGTATCTAAGGTGATCTATTAATTTATATCTTTTAATTATATGAAAAACAACAAATTGTCTTCACAATTTTTACTACTTTCGAAGCACTGTATAACATGCGTCAGTTTGGAGACCTCACACAATAATTGAAACATTCCTATCATTGATCTGTAATGAAGTTCTAACTAATAAAAGAAAACAGATTATTTGCATGATGTTCGTAGCAGAAAATAAGCAGTAAAAGAAACCATTAGCATTCATTACTAGAAATCATAAACGATTAAGCGGGAATACACGTTACTTCATCGGATTGTGGAAATCATCTAGGAGAGATGCATCGACATCAACTTCATTCTTTCTCAGATTTGAAATCTCATAATATCCATAGCCTTAAGCTCTAAAGGTGCCTTCGAATCAATCTGTAGAGTCAATCAGTTGTTGATTCAACAGGCGGCCAAGATTATCTCCGTTGAACACCAAATTTAATCAGTCGATAGTTGTAATCATCATCAAATCATGATATTCTTTGCACAAGTACTAATCATTCTCTGATTCTCCATGATATGACTCCACAGCTTATCAATAAGTTGTCTCCGATCATGCACAAAAGGCTATATTTCCTGAGTTGAATTGGAATGCTAATAGATGGTTGTCAAAACTCCCCAGAGGCGTGCACTTATTCCATGCGCCTCTGCCATCACCTTTAGATCTTGAACGAGTCAAAGAAACAGAGGATCGGGAAATGATTGCATGAACTTCATTCACATAGGCCGTTGTCAGAAGATTATCACCACATCATCACATGGTATAAAGCAATTGACTTGAAGATTAGCATCCGAATAATGTGTAAGCATAATCGCTCTCAGAGTATATATCCAACAGTAGTTAAGTGGTATTATCTCGTCATAATCTGATTGAGGACCTCCAAAGGACCAGTGTCAATGAATGTCGCACATGATTACCACACTGTCATCTGTATTCTACCCTCATAGCTCTGCACTTTGCTTCTCCAAAACTGTGCCAGACTTCTGCATTTTTGCTGCTCCTTTTTCCTTCTTCCGAACTTTGAGAGCGAGAGCCCTCCAGCTACGCTGCCCTTTTTCCTCTTTTCCTTCTCCTAAAATAGCATATTTGAGCCCCATCTTCCACTTCCTCCCTCCCTGCTCGTGTATTTCCCAGCAGCTGCCATAACCTCCGCATACATACCAAAACAAAAACCCTATTCGATCCTTCCTCCCAATCTCCTTCCCTCATTTTTCCTCCACGTACAACCTTTTTCCCTTCTAATGGTCAATGGAATCATTGCTCAATGCACATTCGTAATGTTTCTTTATAAAACATACACGCATATATATTCATAGTTTTATGTATAAACACATTAACACATAAACACACTTATGCATATGAACACATGTACCCTCACATGGTGTACTCGATACAAGTATATACACAGTTACATTATACATCTAAAGACACTCATGCATACGGAGCATTCTTCCTCACCAATATTTTTTTTTTCACTTTAAGCAACATAATCTATGTGTGCTATGATATCCAAGAATGAAATCCACATCTTTAGGCTCTTAAAGAGAACGTCCAATGTTACCTTCGAATACAATCCTTATTGCACATGATATGGGTGTATACACATGTACACATGATTGCACAAGATGCTTTAGGCGATCATGTTTCAAATGAGAGATGCAAGGATAGAGATCACCATGATTCTAGTGATATTGTTGTCTTCCTATTTAAATTTATTTGATTTCCCAAAAAATGGTTCTCGACCTTGAGTATCGAATCTCTACCACAACGTGTTGGTCATTCGAATTTTGCTAGTTTGCTACACCTGTAGAAACTTGAAATGGTGTCCTCTTTGCCCAAACTTGAGACACCCCGAAAACATGTTTGTGAAGGCCATATTTTGGGCAAAATGCAACCTTTATCCTTCCTAAAAGATGGTTCAATTCAAGCTACTCAGAAATTGCAACTTGTGCGTAGTGATGTATGTGGTCCTATGCAGACACCTTCTTTTGGAAACTATCTTTACTTCGTGACTTTCATTATGATTTTTTTAGGAATGCATGTGTATATCCACTCAAAGCAAAGTCCAAAGTATTTATGTGCTTCAAACAGTTTTTGGTTTTCGCTGAAAATCTATCAGCATGTAAAATGGGCACCCTCCATTGTGGTCGAGGGGGGAATATATATCTTGTGAATTTAATGCATTTCTGGTTGAATGTGGGATACAAAATTAGTGCACACTGCCATATACACCTGAACAAAATGGAGTTGTTAAATGGAAGAAGAGATCACTCATAGAAATGGCCACATAGTTTCTGGCTTGAGGCTATCATGTGTGCAACATATGTACTTAATAGGTGTCCCACTACAACACTACAGTCTATCACTCCATATGAGGCTTGGCATGGTCGGAAGCCATTTGTTTCTCATCTACGTGTTTTTGGTTGTCTGGCATATGCATTAGTGCCTAAACAACATCGTAGAACAAAGGAGTAAAATGTATTTTTGTTGGGTACAACTCTAAAGCAAAGGCTATCGTCTGCATCATCCATAGACTAAACACGTTTTTGTTAGTTGTGATATTGTTTTTGTGGAAGATGCTATTCAGCCTTTACTTTCATGTACAAACGAGACATCTATTAGCTCCAAAGAAATGTATGATACTTTGTTGCCTCTTTTTGCAGGTGGATAGTCTAGCGCTAGTCCTATTGAGGCAACTTCTCAGCCTTTACAGGTTTCATGTGATGATGCAGATCATTTTCTTTCTGATGCACATTTGCATGATGCACTTGTTGATAAGAGAGCTGATATAGAGGAGGCAAAAACTATGCCAAAATGGCAAGTGCAGACTTTTCATGATAGCAAATTAGATGCACCTCTATCATACTGTACTCGTTCAAGCTCTCATAGTTCCTCTTTTGCATCATATTGCTATGCTATGGTTGCCTCTAGTCTCACTGATGAGATTGAGCCTGATTTGTTTGATGATGCACAAAATTCTCAACATCGGATGGCTGCAATGCAATTTGAATATGATGCTATCATGCAAAATGGTACCTGGTCTTTATGTGACTTGCCTCCTGACAAGAAGGCCATTGGCACTAAGTGGGTATACAAGCTAAACTGTAAACGTGATGGAGGTTTTCATCGAGAAATTGACCACCACATTTATATACACACATTCATATGGTCATATTTATAAATACACATATTCAAATGTACAAAAATATACATTCTGAAATATAAATACACATACAAAACTATAAATGTATAATGTATGTATCTATGTATGTATTTAGTATGTATGTGTGTATATAATAATATGTGTGGATATGTGTATGTGTGTGTATATGTATGTGTAAATATATATATATATATATATATATATATATATATATATATATATATATATATATATATATATATATATATATATATATATATATGTGTGTGTGTGTGTGTGTGTGTGTGTGTGTGTGTTTGTGTGTGTGTGTAGATGCATCTATGTTTGTATGTATGCATGTGTATGTGTGGATATGTATGTATGTGTATGTGGGTATGTATATATGTGTAAGTGTTTGAATATGTGTATGCATATGCATGTATGTTTGTGTATGTATGTATGTATGTGTAAGTATTTGTATGTATATGTAAGTGTATGTATGTGTAATGTATGTATAGTATCTAGTAGTCACTTCCCTTTTGATACCTTTATCCTACAAGAACTCATCAAACTCTTTCGAGACGTATTCTCACCCTCCATTAGATCTGAGCTTCTTGAGTGATCTGTCTATATGATTCTCCATGTATGCTAGATACGTTTTGAAGCAATCAACCTCCGTCTTACTTTTGATAAATTATAGAATAGTCCATCTACTATTCTCATCAATAAATGATACATAATACCTTGATCATGCCAATAAAGGTTCTTGAATTGGCCCCCATTCATCTATGTGTAATAGGTCCAATACGTTTCTGTGGATGTATCCTTTGTGGTTGAATGGTTGTATTTGTGCCTTCCCCACCTAACATGCATCACATCTCATTATCATGTGTTGCTTTGATATGTTTGGCCACCCAAAAATACTTTTATCCTAGATATATCCTTCATGGTTCTTTCATTCACATGAGCAAGTCTCTTATGCCACATTTCAAGCTCACTTAGGGTTTGAGACCCAAACTTGAATAGAGATTGTTCATGGTTTCTCCTACTTCAAAAGTAAAGAGCCTACTATGCTTCTCATCTCTCACTATCTTCTTGAAGCCTTGACATAGATCTTCTATAAAGCTCTATGTTGAGTGAACCTAACTTGCAAGCACTTTTCAACTATTTTGCCTAAACTTATTAGGTTTTAGTGATACTGGTCACATAGAGAACCCTACTCAAAATTTTTATCTTGCCATTGGAAGCTTTGAAATTACCCATCCTCTCCACATTGTGCTTAGTATCATCCGTTGTTTGTATTCATGTCTATGCTTTGGAATTTCCAAGTCAGATATAAAAGCAACATTGCATGCAACATGATTTGAACATCCTAAATCTTCTTAGAATAAATGATCATCTTCTTTACCTTCCTTATGGCTTAGAATCATAAAAAGCAATGATTCTTCATGTGGTTGATCTTCAAAATAATTGTTGTAGTCCCTTTAGTTATGGCCTCTATTATTATTGTTGAAGTTGTATCCACCTCTCCCTCTATTGCTACCATATCGACCTCTTTCACTTCCTTTCTGGTTCTTCCCATTGAACCAAAAATTTTGAGTGGTGTGGTTGGTCTTGTCATAGATGGCACAAGGTTGAACATTATGAACTTTGGTTTCTTTATGGTCCTTTCTTCTTTCCTTTCCACTTGCATTTGCCTACAAAGTTGGCTTGGGAAGTCTCCTCTTTATCTTTGTACTTCTTCTTTCCTTTTAGCTTCTTGTCCACCTTATTTGCATATAGAGCACTAGTTGAATTACCATGATAGGAGTTACATTCTTTTTATGCTATTGTTGGCCTCTTGATCAAAGAGTTGTCCAAGAAAGATGTTGAAGTCTAGAGTTTTCACATCCATGATGAGATCATAAACTATGGTGAAGGATTGCCATTGCTTATCACTTCTAGTTCCATTTAGAATCTACCTCATGATGACATCTTCTTCAATTAGCTCTCCAATAGATGCTAGACGATCAACAACCTCCTTGACCTTGATAGCAAACTCTATGATGGGTTTTTTAGGTGTCTTCTTGATTTGGTTGAACTCGTTCCAAAGATGGTTCTTCCTTGCCTTTGTGCTAGTCGAAAAGAAAGTCTCTAGGGCATCCCAAGTCCCTTGAGATGTCTTGCATCCTCTAACTAGTAATAGAAAATGAGAGATATATTTTAGTATCTATGACCTTGCTTGAACATCCCTTGCACACCAAAGTATGAGCTTATGTGTCTCCTCTTGTTTAGGCCCTCCTTTGGATCTTCAAGTAGGCATAGCTTCATCACTTGCTACAATTCCATAAAGATTTCTACCTTGCAATAGGCCTCCATTCTCATTTTTCAAGCCTCATAGTCATCTCCATCAAGCTTCTAAATCATTAAGGGAAAGTGATCACCCATCTTTATCTAACTTTGATACCATTGAAAGAACTTGGAGAAGCTTGTAGGAGGTAGAAAAGAAAGTTGCGAAGTGATGAGGTTCGGTCCAATTAACCAACACAAGACGAGACCTAGAGTTTATGGAGACTCAAGAAGGCATTATAGGTATGTGCTAAGTGCAATAAAAGTCTCAATTTACATTGAAACATCAAGGTGAAAGAGTCGATACAAAATAGATAGGTTTGTGCATTCATGAGCTCAAAAAACTTGCTACCTTTGGATGACACAATCAACTTGAAATGCTCATAGCAGCTAGCATATTTAAAATTTAAAAAAATCCTTTTAGAGGAATGCTACACATAGTTCAAGTGCATAGAATGCACAAGATTACAACTAATAAGCAAAATATGCTTCTTGAATGAACTCGATACTCAACTATTGTACCTACTATATTTAAGGGTTGTGCAGAGATAGACCCTGGGAACCAAAAAGTACAATTTCTCCTAATTTACTAAATCAAAATCTTTGAAACTCTATAGTCCTAAACTAGACACTAATATCATTCCAATGAATACTCATTTATCCAAGAGCAAGAAAATGATGGCCAAACGTATATGTATATTGCTTCCATGTAATGTACAAGTGGTTGAGCTCTTTATATAGACTCTTGAAGTGTACCCACGACTTTTACAAGTGGATTTTGAGTTCAAATGAAGGCCGAATTAGCTATTGCAGAGAATCAATTTAGATTCCTACAATCTAGGAAAAGTGAAGATCTAATTTGATGCACTTTTAGGTGATTAATTGACTCATTGATTGTCAAGCTTAACCACCTCAAAATTATGGAATTTGAGCTCTTTTTTTGTCCTTCTACATGTGTAAAGCTCTAGAATTTACATCCATAACTTACCCACAAAAACTTTAGAAAAAAATACAATAGATGAGAATAAATAAAATAACTCTTTGATGGAAATTTTTTGGCATAATCCAAATGATAGATTTTTGATGTAGATCAAATCCACCTAAAGCATAGTGTAAGCTTGGAACATTGAAAGAATGTGTGCTGGAGAAAAATGATGTGATAGGCAATGTATTAGTTGATATGTACATTAAGTATAGGGGAATGAATGATTCTATGGAAAATGTTTTCAACGAGAAATATGTATGGATATATGGAAAGGAGCTGCATTTTAATGTCCTCATCATATTATGTAGGTGCACAACAAAAGTGTGTGTTTGTTTGTTGTATAAAGAATCAACAATACATCTTATTTTTGTCAATCCTGGAAGTATACATGAGACCACAACCCCTTCTAGATAATAGAATCCAAGAAATAAGAGAAAACTGGTTGGGTTTCTGAGGATTAATGAAGATGAAGAGGAATTTCTAGGGTTTGGATTATCTTGAGCAATACTCCATCATTTTCAATAATCTTGGTGTCTAAAGCATGTTATTTTCTCAGCAAAACATAATCATAAAGTCAAAACTCAAAAATGATACCTGTAACCTTCAGACGAGAAAATTGCGATTCTGTGAAATCAGATGATTTTCATCTCCAGCACTATTCTTCATCAATTTCTCACTCAACACATCAGTAATCAACTCTCTTCATACACATTCATCAGAAATACACAATAGAAGCTTGCAAATCTCCATGGATACACATAGAATAGACTCAACAAATCAAAGAAATCACACAAAAGGAAGAAACACGATTTTCTACAGGAAACTCTCTCTTTACTTGGATAACATGTAATACAAATAACCAACCCTCTCATAGTAGAGGAAATTGTCTTTTATACATTTTCAAGTGTCCCTTTTCACACTTGAATTTTGGTCCTTTCCTCTTCTCATCTAAAAATATACTATCTAGGAGTTTCCAAAAATTCTAGAAAAAATACATATGATTCTACTCTTCATAAGGAAGACTCTTCCTTATTTTTACATCATTTGCATAAATATTTTTACAAGTTTTTGGCATTTTAAAATTATTTTTCATCAAAAATACTTCAAAAAAATACTTCTTCTAGCATTCTTCCCCTCCTAGACCTTTTGGCTCCTGACAAAAGACATTCTTACTGATATTTCATAAATGCTGCCTTCACTTCTTTTTTCTCTGATACACTTGTGACAGTAGGTCATGGCTTTTTCTTTCTATAACATTCAAGTTATTCAACATCTCAAATAGTGCTTTTCTCCATTGCACAGCAGCCTCTGGTTTATCAATTACATCTTTTTTTAGGTACTCTATGTATGTAGCTTCATAAGAGTGAGTCGCTATTTAGTTACAACTGACAAATTTCCAAATATTTCTGATTCCCTTTCAAAAAACCCATAATCAAATGCATCTTCAAAAATCTAGAGATAATGGCTGCCCCAAAATATTATTCTGCTATAATAAGCCATCAAACATATCCTGTCAAGTGTTTCACTAAGATCAAAGATTAAAGCATCAATTGGTGAATTGAAACCAATGTAATTGAGAACTCTAACATCTGTATCTGTAAAGGTCTCTATACATGCTAATATGAGTCTCATTACTCTGATTAGTAAAATACATGCTGGGTCATTAACATCTTTGTATGTGGCTATGACAGATTCAATTGTGTCCACCATATACTTCTTTGTAGGCCATGTTCCTGCTTTCTGTCCTGCTATCTTTGGAAAATTCAACCATTTGGATGGAATCTGTCCTTCTTTCCTTCTTTCCTAAAAGACTGTCCACTCCCTCCTCCTTGCTACTGAGTAGTATGCTGGATTGATCTTCAAGAACAGCTGAATAGGTGCTTCCTTCCATATTTTTCTGCATTCCTTATTAGCATCCAACTACCTATTCCTCCATTTGGGATTAGCTTTTTCAAATAGCTCCTTTGTCACATTGATATCTTTTTCATATTCTAAATACTTGTTCGGAGGTAATCCCACCCTTGCCAACTGATAGTTTTTAATACTTTCCATATATCATGCACAAGGGTATTCCTAAGCCATCTGCAGCCCAATGGTGTTGATCTGGATTTATTCCTTTATTTAAAGCAAAATTAACAATTTGTTCCTCATATGCATCATGCATTTTTCTAATGAATTCCATTCTGGATTCTCTGTCTGTCAGAAGTTTCTGAACAAACTCTTTTGAGTATTCTTCTTCTGGTGCTTTGTTTTCTTGTTCACCACCATGTTGGATTCTATCATCATCTCCTACTTCATATTCTCCTGTTTGTGTAGTCTCTACCTGCTCTTCCTCCTCAGTTTGTGGTTTTTCCAATCTTTTCTGTAGTTCTTCTAATGTCACCATTAAACTTTTATATTGGGAGGTCTACATCTCTCTTTCTGCTTTCCACTCATTTCTTTCCTTTTCTATACTCATCTCCCAATCACTTCTCTCTTTTTCTATATCCATATGTAACTTATTGTACCCCCTCATTGAGATAGCAACATGTATACTAGCTTGTTTTTCCAACTCCTTGGCTTCTTTCAGCTCTGTTTGCAATCTCATGATTTCCTTGTGCAAATCGTCCTTCTCCTCTTGTGTCACATGAGCAGTCTTGCTCTCTTCCTTCAACTGCCCTTCTTCCATTAATAATTTGTTGATTTCCTCATTTGCCTTGGCCATAATTTGATATGAATTTTGCAAGGTTCTGTATCTCCCTTCAATTTTTCTCAGCTCCATCTCCATTTTACTACTATGCTCTGTCTGTTTTGCACACTTCTCTTCAAGATATTGGATTATATTTTGTTGATGTACCTCTAATTCCTCCAAAGAAATTATCCTATGTGTTAATTCCTCATTTTTCTCCTTTACAATCCTCAATTGTTCTGCCAATTGTTCTTTTTCTTTCTTGTGCTCCTTAATGATACTACTACCTTTTTCAAACTCAGATTCTGCTACCATACCTGATATAATCATGTTTCTACTTGCTGGTCTGAATTTCTCTAGGTTGATCATAATGATCTTGCAAGCAGATCTTATATTTTTAGGTATCCTTTCCAACCCAACTTCTATTTCCATTTGTTTGACTTCTATTTGCTCGTTTTATTTACACTTATTCTCTTCTTCATATTCTTCCTCATACTCTATAACCTGAGTCTTTTGCACTTCATGGCTCTTATCTGCTTCCATCTTTTCTTGGTCTGCAACATCTTCCTCATATTCCAATATCTGATCATCCTTATTCTCATGTCCTGATATATCTTTAATTGTCTTTGTTCCTTCTGCCTTCTTGTTCTCCAGTTCTTGTTGTTCTTCTTCAAAGAGATGTCTTTCCTTAACTTGTACTTCCTCTTCCTGAATTAAGGCTGAATCAGTTTCCTCAATAAGATTTTTCTGATCATTACTTATCTGCTCTTTCTATCCTTCTTCTTGCTCATCTATATCCATGAGATCCAGGCCTTCCTCTTGTCTTTGATCTTCTATAGTTGTGATTTTTTCATTATGATTCAAGTCATACAGGATGTCTTCTATGCTTTGGTTGACCTCTTGTTCTGTAATTCCTTCTTCTATATCTTGAGCATTCTTCTTTTCCACTATTTCCTCTTCTGTTTCCTTGATTTGATATGTATCCTTTTTTTTATTCCTCGTTAAGAATTGAGCTCCATTCATATACTTCTTCTGCTCCCAATGTTTAGTTGCTTCCTTCAATTGCTCATGTATATATGGTGTTACATCCATCACTCCAAAGGGCTTAGTTATGTCCTTATTGTTGAACATAATTAGTGTTACTGGTTTGTGTGACATGGTGTATCTTGGCAGTTTTGGGAAACATAAATATTGTAAAAACATTCTGATGGCATATTCCTCAATTTCTCTTCCTTTGAAATCAGGAAATTTAGAATATCCTGTATATGTTTCTTTATTCTTCTTAACAAAGTTGTTATCCAACTTAGTTCCCATTGGATAAAACTGAAGGGCTACCCTGATATGCTCTGCTTTTATAGTGATATTCACCTCCTAGTTTTCTTTGTCCTTGACTTTACACTGGAAATATGCCTCATTGCCCTTCCCAACTTCGAACAAGTTGTTCATTACCTGTGCCACTCTTTCAAAGTCTATGAAAAATATAGGTTCATCCAGCAGCTTGTGTAATCCCACTGCTTTCCACCTTTTGTAATTGACTGCACTTTTCTGGAATTTGTAAAACTCCTGACACAGCATAGTGTACTTGTAACCTCCAACTCCCACTGTAAATATGTGCTGGCCAATAATACCTAGAGTTTCCTTGAGTTCCTTGACTATCTTTTTTGCTTCTAGAATCTCCTGCTCCTCATCAGATTCTAATTCTACTGTCTCCATTGTTGCTTCATTGTCTAAGAACGAATGTCCTCTAGACAGAGTGACTAAGTCTGCTTTGAACTCATGGATTGGTAGTTCCTTTGAATTCACCATTCTGGAGAAAATGTAATATAACACAAAAAAGAAAAAACTCCACCCACATGAGTCACAGGAAATCAAGAATGATATTTGTTTTGAGATGAAATGAAAGAAAAATGAAAATAAAATCTCAATTAAATCCTGACTTCCTCAAAAAACTCAACTAAGTGATCATTACTTGTGTGGCAAGATGTCTAGTGCCCTCTTCCCTTCTGACAGCTTCTTATAAAGAAAGGAAAGATTTGAAAACTATAAATAGCTGAAAGAAATTGAATTAAATTAAAAAATAAAATATATGAAAAAATAAAAATAATAAGAAAAATAGAAACTTGCTACATTTCTACCTATATCTTGCTTTGTGCTCTATAACTTATAATAGAAGAAATGAATAATTTTTTCTCTTTTTTCTTTTCTTTCTCTTTTTCTCTTTTTTTCAATAATTTCTCTCTCTCTTTTTTTTAATATTTCTCTTTTTTCTTTTCTTTCTCTTTTTCTCTTTTTTTTAATAATTTCTCTCTCTTTTTTTTTTTAATTTCCTTTCAACTTCCTTTCTTCCCCTCCTATTTCTTTTCTCAGAAAAAGGATAAGGTAGAACAATTTGTCATTTTTTTCAAAAAATGTCAAAATTTCTTCTATGTGACACTCTGATTTTCTTATCCAAGATCCTAACTCCATCTTAGATACTCATGTCCTTTTCCATTGAATCAGTTCTGATTTTTTTACCCAATAATATTTAATCTTTGCTGAACCTATTCTGGGAATACACCCGTCTTCATTTGATGAGCTGTGGTTGAAATTTTTTGGCTTCCATATCCATTTTGTTCTGGGAATTTGTTTTGATGAGCAGGCCTTGTGTGTACTTTGTTTCCACATCCTTCTTGTTTTGATGTCCTGATACTTCTGATTATACCCTAATTGCCACCTTGCTTCTATCTCTTCACCTTTGGAGTTGTCCTCTCCAATCATTTAGTATAAAGAATCAATAATACATCTTATTTTTGTCAATCTTCGAAGTATACATGAGACCAGAGCCCCTTCTAGATGATAGAATCCAAGAAATAAGAGAAAACTGGATGGATTTCTGAGGATTAATGAAGATGAAGAGGTATTTCTAGGGTTTGGATTATCTTGAGCAATACTCCATCAACTTCAATAATCTTGGTGTCTAAAGCATGTTATTTTCTCAGTAGGACATAATCATAAAGTCAAAACTCAAAAATGATACCTGTAACCTTCAGATGAGACAATTGCGATTCTGTGAAATGAGAAGATTTTCATCTCCAACACCATTCTTCATCAATTTCTCACTCAACACATCAGTAATCAACTCTCTTCATACACATTCATCAGAAATACACAATAGAAGCTTGCAAATCTCCATGGATACACATAGAATAGACTCAACAAATCAAAGAAATCACACAAAAGGAAGAAACACGATTTTCTGTAGGAAACTCTCTCTTTACTTGGATAGCATGTAATACAAATAACCAACCCTCTCATAGTAGAGGAAATTGTCTTTAATACATTTTCAAGTGTCCCTTTTCACACTTAAATTTTGGTCCTTTCCTCTTCTGATCTAAAAATATACTATCTAGGAGTTACCAAAAATTCTAGAAAAAATACATATGAATGTACTCTTCATAAGGAAGACTCTTCCTTATTTTTACATCATTTGCATAAATATTTTTTACAAGTTTTTGGCATTTTACAATTATTTTCCATCAAAAATACTTCAAAATAATACTTCTTCTAATAGTGTTGCATGTAAATCCCTCTCTTGGGAAAGTTGGCTAAATCTTAATAAGTGCTCATCACATTCCCAACACATAAATGGTTGCTCGCCTAACTAGGATAGATTTACACAAGAAAAGAGCACATGTTTTTTGGCTAGAAGCTTTGCATGGAATAACATCTAGTGTTGGAGCCTTCAACATTACTCTCGAATAGATGCCCAAATGAATAAAGTACACACAACCATTTCCATCTGTTCTCTTGGCAGGCTTGCAATGCAGCTATCTTCATCAAGGCAACACGTTTTGTCCTTTCAATGGCCATAGGAGTAGTGGGGATGATCATTACGGTGTAAACATAAGAAATTAGCTTCAAGGAGTGGACAACCGTTTGGCATGGATAGAGGATACAGGGATTAAAAAATTCCACATGGAGGGAAAAGGGCATACAGAGGGGAACACATAGGAATCCACAAAGGAGAATCAAGTAAAGGAGGGCTTTTGAACCCCTTATTTCACCTACATCTTGGGAGAGAAAGAGAACTTGGGGAGTTTGCATCTGTATTGACTACTATTACTAGTCTCTAGAGAAGGTGTTTTCATAGAGCAAAAGAGAAAAGGGATCCTTCTAAAGGAAGAAGAACCCAAAGGAGTAAATTGGAAGGGTTACAAATTATTGTGAGAGAACAACTATAAGCCTACGATCTAGAATCACGATGCATTATACAAGGAATTTACTAGTCTTTCTGCTTGAAGAAGAAGTTCATTGTCATTTTAAAGTCTAAACATGACAATGAGTAGAGGTGCTTAAGCATGTAATAAATTCAATAAGTAAAAGGTCATTGTAGCTCCATTTTATCAAAAGTGAAGTTTTTTGACATGGAGATAGCTCATCTATTTTTGTACATGCAAGGAGGTTTAGGAAGGGCTCTAAGAGTTTGAGAATGGATGAAGGATGAGATCTCATCATGCATAGATGAATGCGGCTTCAATAAGAATAGTAATTTGAGGAACTGTAGGCTATAACGAGACAAAGGGATGGATTTCCACTAACATCATCATCATCATTCATTTCATCTGTAAGCAATCTTAGACATGTAGAGGTCTATGTCATTGAATCATTAAGAAGGTAATTCTAACATTGCATGATTCTCTTTAAAATCATGTTGTATGAAGTTAAGGCCAATCTATGAAGCACGTCTATTCATGATGGGTAATGTTTCACCTAAGGACACACATGCTTCTTTATATGAAAACCCTTTGCTTCTCCTTTGTTTCTATGCTTTCAAAGTTCTATATTGACTTTTGTGATGATGTATAATGGTATTTATGTGTGTTATGACTCACATCATAGAAGTATGAACTTGTGTTCTCCTTTGTTTGTATGCTTGCAAAGTTCTAGAGTGACTTTGTGATGATGTATAAGGGTATATAGGTGTGTTATGGCTCACATCAAAGAAGGAATGATGATATAAAAGGTTTTGAAATTCATAAGGCTATTGAGTCTACTTCTTCCTTTTTATGGATTATTTATATTGTCTAGCTCTATAGTTGGAGGACGGCTTAGGGACTTTGTTTGGTAGTGACAAGGGTTGTGCTTGTTGTCTCATTCAATTCAATTGAATTTAACTTGTATGTGTGATTTCATGGAAGTAATCCCATTTGGTTGACAGAAGGATCTGAAGAAATGGATTTGCTTATCTCTATCCCATATTTGTTATTTGTTGGACTTGAGCATCAAAAAAATAGTGAAATTATAATTATTCTTCCTAAATATTTGGAATATAGATTTATGAGACTAGGAAGTTACGAAGGAATGCTACAATCTAGCAATCATAAGGTTCATAAATGTCGCTGGGCTATATATGTGTTAAATGATTTTATGTTGATTTTAGTTGCATGTTTGTTCTTGCATCAACATTTTTATGTATTGAAAATGAAATAATCATATTTTTAATTTTCTCTCCTTCATGAGCAAAAAAATTTAGGTTTATCTCCACGGGTGTACCTACAAACTTTGACTTCTCCATTTTAAACTTGGAAAACATGTCTTTGATGTAGTTTCTCTTAGTAAGATACAAACCCTTTTCTATATACCATACCTCCAAGACTAGGAAGTATGTGAGTTGTCCTAGGTCACTCATTTTGAACTCTTGTTTCATTTGGAGCTTGGTACTCCTTATAGCATAGCATCATTACATGTGCTTATAATATCATCATCATATAAACAAAAGTACATGGCTTTATATTGATTCCTCTTGATGAAGAGGGAATGATCAACTCTTCTTACAATGAATCCTATTTCTTGAAAGTAGGTGACAAGCACACGATTCCAAGGGCTTGCTTTAGACCATACAAGGCCTTTATTAACTTGTAGACACATTCAAGGAATGATGAATCTTGAAAACCAAGAGATTGAGCCATGTATAGCTCTTTAGATATCCATTCATTTAGAAATGCATTCTTTACATCCATTTGATAGATCCTCCAATTATTGGAAGTTGCAATTCTCATAAGTACTCTAATAGTTGGCATCTTTGCCATAGGTAAAAGGTATCTTCAGAATGAATCCCTTGTTTTTCTGCATACCTTTTAGCTAAAATTCTTGCTTTGTATCTATACATAGTTTCATCAGAGTTCTTCTTTACCTTGTAATTCCACCTTGATCCTATTAATTTCATAGATGAATTCTTGGTTACCAACTTGTTTTCTTGTAGGGATTCAATCTCTTCCTCCATGGAACTCATCCAATAAGGTTTCTTCCTTGCTTCCCATAAGATGAGGGATCCTCATAATGTTAATCATGTGCTAAATAGATAAAGTCTTTAGGGACCAATGATGTATCATAGATGTAACTTTTTGGCTTCTTCTCTTCTCTAGTTGATCTCCTCATTATTTTATGAGAGGATTCTACTACATCCCTCAAATCCTGCACTCTGGCTCTACCTTTAGAGATCCAAGAAATAAATTCTCTCCTTGGAGTCTTCTAATAATCTTTAGAGTCACTTGATGCTTCAAGTGTGTGATCCTTCTTTCTTGAGAGAGTTGGAAAGTCCTCCTCTAGGTCAAAGTAACTTGATTCTCATATAGTCATCTTAAAACCATGATTTCTTTTCATCAAACACAACATCTCTACTTACAACGAGTCCCTTTTACTTGGACACATGCATATCCACTGCATATACATTTAACTTCTCTAGGGTCCAATTAACCTCTTATCTGTGAAGGTATGTGTACATATGGAATGCACCTAAAGATCTTGCAATGATCTACGTTAGATATTCTTCCATTCCATTCCTCATATGTTATCATTCCATGAATAGCATTTAATGGATTTTGATTACTTAAATAGGTGTTGCACATACTCGCTATGTCCATGAATACTTGGGAAGTTTCTTCTCATTGAGCATGGAGCTTGCAACTTCCAGAATTGTCATATTTCTTCTCTCTACAGCTCCATGTTGCTTAGGAGTGTATGTGCTAATTATCTTCGATTTGATTCCTCTCTCTTGGAGATAGAATTCAAGGTCATGGGAGAACCCTTCCCCCCCTCCATCTGACCTAAGTCTTCTTAGGATTCTACCTCTCTAGATCTCCACAAGAGGTAAGTAATGTTTAAAGCATCAAAATGCCTCATCCTTATCCTTCATGATATACAAGATAGTCCATTTCCTACAATCATCTATGAATGACACACAATACCTTGATCCAAAAATTGAAGGTTCCTTGCTTGGTCTACAAACATCTATGTGGACCTACTCAAAGAGCTCTTCATGTATGTAGCCTTTGTTCATTAATGATTGCCTACATGACTTAACAAACAAACAAGCATTACATTTGTATATCATGTGTTTTTTTGATATGTTGGGTAGCACAAGTACACTCTCATGTCTATTGTTTTCTTATAGGGATCTTTCTCCAATGTGAGCTAGCCTCTTGTGCCAAACCTCTATCTTTGATAGGATTTGGGTGTCATAGTTGAACAATGCAATGTTCTTAGTGTCTTAGAGTTTAAAGATTAACAACCTATGTGTCTTCTCTCTCTATTCTATCTTCTTGAATCCTTGATATGGGTCTTCAACATATGCTTCATGTTTGCGAAATCTTACCTGAAAAATTGTCTCAATAGTTTGACCTACATTAATAAGGTTCTTTGTGATGGTAGGCACATAAATGACTTTTATTAACAAGTTCATCTTACCCTTTGAAGCCTTTTGATTACCTTTCTTCTCAAGTATATCTTTTAGGTAGTCTCTTATTTGGAGTTCATGTTTATTCTTGGGGTCTTCCAAGTCTGAGGTTAGAGGCACATTTCTTGCCACATGGTTTGAGCATCCTCCTTCTATGTAGAACACACATGCTCATTAGACTTACTTTCCTTCAATTTCCTATTCATGAATAGAAGTGAATCTTGTTGAGCTTGATCATGCATGTAGTTGTTTTAGCCTCTCCTTCCTTTGTGTCCACTATGATGGTGGTTGTTATATGAGCTATTGTTATATCCATAAGATTTTTTGAGTCTACCTCTTGAACTTCCATAGCCTCCTCTCTTGTATCCTCTCCCTTTTTTATTCATTGGGTTCCTCAAATAATTCTTTATATTATGATTTTTTAAGACCATATATAGCATAGGGTGATGAGCTCTGGACTCTCCCCTTGCCTTGTCTACCTCCTTTGCCTATTTCTCTTGAGTCTCTACCTCTACCTCCAAAATTTTCTTGAGAGGTACTTCCTTGTCATCACTTTTCTTACATTTCCCTTTATCTTCCTTGCTCTTATTCTTACCTATATAAAGCACATAGGATTGGTTACCATTCTGATTCTCACCATTCATCATGAGCTTTTCTTCATGTGTGAAAAATTTCCTCATGAGTGCTTTCAAGTTAGGTGATTGCATGTCCATGTAGAAGTCCATAGTTGTGGTGAAGGCTTCTGATTCGTCATCATCTTTGATTCCATTGATGACTTGCCTCACAATTTCCTCTTCATCAATAACCTCTTCAATGCTTCCAAGTTGGTCTCCAAATCCTTCACCTTGGTGAAACATTCAGCCACAATTTGCTTGTGCATCTTCTTGAATGTTGTAAACTCCATCCATAGTTGATTCTTCATGTTGTGCTGCTTAAGGAGAAGAATGCTTCCAAAGCATTCCATGTCTCTTGTGAGGTCCTAGAATTCCTAATGTGAGGGACTAAAAGTGAGAGATAGATTTAAGAATGTATGACCTTGCCAAAGCATCCTTTGAAGACCATACATTCAACCTTTTGTGCTCCTCTTATTTTGGTTGGCCCTTGATTTTGAGTATTGGCATCATCTCATCTCGAGAAATGTATCTATATAAATCCCTTCCTTGTAGGTAAGCCTCCATTCTAAGAGATCAAGCTAAGTTATTACCTTGATCCAATTTGTGAATGGATGAGAGGAATCCATCACCCACAATGCCTAGTCTTAATCTTTGCTTTGATAGCACTATGAAGAGGTGATGGGATAATTGCAAGGATGAGAGTGTTGGCAAAAGTATCCTCAACACTAGCCAAATTAGCTTCATGGATACGTAATAAAATCACTTAATTTTCCAAATGAGCATTGATAAACTCTAATTTTTTTGGAACATTATTCACAAATCTCTCTATCAAAACCAATAAGTTGTACTATCACAAATCTTGAGAAACCTTCTATTTTTTTATGAGAGGCTCTCAAGAAGTTGTTTACAGCTCAGAATGTGGTACAAATTAGCTATAGAGTTTTTGCAAAATTTCAATTAATGTGTTAAGATAAGAAAAGAAAGTTATTTCATGAATTTAGACTCACTATGCATTGAGCTATGCATTAAAGAAGTCTAGGGGGTCACCCCAACTTTTCGTGAAGATGAAGGTGTGTAGACACAATCATATAAAAACATTCATATCTCATGTTCTACACATCTAATGTTGTTAAAACCTTTTTGTAACCTCAAAAATATCCTACTTAAATGATCCACGAGAAAGATTAGAGATTAATTATGCACAAACTGAGAAAAAGCTCAAAGAAGATGATTCAGTAGCTCAATGTACTATAGCACTAAAGAGAGAATGTGTAACCAATGAAAATGAATCACAATGTGTATTGGTATTGCACATATTCTAGAAAGGAGTTTTGGAGAACGTCTCTCACTGCAAGTGACTGAAATGTGGGCTCATAGAAGGATCTCAAATCTCATTGTAATGCTCTACATCATCCTAAAACTAGAAGAGTTGTTCTTTTATACACTTTTTGAACGTGGAAATGGCTGGATCTTCCACCTAAAAGGTATTCCTAATTGTTACGAGGAGTTTGAATTTGAATTCAAAGTGAATTCCTCATTTTTAGCTCCCTTAAATCATAAGATTCATCCCACCTTTTGCATTCACCTTCTCACTTAAAGTAAGCTGAAGGATTAACCTTTGAAAGTTATAAGCATAAGCTCAAAGTGATTTATATTTATGCATGATAAATCCGAGAGAAATCCAATATCATAGGTCAAGCTCTTAGGCTTGGTTCTTGCACAAAGAACAGAGGAGGAGGTAGCATTAAGATTTGTGAGTCTTATTACATTATCAAACATCTAAAATCTAGAAAATTAAAAGATGTCTGAAAACAACAACTTTCCACATTTGTTCTTCCAAGTGGGAACTAAACCTTGTATAGCTATAGCTTTTGATTTAAGCAATGATGTCTTCATATTTCCAATTTTCTCCAAATGGTTCCTCGTGGCATCTCCTATTTGCACTTTATGCTTGTTCTTGGGGTGTTCCAAATCAAAGAGTAGTGCTACATTGCCTGCTACATGATTTGAACATCAAACATCGATAGATATTACATGTTCATTTGATTTACCTCCTTTCATAGTCATGTTCATGAGTAGAAGTGAGTCTTCTTGTGATTGATCATAAATTTAGTTGTAGTATCTTCTTACTTTGTAGCCTTCTCGATAATTTGTATTGAATTTGTTATTGACATTGTAACCATAATTCTTGTTGTATTTGCCTATAGGAGCTCCATATCCTCCTCTCTTGTATCCTCTTCCTCTGTAGTTCCATGGGTTCTTGAAACAATGCTCAATCTTATGATTTGTTAGTCCATATATGGCACAAGGTAAGGGCCTTTGAGGTCTCTCCCTACCTTTTCTACCTTCTCCACCTCTTCCTCTTGTACTTTTCCCTCTACCTACAAACTTAGATTGGGAGGAGCTTACTTCTTCATTACAATTTTTCCTTTACCTTTCTAGCTTTATCAATGGATAGGGTAGAGGATTGAATACCTTTTCGTGTAGCTCGATTATTCATAAGCTTCACTTCATGAGGGAGGAGTTTTCCGATGCGTGTAGGGAAATGTGGTACTTGCATGTCCATGTATAAGTCCATGCAAATGGTAAATGCTTCCCACTTATGATTTGTTTTGATTCAATTGATGAGTTCTGTAGCTATGTGCTCCTCCTCTATGACCTCTTGAATGCACCCGAACTCATTAGGTGTTCTTAATCTTTGTGACAAAATCAGTTTCATTTTGATTTTTTCCTTCACGGATGTGAAATCCATCCATAGTTGGCTCCTTCTACACCTGGTCCTTGAAGAGAAGAATGCTTTCACTGCATTCAAGGTCTCTTCTTAATTCTTACAACCTATAATTTGAGGAAGTAAGAATTCATAAATAGATTTTAGAATATTTGACCTTGATAAAGCATCCTTTGCACACCATGTATTCAACCTCTCTTGCTCTTCCTGAGGTGGTTTACCTTTGGTCCTTAGCATAGGCATCAGCCTAACTCCAAAGATATGTCCATGAATATCTCTTCCCTTCGCATATTCTTCCATCCTTAAAGCCCATTCTTAGTAGTTATTTTGATTCAATTCTTCAATTCAAGAGGAAAAAACAATATCCATAATCTATACACTATGATGATGCTTTGATACCACTATGAGGAGGTGATGGTCGAGTAGAGAGATGAGAGGGTCTTTGTGGAAACTTGCTCTTGAACAACCTATTTCCTATGATGCATATATATGATCATAGTACTTTGGAGCATTGATCTTAATTGCTTGAGTCAAGAAAAACTATTTCCATATTTGGATCTAGAGAAGAAAAACTTTTATTTGTAGAAGAAGCCTCCAAGGAAATTTCTCAGTGCTTCCATCCTCTAATGAGTTGAGAAAAATCCTTTCTTGCATATTCCAATGGGAAGGTAAGTGATCTAGAATAAGTTATTCCACGAACGTAAGAGTGACTAGAGAGTGAGCATTATACTAAAGAATTCACATGTGTGTTCCTAAAGGTTTAGGAAGTAGACAATATACATACACAATCATAGACATTGATGCATATACTTGCACACATAGCTCAGCTTATTATAATTGTGCATTCAAAAGCTCTATATGGGATAAAACTACCATAGCTTTACTTCAACGACTCAAAGAAGTAGACAGACTTGAACAATACACATGCAATAATAGACAATAGGTCAAGATGATGATGAATCTTGAAGTATACATAATGAAATTCAAATTAAAATACATGGAGGTGTTGGAAGACTACAATGGTTAGAAGAAAAGCTATATGATCACTCAAGAAGTGAGTAACATCTCAACTATTATCACAACTTTCTTTTGTCATGTATATATAGAAACATTTTCCTTGATTTTAGTAGGTTCCTATTGATTGATTCTACCTAAAGATTGCACTCATGTTTTGGTAAATATTGGAGTTTTAATTAAATTATAACTTATGGATTTTGGATCTCTTTAGACATATTTGAATCCTTGATTATACATCCTAAAGTAAGGACTTTTACATAAGGTAAACATATACTAAAATGTATCCTTATGAATGAACCAAGGATATGTGTATGCATAATCATAGTCCAATGTGATCTATGGATATGGTCAAGCACTTAGGCTTGCCATATGTACCAACATGGCTACACGTGAGGGATCTGCCTTAGAGGCCTCCTTTAGATTTTCTAAAATAACGTGAAGAAGCGCTGATTGATTAACAATGACTGCAGGTGGGTACCCAACATTAACAAAATGCTCTTTTTGGTTCACGATACATGGCATTAGTGAAAGTGAATAGGAGATCCTCCAAATAGCCATAAAACTTTGCTCTAAAGGGTTCTAGTAATGGAATCACATGTGGTACCACTTCAAAAGAAAATGGATATGATTTGAGGACATTTATTAGAGATATAGGGTCCTTTATGAGGACTGGTGCCTTTTAAGACAAAGAATGAATGCTTGGGGGGAGTTGAAGTGTCACCTTCATAATGTAAACAAAGCTCGTAGTTCAATTGGGATTGAATCAAGAAAATGGTAACCCAATTGAAGATATCTTGAGAACAAAGTAACAACTCAAAATCGTGCAAGGTTTGGAGAGAAGGAAGTTCTTAAATTGGTCATGGATTCCATGCAATCTTAAATTCAATTATCTTTTGCACCTATTTATGGAAGGAAATTTGTTGACCCTCCTATACTCGCAATAGGGGAATCTTATCCAATGTGAAAGGTGCTAAAATCTATAGACCTATAGGTTGGTGTAAAAGATGCCATTAGGGGCATGAAAAGCTTGCTGAACTCTTCCTCTCATGACAAAAATGTTTTGTTCTCTTGAGTAGGGTCAAAGAGGAACTTAAGTTTGATCACTTGATTGGCTAGCAACAAGACCTAGTAGGGGAGGGAATTGGCTGCTCCTCATCCCTTTGGAATGTGATCCAAAGTGAGGTCCTCACAAACATTTGGATAGGTTGTTGCTCCACAAACTTTGATAGCTGATGCCAAGAATGGTTTATTAAGTCCTCCTTTCACTTTCTAGGTAGAAGAATTACAAATAGTAAGAGCTCCCCCCATCAAACATCATAGAGTCTTTGTTATACACAATAACATGCTCAAATGTAAATGGTTCCCACATGAAGGTCATCAAGCCATCATAAAGACTTTCAGTTTTTTTTTAATAAGATGACATTTAGTCGAGGCCTAGTCTCCCTAGCATGATTCCATAAAACAACAATTCTACAAGTGAAGGACAATAGTTCCCAAGGGACCCTCCTTATCCCACAAAGCAGGGATAGGATTTCTTGAAACCAAAACACATTGAGGCTCCAAAGAGGGTAGGAAAACTATGTCTAACCTACCTATGCCAAGGAGATGGCATGATGGTCAAAATAGCCAACAACAAAAGCCATTTATAGAGAATTAAAAATAAGGATACTATTCTTTTTTTTTCCCTCATGAGGGGTCCATGTGCTTTGAGTCTTGTTCTTCTCGACACCAAACACCCTATGGTGTCTGACGGGAGGGGACGTTTTACAAATCAAAATTATTCTGCCTAAAAGTCTAAGGGATTCTTCAATCCACTAATCTTTTGGAGGTTCTCCGAAGTTGGTAGCACATATTTATTTCCAAATACTCCATATGTACTCTTCCCTAATTGCATTCCACAAGGCAATAGAGCAATCAATTGCATCTCCAAGTAAAACTTGTTTCTAGTTTATTTGAGTCTGAAGAACCATATTTCTTGCCACATTCTTCCAAACCAAGAAATGCTTTGGACACAAAAAGAAAAGGTGTCCCAAGTCTTCTCTACCAATGATGGAGCACTTGAACTAGGGAGCGGCCCCACAAATGTTATTAGCTTTAACATTGGGCAAAATTCCAAGGTGGAGAATTTGCCACATAAGAGTAGCTTTCTTATTCTCAATGAGATCATACAATAGGGCAATGAACTTAAACTCCCATCTAATACTCAACCAGTTCAGACATTATTCCCTATTATGTGGGATACAAAAGTCCAATATCTTCTTGAAACTAGGTACTTTAGCCCAACTATTTCCATTGAGGCTCTTCATACCTTCTATTAGATGGGGATCGTGGTTAAGGAGGAGGCAAGACTTTGAGTTCTCCTTAATAGAAAACAATATTCAAAGACCACTCTCCACATCATGTTAATGTACTCAAATGTGATCCATTGTCTTCTATCTTGATTCCAAAGATGCTTCCCTATGAGACCCTTTATTCCACAAGTACTTTCATCATTATTAGTAATCTCAACATCACTGATTCCCATGATCGAAAACCAAATCGATACCTTCTTCCTAATACCGGCATCCCTATTCCACTCTTTATGAATCATTGATCTTGAGTTTATTTTTCATCTTGTTACGTATTTGCTACAACAAGCAAACCAAATATAGGAATCTAGGAATAACAAGAAAATGGGAAAATAAAAAATTAAGTAATTCACGCCCTTGTGACTGTTGGAGATAGACATCTGCGGAAGCACGGGAACAGCACAAGGAAGAAGAAGAAGCTTGGAGCACAACACACAAGACTGAATGTATTACTAGAGAATGTACAAAGATAAGTAGCCCATTAGGGCAATCGGCGTATATACAAGCCGGGGGAAAAAAACCTCCTAAAGAGGGAAAAAAGTGCCCCGGCGGTCCTAGAGTGTTCACACACATCACTACCTAAATATATCAACAAATCCCCCCTGGGAGTGATGCGGTGAACAAGGAGCTGGCACTCATGTATAAGGAAGTGCCAAGCAATGTGGAAATCACTCCACAAAAGGAAGTAAGCCCAAAGCTTTGCGGAAAGCTTCAAACTTCTCCCTAGGTAGAGCCTTCGTGAAAAGGTCTGCAATGTTCTCCTGCGTGGGCACATATGCCAAGCTGATCTCCCCAGCAGAGAACCTCTCCCTAACATAGTGATAATGCACCTCAATGTGCTTAGTGCGAGCATGGAACACAGGGTTCCTCGCAACTGCCAATGCGCTCTGACTGTCAGTGAAGATGGTGGTGGCAGAAGACTGGCCAACACCCAAATCAGCCATAAGGCGTCTGAGCCACACACACTCAACTGTCGCTATGAAAGCTGCCCTATACTCAGCCTCACAACTGGAAGTGGCCACAGTAGGCTGCTTCTTGCTCAACCAAGATATACATGAGCTACCAAGCATGAAGCAAAAACCACTGGTGGACACACGAGTGTCATAGCAACCAGCCCAATCTGAGTCAGAAAAAGCATGCAAATCTGGCGGTAGTGATCCCCCCTTGGGATAAAACAACCCAAGTAGCCGAGTACCACTCAAGTAGCGAAAGATGCGCTTAACCGCTTTCCAATGCGTGACTCCTGGGCAATGCATAAACTTGTTCATCTGTGAGACAGCAAACTGAATATCTGGCCGAGTAATGCATAAGTAAATCAAGCATCCAACAGCCTGCTGATAGAGAACAGCATCAAATGCATCTCCAGCATCATGAAGACTCAATCGTAAACCTGTCTCCATAGGAGTGGCAATAGGCTTACAGTCTTCAAGGCCAAAACGCTGCAATAATGTGTCAATATATTTCGTTTGACACAAAGCCATTCCACCATCAACATGCATAAACTGAATGCCCAAATAGTGATGCAAATGCCCCAAATCAGACATCTCAAATGAGGCATGCAAATCAGCCTTAAAATCAGCAATATGTGTCTCAATAGCACCAGTGAGCAGCATGTCATCAACATAGACAACAATGATCAGAAGCACATCATTAGCACGCTTAACATATAAGGTGCTTTCAGTTGGACTATTCTCAAAACCATGTGCAATCAGATAGGCATGTATCTTCTCATACCAAGCACGTGGTGCTTGCTTTAAACCATATAATGCCTTCTTTAACCTGCAAACCTGGTTTTCATGCCCTTTCTGCACAAAGCCACGGGGCTGAAAAACATACACTTCTTCATGCAAGTCACCATTCAGAAATGCTGTTTTAATGTCCAACTGATGTACATTCCAACCATGATAGGCTGCAAGTGCAAAAATGCTGCGAACAGTAGTCATACGGCATGTAGGTGCAAAGGTCTCATCAAAATCAATGCCTTTTTCCTGTGCATAACCCTTTGCAACAAGCCTAGCCTTATACCTGTCAACTGTACCATCAGGTTTACGCTTCAGCTTGTATACCCACTTAGTGCCAATGGCCTTCTTGCCAGGAGGCAAGTCACATAAAGACCATGTACCATTCTTCATTATAGCATCATATTCAGATTGCATAGCAGCCATCCAATTTTCTGAATTTTGTGCTTCATCAAAAGAAACAGGCTCATTCTCATCACAGAGACTAGATGCAGCCATAGCATAGCAATCTGATGCAAAGAAGGCATTATGAGAGCCTGAACGAGTACGATATGACAAAGGTGCATCTAATTTGCTGTCACGCAAAGTCTGCACCAGCCATTTTGGCATAGTTTTTGCCTGCTCAATATCAGCTCTCTCATCAACAAGTGCATCATGTAAATCTGCATCAGAAATGGAATGATCTGCATCATCATATGAAACCTGCAAAGGTTGAGAAGTTGCCTCATTAGGACCAGCACTAGCTTGTCCACCTGTAAAAAGAGGCATCAAAGTATCATACATGTCTTTGGAGCTAACAGATGTCTCCTTAGTACATGAAAGCAATGGCTGAATAGCATCTTCCACAAAGACAACATCACGGCTAACCAGAATGCATTTAGTCTGTGGATGATACAGACGATAGCCTTTACTTTCAGAACTGTACCCAACAAAAATACATTTTACTACCTTATCATCCAATTTTCTGCGATGTTGTTCAGGCACTAATGCATATGCCAAACAACCAAAAACACGCAGATGAGCAACAGATGGCTTTTGGTCATGCCAAGCCTCATATGGAGTGATAGACTGCAACGCTTTAGTGGGACACTTGTTCAGTACATATGCTGCACACATGACAGCCTCAAGCCAGAAACTATGTGGTAAAGCCTGACTTTTGACCATGCACCTCGCCATCTCCATGAGTGACATGTTCTTTCGTTCAGCAACTCCATTCTGTTGAGGTGTATACGGCACTGTACACTGGTGTTTTATCCCACGTTCAACCAGAAATGCATTAAAATCTGAAGACATATATTCCCCCCCTCGATCAGAACGGAGGGTGCCCATTTTACATGCTGACAGATTTTCAGCCAAAACCAAAAACTGTTTGAAGCACATGAACACTTCGGACTTTGCTTTGAGTGGATATACCCATGCATGCCTAGAAAAATCATCAATGAAAGTCACGAAATAAAGGTAATTTCCAAAAGAGGGTGTCTGCATAGGACCACAGACATCACTATGTACAAGCTGCAATTTTTGCGTAGCCCGAACTGAACCATCTTTTGGAAAGGAAGAACGCTGCATTTTGCCCAAAATACAGCCTTCACAAACATGTTTTCCAGGTGCCTTAAGTTTGGGCAAAGAGGACACCATTTCAGATTTCTGCAGGCGTAACAAACTAGCAAAATTCAGATGACCAAATCGTGCATGCCAAAGCTTTGCATCTGACATAGCCTAAGAATCATGAACTGCACATGCCGAATCATTCACAGATCTTTCATAGTCTATGAGCTTATACAGCCCACGACATAAAATGCCAGAAGCAATAATCACATCGCCATTTGAGAGATCATGGACTGTACACCTGTCATCAACGAATTTCACAACCAAACCAATCTTGGCTAATGCAGAAACTCATAACAGGTTCTTTTTGATCCCTAGCACAAATAAAGCATCTGACAAAGTGAAAGAACTACCATCAGCAGTAGTCAGAATGATCTTACCAACTCCCATAACAGGATAAGAGGAGTTATTGGCGCATGTGACAGTATTCCCTGTAGGGGCAGGCTCGAGTGAAGAGAAGAAACTGCGCTGCGAGGTAATATGTTTGGTCGCCCCACTGTCAAAGTACCAAACATCTGAGTCTACTGCAGACATGCACTAATCATGAGAAGATGGGTCAAAACTGCAGACAGTAGTAAATGCCCATTCTTCTTCCTGCACAAGATTTGCAGACTCTGTTTTCGGTGTAGAGGCCTCTGTAACAACCATTCCAGCCTCTTTCTTCTTTGCCTCTTTAGCAGCCAGTTTTGGACAGTTCTTTATAAGATGATCATTTCCTTTACAGTACTTGCAGAACAATTTCTGCTTTTCTGATTTCTTTTCATCTTTATCCTAGTTCTTCGATTGTGCAGCATTTGCAGATTTCTGCTTACTAGTAGAAGAGCTCCATTTTCCTTTGCCCTTCTGACTAGCCAGGAAAGCTTGATCTGCAACACGCATAATGGACCTGTTCTGCCTGGACTGATCTTCCTGCAACAGAACAGAGACTAATTCCTCAAATGACAAGGCATTCGGATTGCCTTTCATCATCAACCAAAGAGTAGAGGCAAAACTCTGATATGAATCAGGAAGACCATTCAGAACGGTCTGCACAAGTGAGCTATCTGGTATAACCTCATCAGCAGAAATCAATTGTTCCTTCAGGTCTTTGATCTTTGTAAGAAAACTGTCCATAGAATCACCTTCATTCATGTGCTCACTCTCCAACTGTTTTCGGAGGTAAGCAACACGAGCCTCATTCCTAGCCTGGTACAAAGTGGTAAGTGTATCCCAAGCATCCTTTGCTGTTCTGCAAGAGCGAATGTGAGGAATAATGGCACGTTTGACAGACAAGGCTATCAATGCATGTGCCTGGGCATCTCTGCCATCCCAACGAATCTGCTCTGCAGTAGGTGCAATAGAAACAGCAGCACGAACAGGAATCTGTGGAATATCATCTTCGACACCATCTTCATTAGCTCCAACACCTGTATTTGCAGTACCTGTCGTTACAGGTGTAACAAGACGTCTTTCAACACCCTGCACAATGTTCCACAATCCTTTTGCAACCAGTACATGTCGCATCATATAAGCCCATAATGGGTAGTTGGTACCATCCAACTTATCCTCAACAGCCAACATACGGAATACATCACTGCTTTCAGCCATGGCCGGTGACTAAAATACCTTGATGCAAAAAATTGACTATATCTCAAAAAGTTGAACAGAACTGCCCAGACAAGTTCTGCTAGACCTGTAGCAGACTTCGAGATGCTTAAACTGGCGAACAGAAACTGGTATATACCTTTGGCACAAAAGGACGAAATAGCCTGCACAAGCGCTGCGATAGTGCATTCGGAGGCCGAAACGAGCTCAGATCGCAATTTCGGCACCACAGATTGAAGCTGTTTTGATCAGGGAAACACCCTGAGTATGCTCACCAAATGTCATGCGAATCTGAGCCTGCAAACGGAGGAGTGTCGACGGCGCCCTAGAAGAAGCGACGACCTGCTCTGATACCAATTGTTGGAGATAGACGTCTGCGGAAGCACGCGAACAGCACAAGGAAGAAGAAGAAGCTTGGAGCACAACACACAAGACTGAATGTATTACTAGAGAATGTACAAAGATAAGTAGCCCATTAGGGCAATCGGCGTATATACAAGCCGGGGGAAAAAAACCTCCTAAAGAGAGAAAAAAGTGCCCCGGCGGTCCTAGAGTGTTCACACACATCACTACCTAAATATATCAACAGTGACTAGGTAATCCAGGAAAACTAAGAGCATTGTTATTTTTAAAATTCAATCTGTCCTAAGAGGTATCCATAATGCTCGAAGCTTTGGTCATTCATTTGGCCACCAAGTTATTAGCTAATCCTTCAATGTATAGGATGTTGAGGCCGCTTGATTGTATTTGACTTCCATAAGTAGTCCATTTGATGTTGGGCACACCTCTCCTATTGGGTTTCCCATCCAAAGAAAAATTTTGCAATTTCCTTCCAACTTAGTTGGATCTCTACCTTTGGGTCCCGTGCATGAAAAATAAATAGTTATTCAAGGCTATGAGGAATGTGTTGACCACCATAGATCGCCTCGTCAAGTTGATTCGCATTCCTTTCTAGTAACCATGTTTGTTGTAAATTTTGGTCACCACACATTCCCACCTCTGACCTATAGGAACATCAAAACCCAACTTGATACCCAAGAGAAGAGAAACGATCATTGGGTATCACTTAACATCCCTAGCCACCTAAAATTGTAGTATATTTCCATTAATAACCTCTAATACTGTATTTAATTGGTTTATGTCATATCCCAAATGCTCACAAAAAGAGCTTGGGTAATGCCAAAAGGAGGCAATATTGTCTTAGTTGTCATGTAAGAAAGCATTCGTATCGTTAGTGAATATTATCATGATCATTTGGTGTTATCTATAAGGTAAAATGAAGGTCGTGGATTTTGTCGACATGGGTGTGATGGTTAACAAGGCAACTAAGGCCATTGATAATAATAGTAAAAAACAGTCATGCAAGGGGACAACCTTGTATAATCAATCATTTTTAATATAATTGATTGAAGGATCTTTTTGTTCATATTAATGTGAGCATATACATTTCCCATAAGCATCACGATCATCTTGATAAATTTGGTACCGCATCAAATGTCTTTCACTCATTGAAGAATGAATTTCAACTCGACTATGTCAAGAGGCTTCGGCAAAGTCAATTTTGAGAAAGAAAATATCCTACCAGGATTCCTCTGAAAGGTAAGACCTTCCCAAACATCGATGGTTACCTCAAGGATGGGTCTACCATTAATGAATCCTTTTTCGGTCCTAGTTTTTTTGTGAGCCTAGGTGGCAAGTATTCGATTAGATAGAACCTTGGAAAAGTTCTTATAATCCTTTTGTAGCATCCTAATTGGCCCGTAGTTTTTTATCCTTTTTACAAACTTTTTTCATGAATCAATTTGATTACACCTTCACTGGGAAAATTAGGAAATATGAAAGATTGCATAGCCTCGAACCAAAGCAAACCTAAAGGGGTTCACTAACACCTCCTTAAAGGACTTCAAGACCTCTTTAGATCTTCTCAATCGAAAGAGATTCAATGGCTTATATAACGTTTGTGTACATGCAAGGAGAATGAAGAAGTGGTATCAAATTTTGTGGTATTTGTTTGCTTCTAACTCTAGAGATTGCTGTGTGAACTAGTTGACATTAAGAGCTCTATTCTCCTTATCCATTTTTGTATTTCACACCTAGCGAATCAATCATGTATGAAATATATTTCTTATGCTACTTCTTCTTTAGGAGTTTACATATTTCTTTCATTGGTTTTTCCACTTCTCCCACCCACCAATCTTTAAAAGCACATCTAAAAATTATTTGTTTGAATTTCCGCTTCATATCTAAACACGCTTCTTATTTACAAGAGCCTAGATTAGAGGTGCGAATGGCCTTTGTTAACTTCTAACGCAAGTCATCATAGACTCAGGTAAAGGTTCTACCTTCTAGAACGAGGGGTATTTTGGAGTTCTATCTCAGTGAAAATATTTTGTCTTCTTTACTTCCCCCATCCAACACTTGGTTGGAGAGGAGCAGGCATTGAAGGTTTGGTTCCATGCCAAGGTAATATCGTCACGAACAAAAGGGAGGAAGACACTCATAGGCTTGGTATGGAACTAGAGAGTTTTCCTATGGCAAGTGTGCCATTTGAAGTTGAGCAACATGGGATAGTGATAAGAATCAACAAGGGTTACACACTGGGTAAGGGACGCGAGGCTCAACTTCTCTATGAGACTCTACAAGAAAACTTTTCTCCTGTCTAGCTTTCCATAGATTCAATCCAACCTAGAGGTTTGACCGAGAGAAGCCTCTCCTATCTTCGATCTCCACCAAACCATGGTGGGCCTTAGCTCGGTCCCATATGTACTTCTTAAAAATATAGATAACAAGCCCTCTTTGTCCCCATGTGTTTGACTCAGCTTCCACCATGAAGTCCCCACAAAGGATCACATGTATAGTTGGAGAATCCATATCGAGATTCAAAGAATACTGTGAAGCAACGGTGAGCTACAAGGGGGACTCATAGGAGGCAACAACCCATAGATGGCTCTAACCCACCTCGGTCTCCTTTAGGCTAGCTATCCAACCATGCTTAACATGAATAGTTGAGCCACTGCATTCCCAAAAGTGCAATGTGGCGAACCAAACATGAGATGAAGAAATATGACTAAGTCTCTTTAGAAGGTCTTCAAAACCACTTTGGATGTCTTGAAGGAAACAAAATCCTCGGTTGACGTTATTATCTTGAAGCCATTGACCAATAATAGCAGCTCTAGAGAGTTTAGAGATCCCTTGGATGTTGAAAGAAAGGGCCTTGGTTTTTTATGGGTTTCACCTTTTCGAGACGAGGTGTTGTCCCTCTTCTTCTCTTTTTTTCTTTCATGTATAGCTCTTGAGGTAGAGGGGTCCTGACTCAAAAGTCTATCCTTTAAGGGGCTCATCCAAGGGATTTCTACTAGAATTCTCCCCTATTAGAGAATTCATCCCTATGATAGAATCTTGTACCCGATGGGGAAATAATTAATAATATCCATTGTTAGAGTACCATGTGGGATCAAGGGGCTCAATTTACCGGACTCAAAAGGATCAGAATAGTTTATTTAATAATGATTCCATCTGACTTCCCTTTTCTTTTTTGATTTCTGGAAGTTCATATATGCATTCATTCCTTGAGGGTCACCCAAAATAATAATAGTCCTTGAGGGCTACCCAAGGTAATCACACATCGTTCATTTCATATCTTCCAAACAGCTTTCTCCTTATTATGTGCCAAAGGGCTATCGAGCCTACATCACCAAATGGTATGACTTATTTTCAATCTCCTTTACAATATGCATATTTTTTTGTGCCATAATAAATTTGTGTTGGAGTTCGAGTTCTCCGAAAGCACACAAACAACACAAGGAAGAAAAAAGAATTTAGATAGCAATACAATATTGAATGTATAGAAAATCCTCTAAAGAGGGAAAAAGTACCCTAGCAGATCTACATGTGTTCACACACATGATGACTGAAATATATCAACAAATCCTGCTATATAAATGAAATCAATACACAAAAGGAAGCAAGCCCAAAGCTTTGCAAAAAACTCCAAGCTCTTCCTAGGTAGAGCCTTTGTGAAAAGGTACAATATTATCTTGTGTCAGTATTGTAAAAAGTCATGCTTTAAGCAACAAATTTTTGGGAAATCAATCATGGAAATGTGGAGCAATTTAAGGAACCAAAAAGCCACAAGATTTCATCAAGAAAATGCACTCAACCACTCCCCAAGTCATCTCAATTACATCCCCCAATTTAGGAGGCTCCTTCGGAAAGGTGGTTCCTAAATTCTTGGGGCCAACTTCTCACTATATAAGTATCCTATATCACAACTTTTTTTGATCCATCTAATTGGATTTTTAGTACTTTAGAGTGAGCACTTAGTTCTGGAGTTGTAATAAGCAAGCCCCTTGCTTAATCTAGCCCCTTGCTTTCTTGTTTGTTTTCTTTGAGTAGGCATATATATGTATCTGCACAGACAATGTTGCAACTCTCTACCCCTCGGTTGTTAGCATTGGTTCTCTCTCCTTGTGTATCCATCTCATGTAATTCTTGTCACATTGGATAGCTAATAGACTCACTTTTAAGCTCACCAATTCTTAGATCATTCTTTGATTAATTTTGGAGAAAGCTTCATTTAAGTGAACTTTGGTGGTCGATCTTTGTGTGTAGGCTCAAGTTGAGCAAAGCTTTAGCTACATCATCTATGCATTCTCTATGAAAAGCTTGTTGGAGTGAAGTGAAGTCTCTATTTGACTACCAACTACGAGCATTCAACTAATTCATCTTGTGGACATTATTTCTCTTTGTATAAGCATGCATTTGGAATGAAATTTGTTTTATTGGGGAGCTCTTTGTGTCTACTGGTACCTCTAGGGGTCATTCATGCTTTGGCATTGCATAGGGGTTGAGATACTTTCCCAAAAAGATATATATGCCAAATGGATCTCTCAAGGAAAGACTCTCTCCTTGACATATGATAGTGCACCTCAATGTGCTTTGTGTGAGCATGGAACACATGGTTCCCCATAATTGCCAATGTGCTTTTAAATTCAATAAAGATAGTTGTGATGAAGGAATTGCCAACACCAAAATCAACAAGAAGGTGTCTAGTCCACACACATGCAACCCTCATTGCGAAAGCTATCCTATACTTAGCCTCATAACTAGAGATGCCCACAATAGTTTTTTTTTTTTTTGCTCATGAGCTACCAATCATGAAACAAATACCACTACTAGACACATGTGTCATAGAAATCAAACTATTTTGAATGAAATAAAGCACCTAAATCTCATGGTAATGATCCTTGTGGGGATAAAATAATACCATTCGATTAGCAAAAGATGCGCTTGAAGACCTGTGAATGCTTGAAATTTGACCAATGCATAAACCTGCTCATCTGAGAGAGAACAGATTAAATATCAAGCCCCACTATGCATAAGCAAATCAAGGGTCCAACAACTTGTTTATTGAAAAAAAAACATCAAATGGATCTCTAACATCATGAAGACTCAAGAACAAACCTATCTCCATAGGAGTGGCAATCGATTTGCAATTGTCAAGGCCAAAACACACTAGAAATTTGTGAATGAATTTTGTTTGACACAAAGCTCTTCGTCCATCAACGTACATAAACTAAATGTCCAAATAATGATGCAAATGCCCCAAACGTGACCCCCCATAAGAGGCATCCTTAGCTGCCAATTCAAAAATATGCTTCTCACCAGAAATAATGAGTGGAAAATCATCGACATGACAAACAATGCTCCAAAGTACATAATCATCATGCTTAACATATAAGGTGCTCTTAGTTGGAACTTTCTTAAAACCATGTGCTTGAAAATACGCATGTATCTTTTCATACCAAACACATGCTCCTTGCTTCAATCCATAAAATGCCTTTTTCAACTTGCACATTTTGGTTTCATGCCCTTTCTACATGAACCCATGGGGTTGAAATACATAAACTTCTTAATGTAAAAAAACAATTTAGAAATATCATTTTACTCCCAACCATGATGAACTACAACTACAATATTGCTATGAACAATGGTCATTCAACATGTGGGAATAATATTCTCATTGGAATCAATCCCCTTTTCTTGAGCATAATCTTTGGAAACAACCCTGCCTTATACTCATCAACTACTCCATCATGCTTAGGTTTCAAATTGTGTATCCACTTAGTGCCAATGGCCTTTTTTCTTAGAAGAAAATCACATAAAGATCAAATAAAATTCTTTATAATAGCATCATATTGTAATTGCATAGATCCATGCAATTTTTTGAATACTATGCTTCATCAAATTAAAGAGATTCATTATCATCCCAAAGATTGGAGACAACCATTGCATAAAAATCTCATGCAAAGGAGGCATTATGAGAGCCTCAAGTTGTATGATATGACAAAGATCCATCTAATTTTCTTTCTCTCAAAGTCTCCACCAACCATTTAGCCACAATTTTTGCCTCTTCTATGTCAGCCCTCTTATCATTAAGTGCATCATGTAATTGTGCACCAAAAATGGATTGATGTACATCTTCCTTTAAAACTTGCAATTACTTGGAGTAGGCTTGACTTTCCACCTATAAAAAGAGAAAGAAAATTATCATGCACAGCTTATGAGCTAAATGATTTCTTCTTGGTATATGAAACTATTGAATGAATTTCATATTCCACCAAAGTGACATCATCGCTAGCAAGAATGCATTTAGACTAGATAATATAGATGATAGCCTTTTCTTTCAGCATTTTACCCAACAAAAATACATTTGAGAACTTTATTGTCCAATTTTCTATGTCATTGTTTAGGTGCAAATTCATATGTGAGATATCCAAAAACACATAGATGAGAAACAAATGGCTGTCCACCATGCCAAACCTCATATGGAGTGATAGACCACAATTTTGTGATGGAAGAGTTTTTACGTACATATGTTGCATACATAAGAGCCTCGAGCCAAAAGCTATGTTGTAAAGTCAGACTTTGGACCATACACCTTGCAGTTTCCATGACAAACATGTTCTTCATTTTAGAAACTCCATTTTATTGAGGCATATATGGCACTGCATGCTGTTTTTTAATCACATATGCAACTATAAATGCATTAAACTTGGAATACATGTATCCTCCCTCACCCCATCGACGAGAATGAAGCTTGCCCATTTTACATGTTGAAAAATCTCACATATTTGGAGATAATGTAAGTTCCATGCATCCAGCAACAAACCCTATTTTCCACGCAAGAACCAAACACATAGAGATTCATTACCACTTCATCATGGAGAAGATCATGGAAAAGGAGATTAATATTTCTTTTGTTCCAACTCAAAAGCAAGTAGTAGATATGATGTCCAAGGCTTTTTATGGAATAAAGCTGTGCATATTTAAATCAAGGGCACATATTCAACCTATTAGAGAATGAAGACTCAAGCATACTTTAGCTTGAGGGGGAGCATTTTGAGCATTATGCTTACACTATGCTCTAGGTGGAATTGACCTATATCAAAAAAGCTATGTCTTGGATTATGCCAAAATATCCATTGAAGCATTCTTTTATCTATGCTGATTTATTGCATTTTTCTTTAAGATTTTTTATCGGTCAATAACCATTAAAAGCCTAGATCTTTAAACATTTAAAAGGAGAAAAAGAGAGCTAAACTTTCACAAATTTGGGTTGGATGAATTGCAATCAATGAATCAATCAATCACCTAAAAGTAGACCAAATTAGATCTTCACTTTTCCTAGATTGTAGGAAAGTGAATTGATTCCCTCCAACAACCTTTATTGCCTTCATTTGAATTCGAAATCCACTTATAGATTTCATGGAGAAATTCAAGAGTCTATATAAAGACTTGAAATCACTAGTACATTACATGGAAGAAACATACATACACTTTTGGCCATCGTTGTCTTGCTCCATTTCTCTGCATCATCTTCTTCAACACTATAAGCTTGCAGAGGTTGTTGCTCTCTCCAAAGAGCTCAAAATTGGATGAATGAGCACTTATTGGAAAGGTATTAGTGTCTACTTTTGTGTATAAATTTTCAAAGCATGTAATTTAGTAGATTAGGAGAAACCACAATTTTTCTGTTTCAAGATCTATCTGCACATTCCTGAAAAATAGGAGGTACTAGTATTGAGTGTCAAGTTCATTCCAAAAGCACATTTTTCTTATTTCTTGTACTCTTCTGCATTCTATATATGCAACTCTATGTCTATCATGCCTCCAAAAGGATGGTTTCCAATTGTAATCATGTGGGTTGCTATGAGTATTTGAAGTTGATTGTCTCATTCAAACATAATAAGTTTTTTGAGCTAGGCAATGCATAAACCTATCTTTTTTATATCGGCTCTTTCTCCTTGATGGCGCAAAGCATATAGTGCACTTTATTGCACTTATCACATGCCTAGAAGGTCAACTTGAGTCTCCATAATCTTAAGGACTGTTCTTGTGTCAGTTGGTTGTACCAAACTTTGTCGCTTTGCAACTCACCTTTCTACCTCCTACAAGCTTCTCCAAGTTCTTTAAAACATGGTTGGTGCAAACTGTTGATGACATGATTGCTCCTAGTTCATTTACATTTGTATCCGCATGAGTACATCTCCATTTTGTATCCAAGAGGCACTCCATTTCCAATTTATTTCCATATTGTATTTCCTTTGTATTTGGGTACCTTGCCATGTGCTTCTACCAGTTGTATTCATTCTCCTTTTAGGAGAATTATCCCACATGAGATGTACTTTGGAGAGCCCCTCCCAAATCTATATAAGGAGGGGGTCTCCCCCCATTTGTACTTTGTTAGAAGCTTGAGGAGCCTACTCCATGCTCTTGGCAAGTTCATTTCTAATCCACATGAGTTTACCCATTTCATGGTCTACTCATTCTGAGTCTCACACACTCTTTGTTTTATGAGTACACTCTTCTTTTCATTTTTGCTTTCGCGTGTGTACTCTCTACATGGTATCAGAGCATTAGGTGGAGGTCTTGGTGGTGCATTTGCTGGTCATTTTGATGGTGGTGGTGGTGCTTAAGTTTGGTGGTGTGGCTCTTCTCATTGTGAGAAGCCTCTTTTGGCATCATTTTACACTCTTTTTTGGGCTTCATTTTGCCCATTTTCCCACCCTCCCACCCTTTCTTTCATTCATTATCTTACCCTTTAACCTGTTTTCCCTTCCACCCACCCTCTGTTGTAGCAACATTTGCTGGCTTCCTTCAATTATGTGATCATGAAGTGGAGTTAATATTTCATCTCATCTTCTTTTGAAGTGTTTATAAACACTTTATGGAATGTCTATGTTATGACGCATATAAATTTGGTAGTGCTCACAAACATTCTAGCCATCACTTTGCATGCTCGATTTTTGTGATAACTGAAACAATATGTTGTAAGATTGCAATCTTTGTCCATCAATCTATACTATCATACATTGATAATAATCAGCATCAGAAAGCAAAACCTGAAAGGAACAACGAGAGATCGTTTAGCGTTGTCTGTATGTGCCCTGAAGAGAGGTTGCTCCCATAGACAACACTTTTGTGTTGGCGTTGGTCTTCTGCAATAGCTAACCACACCTAGGCACCCTCTGGTTGTGTACAACAAGTGCCGCCAGTGTATGAAGTATTATCTGATGCTCGATTGGTTGTGATTGATTATGAAGTGTTAGCTCTATTTGGCAGTGATAGTGGACGTAATCTCCAAGGGGTGATGGAGGTGCAGACCAGTAAGGGAAAGGAAACAACACTACTAAAGGAACCTACTTAGCAAGACCGCGGAAGCAGTTGGCGACAAAGGCCGCCCGCAAGTCTACTCCTGCTTCAAGAGGAGTGAAGATGTTGGAAGAGGATGGTAGGATGCACTCAGAGATTGAGTAGGTGCTGCAAAACCTGCTTCACACCAGCCCTCATTTGACTCCAGGAATGATTAATACACTTGCTTAGCTTCCAAATGATACCAAGAAAGCATATATGTACTTTGCAAATGATATGTGTAATGATCCAATCAAAACAGACTACTTAAGACTTCAAAAACCAAGAAAACTTGCTATTTTGGTATTGACACCTGCTCAGTCTTTCACTCAGTATAACCAACACACTTACTATTGATCAAATTCCTTCTGGACATATTAAATTAGCTTTACACGCTACCATTTGCAAGTGGAATGAGAAGAAATGATAAACTATACTCTGAGAAATAAGTTTAGCAAAATTATATGTACCCCCGACTTTTTAGGAACTCTGGAGACAAATACCAGAGACTGCTTCGAAGGCGATTTCTCAAAAATGGCTGAACCAACCTTCTTCAAACTTTGTAATCTTGTAGATTGCTTTGAGCGGGTTCCAACAAACCTTGAATTACTTGATTTGGTTGAGAAATCACCAAGATATGGCTTGTAGAAGTTGACAGACTTGGAGTGTATACTCAGAGAATCACAGAGATGATGAATGTAACTCTTTCTATTAATTCACATGAATGTACAATCTCATTGGCATTATAAGCATAGCCTAATGAGTTGGAGAGGTGAGGTCTAAGATGTAGTACACTCACACACTCAGATACAAAAGAAATGAACTCGGGAGATGACCCACACCCCGCGAGTTTTTGTCTTGAGTTTTATATGTGTAGGAAGTAAGTTTGAATTTCAAATTCAAATCTAAGGCTCCCTATAATCACTCATCTAAAAGTAGGGAGATATTCTCTCCACTTATACATTCTAATTTCCGCGAACCCAATCAAGTAGGTGTGATCATTTACATGCCAAGTCATTTAGACTTTTACAAGGGGTAAAGAAGTAGGAACTTATAAGCATAAGTTCACATGGTCCTTTCTTCAAATGAACTAAGCTTCCAAGGTTTCAAAACCAAGTTTCTAAAGTTCCAATCCAAGTGTGATGGCTTGAATTGCACCAACAGCTCCCCCTCAAGCCAAACACTTTGGCTTAAGTCTTCATCTTCAATCTTCAACCACATCCTGCAATCCAATCATGGATTTGAATCTACATAACTTGTTTCCATCCAAAGCTTTAGTGAGTAAATCTGCACATTGCATATTAGTAGACACATAAGTCAATTGAATGTCTTTGCTAAGCAACTTTTCTCTCACATAGTGGTAATGAACCTCTATGTGTTTTGTCCTAGCATGATATATTGGATTAGCTGCAAGGTGAAGTGAACTTGTGTTATCTCCAAAGATAATTGGAGGCCTTGTGTATAGGCCTAACTCTGTATACAAAAGCTTCAACCAGATAGCTTCTTGAGTGGCATTGGCTAGCCCTCTATACTCTGCTTCAGTAGATGACAAAGCTACTGTAGGTTGTTTCTTGGCTGACCAAGAAATAGGTTTATCACCTGCAAAACATATGTATCCTGATGTGCTTCTCCTATCATCCTTGCATCCTGCCCAATCTGCATCTGAATATACTTTAATGTCAATATCTGATGTATAAGGAAAGTACAAACCATGGTTCTGAGTTCCCTTTAGATACTTCAAGATCTTCTTTGCTGCCTCTAAGTGAGGTACCCTTGGTTTGTGCATGAATTGGCTTAGCACACTTACACCATATGCTATGTCAATTCTAGTTAAGGTAGCATAATTCAAACTACCTACCATACTTTGATATCCTGTAATGTCTTGGACTTCATCCCCTTCATGAGCACTTAGCTTTAGGTTGACCTCCATTGGAGTGCTTGAGACTTTAGCATCCTGCAAATTAAATTTCTTCAACATGTCCTGAACATACTTCTTCTGAGTGATAAAGATACCTGAATTTGTATAAACCAATTCAAGACCTAAGAAGTACTTTAATAATCCAAGATCATTGATCTTGAACTCCTTCATCATCTGTCCTTTGATGCTTCTAATCCCATTGACATCATTGCCTGTAATGATGATGTCATCAACATAAACACACAAGTAGATTACCTCTGTACTACTCCTCTTTATGAATAGAGAAGTGTCTGCTTTACTCATCACAAATCCTTGGTCTTGGAGATATGTTGTCAACCTGTAATTCCATGCTCTAGGTGCCTGCTTCAAACCATATAGAGCCTTCTTCAATTTACAAACATAATTTACCTTCTTGGGATCTTCATAGCCAGGTGGTTGTGACATGTAGACTTCTTCAGATATCCATCCATTCAAGAAAGCATTCTTGACATCTAATTGGTACATGTTCCAATTCTTGGATGCAGCTACACTTACCAAAATTCTGATTGTTGGCATCTTAGCCACAGGAGAAAATGTCTCCTCATAATCAATGCCTTGGGTTTGAGCGAAACCCTTGGCTACCAACCTAGCTTTATACCTGTTGATTGTACCATAAGAGTTCCTCTTGAGTTTGTAGATCCATCTGGATCCTATCACCTTCATAGAGTCCTTCTTGGGTACCAAGTCCCATGTATCACTCTCCTTGAGAGCCTCTATTTCTTCATCCATAGCTTCTTTCCATTCTGGTTTGGTGATTGCCTCCTCATATGAACCTGGTTCTTCATTCAACAGATCCTTTGCAAGATATACAGAATGCTTAGTTACAAGAGAAGTATCATACCCATATCTGATAGGCTTCTTACTTTCTCTCTGAGATCTCCTCATAGCTTGAGTTGAGGATTCTGGTATATCCTCTAGCTTCTTCATTTTCATCTTCCCTTTGGACTTCCATGCCTTGAATTCCTCAAGGTTAATTGTGTCATCATCATCTGAGCTTGAGTCTTCTTTCTGGATTGGTTCTTCCTTGGTGAGCTTTGGAAAGTCTTCTTCCATGTCATAAGGTAGACTAACCTTCCTGCATTCATTCTCATACCATGAGTCATTCTCATCAAAAATGACATCTCTGCTTACCTTGAAACCTTTGTTTGAGGGGTTGTAGAATCTGTACCCTTTCTGGTTCATGTCATAACCAATGAAGATACATTTTTCAGCTTTAGGGTCTAGCTTTCCCCTTATCTGTGAGGGAATATGCACATATGCAACACAACCAAAGATTTTGCAATGATCCAATGATGGTCTCTTACCATGCCAAGCTTCATAAGGTGTCATTCCATCAAGTGACTTTGATTGCAACCTGTTAATGAGATATGTGGCAGTAGATACACTCTCTGCCCAAAGATAATTTGGTAATTTCTTTTCATTAAGCATAGACCTAGCTGTTTCAACAATGAGTCTGTTTCTTCTTTCAGCTACCCCATTTTGTTCAGGTGAGTACCTTGTGGTTATCTCCCTCTTGATGCCTCTTTCCTGCAAGAAGTCTTCAAATTCATTGGAGAAGTATTCACCTCCTCCATCTGACCTTAGCCTTTTCAAGTTTCTACCTGTTTGATTTTCAACTAGTGCAAGATATCTTTTGAAACAATTAAATACTTCATCCTTATGCTTCATAAAGTATAACACAGTCCATCTGCTATAATCATCAATGAAGGACACATAGTACCTTGATCCTGAAATGGAGGGATCCTTGCTAGGTCCCCAAACATCTGTGTGTACCAAGTCTAGGTAGTCTTCATGCATGAAACCTTTCCTTGAGTAGGGCAACCTGTGAGACTTACCAAACTGACAAGCACCACACTTGTAAATCATATGTTGCTTGGATACATTAGTTATCCCAAGCACACATTGATCCTTGCACATTTGCTTTAGGATTCTTTCACCTATGTGACCTAACCTCTTGTGCCATATTTCTAATTCTGAGAGTGTTTGATCCTTGTAATTGTATAAAGCAATGTTTTTGGTGTCTTCTAGCTCAAAAGTAAATAATCTACCTGATTTTTCTCCCTTGGCTATCCTTCTGAATCCATGTCTTGGGTCCTCCACATATGCTCCATGTTGATTGAACCTGACCTGTAAACCTTTTTCCACAATCTGACCTACACTCATTAGGTTCTTGGTAATAGTTGGGACATAAAGTACTCTGATCAATAAGTTCTGATTACCATCACTAGTCTTTACATTACCAATCTTTACAACAGAATGCTTAGTATCATCACTTGTCTGCACTTGATGTTTGCCTTTGGGTTCTTCCAAATCAGAGAGTAGTACCACATTATCAGCTACATGGTTAGAACACCCTGAATCAATATAAAATACATGATCATCATTTGTACCTGCCTTGGAGGTCATATTCATGATCAATAGGGAGTCATCTTGCTCCTCTGTGTAGTTGTTGTAGTCCTTTCTATTTCTGAATCCACCTTGGTAGTTACCATTGTGATTGCGGTTGTAATTGTTATTGTACTGATTGTTGTATCCATTGTAGCCTTGGTGTTGGTTGAATCTACCTCTACCTTGAGAGTATCCACCTCTTTGATAGCCTCTTCCTCTCTGATTCTTATAATTTCTGTAGCACTCATCTGTGGTATGGTTAGACAATCCACAAATGTTGCATGGTGATGAGTTGTAGGGTCTCCCCCTACCTTTCTTACCTCCTCTGCCTCTACCTCTTGAAGATCTACCTCTCCCTGCATAGTTTGCTTGGGAGGTAGAGCCTTCTTCATCAACCTTCTTAATTTTACCCTTATCTTTAACCTTCTTATCAGTGTATAGAGCAGAGGGTTTGTTACCTTTTGATTGCTCTCCATTCCTTGTAAGCTTTGCTTCATGTGTGAAGAGTTGACAAATCAGAGTTGTTAAATCAGGAGCATGTATGTCCATGTATAGGTCCATTGCTGCGGTAAAGCTCTCCCATTTGTCATCAGCCTTTAGTCCATTGATTACCTGCCTTACTATTTGTTCCTCTTCAATCTCCTCTCCAATACTTGCAAGCTGGTCTGCAATGTCTTTGACCCTAGTGACAAAGTCTGAAAGTGATTGCTTTGATTGCTTCCTAAGAGTTGTAAATTCAATCCATAGTTGATTCTTTCTGGCCCTTGTATTTGATGAGAAATATGTTGACAAGGTTTCCCAAGTCTCTTGGGAAGTCTTGCAATTCCTTATGTGAGGTAAAAGGAAATCAGATATAGAGTTAAGAAGATAAGACCTTGCCAATGCATCTTTTGCACACCATGTGTTGAGCCTCTCTTGTTCATCCTTGGTGGGTAGTCCTCTTGCTTTGAATGAGGGCAATTCCTCATCTCCTGAGATGAATCCAAATAAGCTCCTTCCTTGTAGATAGGTCTTCATCCTTAGAGACCAAGCTTGGTAATTGTTCTTGTCCAATTTGTCAATGAATGAAGGAAAACCATCTCCCATGTTACCTTATTTGCTCTGATACCACTGTTGGAAGAGGATGGTAGGATGCACTCAGAGATTGAGTAGGTGCTGCAAAACCTGCTTCACACCAGCCCTCCTTTGACTCCAGGAATGATTAATACACTTGCTTAGCTTCCAAATGATACCAAGAAAGCATATATGTACTTTGCAAATGATATGTGTAATGATCCAATCAAAACAGACTACTTTAAGACTTCAAAAACCAAGAAAACTTGTTATTTCGGTATTGACACCTGCTCAGTCTTTCACTCAGTATAACCAGCACACTTACAATTGATCAAATTCCTTCTCGACATATTAAATTAGCTTTACAGGCTACCATTTTCAAGTGGAATGAGAAGAAACAATAAACTATACTCTGAGAAATAAGTTTAGCAAAATTATATGTACCCCCGACTTTTTAGGAACTCTGCAGACAAATACCAGAGACTGCTTCGAAGGTGATTTCTCAAAAATGGCTGAACCAGCCTTCTTCAAACTTTGTAGTCTTGTAAAGTGCTTTGAGATGGTTCCAACAAACCTTGAATTACTTGATTTGGTTGAGAAATCACCAAGATATGGCTTGTAGAAGTTGACAGACTTGGAGTGTATACTCAGAGAATCACATAGATGATGAATGTAACTCTTTCTATTAATTCACATGAATGTACAATCTCATTGGCATTATAATCATAGCCTAATGAGTTGGAGAGGTGAGGTCTGAGATGTAGTACACTCACACGCTCAGATACAAAAGAAATGAACTCGGGAGATGACCCACACCCCGCGAGTTTTTGTCTTGAGTTTTATATGTGTAGGAAGTAAGTTTGAATTTCAAATTCAAATCTAAGGCTCCCTATAATCACTCATCTAAAAGTAGGGAGATATTCTCTCAACTTATACATTCTAGTTTCTGTGAACCCAATCAAGTAGGTGTGATCATTTACATGCCAAGTCATTTAGACTTTTACAAGGGGTAAAGAAGTAGGAACTTATAAGCATAAGTTCACATGGTCCTTTCTTCAAATGAACTAAGCTTCCAAGGTTTCAAAACCAAGTTTCTAAAGTTCCAATCCAAGTGTGATGGCTTGAATTGCACCAACAGAAGAAGCCTCACAGGTTTCGTCCTAGGATTGTGGCTCTACGAGAGATTTGGAAGTACTAGAAAACGAGCTTCTCATCCGAAAGTTACCCTTTCAGAGGTTGGTTCGTGAAATTGCGCAAGACTCCAAGATCGATCTTCGTTTCTTTAGTTCTACAATTCTTGCTTTGCAAGAGGGATCTATTTCCACGCTGGTACATGGAATGGGATAGACCCGCAAGTGATAGCACCATCTCTAAGTGAGGAAAAGTCGGGCCTCTAGTTGCAGTGGTCGTGATTTGCAGTAAAAACAGAGTGAACGGATACTGGATACATAGAGCACATCTCATTTGGGATTGTGCAGAGCTTTAATTTTAGCACATCATATACTGTTAATAGTCACTCTACTAACCATTGCAATTTCAATACCTGCACGCCACACAACAGCTGCAGCTCACACTCTAAGGGTGCAATCATCACACCAATTCATTACACTCTTTGCCATCATATCTACATGCGAGTTTTGAGAATAGCTAACTGACTTTGGATGCAATGATGCGTAGATGATCTAAGTCAATGAAGCAAGGGCCCACAGCTTTTGATATAGAAAAAAGTGTGTTCAACTTCAAGGCTTGATTTAGTATATACCCAAGGCTATTTTAACATTCAAATTTAAGCACACATAGTAGCTTTCTAAGAAATGTGACCCTCCCTTCAAGAGTTAATTTGTCTCACATTCACCAAGGGTCTAACCCTACGGTGTTATGCCATTACATGCCACACCACTTGGCACTAACTGCCCACTCATTGTATATCAAGAAATATAAGCAAGAAGATATTGTGTGTGTGTGTGCATGTATGCATCTGTGAGTTGGAGGCTAGTCTAAGCCCACTCACATGCCTCTTCGAGTCTCATGCCTACTCTAAGGAAATTGTGGTGTGCAACGGGCTAATCTAAGGCCTCTCCTCTCACGTTGACTCATATTGGTGTTTTGCAAGACTAGGGATAATCTAAGCCCCCCACCCCTCCCCAAGAATTTCCAGTGTGGTGCCAAGCTTTTCAATATCTTTTGCGATTATTTTCCAGTAGTTTCTTCGCACACAAGGGTCATTGAAAGTGTTTCTCAACACTTGACACTTACTCTTGCCAAGCACATACTCACAAGTTCAATTTCACTCAAACGTTTTAATGTCAAAGGGTGAAGCTAGCACCTCATCTATGGACAATTTTTTACCTTCTTTCACACCCATTTTCATGCCTAAGGATGAACGATTAAATGGGAAGAATTATAATCTTTGGAAAGATGTAATGCGAGCGTATCTATACACAAATCTCCTTCATGATGTAGTCGACGGGTCTCAACCTGAGCCCAATAAGGCTAGCAATCTAGAATCATGGCATATCTGGAATGTTAAGGATAAAAGGGCATTACGTCAACTTCTACAAGCCTATGGTGAACTAACCAAAGGGCACATCATGGCCTATAAAACATCTAAGGAAGCCTGGGATACTTTAGCTGCCTTATATGAAGACAAAGCACCCTCTAAGATCTATTCTTTAGAAGCAAAATTCCATAACCTAACTATTAGGTCGCAAGATACAATCACCAAAGTCATAGCTCAGTTTGAAGACTACCAACGAAATTTAGCCCTTTGTGGTCGACAGATTTCCAATGAAGATATGGCGATAAGGTTACTTCACAAACTACCTAGGCAGTATGAGATCTTTGTAACAATCTTGAACAATCCAGGGCAAGTCCTTACTTGGGAAGAAGTTCGTTGTCTTCTACTCCTTCACGACTCGCGAGTGAAGTCGACCCCCTCCCAAGAGACTGCAATGAAAGCCAAAGGACCCTTTAACAAAGGAAAAAATAGTAGCAACATACAAGCAATGTACCGAAGCTAGGATTGATCACTTCCTCCAAGAAGTATACTTGCAACTTCGGTGGAAAAGCAGGTCAGTTAGAGAAATTCTACTATAAGAAGAAATAGATATCAAAGGCTTCTAGCTCGAGGCATTCACCCAAATCTTTGCAACATAGATCACATTTCTCTAGCAAGGAACTCTTTATCTCTACCGAGGAAAAAGCCCTAATTACATCTAGCTCCCCTCATGAATGGATCTTCGACACTGGAGCGACCTCGCATATGTGTAAAGATAAAGATTCTTTTCAAGAACTTGAAGAGCACAGAGGTGAAGTGTATCTTGGCAATAACAAAAGTCTACCAATAGAAGGGAGAGGCAAAGTACAGATCACCAACGCTCAAGGGGAATGCAAATCACTTTCAAATGTGCTATTTGTTCCCAACTTATCTACGAACTTGCTTTCAGTCAAAGCAATTATAGATCATAACAAAGAGGTGTTATTTGATAACACCTCTGTCAAGGTCATTGATCCTCATACGCATGACATAATTGCTCAAGGTGTTGAAAAGAAAGGTTTTTATAAAGTATCTTGCTTTTTATCCAAGGAATCACTATCAAGTTTGTGGCACTAAAGATATGGACACACCTCCTACTTACCAAGAATCGCTTCATCATAGATAGTGAAAGGTTTGCCAAAGCTTGGGCAACTCAATAATGTCTGTCAGGCTTGCACTCAAGGCAAGCAACATAGGCCTCCAGTTCCAAAAGAAGCATCGACAAGAGCTAGGCACCCTTTAGCCCTTATCCACATGGATCTTTGTGGACCAATGAACACCCCATCTCTCAGTGGATCACTCTACTTCTTTCTTTTAGTAGATGATCACTCCCATTACATTTGGCTGTGTTTCTTGAAATCCAAGGCAGACACCTTTACTAAGTTTTGTGAATGGATCACCCAAGTAGAGTACGAAGCTCCCAAATCCGTTAAGACCATTTGATCAGATGGAGGAGGCGAATTCATAAATCATGACTTTGATAACTTCCTCAAACAAAAAAGGATCAAACGACAAGTTACTCAACCACACACTCCATCTCAAAATGGATTAGCTAAGAGGAAGATCCGCATTGTGATGGAAATGGCAAGAACTATGCTTCATAACAAAGACTTACCCAACAATTTTTGGGCAGAAGCAGTGCATACCACTGCTCACATACTTAATCGAGGGTTCACTAGTGCATTGCATAACAAGACACCATTTGAAGCATACTATGGAAGAAAGCCTAATGTGCATTACTTTCGAGTATTTGGTAGTGACGCAGTTGTCCATGTGCCCAAAGAAGATCGCAACAAGTTGCAATCCAAGTCTAAGAAGCACATCTTCATAGGGTATAGTAAACAATCAAAAGCCTATAGACTATACGATCTCAACAATCATTCCACCACAATTTCAAAAGATGTTATCTTTGATGAAGCTTCAAGATATTCCACAAAAGATCGAAACACAAGTCTCAATCCACCCATCTCCACTTCAGAGGGGGACACAATTTTTTCAAAGCAAATATCAGAAGCAAGTACTTCAATTCATCTGAGAAGATCTCAAATACTTATTGACAAGCGACAGTGAGAACAAAGTCATTACGTCAATTATGCCTTAATGCATCAGATTCAACAAATCCCAGAACCATCTTATTACAAAAAGATCAAGGACAACCTAAATGGGAAGAAGCTATGCAAGTAGAAATGGATGAAATCCAGAAGAACAAAACTTGGACTCTTGTACCTAAGCCCACAAATCATCAAGTCATTGGAGTTAAGTGGCTTTATAAAGTTAAGTACAAGTCAGATGGCACATTAGACAAGTACAAAGCAAGGTTGGTAGCTAAGGGCTACAAGCAACAACATGGCATTGACTATGAAGAAACCTTTGCTCCTACTGCAACATTCACAACAATAAGAATCATCTTAGCACTAAGTGCTCACTTTCAATGGCCTATTTACCAACTGGACATCAAATGTGCATTCCTCAATGGAGATCTTCACGAAGAAGTATATGTTGAACAACCTGAAGGCTTCAAGATCAAAGGAAAGGAAGATCAAGTATACAAACTTCACAAAGAAATTTATGGACTCAATCAAGCTCCCACGACCTGGTATGAAAAGATTCACAAGTTCTTTGAAGACAAGGGATTTCACAGAAGCAATGCTGATGCTAATCTCTATATCTATCAAAAGGAGTTCTTAGTAGCCATCATTATTCTCTATGTAGATGACTTGATCTTGACAAGCTCAGATGAAGAACGCATCCAATTTATCATCACACAGCTTCACCTTGAGTACTCTATGACATATCTTGGATTACTTCACTACTTCTTGGGTATGGAAGTTTGGCAAACAAAAGAAGGTATATTCTTATCACAGAAGAAGTACTGCTCTGATCTACTTTCCATATATAACATGAAACAATGTCGCTCAGTGTCTACACCACTTGATCCAAACATCAAGCTTACACTGGAGGACTCATCAACACTTTGTGGATGTGCATACCTATTGACAGCTTGTTGGCTCATTACTCTATCTTGCTAACACTAGACCAAATATTGCTTATATAGTTGGTATACTCAGTGAGTTTGTACATCAGCCTCGTCAAACTCAATGGGATGCTGCTCTGAGACTACTTCAATACCTTGTCCTCACCCGACATCATGGTCTTTGGTATAGAGGGGGCATCAAACTCATCAGATATTCAGATTCTGATTGGGCTAGTGATCTTGATTCTCGACGGTCTACTTCTGGGTATATATTCTTGCTTGGCTCAGGATCTATCTCTTGGGCGAGTAAGAAACAGCCTACAGCTGCTCTATAATCCATCTAGGCCGAGTACCGAGCATCCGGCTTTGCAGCATGTGAGGCCATCTGGCTTCGACGTTTATTATCTAACATTAGTGTTTTGTAGGATACTCCGACATGTATTCGTACAGACAGCCAATCAGTCTTGGCCATCGCCAAGAATCAAGTGTTCCACACTCAGACAAAGCACATTGAGATCTAGTACCACTTCATCCGCGAGAATCTCATAGTTTAGAAGATTACTCTAGAGCAGTGTACCGCTCAAGAGAACCTGGCGGACATGTTTACGAAGGCTCTACCTTTGGTTCCACTCTAGTGCTTGGTGGACCTCTACAGCATTCAGCTGCTCCAAAATGGAGCTGCAGAGGGGGTGTTGATGACATGATTGCTCCTACTTCATTTACATTTGTATCCGCATGAGTGCATGTCCATTTTGTATCATGGAGGCACTCCATTTCCAATTTATTTCCATATTGTATTTCCTTTGTATTTGGGTACCTTTCCATGTGCTTCTACTAGTTGTATTCGTTCTCCTTTTAGGACAATTATCCCACATGAGATGTTCTTTGGAGAGCCCCTCCCAAATCTATATAAGGAGGGCCTCTCCCCCCATTTTTACTTGGTTAGAAGCTTGAGGAGCCTACTCCATGCTCTTGGCAAGCTCATTTCTAATCCACATGAGTTTACCCATTTCATGGTCTACTCATTTTGAGTCTCACACACTCTTTGGTTTATGAGTACACTCTTCTTTTCATTTTTCTTCCGCGCGTGTACTCTCTACACAAACTTTGCATGATAGTAAATTAAATGCACCTTTGTCATATCATACTCCTTCAAACTCTCATAGTGCTTCTTTTGCATCAGATTGCTATGCTATGGCTGCCTTGAGTCTTTGTGATGAGAATGAGCTAGTTTTGTTTAATGAAGCACAAAGCTCAAAAAATCATATGGCTATTATGCAATCAGAATATGATGCTATCATGAAAAATGGTACTTGGTCTTTATGTGACTTGCCTCCTCACAAGAAAGCCATTGGTAGTAAGTAAGTATACAAGCTCAAGCATAAGACTGATGAAACAGTTGACACGTATAAGGCTAGGCTTGTTGCAAAGGGTTATGCTCAAGAAAGAGGCATTCATTTTGATGAGACTTTTGCTCCTACATGCCGAATGACTGTTGTTCATAGCATCTGTGCACTTGTAGCTCATCATGGTTGGAATGCACATCCGTTGGACATTAAAATTGCATTTTTGAATGATGACTTGCATGAAGAAGTGTATGTTTTTCATCGCTATAGCTTTGTGCAAAAAGAGTATGAAATCCAAGTGTGCAGGTTAAAGAAGGCATTATATGGTTTGAAGCAAGCACTGTTGATGACGCGGCAAAGACTCGAACCTTGTCAAGCCTACAGAATTCGCCGCGCCACTGAAGTTGGCTAAGCTAGAGTGATATTAGAACACCTCTATAATCAGCAGTAGCTTAGCAAAGTTACTGTCACTCAACCATATAAGACTGTGTTTTGAATTTACTAAAAATTCCAGTGGAACTTCACCAAACTGTCACCGGACTGTCACCATAATTATACGGGAATCAACCGCAATTCTATTTGTAATTACTTCAAGTGAATATACATGAAGTAACGAAGTGATGTGTGAACCTCCTTCACTGAATGAACTCTTTCTGAAGTTTAAGGAAAAACTTCACCAGTTCTGAGTGCCTCTTTTCGGTCAGACTTTGTACTGTGTGTACATATCCATTTCACCGAAATCTTTGATGAACTGATAGTAGAGAAGTCTAGCTACAAGATAAGCTATCTCTCATCCACAAATTTACATTATTCTGCGAGATCTACTTCGTTGTTCTACCGGAAAACACGTTTACTGAGAAAACTGTAACTGACCGAGAAATACGTTTTACTAAGAAAACTGTAACTATTAACTAACTTTATACCGTAACATGAAAATACTCAGATTTCTTCACATATGAATAATGCATGCAAACATCCACATGAACATGTGTTTTCTATTAGAGAAGATGTGTACAAAACTAGCTTGGCCTCTTCTTGCTCAAGCTATAGAAACTCTCCTATACTAAGTAGTTTCTTCTTACCATCTCTCTCAGATGAATACCTGACATTTTAGGTTTCTGTTATTCATCTTTACATATGCAATCTCTGGCGTCTTCTAGACCTATTCTTGATTTCTATATGTGCTCTATTCATACGACATGCTCTACTCTCCTACTTTTTCTGTTCTTGTCTCTCTTTATATACAGTTTTGATCCGGTGTAACAAACTCTAATTACAGTCGTGAATTTGTCCCTTCACTAAGGCTTTGATTTTTCTGAATACTTGATACTGCTTCTCTTTATCTTTCTTTATCTTTATGTCTGTCTGTATGTCAAATTCGTGAGTGATTTCTTCAACAGCTCCCCCTCAATCACTAATTTGCATCTTCCTGTCTTTCATATAGTTTTCTCTCTTTTATACCTGCCATTTATTTGAATCTGCTTATCTTTGTTCCGTCCAAACTCTTTGTCAAAATATCTGCCATCTAATCTTTTGTCAGAGTGTATACTATTTCTAGCTCCTTTTCCATCACCTTTTCCCTCAAGAAATGATACTGAATCTCTAGGTGCTTTGTTCTTGCATGAAATACTGGATTTGCTACAAGATACAACGAGCTCATATTATCTCCATGTATGATAGGTATACCTTGATCAATAACCATGCTTTTGAACAAGGTCTGCATCCATATCACTTCTTTGGCTGCTTCTACAAGTCCTTTATATTCAGCTTTTGTTGACGATAACCCCACTGTGTGTTGTTTCTTCGAACACCAGCTCACTAGCTTATCTCCTAGGTATATCATATACCCATGTGTTGATCTTCTACCATCTTGACTTCCTGCCCAGTGTGAGTCACTGAATGCTCTCAACTTTATATCTGATGTAAAAGGATAATATAATCCTTCCTTTATAGTTCTTTTGATATATCTAAGAACTCTTTGTCCGGAAACCCAATGTTGATCCTTCGGACAATGCATGAACCGTGAGAGAAATCCCACTGCATAACTAAGATCAGGTCTTGTTAGTGTAGCATAAATTAAGCTTCCTACTAACGACTGATACTTCCTCATATCTTTAAACTCTGCACCACCGTATTTACTGAGTTTATGGTTTACTTCAAGCGGTGTTGAAGCTTCTCTGCAATTCTCCATATTAAACTTCTTCACTAAGTTTAGGAGATACCTTTCTTGCAAAACATATACACCATGATCTGTGTATGTGATTTCCATTCCAAGAAAGTATGATAACTTTCCTAGATCACTGATCTTAAACTCCTTTTCAAGTAATCTCTTTACCTCCTTGATTCCTTCATCTGATGTATCTGTGATTATAATGTCATCTACATAAATACAAATGTAGATCATACCTTCTTCTGTTTTCTTGATGAGTAAACTTGCATCTGCCTTCGAACTTTGGTATCCAAGTTCATTGAGATATTTCACAAGTCTGTAATTCCAAGCTCTTGGAGCTTGCTTCAATCCATAAAGTGCTTTTCTTAATCTGCAAACAAAATTTGGGTATCTGGAACTTACAAAACCTTCAGGTTGTTCCATGTAGACTTGATATTATATATATCCATTCAGAAATGCATTCTTTATATCTAGCTGACTTAGCTTCCATCCTTTTGATGCTGCTATAGCAATCACTGTCCTTATGGTTGACATCTTTGCCACCGGACTAAACGTCTCATCATAATCTATTCCATGTGTTTGAGCATAGCCCTTGACAACCAGTCTAGCTTTGTATCTGGCTATCCTTCCATCTGCAAGTTTCTTAACTTTGAAAACCCATTTATTTCCAGTTACTTTCTTACCATTTGGTTTAGGAACAAGTTCCCATGTCTTGTTCTCCTCGAGTGCATTGAACTCTTCTTCCATTGCTTCTTCCCATTGCTTCTTGCCTTTAGCTTCATCATAGTTTTGAGGTTCTTCATCATCTTTGACCATATATGCATATTTTTCTGAGTTATGTACGAAGTATCATAAGAATACCTTTCTGGTTGTCTTCTAGTCCTGCTTGACCTTCTTGGTTCACATTCTTCATAAGTGTCTGAATACACTTCTTCATCAAATATAGGAATTTCTTCATTCCTTCTTGTTAATCCATTTCTGGATGTACTTGCTTGCATATAGTCTTCATCTCTATTCACCTGCAAATTGATTTCCCTTTCTCTTTTCTTCTTAACTCTTCTTCAAATTCTTTAGTTGTATGACTTTGATCTGCATACCAACTTTTCTGTTCATCAAATGTAACATCTCTGGAAACAGTAAATTGTTTTGTTAGAGGACTCCATAACCTGTAACCCATCTGCTTTTCATCATATCCGACGAACACATATTTCTCTGCTTTTGGTTCAAGCTTATGTCTGAGTTGTGATGGTACATAAGCATAAGCTACTGATCCAAACACTTTGCAATGATCAAGTCTTGGTTTCTTTCCCCACCAAGCTTCATAAGGAGTCATTCCATCTAAAGTTGTACAAGGTAATCTGTTTACCAAGTATGTAGTTGTATTTACAGCTTCAGCCCAAAGATAATTTGGACAATCCTTTTCTTTGAGCATAGCTCGTGCAAACTCAACTAGAGTTCGGTTTCTTCTTTCTGCTACACCATTTTGTTGTGGTGTATACCTACACATTATTTCTCTCTTAATACTTGCATTCCAAAGATAATCATTGAACTCTTGGGAAAAATATTCTCCCCCTCCATCAAACCTCAGTCTCTTAAGCTTTCGTCCTGTGAGTCTTTCAGCATATGCATGAAAATGCTTGAAGGTTTCAAATACTTCTGATCTTTCCTTCAAAACATATAACATTATCCATCTTGTAGCATCATCAATGAATAAAAATAATACCTTGAGCCACTGATTGATCCTTCTTTTGTTGGACCCCATACATCTGTATGAATGAGTTCAAGTACTCCATCATGTTTGAATCATTTCTTTTGAAAAGTTAACCTATGGGCTTTTCCCATCTGACATGCTTTGCACTTATGAATCATATGTTGGTTCTGTACATTCGGTAATCCCAGTACTGACTGATTTGAAATCATGGCTTTAATTCCTTTTTCATTAAAATGACCTAATCTCTTATGCCAGAGATCAAGTTCTGTAATCACCTTTTCACCATGTGTGAGAAACTCTTGACCAATGTTCCCTTGTACTCTTAAAGTAAAGAGTCTACCTTCTTTCTTACCAGAGACGATCTGATTATATCCATTCTCGGGATCTTCTCAAATACTCCTTCATTTGTAAATCTAAACTGAAAACCTTTCTCAACTATCTGTCCCACACTAATCAAATTTTTTGGTATTGTCGGAACATACAAAACATTGGTTAGCAAATCTGCTCCACTCTTACATTTCACTTTTCCAATTGAATGTACACTATGTCTCGTATTGTCACCTGTTTGAACAGTATGACTAGAACTACCCTTTTCCAATTCTGACATCAGTTCTGTATTTCTTGACAAATGATTGGAACATCCAGAATCAATGTAAAATACCTTTAGATCTTCGTTATCTAATGTGCCGATTGAGTTCATCATCAATGATGTATGACTTTCATTTTGTGTGTCATTTGCGTAGTTGTTGTAGGTGGTGTTGTAGGATTGATTCTATCCCCAACTTCTTGCTCCTTCTCTACCATAGCCTCCTCTTTGATTCTGTCTACCTCTTTGATATCTTCCGCTTTTGCCCTCTGCTATTGTTATTCTGATTCTGACTTGATCCTTGGGAATTATGCCAGCAATCATGAGCGAGACGATTACTTAATCCACAAATCTAGCAAGCCTTCTTGTTGATATTCTGACTACCTCTTCCTCTTCCAAAACCTCTTGCTCTTCCTCTGCCAGTGCCTTTACCTCTTGCATAATAAGTCTGAGAACTCGACTCTTCTTCATCTTTTGACTTACCTTTATCTCCTTTCTTCTTGTTCTTCATGTACATTGCAGAACTTTGTCCTTTATCTCCATATCCTTTTAGGTCTTGCTTATATGTAAGCATCAAACCAAGCAGTTGATTTAAATCTGGTACAAAATGATTTAAAGAAAGTTCAGTTGAGAGTACGAAAGGTTTCCACCTTTCATCTCCTCTCAAACCTGTGAGCACTTGCGCTATCAATCTGTGATCTTCGATATCTTCATTTATGGATCCAAGAATATCTGCTAGATCCTTCATCTTAGTAACACAATCACTAATGCTTTGATTCGACTTCTTTTTGAACGTTGTGAATTCAGACCATAAGCTAGCCTTCCTAGCTTTCGTAGTATTTTGGAAATGATCTTCCAACGCACTCCATATGTCCTCCACTTTCTCGAGACCTCTAATGTGCGATAGTAGATGATCTATAACGGTATTATAAATGTAAGCTCTTGCCGTTGCATCTTTCTTCTGCCACAGCTTCAAGGCTTCTAATTCTTCTTCCTTTGGTTGTCTACTATCTTCAAACGTCGGCTTCTTTTCTTCTCCGGTCACATACATCATTAAGTCCTTACTCATAAGTAAGGCTTCCATGCGCATTACCCACGCGGGATAATTATCTCTGTCCAATTTGTCAATTGAAAGATGATCTGCCATAATCTTTTTCTTTCTGTTTCTTCTGGTGAGTGTATCTTTAAAGAATTTTACCTTTTGTAAACCTTTACCTTGAGAATGACTTCGGAACACTTCTTGATGTCGTTTGCTATCGATCTCTTCAGCTTTCACCTTTCTTTATGAAAGTTTTATTCGAATTCTCTTGTGTCTTTACTTACGATTGCTCTTTGAGAATCTTTGTGCTCTTCAGAATCTTTTTGCTCTGATACCACTTGTTGATGATGTGGCAAAGACTTGAACCTTGTCAAGCCTACGGAATTCGCCGCGCCACTGAAGTTAGCTAAGCTAGAGTGATATTAGAACACCTCTATAATGAGCAGTAGCTTAGCAAAGTTACTGTCACTCAACCATATAAGACTGTGTTTTGAATTTACTGAAAATTTCACTGGAACTTCACCGAACTGTCACCAGAATGTCACCGTAATTATATCGGAATTTTACCAAAATCAACTGCAATTCTATTTGTAATTACTTCAAGTGAATATACATGAAGTAAAGAAGTGATGCGTGAACCTCCTTCACTGAATGAACTCTTTCTGAAGTTTAAGGAAAAACTTCACCAGTTCTGAGTGCCTCTTTCCGGTCAGACTTTGTACCTTGTGTACATATCCATTTCACCAAAATCTTTGATGAACTGATAGTAGAGAAGTCTAGCTACAAGATAAGCTATCTCTCATACACAACTTTACATTATTCTGCAAGATCTACTTCGTTGTTCTACCGGAAAACACGTTTACTAAGAAAACTGTAACTGATCGAAAAATACGTTTTACTGAGAAAACTGTAACTAATAACTAACTTTATACCGTAACATGAAAATACTCAGATTTCTTCACATACGAAGAATGCGTGCTAACATCCACATGAACATGTGTTTTCTATTAGAGAAGATGTGTACAAAACTATCTTGGCCTCTTCTTGCTCAAGCTATAGAAACTCTCCTATACTGAGTAGTTTCTTCTTACCATCTCTCTCATATGAATACCTGACATTTCAGGTTTCTGTTATTCATCTTTACATACGCAATCTCTGGCATCTTCTAGACCTATTCTTGATTTCTATATGCGCTCTATTCATATGACGCGTTCTACTCTCCTACTTTTTCTGTTCTCGTCTCTCTTTATATACAGTTTTGATCCGGTGTAACAAACTCTAATTCTTAACAAACTCTAATTACAGTCGTGAATTTGTCCCTTCACTAAGGCTTTGATTTTTTTGAATACTTGATTCTGCTTTTCTTTATCTTTCTTTATATCTTTATGTCTGTCTGTATGTCAAATTCGTGAGTGATTCTTCAACAAGCACCACATGCTTGGCATGAAAAAATGCATGCCTATCTCATTGCACATGGTTTTGAGAATTGTCCAACTAAGAGCACCTTATATTTAAGCATGCAAATGATGTGCTTCTTATCATTGTTGTATATCCTGATGACATATTGCTCATTGGTGCTCATGAAAACAATATTGTTGATTTTAAGGCTGATGTTCATGCCTCATTTGAGAAGTCAAATTTGGGGCATTTGCATCATTATGTGGGCATTCAATTTATGCACATTTATGGAGGAATAGCGTTGCATGTAAAACAAAATATATAACTCCCTAACTTTAATACATATGAATCTATAAATTTTGGATTAATCTTCATAGACTTATTGAAATCAAATCTACAATTATTTTCTTCTCACATTGGTCCATGTAAATTATTTTTCTTTAAGTTCTTCCTTGTTTCTTTCGTTTAATTCTATGATAGCCCTAATTTACTCACTAATTTGATGTTAAATTAGATTGAATTAGGACCAAATATATTAGTGATTCCCATACATATTTTGTATATTTTCAAATTTTAAGGTTGAAATCCACTTAACGGAAACTTTCTATCGTGTGTTATAATAAACTATAGCTAACTTTGTTAACCTTTTTTACCTTAATATCTTTCATGGAAAGACATTGTAGTACAAAATCCATCCAGCTCGTCCACCTTATATAGTTGCATGATTATAGATAGACATGATTATAGATAGACTGATTTTAAATTTTCCATTAATTCTTTGTATGTCTCCTTTCCACTTTAGGTTCGTTGACTCTTGAATAATATGTTGATCTCAAAGGTGTAATAGATTCAAAAAGTGAATGATGGTTCATATCATTTGATACTTCTTCAGAACCAACTTAAGAAGAATTCAAAATTCTTTCTATGCATGTAGAATTGAGTGTCCTCTCCCAATAGGCTAACACCATTAGGATAAGCCTTAATTTTCCAATGTTTTCTTAGAAATAGGACAACTCTATAAGCTTAGTTAGTTCTTTTTATTGTGGTATAGTTCAAAGAGCCCACAATCAAATTATATAAGAGTGCACCCCTACTTCATCACCTTCATATCGATTCAATTTAGCATTAGGTTTGATTGTTTTTATCAATTCCTTTCAACCTGTAAGACCATACTTTTTCAACAAATGCAAAGTGTACTTCTTTTGAATAAGATAGATACCATTTTCCTAATAATTGACTTCAATACCTAGAAAGTATCTTTGATCTTCAAGGTTAGATATCTTGAATTCCTTCCCAAGCCTCCTCTTCATGCGTTTGATCCCTTCTTGATGACCAATTGTAAAGATCAAGTCATCCACATGTACACATAGGTGAAGAGATTCATCACATTTGTGAATTAGATCTTTGGTACAAACGTTATGGACATATCAATGCTCAAAGGTTGAATGATATGGAAAAGAAAAGGTTTGTTATTAGGCTACCAAATCTCTTGTTAGAGTTTGAGGTCTACGGAAGCACACAAATAGCACAAGGAAGAAGAAGAAGCTTGGAGCACAACACACAATAGTGAATGTGTTACCAAGATAATGTACAAAGATAAGTTACCCATTCAGTTTATAGGCATACATACAAGCTAGGGGAAAAACAACTTCCTAAAGAGGGAAAAAAAGTGCCCCGACAATCTTAGTGTGTTCACACATATCACTGCCTAGATATATCAACAAATCCCCTAAGAGTGATGTGGTGAACGAGGAGTTGGAACTCATGTATAAGGAAGTGCCAAGCTATGTGGAATCAATATACAAAAGAAATCACGCCAAAAGCTTTGTAGAAAGCTTCAAATTTCGACCTAGGCGGGTTCTTTGTGAAAAGGTCTGCAACATTCTCATGTGTGGGCACATATGCCAAACTGATCTCTCTAGCAGAGAACCTCTCCTTGACATAATGATGGTGCACCTCAATGTGCTTAGTGTGAGCATGGAACACAAGGTTCCTTACAACTACCAATGTGCTCTAACGGTCAATCCCTATGGCTTTGTGCAAAAAGAGCATGAAATCCAAGTGTGCAAGTTCAAGAAGGCATTATATGGTTTGAAGCAAGCACCACATGCTTGGCATGAAAAAATACATGCCTATCTCATTGCACATGGTTTTGAGACTTGTCCAACTAAGAGCACCTTATAGTTAAGCATGCAAATGATGTGCTTCTTATCATTGTTGTATATCCTGATGACATATTGCTCGTTGGTGCTCATGAAAACAATATTGTTGATTTTCAGGCTGATTTTCATGCTTCATTTGAGAAGTCAAATTTGGGGCATTTGCATCATTATGTGGGCATTCAATTTATGCACATTTATGGAGGAATAGCGTTGCATGTCAAACAAAATATATTGACGCATTATTGCAACATTTTAGCTGTGAAGACTGTAAACCTATTGCCACTCCTATGGAGATAGGTTTATGATTGATTCTTCATGATGATGGAGATGCATTTGATGCTTTTCTCTATCAATAGGTTATTGGATGCTTAGTTTACTTATGCATTACTCGACTAGATATTCAGTTTTTTGTCTCATAAATGAGCAAGTTTATGCATTGCCCATGTGTTAAGCATTGGCAAGTAGTGAAGCACATCTTTCCCTACTTGACTGGTACGCAACTACTTCGATTGTTTTATCCCAAGGGTGGAAGACTACCACCAAATTTGAATGCTTTTTCTGACTCTAACTGGGCTGGTTGCTATGACACTCGTCTTAGTGGGTTTTGCTTCATGCTGGGTAGCTCATGTATATCTTGGTTGAGAAAGAAGCAGCCTACTGTGGCCACTTCCAATTGTGAGGTTGAGTATAGGGTAGCTTTCACAGGGACTGTTGACTATGTGTGGCTCAGATGCTTTATAGTTGATTTGGGTGTTGGTCAGTCTTTTGCCACCACCATCTTCATTGAAAGTTAGAGCACATTGGTAGTTGTAAGGAACCTTGTGTTCCATGCTCACACTAAGCACATTGAGGTGCACCATCATTATGTCAAGGAGAGGTTCTCTGCTAGAGAGATCAGTTTGGCATATGTGCCCACACATGAGAATGTTGCAGACCTTTTCACAAAGAACCCGCCTAGGTCGAAATTTGAAGCTTTCTATAAAGCTTTTGGCGTGATTTCTTTTGTATATTGATTCCACATAGCTTGGCACTTCCTTATACATGAGTTCCAACTCCTCGTTCACCACATCACTCTTAGGGGATTTGTTGATATATCTAGGGAGTCATATGTGTGAACACACTAAGATTGTCGGGCCACTTTTTTTCCCTCTTTAGGAAATTGTTTTTCCCCTAGCTTTTATATATGCCTATAAACTGAATGGGTAACTTATCTTTGTACATTATCTTGGTAACACATTCAGTATTGTGTGTTGTGCTCCAAGTTTCTTCTTCTTCCTTGTGCTATTTTTGTGCTTCCGTAGACCTCAAACTCTAACAAGAGATTTGGTAGCCTAATAACAAACCTTTTCTTTTCCATATCATTCAACCTTTGAGCATTGATATGTCCATAACGTTTGTACCAAAGATCTAATTCACTAATGTGATGAATCTCTTCACCTATTTGTACATGTGGATGACTTGATCTTTACAATTGGTCATCAAGAAGGGATCAAAGGCATGAAGAGGAGGCTTGGGAAGGAATTCAAGATATCTAACCTTGAAGATCAAAGATACTTTCTAGGTATTGAAGTCAATTATTAGGACAATGGTATCTATCTTATTCAAAAGAAGTACACTTTGCATTTGTTGAAAAAGTATGGTCTTACAGGTTGCAAGGAATTGATAAAAACAATCAAACTTAATGCTAAATTGAATCCATATGAAGGTGATGAAGAAGGGGTGCACTCTTATCCACTTTGATTGTGGGCTCTTTGAACTATACCACAATAAAAAGAACTAACTAAGCTTATAGAGTTGTCCTATTTCTAAGGAAACATTGGAAAATTAAGGCTTATCCTAATGGTGTTAGCCTATTGGGAGAGGACACTCAATTCTACATGCATAGAAAGAATTTTGAATTCTTCTTAAGCTGGTTCTGAAGAAGTATCAAATGATATGAACCATCATTCACTTTTTGAATCTAGTACATCTTCGAGATCAACATATTATTCAAGAGTCAACGAACCTAAAGTGGAAAGGAGACATACAAAGAAGTAATGGAAAATTGAAAATCAGTCTATCTATAATCATGCAACTATATAAGGTGGATGAGCTGGATGGATTTTGTACTACAATGTCTTTCCATGAAAGATATTAAGGTAAAAAAGGTTAACAAAGTTAGCTATAGTTTATTATAACACACGATAGAAAGTTTCCGTTAAGTGGATTTCAACCTTAAAATTTGAAAATATACAAAATCTGTATGGGAATCACTAATATAATTGGTCCTAAGTCAATCTAATTTAACACCAAATTAGTGAGTAAATTAGGGCTATCATAGAATTAAACGAAAGAAACAAGGAAGAACTTAAACAATAATAATTTACATTGACCAATCTATGACCAATCTAAGAAGAAAATAATTGTAGATTTGATTTCAATAAGTCTATGAAGATTAATTCAAAATTTATAGATTCATATGTATTAAAGTTAGGGAGTTAGCCAATCAATCAGACTAGTGAAAAGATATCCTTACAATGTCTTGCAGAACTATTTTGGATCTTACTCTCCAAATACTCTCCATACAGTCTTGCCTATGCATGGAGTGAGGAGAAGAAACACTATGGAGCTCTAAAAATTCTCATAATGAGATCATGATTTTCATCCTCCATCACATAGTTGACATTGTTCCTATTATGGATTATTGGACATAACTCCTTGACTTTCTTTTCTTCAAAGATCTACACATTGTTTCTATTAGTTTGTCGATTTTGGTTGCTCAATAATCTTTCAAGTAGAGAAAGAGCTTCTTCCTTTCAATTTGCTTATGATCTTGAGCAAACCTTTGCGAAAGTGTTTTTTACCTTTGTTAACTTCCTCTTCCTAGCATGTAGTCCTCTTTTATAGCTCCTCTCTTCTTTTTTCTTTTTGACTTTTTGAACCAATTTTTTTTTTCTTGCATGATATATTGATAAGCCTTAATTTCAATGACTCAACATGTAGCACGTGAAGCATGATCATGGAAAGAAAAAATCCAGACATGTTTAGTCTCTTGATGAATGGGCAAAAGAGAGAACAATGATGGGTCACCATGGAATCATGGGACCTTCCTCCATTAGCAGAGGATCAAAAGGAAGTGATGATTGGCCATAATCTATACTCACAATGTGTGTGGAGAGAGATAAACATGGGGGAGTGATGAGTTTGATAATATTTTGTAGAACATAGAATCTACCAAGTCTAGCTTTATGTATTTTTGCACCAACCTATTTATACCTTTGAATTCAATCAAATCTTGATTCAAGTTCAAGTCTTCCCAGTAAGATGACATCAATAAGGAGGCCTTTTTGATCCCATCAGCGAGCTATCATCTCCACCATTTGGAAATCCCTAAGAAAATCATGCCAAAAGGAAGGAAACTAAGAAAGTCCCATGTTTTATTCATTTATGGGTTGACTTTATTGTGTACATAAGAACTCCTAGGAAGGAGAGGACCTTCCTAAGTAGATCAACCCCCAAAAAATTTTGGGATGTTGAAAGTATTTTAGGATGGGAAGATCCTAGCGTTTCTTATACTTGCGAAAAGTGCCACTATTACAAGGGGGTTGGACCCTCAAAATCTAGTAATCAATAGCCGCCTCTTCTTGAGATCCTTCTCATCAGTTTTGAGTTTCTAAGTAGATGGAATCCATCTTTATACCATTGTACTTTCAACACTTTCCCAATGAAGTCCACTCTTGTGAGTTGATAAAGCCCATAACCATTGGCAGAGAGGATATCCATTGATGGGTTAAAGGGGCTTTCCAATTGGCTTTTATCTTTGTTTTCCTTGGTTGTTTGTTCCATCTTTTGCTTTTCTATTTGGCCAATTTTTGCAGATCTTTGTTTGAAGATCCTTTGTGTTTGGGTACCTTGCCATGTGCTTCTACTAGTTGTATTCATTCTCCTTTTAGGAGACTTATCCCACATGAGATGTACTTTGGAGAGCCCCTCCCAATTCTATATAAGGAGGGCCTCTCCCCCCATTTTTACTTGGTTAGAAGCTTGAGGAGCCTACTCCATGCTCTTGGCAAGCTCATTTCTAATCCACATGAGTTTACCCATTTCATGGTCTACTCATTTTGAGTATCACACACTCTTTGGTTTATGAGTACACTCTTCTTTTCATTTTGCTTCCGCGCGTGTACTCTCTACACAAACTTTGCATGATAGTAAATTAAATGCACCTTTGTCATATCATACTCCTTCAAACTCTCATAGTGCTACTTTTGCATCAGATTGCTATGCTATGGCTGCCTTGAGTCTTTGTGATGAGAATGAGCTAGTTTTGTTTAATGAAGCACAAAGCTCAAAAAATCAGATGGCTATTATGCAAATCAGAATATGATGCTATCATGAAAAATGGTACCTGGTCTTTATGCGACTTGCCTCCTAGCAAGAAAGCCATTGGTAGTAAGTAAGTATACAAGCTCAAGCATAAGACTGATGAAATAGTTGACACGTATAAGGCTAGGCTTGTTGCAAAGGGTTATGCTCAAGAAAGAGGCATTCATTTTGATGAGACTTTTGCTCCTACATGCCGAGTGACTGTTGTTCATAGCATCTGTGCACTTGTAGCTCATCATGGTTGGAATGCACATCCGTTGGACATTAAAATTACATTTTTGAATGATGACTTGCATGAAAAAGTGTATGTTTTTCATCCCTACGGCTTTGTGCAAAAAGAGCATGAAATCCAAGTGTGCAGGTTGAAGAAGGCATTATATGGTTTGAAGCAAGCACCACATGATTGGCATGAAAAAATACATGCCTATCTCATTGCACATGGTTTTGAGAATTGTCCAACTAAGAGCACCTTATAGTTAAGCATGCAAATGATGTGCTTCTTATCATTGTTGTATATCCTGATGACATATTGCTTGTTGGTGCTCATGAAAACAATATTGTTGATTTTAAGGTTGATTTTCATGCCTCATTTGAGAAGTCAAATTTGGGGCATTTGCATCATTATGTGGGCATTCAATTTATGCAGGTTTATGGAGGAATAGCATTGCATGTCAAACAAAATATATTGACGCATTATTGCAGCATTTTAGCTGTGAAGACTGTAAACCTATTGCCACTCCTATGGAGATAGGTTTATGATTGATTCTTCATGATGACGGAGATGCATTTGATGCTTTTCTCTATCAATAGGTTATTGGATGCTTAGTTTACTTATGCACTACTCGGCCAGATATTCAGTTTTCTGTCTCATAAATGAGCAATTTTATGCATTGCCCATGTGTCAAGCATTGGAAAGTAGTGAAGCACATCTTTCTCTACTTGAGTGGTACGCAACTACTTTGATTGTTTTATCCCAAGGGTGGAAGACTACCACCAAATTTGCATGCTTTTTCTGACTCTAACTGGGCTGGTTTCTATGACTGTCGTCTTAGTGGGTTTTGCTTCATGCTTGGTAGCTCATGTATATCTTGGTTGAGAAAGAAGCAGCCTACTATGGCCACTTCCAATTGTGAGGTTGAGTATAGGGTAGCTTTCACTACGACTGTTGAGTGTGTGTGGCTCAGATGCTTTATGGTTGATTTGGGTGTTGGTCAATCTTTTGCCACCACCATCTTCATTGAAAGTTAGAGCACATTGGTAGTTGTAAGGAACCTTGTGTTCCATGCTCACACTAAGCACATTGAGGTGCACCATCATTATGTCAAGGATAGGTTCTCTGCTAGAGAGATCAGTTTGGCATATGTGCCCACACATGAGAATGTTGCAGACCTTTTCACAAAGGCTCCACCTAGGTGGAAATTTGAAGCTTTCTACAAAGCTTTCGGCATGATTTCTTTTGTATATTGATTCCACATAGCTTGGCACTTCCTTATACATGAGTTCCAACTCCTCGTTCACCACATCACTCTTAGGGGATTTGTTGATATATCTAGGCACTTCCACAAAGGTGAAGGACAAAGGCTAATTTTCATTTTAGGTTGCAAAATGCTTTGTATAGGAGTTTAGAATAGTGGATCGAATGATGGAAGTTTTGTTGTCTATATTTTTTGCTTTATTGGTGGAGTACTCTTCTAGATATTTCATGCCCCTTGGAAGCTTGTTGTTCAGTGCCAAGTTGAATCCACCCAAGTATTCAGACATGTTTACATCTTTCTTGAGAACTTGGATTTCTCCCATGTTACACAACTCTTCCTTCTGATGTTTTTCAAGGATTATTTTTTCCCTTCTTTAGAGCTATATGAATACTGTTTAATTCTATGTTAAAGGGAGATTAGACTCTTTGAATTTGGATTCTCCCTCTATTTTGGGAGTGCTTGGGGGATTAACCGTTGGCTTTGTGTCCCCCTTTCTAATCTTGCTTGGTATTGGATTTTGGAATCCCTTTCTTAGGAAGAAGTTATTGATTTTGAGGCTTATTGTCCACCAAATTGGGAGCAAGCATTAGGTGGATTCTTGTAAGTGATTTCGTGTTCCAATATAGATTCAGCACACATGATGATGATGATGGATGATGATAGCTCTTAGTTTCCATCTGCTTTAACATAGACTTTGGGGGTGAGATGTGTGGAGAATGAGTTCTCCTATGCGCAACGGAAATGTGTAGTGAACCACCCTTGTATGTCCAGCACTTGGACAAATAGCTGCACCTTAGATAGATTGCGGCTCTTAATAAAAAACTCAAATGGACTTGAGCCTTTAGTCAATAAAGGTAGACAGGAAGATCTTTCTAACAAGCTATAAATAACTTAATTTGGACACGTTTTGATTAGGAAACACAACTCACAAAGATGAAATATCTGTCCACACAGGTATGCTAAAGAACTGAGCTTCACTCTTGGACTAATAACTCTCTGAATATATATCCTTTGATAAAGATATTTGGTACAGAGAAAGTAGACACAAATAGCTTTCCAAAAAGCTAAACAACAAGTAATTTGGATGAGTTTTGGTCAGGGAACTCAACTGACCAAATCAGACCACCTGCACATATAAGTATACTATAAAACTAGACTTTACTCTCTGACAGATATCTCACGGAATATAGAGGATCTCAATGAGATATTTGGGCCACTGAAATTATATGTCAAGAGCTTTCCAACAAGACAAAAATCATGCAGTTTAGATATGTTTTGGTTGGGAAACGTAACTGACAAAAATAGACTACCTATCTACATAGGTATACTAAAATTATGGACTTCACTCTTTCACTGATATCTCACTAAGTACATACAATTTCAAAGTGATATTTGATATGCGAAAAGAACACAAGATAAGCTTCCCAATGAATGCTTAAAACGCACAAAATGGTTACTTATGCACTATGATATGAGCTCTGCAATAGAGCTATGTACAAACTGACGTGTGGCTGGAAGGAGTCTAAGAGAAGACAAAAATGACAAAATGGCTAGATCCGACTACTAGGAGCTCTTGCCTCTTTCTCTCCTTGTTTTGAATGTGCTCCCACTTCACTTTTATAACTAATGGGCATGTGAAGAATTTTGTGCCTTCTTCTTAACTCACCACTTTCTCCACTACATGCTACTAACTACAAGGCAAGATATTGTATCTCTTACTCATCATGAAATTTGACTAGACTTTTCCTTTTATTATTTTTCCTTTTTTCTTTCTCTACTTTTCCTTATCTTTATATTTGGTAAATTTATCCAAGCATGGCTCATATGAAAATGAGCTTGTACATTTATCTTCAACACTCCCCCTCAAGCTCATTTGGGAGTTATCTTTCATCCATGTCCTGCAAATTTATCACATCCTTGAAGCCTTTGAGTTTAGAAGCATCCAAGAACTTTGTAAACATATCTGCAACCTGCTCTTTGGTTCTGATGAACTTTATCTCCACATCTTTGCTCAGCACCTTCTCCCTTACATAATGGTAGTGGACCTCTATGTGCTTGCTCCTTGCATGAAACATAGGATTGCTTGCCAAGTAAATGCTTGACATGTTATCACCGTATATAGGGATGGTTCCAACTTGCACTCCAAGATCATCCAAAAGCTTTTTAATCCACATTGCTTCACGTGTGGCAAATGCTAATCCTTTATATCCAGCCTCCATAGATGAAAGTGCAACAGTAGGTTGTTTCTTTGAGCTCCATGTGATAGGTTTGCTTCCTATCATGAACACATAACTTGAAGTTGATCTTCTATCTTCCTTTGAACCTACCCAATCAACATCACTAAAGCCTTTGACCTGTAGTTCTTCATCAAACTTATAAAACAAAGCATGATTAACTGTATGCTTTATGTATCTCGACACTCTCTTGGCTGAATTTAAGTGTTCACTTGTCGGGGCTTGCATAAACTAAGAAAGTACACCAACAACATAAGACAAATCAGGTCTTGTAGTTTTTGCATAGATCAATGATCCTACAATGCTTCTGTATGTCGTTACATCTTCTAATGGTTCTCCATCATTTGAACAAATCTTTGTATTTGTTTCCATGGGTTGAGTGAGTGGTTTGCATTCACTCATTCCAAATCTGAAAAGAACATCCAATAAGTACTTCCTTTGCATCAAGTAGATGCCACTCTTTCCATAGAAAACTTCAATTCCTAAAAAATATTTTAGCTCTCCAAGATCTGAAATTTTAAACTCCTTACCAAGCTTCCTTTTGATATCTTTAATCCCTGTAACATCATTTCCTGTTATGATGAGGTCATCGACGTATATGAAAATATACACCTCTCTATTTTCTTCCTTCTTCATGTACAACGAAGGATCTGCACTACTTGGGTTGTATCCACACTTAGTTAGATACTCTATCAATCTCTGATTCCATGCTCTTGGTGCTTGCTTCAAGCCATAAAGTGCCTTCTTCAACCTGCAAACAAAATCTGGATGGTTTTCATCTTCAAATCCAACCGGTTGACTCATGTATACCTATTCTTGTAGTTCTCCATTAAGAAAAGCATTTTTGATGTCGAGTTGATATAATGGCCATCTCCTTGAAGCACCAATTGCGATTAATGTTTTGATAGTTCCCATCTTTGCAATAGGGCTGAAGACTTCATCATAATCTATGCCTTGTGTTTGTTTAAATCCTTTGGCAATTAATCTAGCTTTATATCTAGCTAGTGAACCATCATCATTCCTCTTTACTTTAAACACCCATTTGTTTGGAACAATCTTCATACCTTCTTTCTTTGGCACTAGCTCCCATGTGTGATTATCTTTGAGAGCTTTGATCTCCTCTTTCATATCTTGCTTCCATTCCTTTTGTGTGCAAACTTCTTCATATGTCTCATGCTCTTTGTCTTTGATAACCTGCATCATGTATGCAAAATGTGTCGCCATAAAACTATCATAAATCAACCTTTGAGTTGGATACCTTGTCCTTGAAGATCTTATTTCATTGCCTTTAGAAAGTTTCTTCTTTAACCTATTCAACTTTACCATCGGAGTGATTACCTCTTCATATTCTTCTTCACTTGCATCTACCTCACTGTTTGGAGTAGCACTTGCTTCTTCGGCTCTACTATGAGCTGGATTTGGAGACAAGGAATGACTCCCCCTCCATGTTGAACATTCTTCATTTGATGTAGATGCCTCTGGACCTGAAAGCTTTGTGCTTGATTGTTGAGCTTCTCTTTGATTTGTTCCTGCATAATCATCAGAATCTTCTTCAAGAACCTTTTCCTTTCCTTTATCTTCATACCATGGTCTTAGTTCATCAAAGACCACATCTTGTGAGACTCTTAATTCCTTTGTTCTAGGGTTGTAACACTTGTATCCTTTTTGCTCCATTGAGTAGCTGATGAAAATGCATTTTTCTGATCTTGGTTCCATCTTTGTTCTAACTTCTTGTGGAATGTGAACAAAGCAAACACATCCAAACACTTTGAGGTGTGTAAGATCAGGTTTCTTACCGGAATATACCTCTTCTGGAGTCAAGTGATGTATTCTCGATGATGTGCACCTATTCATCAACTAAATGGAGGTTGTGGTAGCTTCAGCCCAATAGTACAATGGTACCTTCATCTCGTTGAGCATGCATCTTGCAATTTCAGAAATTTGCCTATTTTTCCTCTCAGCTACTCCATTTTGTTGTGGTGTATACCTACAAGTAAATTGCCTTTTGATCCCATTCTCTTGTAGAAAATCTGAAAATTCTTTGGAGAAGTATTCTCCTCCACCATCGAACCTTAAGGTTTTGATAGACCTTCCTGTTTCCTTTTCAACTTCAACTTTGAATCTTTTGAATATAGAAAACACCTCTGATTTTTGGTTCATACAAAACATCCATACCTTTCTTGAGTGATCATCAATGAGGTGACAAAAAATCTATTACCAGCCATTGATGCCTCTTGGGTTGGTCCCCATACGTCCGTATTTATCAAGTCCAAGACATTTGGAGCCACATAATTGCTCCTCTTGAATGGCTGCCTCGTTTGCTTTCCTAGTTGACAAGCTTCACATAACTCATGTAGTCCAATGCTATTAAATTTTGTAAGACCTCTTACCACTTCATGTTTGCTCATGTCCTTCGGCTTTGGAATGTTGATATGTCCTATTCTTTTGTGCCATAAGTCCAACTTTAAAATCTTCTTGTTCCCACATTGAATGTACATGACCTTTCCATGTGGATGTTGGACGTCCAAAGTGAACATCCGTCCTTCTCTTCTACCTCAAGCAATGACCTTGAAGTCTTCCTTTGGATTCTTTATGAAGCACCCATTCTCATTGAATATGACAATGATAACCCTTCTCTACCATTTTTCCTACTGAAATCAAGTTCTTTGAAATTGTAGGAACATGAAGAACATTCGATAGTACCTTTGCTCTACTTGTATCTCCAATCCTTATATCTCCAATATGTTCAATCATGTGTTGAGTATCATCACCTATTTCAACACATCCTTTTCCACTTTGTACCTGTAGATTAGTGAACAAACTTCCTTGGCATGACATATGGTTACTACAACCTGAATCAATGTACCATTTTTTGTCATCTTCACAAGAGCTTCTATACTCATGTCTCATTGCAAGTAGTGTGTCCTTGCTTCCTTCACTTGAGGTGCTTGCATAGTTTCTTTGGTTCATTTGATTGCCTCCATTTGGTCTTCCATTCTTCAGCCAACAATCACTAGCATAGTGTCCTACTTTACCACAATGATAGCATGTTATACCTTTATGAGAATTGTAGGAGCTTCGGCCTCTTCCTCTACTTCTACCTCGACCTCTTGCTTGTGTGTTGGCATTTGATGCATCCTTGTTGTCTTCCGACTTGTTTTGATTGTAGTTGGAGTGGTTGTGACCTCTTCCTTGTCCTCTTGAGGCTCCTCTTGAGTTTCTTCCTTTACCTCGACTTGCATATAACATTTGGTTGTGGCTGTCCTTCCCTTTGGGACCACCGAAGCTAAGCTCTTATGTGACAAGATGAGGGATTAGCTGTTCAAAACCTGGATATGCATCTTTCAAGTTAATGGAAGTTATAAAAGGCTTCCATCTTTCATCTTCTCTCAAGCCATTGAGAGTATAACACACAAGATCTTTGTCTTCAACCGTTGTTCCAATAGAAGCTAAAGCATCGCTTAACTCCTTAATCTTCAAAGTATATTCAGCTATGGATTGACTTGAACTTTTCTTGATTGTGTTCAACTCATTCTTGAGTTGAAGTTTCCTAGCTTTGGTATTTGTTGAACACATCCTTTCAAGATCTTCCCAAGCATCCTTAGCTTTCTCTAGATGTTGAATATGCCCTACTATGGCATTAGTAATGACTTGTGAAATGACGAACATGACTCTCCTATTAATCTCTTCCCATTCTTTTGCTTGCCTTCTTTGGACTTCGGTGGCCATAGCTTGATTGATTTGAGGTTGAGCATCATCACCGCTCGCAATACCCCATAAGCCTTTGCCCATTAGGTATTTGCTCATTCTAAACTTCCACACGGGATATTTATCCTTATCCAACTTCTCTTCTTGTTGACCCAAGTCAGCCTTTGAAGAGTATCAAAGACTTTGAGAGTTACCTCGAATAGTTATAGTCCTTCGCTCTTGCGTTTATGAAGCTCCTCCTTGTTTTATAGCTCCTCTTTTGCTTTTCTTTATCTCCAGCTTTGTTGATGAAGCTTCAGCACCAAGTTTGCTCTGATACCAACTATGAAAAATGAGTTCTCCTATGCGCAACGGAAATGTGTAGTGAACCACCCTTGTATGTCTAGCACTTGGACAAATACCTGCACCTTAGATAGCTTGCTGCTCTTAATACAAAACTCAAATGGACTTGAGGCTTTAGTCAATCAAACTAGACAAGAAGAGCTTTCTAACAAGCTATAAATAACTTAATTTGGACAAGTTTTGATTATGAAACACAACTGACAAAGATGAACTACATGTCCACATAGGTATGCTGAAGAACTGAGCTTAACTCTCGGACTGATAACTCTCTAAATATATAACCTTTCAGAAAGATATTTGGTATAGATAAATAAGACAAAAATAGCTTTCTAACAAGCTAAAAAACAATTAATTTGGATGAGTTTTGGTGAGGGAAATCAACTGACCAAATCAGACCTACACTATAAAACTGGACTTTACTCTCTGACAAATATCTCATAGAATATAAATGATCGCAATGCAATATTTGCAAAACGGAAAGTAAATGTCAAGAGCTTTCCAACAAGACAAAAATCATGCAATTTGGATATGTTGTGGTTGGGAAACGTAACCGACCTAAATAGACTACCTATCTACATAGGTATACTGAAAAACTGGACTTCACTCTTTCACTGATATCTCATAAACTACATTTTTTTTCAAAGAGATATTTAAATATGCAGAAAGAGCACAAGATAAGCTTTCCAATTTATGTTTAAACGCACAAAATGGTTACATAAGCACTGAGATATGAGCTCTGCAACAGAGCTGTGTACAGACTCACGTGCGGCTGGAAGGAGTCTAAGAGAAGACAAAAATGACAAAATGGCTAGATCCGACTACTAGGAGCTCTTGCCTCTTTCTCTCCTTGTTTTGAATGTGCTCCCACTTCACTTTTATAACCAATGGTCATGTGAAGAAGTTTGTGCCTTCTTCTTTACTCACCACTTTCTCCACTACATGCTACTAACTACAAGGCAAGATATTGTATCTCTTACTCATCATGAAATTTGACTAGAATTTTCCTTTTATTATTTTTCCTTTTTTTTCTCTATTTTTTCCTTATCTTTATATTTTGGTAAATTTATCCAAGCATGTCTTATATGAAAATGAGCTTGTACATTTATCTTCAACAAGATGGGGTCAAAAGACCACATGTGCTAAATCAAAATGGGATCTTTATATGGCAGTGGGATTTCCAAAAAGATAATGAACTAGAGAGAGAGGGAAGTTTGCACGTATACAAAAAGTGCTTCAAATCTAGGAATATTCAAAAAGAGGTTTATTTTATAAAAAGAAGTGTACTAAAGTCTAAGAAGGGGTTTTCATGTATTTTTATGAAAAGATGGATAAGAAGAAGTTCCCATGAAGGAATTTATACAATAATGGAAAAATTAAGCACTCCTTCATAAAGTCTTCAAGCCTCCTTGTAGCACCATGACTCTGCAACACTCTCCCCCTCTTAAGCTTTGTCGTCCTCGACAAAACTAAGATGAAAGGATCATACATAGCTGATGAGGATCATGTTGAGTCTTCAAAGTCTTCAATTCATCAAGTCTACAGTTCTTCAAGTCTTTAGTTCTGTAGGTCTTCAAGTCTTTAGGTTCCAAGAAGATAACGAACTAGAGAGAGAGGGAAGTTTGCACGTATACAAAAAGTGCTTCAAATCTAGGAATATCCAAAAAGAAGGTTTTTTTATGAAAAGAAGTGTACTAAAGTCTAAGAAGGGGTTTTTATGTATTTTTATGAAAAGATGGATAAGAAGAAGTTCCAATGAAGCAATTTATACAATAATGGAAAAATTAAGCACTCCTTCATAAAGTCTTCAAGCCTCCTTGTAGCACCATGACTCTACAACAATTGGGCCTCTGATTTCTACTTTCATCACCACTATCCTACTACGAGGTGACACAATTTCCTTGAAAAAGTGGTAGAGCTAATAAGGAAGGTTGGGCAATTCTACTCAAAGACAAAAACTTGTTCAATTTTGTGATTTGAGGGATGAATATCTAAAAACACATAAAGGAGCATAATGTGTGTTCATTTTACTCTCCCAATTCTAGTATTTAGGATTTGAAGATCCAATTCTTTGCTATTTAGCAATAGTAGGATGTTGTTTGCTAGGTAAAATTGGGACCTTGTTAGAATTATGACCATTGGAAACCATTAGTTTTGCACTCAAACCCTTATGCTTTGAACAAGGGATGGTGACAAAATAGTAGTTCAATCAAGCATGTCTTCTTTAAGTGCCCTTGGACCTTTGCAATGTTGGCATTTACTAGCGACACCACTTAAGGCTCCACTCCGAAGAGAGAGAGGGTATCCCTACTTCCTTGAATGGAAATGATCATATGCCTCTAGGGGAGGGGTCAATCTGATGTGGTCCAACATGTTGAGAGACAAGGTAATAGTCTATTGGGTACTGACATAAGCAAGATGTATAGGCCGCAATATCTATCCCCTTCTCTCATATGCTGATGTGATGAGGCATCCCAACCTCCATTGATCTCCTGTGTTCATCCATTGCTGGAGTGATCACTCTATCTAAAACTCAGCTCATAAATCTAAATATGTCAGACATCTCATAGCTAGTCACACATCACACTTTATGTTTGTGTGGCATACTACGAACCACTACTCCTCATGTGGGACCCCTCTAGCATGACTTCTCTCTATCTTTAGAAAATGAGAAGAAATCAAAAGTTCCTAATGATGGCGCATAGATAGTTTGGTAGGTATGTTTGTATGTATCAAGTAGTCTCAATAAAACCCTAGTCTATGTTCTATAGAAAATGCATGTGATAGTAGAGCATATTTAGTGGTAATGTATCCCTATCTCTGACCAATTTCTTCTATATGTATGTATGCCAAATTTTTTAGTGGAAGATCTTATTCCTCTTCTAGTGAGAGAGCAAAAAGGTGGGGGATTGGGCATAATACTATATTCGTGGTAGCATTTCTATGTCAAAATCATGTCTAGCCAACTAGTCCCATATTTGCACATACCATGAGAATGTGTCCCTTGCTATAACCATGTCTCTTATGCCTGGAAGGCCCTGTAAGTGATACAATCTCTGTCCATGTTCTAGACTTTATGTAATAGATATGCTCTTTAGAAAAGTGCCTCAATAAGCATCAATGGCATAGGAAGCTCTACCTTGATAATGTCATGGGGTATTGAGGACTTGTTACAAATGAATTTGGAAATCATAAGTATTTGTGGTTACTACATGGCTATCGATGCTGAGGTGGTAAGCCTCGACCCCCAAATGGCTACTCCATACATGAGGGCTAGGGTAACCAAAGTATCGAATAACCACTCTTTGGTGTAGGGCTCATGAGAATTTGCCTCGTGATATTGTCTCTCCATCAAAGAAAGATGTATTTCATAACCACAAGTGGTGCGATTGCAATTTAAATGAGACATGGAGAAAACCTCAAAGTTTACTCTAAAATTCACTCCTAGATATAGATATGACCCAACCACCTCTATTCTTCCACATGCTATACTGAAAAAGATTTGTTTCCTCTTTTGTGGTGATGTAGTGATGTAAGGAAGATCAAAACCTTGGTTTTGCCAAGGTTCAAAGATAAACCTATGTGGTGGAAAAGTCTTCTATGCTATGTAGGTGACATTGTAGACCATCTATAGAATCTAAAACCAGGACAATATCATCAATATATAAAAGAATATGGGTAGTGGTCCCCTACATCTCGACAACATCACTGTTGGAACATCAAGCTTGCATCATGCTTGAGGTTGATATAATCTTCATTTAATCCATTATTTGGATGGTATGGCACCATCTACCCATATATGTACCTTCAAGAATAGCACTTATGTGCATACTATTTATTTGTATTAATTAGTTTATCACTTATGATAATTTCTTGTAAGATTCAAGTTATTTACCTTTGTAAAAGGAAAGAGTAAAAGGCCTAAAAGCCATGATTTGGAGGTGGTTGAGATTTATTCTCAATTAATCAATCAAGAAGTAGATATGACTTCAACTTTCTCTTTCCCTAGATTGTAGGAAAAGATTCCAATCAATCTAAACTATTGAACCCCCCTAATTTCAAATTCAAATTCATGAAGAAAAAGTGTGGTCATATCCTCATGAGTCTATATAAAGACTTCAAAACATTTTTACATTAAGTAGAGTGTTCATTTGAAGCAATACATATACTCTTTGATCATTGCTTGGTGCCACTTCTAATCCCTGCTCCTTCTTCCTTAGACATAGTCAACTTGTAGAGATTGCTCCTCTCTCTATAGAGATCCAAACCGTGTTTGAGCATTCATTGGGAATTTATAACTCCTTAGTTTATGTGTACACGTTTTCAAGTAATTTGGTTCAGTAATTTCAGAGAAGTTTGAGTTTTACAATCTCGGGTCATTGTTTGCACATCCCTGAAAAAATGGGATGACATCCAATCAATGGTAAGGTGATTTCTCCTTCATTGATTGATATAAATTAGGGATTTTATGCATTTTAGCAAGCCAAACCTATGTATGACACTCCCTTAAGAGAAAGTTCTCCAATTGTAACTATGTTGGTTGCTCTTACTGTTTGAAGTCATAAGTTCCATCCATTTTTAGAAGGTTTTTGTGAGCTAGCCAAGGTGCAAGTTATCTATTTTGGATCAAATGTTCTTGTTGATTTTCCAAAGTACCTATTGGGTTTTATTGCACTGACCACAAGCTTAAAATTTATAACTGATATATCCAAAGATCTAGGGTTGTTCCTATGCTCCTTTGGCTGATCAACCCCACCACTTGATGAATCAACTTTCCAAGCCTCTCCAAGTTTCTCCAACATCTTTCAATCACTACCCTATTGTTGTGTGAAGTGCACTACCTCATCAGTGTAGATACCAAGTAGTTTGGGTGAGAGAGGGTTGGCTTGCTTCATCCTGATGGTGCTCACAAGAGAGTCGAAGAGCCCACCTTGATAGGGAACTCTACCCAAAACCCACTCATATGGTGCATAGATTTCCTAAATCATCTGCTTCAAAACTCCAAGATCGAGTAGGGATCTGTCACATAATCCTAGTAGGAGATGGTTGAACCACGCCTTAAGAGAGAGGATTAGGAAGTAATCCTCAACCATGGCTTTTGGGGCAAGTGGTTAGCCCATCGCACTCTTAACCGGGAGGTTGTGAGTTCAATTCCCAACATTGGTATTAGAGCCTAGTTGAGAAATTGGGCGAGACGGATGTTTCCACCTCATTCGTGGGCACTTGGAAAAAGCGCTTATCCGTGGTGAGTGTGAAACTGGCCTTGGATGAAGGCGCATGGGCATTTGGGCACCCACGGAGGGTGGGATAGGTCCAAATTTGGTCCATGTGCTGGAGTTTGAGGTTGGTGGAAGCACTCACGCATGGAAAGTGGGTCCAAGAGTTAGAAGGGTCCACAAGTGAGCATTGAGGACAATGCTCAGTCTAAGCGGAAAGGAATGTCACATAATCCTAGTAGGAGATGGTTGAACCATGCCTTAAGAGAGAGGATTAGCAAGTAATCCTCAACCATGGCTTTTGGGGCAAGTGGTTAGCCCATCGCACTCCTAACCGGGAGGTTGTGAGTTCAATTCCCAACAGGATTTTATGAGTCAATTCCTAGGAATCATATTGAAGGCTTTGTAGAAGTCCGAATCAGTAATATAATCTCCTCTTCATAACCCATGCTTGATCAGTATGGCATCTTGGAGTGAGGATATGGCCTATGGTAGAGAAACTACATTGGAATCCTTCCTGCCCAAAAGCCCTAAGACCCATCCCCTTAGTGAACATGTGTGAATGTGTGTACATGTGTGTGTGTGTATGTATGTGTGTATGTATGTGTGTACATATGTGTGTGAATGTATGTATGAAAATGTCATGTGTATGTATGTGTGTGTATCTATGTGTGAAAATGTATATATGCATATATTCTTGTATGTATATGTGTATCTATGTGTGTGTGTATACGTATGCATGTGAATGTATGTATGCATATGTATGTGCATGCATGTGTATATGTGTGTGTATGTATGCATGTGTGTGTGTATATGTATGCACTCATATGTATGTGTATGCATGTGTATGTGTGTATGTATGCATGTGTGTATATGTGTGTGTATTTATGCATGCATATGTATGTGTATGCATGTGTATATGTGTGTGTATGTATGCATGTGTGTATATGTGTGTTTGTATTTATGCATGCATATACATGAGTATGTGTGTGTATGTATCTTTACCTTTCTCTCTTTATCTCTCTCTCTTTCTCTCTCTCTTTTTCTTTCTCTTTCATCTCCCTCTCTCTCTCTTTCCCTCTCTCAATCTCTCTCTCTCTCTCAATAGAGAACAAAACAATCACTTACATCAATGTAATTTTTTGGATCGCTATCGTCAAAGCCTAATGAATATCATCTCTCATCAAATCCCAAAGAATCGACACCAAAAAACTTCCATGAAACCAAAGAGAAGAGAAATTAGACAATTGGAGAACATAGAGAAAGAGAAAGGGTGAAAGAGTACGTGCATCACTTATCAAGATGGGAGATCGAGGGGGGGAGAGAGACAAAGAGATAGAGAGAGAGTGTGTGTATAGAGAAAGAGATTTGTGTGTGTTTGTGTGTAGAAGAGAATGTAGGTCACAATTTAGTTCATGCATGCAAGTTTGAGAGAGGCACTAATCAGTTCAAAACACGCACAAAATGTCGTTTTGCTCTTGGGTCCTAGTATGTTTAAAACATGGTATCGGTATGGGAATCGGTATGAGCATCGGTAATCTCTAGGAAATTACCAATGCTCATAGCAACACCCATCCTAGCACCCATACCGACACCTATACTTACAACCACAACGTATACCAACGCTGAGTTTCAAACAGACATATCAACAATTTAGTGACCATCGGTATGCCTAACGTGAACCTTGCAAGTATTTCTACTGATCATACGGATGTCGAGGGTGGACGGTCAGTATGGACAACATCAATATGCCCGTAATATGTTGTAGCATACCAAAGTTGGTGGCACACCTCTCTTTCCAAGTCTTCTAGTGGGTCTCACCTCTTATAGCATTCCACAATGGTGAGGAACAATTGATCACTTCACGCAATGGTGCTTGCTTCTAGTTTATTTGTCATTGTGGCAACATGATTCTCCCAAGGGCATGCGAGAGTGACATTGACTTGGGGCAAGAAAGAAAAGGTGTCCCAAGTCCTCATTGCCATGAAGGCATCTTTTACACCATGGAGTGGCTTCATAAATTTTTTTAGCTTTTACATTGTTCCTAATTCCCGGGTGGAGGATTTGCCTAATAAGAAAGAATTTTTTAACCTCGATGAGGGGATGCGAAAGGGATTGAAACTTGAGATCTCACCTTAAAGACGACCAATCCAGACCCCATCTCCTATTAAGTGTGATGTAAAAGTCCACATTCTTCTTGAATCTTATAGTTTTATCCAGACTATTGCCATTGTGCCATTTAAGACCCTCAAAGTGAGGGGAGTTATGCCCAATAAGGATGCAAATCCTCTAACCCTTCCAACAATTGATTTTGCTTTGCAACAAACACCATTCTTCATAGTTCACTCTCTTAGTCACATCAATGTCCTCAAATCTAATTCATTCGCATGTTTCATGATTCTAGAGGTGTTTCCACATATGAAAACCTTTGTTCCAAAGCTTCCTAGCTTCTTAGAGGTTCCAAGGCTCAACACCTCTGATGCCCTTGATAGGAACTAGATCAAATCATTTTGTCTAATACTGGCTACCCATTTCCATTCTTTGTTGATCTTCACAAACTGGTTCACCTTGTTCCAACTCTTCCATAGGAATAAAGCTAAGCTCGAGCCTCTGAGAGTCACCTAATAAGGGGAGAACAAAAGAGTGAGAAGATCCATATTCTTCCACCATGGAAGTCCTACAAGTCTAAGAGCACTCTTGTTTCTAAAACTCAGCTTGGCCTAAGAGGCATCCTTGTTGCTCCAAGCTTTAATTAACCATTTGTCCACTAGTTTATTGGCCATTCCATCAATGTCAAGAATTCCCAAAGCACCCTAATCTTTTTAGCTTATGCACACAACCCATTTTATTTTTCAGGACACCCCTTTTATAAGAGTCTCCAATCGAGAAGAAGTTTCTACAAATCCTTTCCAATTTGACAATCTCTTGGTTCTTTGGTCTCCAATAAGAGAGAAAGTAAATAATTGAAGAAAGAGGGAACATGTTAACCACCATAGCTTGGCCCACTAGGTTGATCATCATACCTTTCAAGTATGCCAACTTGTTACCAAGCTTAGAAAGAGCCTGATTCCATCATTGATCCATTGAAATGTCAAATGCCATAGGAATACCTAACATGTAGAAGATTTGTTCCCTAGGGATCAATTGACAACCATGGTCAAACAAACTTTGCGATGGATTCCAAATAATAGCCCTGAAACTAGTTTTAGAGTGGTTTATTTTGGCATGAATTTGTGATTTGTGGTAGATAGAGAATCAAATCAATCACTAATTGATTGGAGACTGATTGAGGGAAGTTAGCCTCCCAAGATCAACTATAAATACATGGTAATCTTAGTTGTGGTCATGTGAAGACCTCCAAGAGCTGAGCTTTATGCCATATCAAGGTGTTATTACAAGGCACACATATGTATCCGTAAGTCCATTGTATTGTACAATCAATATACTTTCATTTTCATGATCATTTGAGTTCATTTTTCCATGTTCTTGTGAAGTGTACTACTCACTGCCATATCTCTCAGCTTTTTCAGTCAGATTGCAGAGATGGTTTCTTTGAGCTTGGTGCATCATTTTCAGTGACTTAACTTGGTAAAGTTAGCTCTATAAGTCTATTATATGCTCACCAACTTTCATTTCATTTGGATGTGAAAATCTTTAGTTATGTTCAATTGAAGTCAACCGTGTCTGTTCATTTTCACTTCTCTCTGAGGTACTCGACTTTTTTACTCATCTTGTGAGAGTTGTTTCTCAGTGTGTACTTATCCAAATTCAATGATTTAAATCTTGTTGGATTCAGCTTGCTGCCTAGTATAAGCATAAAAATGTTCATAATCATTGGATTCCTAAAGCTTGAGTTATGTTCATTTCTCTACTCACTGGTCTCATTACTATAGCAGCCTGTGAAAATCAGGATGATGTCATCAGTTGTTAAAAAATAGACTTCCCCCAAAGGAATTAAGGTAATTACTGTTGTGCTCAAATAATTATGCAAAGCACTAGACAGGTGTATGAACCAAAATGGCAAGTTCTTCACCTCTGAGCTAACTCCAACTTTGATCTATCTTTTTTAGAGTGAACTTCCAAGGTACATAGGGTGTCTAATACATCCATTGGAAAGCTAAAAGGGCCCACCATATACTCTTGGAGTTCATTTGGCTGGTGTAGATCAAGGATTTTGCAACACCTCTTCATCTTCAAGCACATACCTATCCCTCTCTTCACACTTCTCCTAAACAGTGTATGTTTGTAGTAGACTCAAAAGTTTGGTACTTTGATAGTGGGGAAACCAAACATATTACCTTGTAGCATAGTTTCTTCACTTCATTGGAGCCTGATTCTATAGGGAATACTATCACATGTGCCAACCACTCCTCTTATGTTGTTATGGGAGTTGCTAAGATCATTTTGACTACTATTGATGGTAGTTCTTTTACATTGTCAGATGCTTTATTTGTGACAGGGATCAAGAAAAATATGTTATTCGTTTCAGCATTATCCAAGATTGGCTTGGTTGTGAAATTTGTTGATGATAGATGTACAATTCATGATCTATCAAATGATGATGTCATTATTACTTCTGGCATTTTATGTTGTGGCTTGTATAAGCTCATAGACTATGAAAAATCTGTGAATGATTTAGCATGTGCAATACATGATTCTCAAGCTACGTCAGATGCAAAGCTTTGGCATGCACGCTTTGGTCATCTAAATTTTTCTAGTTTGTTATGCCTAAAGAAATCTCAAATGGTTTCCTCTTTGCCCAAACTTGAGGCACCTAGTAAACATGTATGTGAATGCTGTATTTTGGGCCAAATGCAACGTTCCTTGTTCCCAAAAGATGGTTCAGTTTGAGCTACTCAAAAATTATAGCTTGTTCATAGTGATTTCTATGGTCCTATGCAGACACCCTCTTTTGGAAACTATCTTAACTTTGTGACTTTTATCAATGCTTTTTCCAAGCATGCATGGGTATATCCATTAAAAGAAAAGTCTGAAGTGTTTGTGTGCATCAAACAGTTTATGGTTTTGGCTAAAAATCTATTAGCATATAAAATAGGCATCCTCCATTCTGATCAAGGGGGGAATATATGTTCTCTGATGTTAATGCATTTCTAAATTAATGTGGGATAAAACATCATTATATAGTGCCATATACACCTCAGTAGAATGTATTTGTTGAACGGAAGAATAGGTCACTCATGTAGATGGTGAGGTGTATGGTCAAGAGTCAGGCTTTACCACATAATTTCTAGCTTTAGGCTATTATGTGTCCAACCTATGTACTTAACAGGTGTCCCACTAAAGCATTGCAATCTATCACTCCATATGAGGCTTGGCATGGTCACAAAGCCATCTTTTGCTCACTTGCGTGTTTTTTATTGTTTGGTATATGCATCAATGTCTGAAAAACAACACAGGAAATTGGATGATAATGTAATGAAATGTATTTTTCTTGGATAGAGTTATGAAAGCAAAGGCTATCATTTGTGTCATCCATAGACTAAATGCATTTTGGTTAGCCATGATGTTATTTTTGTGGAGGATGCTATTCAGCCATTACTTTCATGTACTAAGGAGACATATGTTAGCTCCAAAGACATGTACAATACTTAGCTGCCTCTTTTTATACGTAGTGCTTGTACTAATGAGGAAAATTCTTAGCCTTTGTAGGTTTCATGTGATGATGCATATCATTCCATTTCTAATGTAGATTTATGTGATGCACTTGTTGAGGAGAGAGCTAATTTTTTGAGAAGGCAAAGACTATGCCAAAATGGCTGGTGTAGACTTTGTGTGACACCAAATTACATGCACCTCCATCATATCATACTCATTCAAGTACTAATCGTGCGTCTTTTGCATAAGATTACTATGCTATGGCTACCTCTAGTCTCTGTGATGCAAATGAGCATGTTTTATTTGATGATGCACAAAATCCTAAAAATTGGATGGCTGCTATGCAATTAGAATATGATGCTATCATGAAAAATGGTACTAGTTCTTTATGTGACTTGTCTCCCAGCAAGAAGGCCATTAGCACCAAGTGGGTATACAAGGTGAAGCATAAGCTTGATGGAACAGTTGAAAGGTATAATGCTAGGCTTTTTGCAAAGGGTTATGCATAGGAAAGAGGCATTAATTTTGAGGAGACCTTTGCACCTACATGTAAAATGAAAGAGGCAGCCTATTGTGGCCACTTCTAGTTGTGAGACTCAGTATATGGGAGCTTTCACAGCGACTTTTGAGTGTGTGTGGCTTAGATCCCTTATGGCTCCCACTAAGCACATTGAGGTGCATTATCATTATGTCAGGGAGAGGTTCTCAGCTGGAGAGATCAACTTGGCATATGTGCCCACGTAAAAGAACATTGCAGACCTTTTCATGAAGGCTTTGCCTAGGGAGAAGTTTGAAGCTTTCCACAAATCTTTGGGCATACTTCCTTTTGTGGATTGATTGCACATACCTTGGTACTTCCTTATACATGTGTGCCAGCTCCTTGTTCACTGCATCACTCCTAGGGGGGATTTGCTGATATATTTAGGTAGTGATGTATGTGAACACTCTAGGACCATTAGGGCACTTTTTTCCCTCTTTATGAGGTTTTTTTGGCCTGACTTGTATATATTCCTATTGCCCTAACGGGTTACTTATCTTTGTATATTCTAGTGGTAATACATTGAATATTGTGTGTTGTGCTCCAAGCTTCTTTTTCTTCCTTGTGTTGTTCGCATGCTTCTGCAGACCTCAGACTCCAACATATTAGGGAGCTCATTCCACGATTGTAGTGGTTGGAAACTACTTTCAATGACTCCCCAAATTTAGGATCACTTTTAGGTGAGGGAAAATTCAAAATTCAAACTCAAGCAATGTGTATAAATACACATGCTTTTAGTTGCAAGAAAGAGAGCACTTGTGAGAGATTTTGAGTCACTTTAGTGAGCATATATTGAGCCCAAGTCATCTATGTGTAGTCCTATACACTCGCTCTATATCATATGTGTAATAGCATTTATATTTTGATACATTTCATTAAGTACATATCTGTCCATTGTCTGCTTCAACATCTTAACCATTATAGTGAACTTGTGGAATCTATTTCTCTGTGTATACTCATCCATTTACTATATTCTAACTTGGGATAGTTATAGTAAAATTTCTAGAGTTCACACATGAATTTTCATTCTGTTTATTTAGAAGATCTCTAGATATGGAGCAAAGAATATGATTGTGCTTGCACATTTTCTAGATCCTGAAAAGTTGGGATGAGCCCCTAACTTGCTAAATTCATTTGTCCTTGTATGTTGTAGCTAAATTTATGAAATAAATTTCTTTAGTTAGTTATACACTTCAAAATTAGATGTATGAAAAAAATCTCAGGTCAATTCATATAGGTTGTGATCTCGTAGCATATTATTGAGACTTCTCTTCCTAAAATAGAAGGTTCTCCTTATTCCTTGACAAACAAAATTGGGTAACTACACCAAGCTTAGTTTCACATATTCTATTTAGCTCACCATAAGCAGGAGTCTTCTCACCCAGTATACATACAACGATTTGCAGGGTACCAAAACTACCCCTTGTAGATATCTCCTTGGATGCTCTCGCTCACGATCTAGACCTTCAAGCTCTTCCCTCCTACCATGGTAAGAGGAAACAATAGTTGTGGATGCCATGTTCATGCCAAGTTCTTGATATCTACCAGATAAGGCAACAATTATATCATCTGCTAGCCGAGACACACTTCTATCCAAACTGATAAATGCCTAGTAATCAACAGTTCCACCTTCAACTAAGCATGACTCATTCATGTTTCATGAGCCAAACCTAGGAGCAAGTTCTTTCTCTCTTTTTTCCTTTTTTTCCTCCCTTTTTTTTAAGGAACCATTTCATAAAACAAGAAGATAGATGTTAGTATCAGAAAAAATAGTGGACATATGTCAATGTGCTCTTGTGCATGGGACTCTCAAATGTGTCTAGGCACGACCATGTAATGTGGCCCTACATTAATGCATACTTTGGAAATGCATGACATGAATGGTGCAAAAGATTGGGTTGTGCAAGGAGCACATGGTTATCACGCATCGAGGCTGTCAATCTTTCTTGTAGACGTTGAGGTAGCCTATCTTGGAGGTATCCATTGGATCCCCTGAATGACAAGTGATCTTTCCTCCTTATAGGGATCCATTTTAGAATTGTGAGTGGTTGTGTACAGGTCACGTTTGATTTCTTCACCTTTTAGTGGTTGCATAAGATCTGTATCCCATGTGGTTGGTTCTTTGGTTGTGTGGATGCTACTGGTACTTTTGGCTTCCATACCCATACCCTTGTTTCCGGTCTTCTAACTCTTGTTGAAGAGGTGAGTTGTTCTACTTTTGGTTTTGGTGTTGGGTTCTAACCCTTGCCTTGCCTTGGCTTCTTTGTTGAGACTTTTCTCATGTGGGAGAGCATAGGTTGTTGTGTATGCAAGAGCTTCTTGGGTACCCATATTGGTAACTGTCTTTGTTGAGTTGCCACTAATTTCTTGGGCACCCAAACTTGTCGGATACCTTGTGTTTGAGCTTGTTCTAGCTTCTTCGTTCGTCTTCTAACCTAGTTGGCTTGCATGGATGAGAATTGTGGGGGAAAGACCGGTGGTTGCTCTCCTTTTTGTACCTAGATCTGCTTCATGCTCGTAACTGCTTTCTTGTTAAAATGGTGTCTTTCTATTTGATATAGCAGTTGTCTTGAATTATTGTACTTGCCTTTTTGATGGAACTACTATGACTGCATTAGTCTTTGAAGAGGAAGAGAGATCCACTCTCCTTCAAACCTGTTCTTCCACGATTAACTCCTTCTGCATCATAGAGCTTTTGACACATACAACACCTTCTTCTATATGATTAGTCTTAGAAGAACTAAGAGAATGTGTGACACTTGGATTTGTGAGCATCAGTTTTCTAATTCTAATGTAATGCATTGTTCCTATACCCAAACTTGAAGAATTTGACTTCTTGGGACTTCTTGGGTTCAAGTTGATTGCATGGTCATAAATCCAATCTTGACCCAGGACAAGTGGTTCTGTGAGGTCCTCATCGTGACATAATAGCATTTTGACTTTCATTGGAACATCTTGAAGGTAGATGGGAAGTTCCACCTCGCCCAAATAAGGGGTTTCCACACCTCGCAATCCTATGAGATAGGCTTCTATTGGATTGGTGTTCACTTGCAAGTCCTGGCAGTATGAAAGTCTAACTGTACTAGTTGTTGCACCTAAGTCAATCAATGCTCTCATGGTCCTCACATTCTCTCCGTGTCCTACCTCTAAGGTCACAAAGGCATGTCGGTCGATTATTCAAGAAGTAACTATGCCCAATTTTTGGCACATGTCCATGTGATATTTTGGGGATTTCGGGTTGACATCTAGGCCTAGTAGCCTTATCTTATTTTTCCTAGTGCGCTCTCTGGCCTCTGCATGTGCTTCTTCTCTTACCCTTAGCTCTTCTTCTTTTCTCTTCTTAGCAATGTTGAGTCTTATTAGCATATCCTCTGTAAGAGGTTCTTGATACAGATTGACTCTACATCCACTAATATAATTTGGCAAGATATCTCCTTCTAGAGCGGCCAATTGAACCGCACCGCTAGTGGAAATTCTATTAATGATCATGGGTCCATATCCTCGTTTTTCCAACTTATCGGCATGTTGTTTTGGTGTATAAACCAACACTAGATCTCCCTCTTTTAGTCCCTTATCCTTGATGTGTGCATCAAAGTATGCCTTCTGTCCTTTCTTTGCAGCATAGATGCTTGCAGCTGCTCCTAGCCTTGTCTCACCTAAGCGTTCTAAATCAAAGATCCTGGATGACAAGTCATGTCCATTCCACTCATGCCCTTGTGCTACCTTTAAAGCTAGGATTAGGAAATCTAATGGTAGCATAGCATTCTGGCCAAAGACCATAAAAAATGGGGTGGCATTGAGTATCGTTTTATAGGAAACTCGGTAAGCCCAAACAGCATGATGAAGTTGTTTGTCCCAATCACCACGTTTATTATTTACCAGTTTGGTCAAGCGATTACATAGGATCTTGTTTGTGCTCTCAGCTTGTCCGTTAGCTTGTGGGTGATAGGGGGGCGACTTCTTATGTATCACCAAGAATTCTTGGATAAGATTTTCAATGAATTCATTCAAGAAGTGTGTACCTATAGCACTTACTAACTCTATTGGTAATCCATATCTTGTGAACAATTCCCGAATAAGAACTTAGCCATAGTCTGAGCATCATTCTTTGTGGTGGCTTTCACTTCTACCCACTTGGTAAGGTAATCAGTGGCTACAATAATGTACTATGTATGGGAGTTTCTTGCTGGGGAGTTAATGGGACCTACAAAGTCTATACCCCACTTCGAGAATGCACGGCCTCCCATCATTGGTCTCAAAGACATCTCATCTTTTCTTATCAGATATTGTGCACGTTGGCATGTGTCGCATTTCTTCACATAGGTATCTGCACCCATATGTGTTGGATGTGATGGCTGAATGCACTCAAGAGATCAGTTGATGCTGCAAAACCTGCTTCACACATGCCCTCCTTTCTCTTCAGATATGCTTAGAAGACTCCTTGAGCTTCCAAATGATACCGAGAAACCATATATGAACTTTGCAAATGATTTGTGTAATGACCAAATCAAAACAGACAACTTGGCTCCTTCACAAATCCAAAAACTTGCTATTTTTGTAATGACACCTGCTCAGTGTTATGCTCAGTGTGACCAGCACACTTACAATTGGTCTAATTCCTTCTAGACATATTCAAGTAGCTTAACAAGCTTCCATTTGCAAGTGGAATGAGAGAAAATGATAAATCACACTTAGAGAAATCACTTTAGCAAAATAAGGTACACCCCCGACTTTTTAGGAGACTTACAGTCACAGACCAGTGAGCACCTCGATTCAGATTTCTCCCAAATGGCTGAATGAAATCTTCTGAAATTTTGTATGCTTGTAGAAGACCTTGAGTTGGTTCCAATGAGCTATAGAACTCTTGATTTGATTCAGTAGATCTTGAGTTATGCTCTGTTGACGTTGACAGACTTGGAGAAGATAACACAGAGAACCAGAAATGATGAATGTGTATATATCTATTGATTGATAAGATTGTACAAGCTCAATAGCATGACAAGCATAGCTAATTGAGGTGTGGTGGTGTAGGCTATAGAGTAGCACTAACACACACACAATTACAAGAGCAATAAGCCTCGGGAATGATGATGAACTACCGCGACTTCTCAAGTACAACTTATATAGGAATGAGTGGTAGTTTTAGTTCAAATTTGAATTCTTGGCTCCCTTCAATTACTCCTCTAAAAGTAGGGAGATATTCTCTCCACTAAACTATTCTCTTTTCCACGACTTAATCAGGTAGGTAAGTGATTACATGAGATGACAAGTCATAAAGACTTTTACACGGGGTAAAGAAGTAAAATCTTATAAGCATATGTTCATATGAACCTTGGTTCAAGTGAAGCCTTGATAGATCTTTGTCCATGCTAATCTTCCATGAGTCCAAGCCAATGTGTGAAGGCTTGATATGTACCAACAGCTCCCCCTCAAGCCAAACACTTTGGCTCAAGTCTTCTTCTCTAGTCTTCAATTATTTCCTGCAATCCAATCATGGATTTAAATCTGCATAGCTTGCTTCCATCCAGAGCTTTAGTAAGCAAATCTGCACATTGTATATTAGTAGACACATATGATAATTGAATTTCTTTGCTAAGTAACTTCTCCCTCACATAGTGGTAATGAACCTCTATGTGTTTTGTCCTAGCATGATAAATTGGATTAGCTGCTAGGTGAAGAGAACTTGTGTTATCACCAAATATGATTGGTGGCCTTGTGTATAGGCCCAATTCTGAATATAATAGCTTCAACCATATGGCTTCTTGAGTGGCATTGGCTAGCCCTCTATATTCTGCCTCAGTAGATGACAAAGCTACTGTGGGTTGTTTCTTGGATGACCAAGAAATTGGTTTATCACCTGCAAAGCATATGTAACCAGATGTGCTTCTCCTGTCATCCTTGCAACTTGCCCAATCTGCATCTGAGTATACCTTAATATCAATGTCTGATGAATATGGAAAGTACAAACCATGATTTTGTGTTCCCTTTAGGTACTTTACTATCTTCTTTGCTGCCTCCAAATGAGGTACTCTTGGTTTGTGCATAAATTGGCTAAGTACACTAACACCATATGATATATCAATCCTGGTTAAGGTAGCATAATTTAGACTACCTACTAGACTTTGGTAACCTGTAATATCTTTGAGTTCTTCTCCTTCATGTGCACTGAGTCTGTGGTTGACCTCCATAGGAATGTTTGAGACTTTAGCTTCCTGCAAATTAAACTTCTTGACCATGTCTTGAATGTACTTCTTCTGAGTAATAAAGATACCTGAATTTGTGTAGACCAATTCAAGTCCTAGGAAGTACTTTAATAATCCAAGATCATTGATCTTGAATTCCTTTATCATCTGTCCTTTGATGTGTCTTATTCCCTGAACATCATTTCCTGTAATAATGATGTCATCAACATAGACACACAAGTATATTACCTCTGAATTGTTCCTTTTGATAAATAATGAAGTATCTGCTTTACTCATCACAAATCCTTGATCTAGGAGATAGGTTGTCAACCTGTAATTCCATGCCCTAGGTGCCTGCTTCAATCCATACAGAGCCTTCTTCAATTTACAAACATGATTTACCTTCTTGGGATCTTCATAGCCAGGTGGTTGTGACATGTAGACCTCTTCAGATATCCATCCATTTAAGAATGCATTCTTCACATCCAATTGGTACATGTTCCAATTCTTGGATGCAGCTACACTCACCATAACTCTGATAGTTGGCATCTTGGCCACGGGAGAAAATGTCTCCTCATAATCAATTCCTTGGGTTTGTGCAAAAACCTTGGCTACCAACCTAGCTTTATACCTGCTTATTGTACCATCTGAGTTCCTCTTGAGTTTGTAGATCCATCTGGATCCTATCACCTTCATGGAGTCCTTCTTGGGTACCAAGTCCCAAGTATCACTCTCCTTGAGAGCCTCTATTTCTTCATCCATTGCTTCCTTCCATTCTGGTTTAGTAATTGCTTCTTCAAATGTACCTGGTTCTTCATTCAAGAGATCCTTTGCAAGATATACAAAGTGCTTGGTTACAAGTGAAGTATCATACCCATACCTAATAGGTTTTTTCTTTTCTCTCTGAGATCTCCTCATAGCTTGAGTTGAGGATTCTGGATTATCTTCTAGTTGCTTCATCTTCATCTTTCCTTTGGATTTCCAAGCCTTGAATTCTTCAATGTTGATGGTGTCTTCATCATCTGAGCTTGTGTCCTCTTTCTGAATTGGTTCTTGCCTGATAAGCTTTGGAAAGTCTTCTTCCATGTCATAAGGTAGGCTAACTTTCCTGCACTCATTCTCATACCATGAATCATTTTCATCAAAGATGACATCTCTGCTTACCTTGAAGCCTTTGTTTGAGGGGTTATAGAACCTGTATCCTTTCTGATTCAAATCATAACCAATGAAGATACATTTTTCAGCTTTAGGGTCTAGCTTTCCCCTTACCTGTGAGGGAATATGCACATATGCAATACATCCAAAAATTTTGCAATGATCCAGAGATGGTCTCTTACCATGCCAAGCCTTATAGGGTGTCATTCCATCAAGTGTCTTTGATGGCAACCTGTTAATTAAATATGTGGCAGTAGATACACTTTCTGCCCATAGATAATTTGGCAATTTCTTTTCATTTAGCATAGACCTAGCTGTCTCTACAATAAGTCTATTCCTTCTCTCAGCTACCCCATTTTGTTCAGGTGAGTACCTTGTAGTAATCTCCCTCTTGATGCCTCTTTCCTGCAAGAAATCTTCAAAGTCATTGGAGAAGTATTCTCCACCACCATCTGACCTTAGCCTCTTCAAATGTTTACCTGTTTGATTTTCAACTAGTGCAAGATATTTTTTGAAACAATTAAATACTTCATCTTTATGTTTCATGAAGTATAAGACAGTCCACCTGCTATAGTCATCAATAAAGGACACATAGTACCTTGATCCAGATATGGATGGCTCCTTGCTAGGTCCCCAAACATCTGTATGCACCAATTCCAGATAATCTTCATGCATAAAACCTTTCTTGGTATAGGGCAATCTGTGTGACTTACCAAATTGACAAGCCCCACACTTGTATATCATGTGTTGCTTGGATACATTAGGTATCCCAAGCACACATTGATCCCTGCTCATTTGTTTTAAGGTCCTCTCTCCAATGTGACCTAATCTCTTGTGCCAAATCTACAATTCTGATAGGGTTTGATCCTTATAGTTGTACAAAGCAATATTCTTAGTGTCTTCAAGTTCAAAGGTAAACAATCTACCTGATTTCTCAGCCTTGGCTATCCTTCTGAATCCATGTCTTGGATCCTCCACATATGCACCATGTTGAGTGAACCTGACCTGTAGACCTTTTTCCACAATCTGACCTACACTCATCAGATTCTTGGTGATTGTTGGAACATACAATACTCTGCTCAATAAATTCTGATTACCATCACTAGTTTTGACATTGCCTACTTTAACAACTGAGTGTTTAGTGTCATCACCTGTCTGTACTTGGTGCTTGCCTTTGTGTTCTTCCAAATCAGAGAGTAATGCAACATTTCCAGCTACATGGTTAGAGCAACCTGAATCAATATAGAACAAATGATCATCATTGATACCTGACTTAGATGTCATGTTCATGATCAACAAGGAATCATCTTGTTCCTCTGCATAATTGTTGTAATCCTTCCTATTCCTGTATCCACCTTGATAGTTGCCATTATGATTGTAGTTGTTGTTATAATTATTGTTGTAGCCATGGTAGCTTTGAGATTGGTTGAATCTGCCTCTGCCTTGAGAGTATCCTCCTCTTTGGTGAACTCTTCCTCTTTGGTTCTTGTAGTTTTTGTAGCATTCATCTGTAGTATGGTTAGACAAGCCACAGATATTGCATGGAGATAGATTGTAGGGTCTCCCCCTACCTGACTTACCTCCTCTGCCCCTACCTCTAGAAGATCTACCTCTCCCTGCATAGTTTGCTTGGGAGGTAGAGCCTTATTCATCAATCTTTTTGTTTTTACTCTTGTCTTTAGCCTTCTTATCAGTATAAAGGGCAGAGGGATTGTTACCTTTTGATTGCTCTCCATTCTTTGTGATCTTTGCTTCATGAGTAAAGAGTTGTCCAATCAGAGTTGTTAGATCAGGTGCTTGGATGTCCATGTATAAGTCCATTGCTGTGGTAAAGCTCTCCCACTTGTCATCTGCCTTTAGTCCATTAATCACTTGTCTGACTATTTGTTCTTCCTCAATTTCTTCTCCAACACTTGCAAGTTGATCTGCAATGTCTTTGACCTTGGTGACAAAGTCTGAGACACATTGTTTTGATTGCTTCCTAAGAGTTGTAAACTCAACCCATAGCTGATTCTTTCTGGCCCTTGTGCTTGATGAAAAATATGTTGACAAGGTTTCCCAAGTCTCTTGGGAAGTCTTACAATTCCTTATATGTGGTAGAAGGAAATCAGAAATAGAGTTTAGAAGATATGACCTTGCCAAAGCATCTTTTGCACACCATTGGTTGAGCCTCTCATGTTCATCCTTTGTGGGTAGGCCTCTAGTCTTGAATGAGGGCGATTCCTCATCTCCTGATATGTATCCATACAAGCTCCTTCCTTGTAGATAGGTCTTCATCCTTAGAGACCAAGCTTGGTAGTTGTTCCTGTCTAATTTGTCAATGATGGAAGGGAAACCATCACCCATGATTACCTTATTTGCTCTGATACCACTGTTGGATGTGATGGCTGAATGCACTCAAGAGATCAGTTGATGCTGCAAAACCTGCTTCACACCTGCCCTCCTTTCTCTTCAGATATGCTTAGAAGACTCCTTGAGCTTCCAAATGATACCAAGAAACCATATATGAACTTTTCAAATGATTTGTGTAATGACCAAATCAAAACAGACAACTTGGCTCCTTCACAAATCCAAAAACTTGCTATTTTTGTAATGACACCTGCTCAGTGTTATGCTCAGTGTGACCAGCACACTTACAATTGGTCTAATTCCTTCTAGACATATTCAAGTAGCTTAACAAGCTTCCATTTGCAAGTGGAATGAGAGAAAATGATAAATCACACTTAGAGAAATCATTTTAGCAAAATAAGGTACACCCCCGACTTTTTAGGAGACTTACAGTCACAGACCAGTGAGCACCTCGATTCCGATTTCTCCCAAATGGCTGAATGAAATCTTCTGACATTTTGTATGCTTGTAGAAGACCTTGAGCTGGTTCCAATGAGCTATAGAACTCTTGATTTGGTTCAGGAGATCTTGAGTTATGCTCTGCTGAAGTTGACAGACTTGGAGAAGATAACACAGAGAACCAGAAATGATGAATGTGTATATATCTTTTGATTGATAAGATTGTACAAGCTCAATAGCATGACAAGCATAGCTAATTGACGTGTGGTGGTGTAGGCTATAGAGTAGCACTAACACACACACAATTACAAGAGCAATAAGCCTCGGGAATGATGATGAACTACCGCGACTTCTCAAGTACAACTTATATAGGAATGAGTGGTAGTTTTAGTTCAAATTTGAATTCTTGGCTCCCTTCAATTACTCCTCTAAAAGTAGGGAGATATTCTCTCCACTAAAATATTCTCTTTTCCACGACTTAATCAGGTAGGTAAGTGATTACATGAGATGACAAGTCATAAAGACTTTTACACGGGGTAAAGAAGTAAAATCTTATAAGCATATGTTCATATGAACCTTGGTTCAAGTGAAGCCTTGATAGATCTTTGTCCATGCTAATCTTCCATGAGTCCAAGCCAATGTGTGAAGGCTTGATATGTACCAACAATATGAAGAGTGGGTCACCATAGTCCTGAAAATAGAAAGGTCTTAATTACTCGGTCAGGCCCCAAGTGTCTGCCTGCAACACTGCTCTGTGCAGTTTCTAAGACTTTCAAATCGTTTGATTCATGAACACATAGTCTTAGGTAACCATCTTTGCCTCTTCGATATAGGTTGTCCCCAACTAAGGCATAGTCCTAAGCCTCTTGCTCCATGCTTCGTTTTCTTGCTAGACTAGCCTCATTGGGTAATGTTTGTGATCTCATGAATTCTACCAATGGAGTGCTCCATTTTGGAATTAACGATATGTGATAAAGGGTAGCATGCTCCGCTGGGGGTCTCTCCTAGCACTCTGGAAAATTCTTAATCCACTCATGTATTTCCTTGTCCATGCTAGGCCAATACACTCCTAAACATTTCAGATTTTGCAATGTTCGTTGTTTAGAATAGTGATTTCCTAGCAATCCTTCATGGGCTTGTTGCAACCAACTAATGTGTTCATCGTCCTCGACACAACAAGCTAATACTCCCTCTGTACCTTGTTTGTACATGCTTCCTGCCAATATTTGATATTTTTGAGATTTTACAATTTCATCTTTGTTTGTTTTCACATTTTTATTTGCGGGTCCGAAGGTTAGGATAGGTACTAACTTATTTTCCCATTTAGGAACAACTTCTAAATTGAACAGATAATTGTCAGGTAGTTCATCAGACACTCCTTGCGGTGGTTCTCTTGAAATGATGCAAGAAAGATGGTCCGCCCTAAGGTGGGTCCTACTTTCCTGACAACAACTTCAAAGTCATATTCCGTTAGTAAGAGGAACCATCTTACTAAGCAGCCTGTATTGCAAGGTTTATTGACCAAATATAGTAAAGCTTGATGATCACTAAAAAACTTGAACTTATTGGCCAATCGATAGTTTCTAAACTTCTTCACAGCATATACCATGCCTAAGCCTTCTCTTTCTGTTGTGGTATAATTTCAATCCGCTGCATTTAATTGTCTACTAGCATATGCTATAGGCAAGTCCAAATTTCCTTCACCTGTGGGTTGTGCTAGCACACATCCTATTGCATGACTGGAAGCATCTACATGGACATGGAATGGCTTATTCCAATCAGGAGTAGTCAGTATTGGTGCTGAGCACAAGCGTCTCTTCATATCATTGAAGGAATATTCATATTCGTCATTCCACTCAAAAATTGTTAACAAGGCGTAAAGAGGCTTAGCTATGATTGCATACATCTGTAAAAATATGCGATAATATCCACAATGGCCTAGAAAGGCTTGTACCTTTTTAACATTCGTAGGACTCTGCAATTCTGCTATGGCTCTAACTTTATCCTCATCTTTTGATATTCCATTCTTAGAAACAATGTGACCTAAGATTTTACCTTGTCGTACCATGAACACACACTTTTTTAGGTTCAAACAAACTCGATATTCTCTACATTTGTTGAAGATCTATCTGAGCTCAGGGATGTGGTATCGTCTTTGTTGGGAATGAGCACATAAATCATCCACATATACTGTTGGAGTCCATGTCCAAAATGCTCCAAAATATTCCAGTATACAGATAGTATAGTTTGTTTTATCATTCCCTTCTACAACAAGCCACGACGGGCAGCGTGGGTAGCTCGATTTCCTCTTAAAATACTCGCCAGGGATCAAATCTCCCAGATGGAAACACGAAGAATTTTGATGTGCTTTTGTTTTTAGTGAACCAAAAAGACGAACGATTTTCTTGATGTGTTTCAAAACGTGTAGCGATTGTAGAGTTACGATCGCATAGCTTTTGTGGATATGTGATTTATTATTGCTTTTCAAGGATGGACAAACTACTATATAAGAAGCACTTTGGGCTCATTGTATTTATCCTTCACCTAGTTTTCAACACAAGCCTTGAGCTTGGACCTCAATAGAGGTGGTGTTTCGTATAGCACATGGGGCAGCCATGGTGCTAACTTGAAGCATGTTGAGGAGCAGCTATGGAGTTCTTCTTAATGATTCTTCTTGGAGAAGATGAAGGATGTGCTCACACTCTAGCTCATGGAGAGGAGGTTATCTCTTGTTCATGGAAAGAAGACTTGGTCATTAGCAGCTTGATGGTGAGGATCGGCCATCTACATGTTGTAGTTGAAGATTGTCTTCTACATGAAGATTTCGGGCTACGTCAAAGACATTGGATGGTGGTTAACATAAGATTTATATCTTATGTTAAGTATTCAGGTACATATTCTCTTTATGCACACAGGTACTACTTGAATTCTATGGAGGCAGTAGCATCCATATCAGGAGGAGTCCTATTCGGCATACGTATAAGAGAATCAATGCATATATGCTTTATGCATATTTTGATGAGGTTTTTGAGAAGGTGTGTTCACATGAGTTTGAGGATTTGTGGCAGCAAACTTTTTAGCATTCTTTGCTAATTTTTAAGTATGTGATCTTTTCACACACGTATCTAACTTAGGGTCTTTCATAGCCTAAGGTTAGATGAGGGTTTGTTGATTATCAGTTTCACATTGATCCTTCCTCTTTCAGTCACTCATATTCACTCTTCTATAACCTATTAGGTCACACATCTCATGTATATTCAGATTTCTGCCCATACATTGGAATATGTTTGTTACATTTGTACATTCACTCATTCATCTATTTCTCATCACATAGAATGGTTGAGAGTTTTGCTCCCATGTTGTACATTGAACATTGGTATATATGATACTATGAATAAGCGATGGCTTACGTAACACCTTACACATGTCGTCTATTCTTTCTCTATCTTTGTCTCATCATTTGTATGATTAATGTGGTATGTTCATGCTTTGTCAATATTGAAGAATGCTAGATTCTGTGTTGTATATGTAGGACCTATGGAACCATGGACCTGTGATATGAGCCAAGGGCCTACCTCATTTCCAACATTTCGTATCAGAACACTAAGGTTTTGGTTTTAGAACTTTAGGTCTTTGGCATCAATGCATTAAGGCTCATTCATATTCTTAGGTTTCCGGAATTCCAGATTTACAACATATGATTTAAGGGCATCTTCTAACATTTGACATTTGACATACAAACTTAATCTAGATGAGTAGAGATTTGAGAATTAGACAATTCACTTACATGTGTATTCATCACTGTGGAGTATGAAGTTGATGATCTGTTAGCAGTCGAATATTTTTGGATGAGTATGCAAATACTTTACAAAATTATTGTTTGAAGACCCAGACTTGACGAAGAGAAGGCTACTTCAAGTTCAAGGAAGAACAATGGTTTAGAGAAGATGAAGGAATTAGATCGACATCAAATCTGTTGGATGTGATGGCTGGATGCACTCAAGAGTTGAGTTGGTGCTACAAAACCTGCTTCACACCTGCCCTCTTTTGACTCCAGATATACTTAGTAGACTCCTTGAGCTTTCAAATAACACCAAAATATGCTACATGTACTTTGGGAAAGGTTTGAGTAATGACTTGATCAAAACAGATAAATTGGTACTTCAAAAATCAAGAAAAACTTTCTATTTCTGTAGTGACACCTGCTCAGACTTTCACTCAGTGTGACCAGCACACTTAAAATTGAAACAATTCCTTTTGGGAGTATTAAAGTACCTTAGTAAGCTACCAATCACAAGTGGAATCACTCCAATTGATAAACTATGCACTGAGAAATAAGTTTAGCAAATTTATGTGTACCCCCGATATTTTAGGAACTCTGCAGACTCAGACCAGTGTCCACTTCGAAGCCGATTTCTCCCAAATGGCTGAATGAAAACTTCTGAGATTGTGTATTCTTGTAGAAGACCTTGAGCTGGTTCCAATGAGCTATAGAACTCTTGATTTGGTTCAGTAGAACTTGAGTTATGCTCTGTTGAAGTTGACAGACTTGGAGAAGATAACACAGAGAACCAGAAATGATGAATGTGTATATATCTATTGATTGATAAGATTGTACAAGCTCAATAGCATGACAAGCATAGCTAATTGAGGTGTGGTGGTGTAGGCTATAGAGTAGCACTAACACACACACAATTACAAGAGCAATAAGCCTCGGGAATGATGAAGAACTTCCGCGACTTCTCAAGTACAACTTATATAGGAATGAGTGATAGTTTTAGTTCAAATTTGAATTCTTGGCTCCCTTCAATTACTCCTCTAAAAGTAGGGAGATATTCTCTCCACTAAACTATTCTCTTTTCCACGACTTAATCAGGTAGGTAAGTGATTACATGAGATGCCAAGTCATAAAGACTTTTACAAGGGGTAAAGAGGTAAAATCTTATAAGCATATGTTCATATGAACCTTGGTTCAAGTGAAGCCTTGATAGATCTTTGTCCATGCTAATCTTCCATGAGTCCAAGCCAATGTGTGAAGGCTTGATATGCACCAACAGCTCCCCCTCAAGCCAAACACTTTGGCTCAAGTCTTCTTCTCTAGTCTTCAATTATTTCCTGCAATCCAATCATGGATTTAAATCTGCATAGCTTGCTTCCATCCAGAGCTTTAGTAAGCAAATCTGCACATTGTATATTAGTAGACACATATGATAATTGAATTTCTTTGCTAAGTAACTTCTCCCTCACATAGTGGTAATGAACCTCTATGTGTTTTGTCCTAGCATGATAAATTGGATTAGCTGCTAGGTGAAGAGAACTTGTGTTATCACCAAATATGATTGGTGGCCTTGTGTATAGGCCCAATTCTGAATATAATAGCTTCAACCATATGGCTTCTTGAGTGGCATTGGCTAGCCCTCTATATTCTGCCTCAGTAGATGACAAAGCTACTGTGGGTTGTTTCTTGGATGACCAAGAAATTGGTTTATCACCTGCAAAGCATATGTAACCAGATGTGCTTCTCCTGTCATCCTTGCAACCTGCCCAATCTGCATCTGAGTATACCATAATATCAATGTCTGATGAATATGGAAAGTACAAACCATGATTTTGTGTTCCCTTTAGGTACTTTACTATCTTCTTTGCTGCCTCCAAATGAGGTATTCTTGGTTTGTGCATAAATTGGCTAAGTACACTAACACCATATGATATATCAATCCTGGTTAAGGTAGCATAATTTAGACTACCTACTAGACTTTGGTAACCTGTAATATCTTTGAGTTCTTCTCCTTCATGTGCACTGAGTTTGTGGTTGACCTCCATAGGAATGTTTGAGACTTTAGCTTCCTGCAAATTAAACTTCTTGACCATGTCTTGAATGTACTTCTTCTGAGTAATAAAGATACCTGAATTCGTGTAGACCAATTCAAGTCCTAGGAAGTACTTTAATAATCCAAGATCATTGATCTTGAATTCCTTCATCATCTGTCCTTTGATGTGTCTTATTCCCTGAACATCATTTCCTGTAATAATGATGTCATCAACATAGACACACAAGTATATTACCTCTGAATTGTTCCTTTTGATAAATAATGAAGTATCTGCTTTACTCATCACAAATCCTTGATCTAGGAGATAGGTTGTCAACCTGTAATTCCATGCTCTAGGTGCCTGCTTCAATCCATACAGAGCCTTCTTCAATTTACAAACATGATTTACCTTCTTGGGATCTTCATAGCCAGGTGGTTGTGACATGTAGACCTCTTCAGATATCCATCCATTCAAGAATGCATTCTTCACATCCAATTGGTACATGTTCCAATTCTTGGATGCAGCTACACTCACCATAACTCTGATAGTTGGCATCTTGGCCACAAGAGAAAATGTCTCCTCATAATCAATGCCTTGGGTTTGTGCAAAACCCTTGGCTACCAACCTAGCTTTATACCTGCTTATTGTACCATCTGAGTTCCTCTTGAGTTTGTAGATCCATCTGGATCCTATCACCTTCATGGAGTCCTTCTTGGGTACCAAGTCCAAAGTATCACTCTCCTTGAGAGCCTCCATTTCTTCATCCATTGCTTCCTTCCATTCTGGTTTAGTAATTGCTTCTTCAAATGTACCTGGTTCTTCATTCAAGAGATCCTTTGCAAGATATACAGAGTGCTTGGTTACAAGTGAAGTATCATACCCATACCTAATAGGTTTTTTCTTTTCCCTCTGAGATCTCCTCATAGCTTGTGTTGAGGATTCTGGATTATCTTCTAGTTGCTTCATCTTCATCTTCCCTTTGGATTTCCAAGCCTTGAACTCTTCAATGTTGATGGTGTCTTCATCATCTGAGTTTGTGTCCTCTTCCTGAATTGGTTCTTCTCTGATAAGCTTGGGAAAGTCTTCTTCCATATCATAAGGTAGGCTAACTTTCCTGCACTCATTTTCATACCATGAATCATTTTCATCAAAGATGACATCTGTGCTTACCTTGAATCCTTTGTTTGAGGGGTTATAGAACCTGTATCCCTTCTGATTCAAATCATAACCAATGAAGATACATTTTTCAGCTTTAGGGTCTAGCTTTCCCCTTACCTGTGAGGGAATATGCACATATGCAATACATCCAAAAATTTTGCAATGATCCAGAGATGGTCTCTTACCATGCCAAGCCTCATAGGGTGTCATTCCATCAAGTGTCTTTGATGGCAACCTGTTAATTAAATATGTGGCAGTAGATACACTCTCTGCCCAAAGATAATTTGGCAATTTCTTTTCATTTAGCATAGACCTAGCTGTCTCTACAATAAGTCTATTCCTTCTCTCAGCTACCCCATTTTGTTCAGGTGAGTACCTTGTAGTAATCTCCCTCTTGATGCCTCTTTCCTGCAAGAAATCTTCATAGTCATTGGAGAAGTATTCTCCACCACCATCTGACCTTAGCCTCTTCAAATGTCTACCTGTTTGATTTTCAACTAATGCAAGATACCTTTTGAAACAATTAAATACTTCATCTTTATGTTTCATGAAGTATAAGACAGTCCACCTGCTATAGTCATCAATAAAGGACACAGAGTACCTTGATCCAGATATGGATGGCTCCTTGCTAGGTCCCCAAACATCTGTATGCACCAATTCCAGATAATCTTCATGCATAAAACCTTTCTTGGTATAGGGCAATCTGTGTGACTTACCAAATTGACAAGCCCCACACTTGTATATCATGTGTTGCTTGGATACATTAGGTATCCCAAGCACACATTGATCCCTGCTCATTTGTTTTAAGGTCCTCTCTCCAATGTGACCTAATCTCTTGTGCCAAATCTCCAATTCTGATAGGGTTTGATCCTTATAGTTGTACAAAGCAATATTCTTAGTGTCTTCAAGTTCAAAGGTAAACAATCTACCTGATTTCTCACCCTTGGCTATCCTTCTGAATCCATGTCTTGGATCCTCCACATATGCACCATGTTGAGTGAACCTGACCTGTAGACCTTTTTCCACAATCTGACCTACACTCATCAGATTCTTGGTGATTGTTGGAACATACAATACTCTGCTCAATAAATTCTGATTACCATCACTAGTTTTGACATTTCCTACTTTAACAACTGAATGTTTAGTGTCATCACCTGTCTGTACTTGGTGCTTGCCTTTGGGTTCTTCCAAATCAGAGAGTAATGCAACATTTCCAGCTACATGGTTAGAGCAACCTGAATCAATATAGAACAAATGATCATCATTGATACCTGACTTAGATGTCATGTTCATGATCAACAAGGAATCATCTTGTTCCTCTGCATAATTGTTGTAATCCTTCCTATTCCTGTATCCACCTTGATAGTTGCCATTATGATTGTAGTTGTTGTTATAATTATTGTTGTAGCCATGGTAGCTTTGAGATTGGTTGAATCTGCCTCTGCCTTGAGAGTATCCTCCTCTTTGGTGACCTCTTCCTCTTTGGTTCTTGTAGTTTTTGTAGCATTCATCTGTAGTATGGTTAGACAAGCCACAGATATTGCATGGAGATTGATTGTAGGGTCTCCCCCTACCTGACTTACCTCCTCTGCCCCTACCTCTAGGTGATCTTCCTCTCCCTGCATAGTTTGCTTGGGAGGTAGAACTTTCTTCATCAACCTTTTTATTTTTACCCTTGTCTTTAGTCTTCTTATCAGTATATAGGGCAGAGGGATTGTTACCTTTTGATTACTCTCCATTCTTTGTGATCTTTGCTTCATGAGTAAAGAGTTGTCCAATCAGAGTTGTTAGATCAGGTGCTTGGATGTCCATGTATAAGTCCATTGTTGTGGTAAAGCTCTCCCACTTGTCATCTGCCTTTAGTCCATTAATCACTTGTCTGACTATTTGTTCTTCCTCAATTTCTTCTCCAACACTTGCAAGTTGGTCTGCAATGTCTTTGACCTTGGTGACAAAATCTGAGACACATTGTTTTGATTGCTTCCTAATAGTTGTAAACTCAACCCATAGCTGATTCTTTCTGGCCCTTGTGCTTGATGAAAAATATGTTGACAAGGTTTCCCAAGTCTCTTGGGAAGTCTTACAATTCCTTATATGTGGTAGAAGGAAATCAGAAATAGAGTTTAGAAGATATGACCTTGCCAAAGCATCTTTTGCACACCATTGGTTGAGCCTCTCATGTTCATCCTTTGTGGGTAGGCCTCTAGTTTTGAATGAGGGCAATTCCTCATCTCCTGATATGTATCCAAATAAGCTTCTCCCTTGTAGATAGGTCTTCATTCTCAATGACCAAGCTTGGTAGTTGTTCCTGTCTAATTTTTCAATAAAGGAAGGGAAACCATCACCCATGATTACCTTATTTGCTCTGATACCACTGTTGGATGTGATGGCTGGATGCACTCAAGAGTTGAGTTGGTGCTGCAAAACCTGCTTCACACCTGCCCTCTTTTGACTCCAGATATACTTAGTAGACTCCTTGAGCTTTCAAATAACACCAAAATATGCTACATGTACTTTGGGAAAGGTTTGAGTAATGACTTGATCAAAACAGATAAATTGGTACTTCAAAAATCAAGAAAAACTTTCTATTTCTGTAGTGACACCTGCTCAGACTTTCACTCAGTGTGACCAGCACACTTAAAATTGAAACAATTCCTTTTGGGAGTATTAAAGTACCTTAGTAAGCTACCAATCACAAGTGGAATCACTCCAATTGATAAACTATGCACTGAGAAATAAGTTTAGCAAATTTATGTGTACCCCCCATATTTTAGGAACTCTGCAGACTCAGACCAGTGTCCACTTCGAAGCAGATTTCTCCCAAATGGCTGAATGAAAACTTCTGAGATTTTGTATGCTTGTAGAAGACCTTGAGCTGGTTCCAATGAGCTATAGAAGTCTTGATTTGGTTCAGTAGATCTTGAGTTATGCTCTGTTGACGTTGACAGACTTGGAGAAGATAACACAGAGAACCAGAAATGATGAATGTGTATATATCTATTGATTGATAAGATTGTACAAGCTCAATAGCATGAAAAGCATAGCTAATTGAGGTGTGGTGGTGTAGGCTATAGAGTAGCACTAACACACACACAATTACAAGAGCAATAAGCCTCGGGAATGATGAAGAACTTCCGCGACTTCTCAAGTACAACTTATATAGGAATGAGTGATAGTTTTAGTTCAAATTTGAATTCTTGGCTCCCTTCAATTACTCCTCTAAAAGTAGGGAGATATTCTCTCCACTAAACTATTCTCTTTTCCACGACTTAATCAGGTAGGTAAGTGATTACATGAGATGCCAAGTCATAAAGACTTTTACAAGGGGTAAAGAGGTAAAATCTTATAAGCATATGTTCATATGAACCTTGGTTCAAGTGAAGCCTTGATATATCTTTGTCCATGCTAATCTTCCATGAGTCCAAGCCAATGTGTGAAGGCTTGATATGCACCAACAAAATCACAGGTATCATTTTCTACTATCAAATTATCATTTGCAGATCATATCTTAGATGAGCAGTTATGAAGAGATTTGAAGGTTTCAAGGAGTGCTTTTATACGCTTTCATTATTTGAAAGTTAAAGGCTACATCAAAACAGGTATCTAGAGGTTTTTCTAGAGATTTTTGAGAGATCTCTTTTATGAAAAGAAAAGCTTATCTAAGAAAACAAATTTGGAGATGGGATGAGTTTTGTTTTCAGCCAATTTTCTGTTGTAAATTGGTTAGATATCAAGGTACATATGTGATCTAGAGAAGGTGACTCTAGAAAGGAAATTCATCATTCAGACAAAAGGCTGGTGAATTCAATCTTTCATACATTTGAATCAGAATTTTGATTCAGAGATATGAGAATATGGTAAAAAATGTTTCTATATTCACTTCCATTTGTATACCATGTTTGTTTTGTCTCTTACTCTTAGCACTAGAGGAAGAGAAAAGTTCATTTGAAGAGGTCAAGAGTGCTTGCTACTTCAAGATGAAGAGAACAAAAGGTATGGAAGAGAAGTTTGAAGATGTTGACATCATCAGGTGGAAGAAAGATGCAGAAGAAGAAAGTCCATCATTTCCAAAAGAAAAGTAAGACTTCCTTTTCTCATATATTTTCCATATGCTTTTCCTATTTTATCCTCTACATCCAAAGACAAGTCTACGAGAACATCTTGTGAAGAAATTCTAAAGAAGAAGCAGTTTCTTGTTTTGCATTACACTTGGTCATGATTTAGTAGATTTGACAAAGAATTATATTGAGAGAAAGAAAAGCAGAAGATTTTGAAGACAACTTGTATGTTTTAACTCATATGTATGAGTTATATATAAGTTGAAAATTTTAAGCAGGAAGCTTATATGTTCCCTCAAAGAATTCTTGGAGTGTCAATACAGAGCTACTTGGTATATGACAAGTTGTAGAGACGTATATTTCTTCTTTATCTAACTCTTGACGTAAAAGAGTTTTTTGTAGCAGATGTTGAAGACTTGGGTTGAGGTTTTATGTTTGGAAAGGTTACCTCATATTCAACATTTTCAGAAAACTTCAAAAAATTCAGATTGTTGATGTACAAGTCAATGAAGAATCTACTTTCTATGATTTTCTAGATTTTTGGATACATGCTTGTATTAAAAAAGGTGTTCCATCATATCCTTTTACTTGATTGAGAAGTGGAGTTAGCCAAAAGAAAGTCAAGTAGGGACTATCACATTTCACTCGGGTAGAATATGAAAAGATGAAGTATCAACTTGCAGCTTTTGGAGTTCTCAAGGTGAGAAGTTTTGTCCACTTATGTTTCAAATAGGAGTTACAGATTCTTGGGAAGGATTTGTTTGCAGAAAAGTTTTACAACTTTATGTGAAGCATGGACACTTGGAGACATTCAGGTAATAAATCAAACACTCAGTCATGAAGGTTTGATAAGAGCAGATTCTACATAGGAGAGATCATTGATTTTGGATGATCTCATATGATCTTGTAAGATCTTGATAGATCTAGATAGATCTTGGATGATCTTAAATGATCATGAAGATCTTGAATATTTATGATTCAGTTATCTATCCTTTGTTTGTGAAGATTCTTAACATTGGAAGAAGTAAGTCAAAGATTCCAGTTCTATCAAATTTGTGTTGAAGAGAGATAGAAGATACTTGTTATGTTACTGAAGGTTATGAATCCCATAAAGCTTTCAGCAAGGTTTTGTTATGTTAGGATCACCTAACCTTATTCTAGATTTTGGGAATCTGAGGAATGACATGGAAAGCTATTGGCATCTGCGCAATGCTAAAAAAAAAAGATTCAGAATTTTTGTTTCAGATACAGGTACTGATCACTGAACATCAGATTTATGAAGGACGACGTTCCAGATTTCATAGAGTCTGATATAATTTGAAGAATACTGGATACTAGTGTTAAATCAACCAGGGGGTGATGAAACATGAAGACTTATTTTCAAGCCATATGTGAAAGAATGCAGAATCATACCTACAGGTATTCCTATATTTCCTTTGTCAAGTTCTCTTTATGTTCCAGCTTTGAAAGAAGAAGGAAGAAGAAGAATGTTTGGAGAAAGTTCTTGTTAGGATGTTCCTCTTCAGGAGAAGGTTCTAGAGTTCTATTGAAGAGAAGCTTGATGTTTCAGAAAGGTATGTTTTAGAAGTGCACACATTTATGTTTATACCAGGTTCTGAAGAAAAGAGGTATGAAGGATTTAAAGGATGAAGACATGATGACATCATAGATATGATCTTTTGATAAAACTCATGGATTGAGTTGAGTCGACTTGAGTACAGTCAGAGATGATCCAACAGTGTTCATAATACACTAAAGTTGTGAGTTTTCAGTCACAGGTTCCAGGATTCAATTCTTGATTAGTGTATTTACATGACACAGTAGAAGTACGTTGAGTTTTTGAAAGGTAAATGCAAATATGTGGATCCTAGTGTATGTTTTCAGGTTTTTGAAGTTAGGAGATAACAAGTTCAGAAACAGTTCATGCTATATTTGTTGTCAAGTAGTGATTGCTTGATGTGTACACTATTGGATATCTAGTTTGCATATTTTCTCAAGTAGCATGGTTCATATTCAGCAAGATCAAGTTTTTTGAAGAAAATCAAATTCAGTTTTGAAGAAGACTTTTGAAGAACAAGTTCTGAAGTGCGGGAGTACAAGCTTGAAGCTTGAGGTAGTTTGCAGATTATAAAATCTGCAGATCTAGTTCAGATTGTACCATTTTGACATTGAATGGGGGATTGTTGGAGTCCATGTCCAAAATGCTCAAAATTATTCCAGTATACAGATAGTATAGTTTGTTTTATCATTCCCTTCTACAACAAGCCACAACGGGCAGCGTGGGTAGATCGATTTCCTCTTAAAATACCCGCCAGGGTTCGAATCTCCTAGATGGTAGTGCAAAGACTTTTGATGTGCTTTTGTTTTTAGCAAACCGAAAAGACGAATGATTTTCTTGATGTGTTTCAAAACGTGTAGCGATTGTAGAGTTACGATCGCATAGCTTTTGTGGATAAGTGATTTATTATTGCTTTTCAAGGATGGAAAAACTACGATATAATAAGCACTTTGGGCTCATTGTATTTATCCTTCACCTAGTTTTCAACACAAGCCTTGAGCTTGGACCTCAATAGAGGTGGTGTTTCGTATAGCACATGGGGCAGCCATGGTGCTAACTTGAAGCATGTTGAGGAGCAGCTCTGGAATTCTTCTTAATGATTCTTCTTGGAGAAGATGAAGGGTGTGCTCACACTCTAGCTCATGGAGAGGAGGCTATCTCTTGTTCATGGAAAGAATAATTGGTCATTAGCAGCTTGATGGTGAGGATCGGCCATCTACATGTTGTAGTTGAAGATTGTCTTCTACATGAAGATTTCGGGCTACGTCAAAGACATTGGATGGTGGTTAACATAAGATTTACATCTTATGTTAAGTATTCAGGTACATATTCTCTTTATGCACACAAGTACTACTTGAATTTTATGGAGGTAGTAGCATCCATATCAGGAGGAGTCCTATTCGGCATACGTACAAGAGAATCAGTACATATATGCTTTATGCATATTTTGATGAGGTGTTTGAGAAGGTGTGTTCACATGAGTTTGAGGATTTGTGGCAGCAAACTTGTTAGCATTCTTTGCTACTTTTTAAGTATGTGATCTTTTCACACACGTATCTAACTTAGGGTCTTCCATAGCCTAAGGTTAGATGAGGGTTTGTTGATTATCAGTTTCACACTGATCCTTCCTCTTTCAGTCACTCATATTCACTCTTCTATAACCTATTAGGTCACACATCTCATGTATATTCAGATTTCTACCCATACATCTAAATATGTTTTTTACATTTGTACATTCACTCATTCATCTATTTCGCATCACATAGAGTGGTTGAGAGTTTTGCTCCCACATTGTACATTGAACATTGGTATATATGATACTATGAGTAAGCGATGGCTTACGTAACACCTTACACATGTCATCTATTCTTTCTCTATCTTTGTCTCATCATTTGTATGATTAATGTGGTATGTTCATGCTTTGTCAATATTGAAGAATGCTAGATTCTATGTTGTATATGCTGGACCTATGGAACCATGGACCTGTGATATGAGCCAAGGGCCTACCTCATTTCCATCTTATACTTCTAAGCTCTTCCACAAGAACTCTTTGAAGACATCACACATGAGCCTTTGGAATGTTGCAGGTGCATTGGTTAGCCCAATTGGCATCACACGAAATGCAAAAATTCCCCACTCTATGGCAAAATCTGTTTTGTGTTGATCTTCTGGGGCAATGGCTACATGATTGTAACCTGAAAATCCATCAAGGAAGCTATAAGCTTCCTTGCCTGCAACACGCTGCAATAGGTGTTCCGTACTTGGAAGTGGATAACTATCTCTGATCGTAGCGGCATTAACTTTTTTAAGGTTAATACACACTCGCAACTTCCCATTCTTCTTAGGCACCACTACAATGGGGGACACCCACATGTTCAATCTCATAGATAAATCCCGCTTCACTCAACCCATCAATTTCCTCTTTTATTTTAGCTGCATAAATGTCATTATATGTGTAGGGTTTCTGTTTGGTAGGCTTGGAGTCAGCAATCATGGGGATCGTATGAGGTCATATTCTTGGATCTACCTCCAAGTCTCTATAGTGCCATGCAAACACATCCCTATATGCCCTTAATAGAGCTACGAGCTCCATTCCTTCTCTTGCACTTAGGTCATCTCCTATATACGTGCATCTCTCTTTGCTCTCTTCAATGGTCACTACGATCTTCTTGGTCTTTTCTTTATTATCATATGATTCTCGTATGATGGCCTCTCTCTTAGGCAATCTTACCAAAATTTTTCGGACTTCAACTTCATATTTCTTGAAATTCTATTGGTACTTCGAACAATGAATCCTCCTCTTCTTGTTTCACTGCTTTTCTTTCTTTTTCTTTTGACTACCCTCACTTCCTTCCTTGGAATTTATAGTTTTGATACTTGTGAAAGGTTCTTCTTCTTTTTGGGTAAATATCCCTATGTCTTCTAGATAGTGCTCCTCTGAGTTAAAGCAATTATCCATCACAATGGATTCTAGATCATCTTCATTCTCTTCCTCTTCTATGACATCACTAGGGTCGCATTCTTCTAGCAAGGGATGACACATGAACACAAAAATATCATAACCCTCCTCATCACAATGAGGCATCCATTCTTCTTCATTGACTGCAATGTCCATGGTGGCTAAGATTTCTCGCTAGCCATGAGGCTCAAATTCCTCATCTGGAAAGATCATCGGTGTGTAGGCTAGGTCTTTAACTAGTCTATCTCCTTGAGAAGTTCCTTCTTCTCTCGCTTTTAGATGCTTTTCATCTTCCTCTATGACCTTGCACATCGACAAGTGAGTATCTTCATGCAGCCATGATGGATCAAGTGAACTTCCTAAATGCACAGAGATAGAATCTTCTTTCACTTTGTGGATAGGATTCCTCTATAGGGGTGGTACATCCCAGAAGGTGTAATCCTTCAAATTGACCTTGGTGGTGAATCCATGCCCCAATCTTTTACAATTTGGAGTTTTCGTAGGAAGGGTCTTCCTAGGATCATCTAATAGACATTATTTTTCTCAAAGTCACATATAGCAAATGTGTGCTCAAACTCTACACCACAAGTGGTTAGAGTTATCCCTTTGAGCAATGTTGCAGAGCAAAGAAGAGCACAAGGCAAGGAAAAAGATGGGCCCCAAAATTTTTCCGATTTGGACACCTTATTTTTGTATCATAATCATTTTGTAATATAATTTCCGATGTAAAAGCACTAGAGGAGTCCTCTAGATGCATCCCCACAGAAGATTACTAGCTTACCCATGTAAATTAGTAGGAAATTAGTCTTTTAGTGAATAAAGTGCCGGTCTCTTGTGTGAAAGGACCATTTTTAGGGCACTAGTATATAAGTCAATTTGTGACTCTTTGTAAAGACTTTTTACCATTGTGAGAATCAAGAGCACAGAATTTCGAATCTATGTCTTCTCCTCTCTGTATCTTCTTCTTTGTGAGCTTGTATGCATGTGTGTTGCTTGAAAAGAGTGTTAGAAAGTGTTGTCTATCCATGAAAGTGTTTGTTTGCTATGGTTAAGGTGTGTGTGAAGTGTAGGAAGTGCTGAAGTGTAGGAAGGTCATTCCCGTGACTCAGTATTTTGCTCATAAATTGAAGCAAAAGTGTCAGAATTGAGTGAAAATACACCATTGGATGTGTCTTCGCGAGAGCTTTGAAACGCATATGCTATTTGCTATATTCGAAGTTCGGAGTTGAGAGAAAAGCTCAATTTACTGTTGGCTGCTGTTCCAAGTATCGTGACACCATGACTGACAATTGAAGCTTGTTTGGATTAGTCTTTGCCTTGTTTGCACTCTTTGGGAAGCCCATTCGCATTGATCATTATTTGAATGCATGTCTTCATACACTCGGCTAGGTTTTGATACTCTTTGGATTGATAAGTAAAGCGTGAATCCCCACTATATGCACTTGAGGGGGATTGAGGTATAGTCTCTTTCTCCACAAGTCCCTAAGTTGGAACTTAGGTACACACGTTTTTGGCACCGTTGTCGGGGAATGTCGAATCAAACCGAGGGATTCGTGTGATGGTAAGTAGCTTTTTGCATTGAAGTGAGTGGAGGAGTGGTGATTTTCTCTTCTTTGGTAAGTCATATTCAATCGCACTTATTACTTCTCACTCTTGGAGTGTGTGTAGTAAGTTGTTAGTCTAGGGAAGTGAGTGGAGTGAGTAGAGTAGGAGGAGGAAGGGAGTAGGTTAGGAAGCTAGAGTAGTTATTAATCTGAGTCTTGTTGAGTCTTTGTAGATAGGAGACCTTTTCAAAAGAGTATAAAAACCAAAAAAATGACATTTTTCAAGTCACTTGTCTCTAGAACAAGTATCGTGAGAAGCTGTTGTCGAGTATCGTGAGCAAAGATCCGGGGTTTTTGAGCTGCACAGAGCGAGTCAAAGTGGTTAGGGAGTTGAGAAAGAGTTCCCAAGATAAGCACATTCATCATTCTCTCATCACTGTCACATAAATTAAGCATTTCAGAGAAACGATCTGCGGTAAGTATTGCAAAAGTTATCGAGGGGTAAGAAAAGTTTATTTCTGTGAAACAGTTGGTGAGGAGAGGGTAGAAGATCTTGAGAAACACATATATTCATTTTAAATTCAACACACACTTGCAAAAAACTGGAAAAGTGTCAAGTATCGTTTATCTCCCATGGTTGAGTATCGTGATACCTGAGTATCGTGATTTCCTGTGGTTGAGTATCGCGATACCTGACCTTGTTGAGTGTTGTGTATCATTGAACTCTCTTCTCGATACCTGTCAAGTGTCGGGTATCGTTGATTTGGGTCTGGCGATACATGTCAAGTATCGAGTATCGTTGAGAATTTCTCACGACACTTGTTGGATATCGCATATCGTGTATCGTGAAATTCAGACCGTGATACTCGTCGAGTATCGTGTATCGTGAGTTTTGGATCGCGATACTTGCTGGATATCGTGTATCGCGGAGGCAACTTTCCCGATACCTGACGAATATCGAGTATCATCTTGAACTTCCTCACGATACTTGTTGTGTGTCGAGTATCGTGGACATTCTCTCGTTCAAAATCCTGTATCGTGTTTCCTCAAGTATCGTGTATCGTGTTTCCTCAAATATCGTGTATCGTGTTTCCTCAAGTATCGAGTATCATGTACCCGAGTATCGAGTATCGTCTTCATCCAAGTATCGTATATCGTCTTCTGTGAAGTATCGTGTATCGTTTCTGGTAGATATCGTGTATTGTCTGGTTCAAAGGTCGAGTATCGTGGCACCCTTCTAGTGTGTCAGATATCGAGTATCGTGGACTTGTTGGGGTCAAGTATCATGATTTGAGGATTCTCATTGTCAGTCCTTTTCTAACCAAATTTTCTCTAGAATCCTGACCCTTAGTGAAGAACTCTAGAAGCTGGAGGTTGGCTAAGGCTAAACAAAACTTTAAAGTGAATGAACCTGAGATCTGGGAGAACCCTAAGAAGCGGAAGAAGTGTAATCTCTTCAGTAGAAAGTGTAGCCGAACCTAGTAGCCACTCACATTATTATGAAACCTCTAGTGAGTTAGAGGAAGAAATTCCCATGGCTTTCGAGGATATGCAAAATACCATACCGATGATTGGCATGATGTCAATTATTGAGGGAGAATATCGAACATCCTTGGAATATGTGAACACTAACCAGAATGAGATACCTATCTACCTAGATGGTCTAAACCGATCCGTAGCCAGATTGAAGAAATCTTTAGATGCGTACATAGTGCCTAGCCCAGCAGTTAAGTATGCAGGAGGATTTTATATGGACAAAAGGGATATCCAGTATGTAGTTACAGAACATCTTGAAAGTATCAACGAACACAGGGAAGAAGATCATGCTCATAACCCTAATGCAAAGGGACATGAAGAACAAGTGACCACCCCCAAAGGGAGATCTACTCTTGCTAGGGTTTGGAGAGGAGACCTGGTTCCCCAAGATGACTCCTTAATGGATGTGTATTTGATCAATGGAATGGAGCATCTCCTTAGAACCCACTCTTCATTATGGGAAGTAGCCCCTAACCCAGTTACTGTCTATGAGTTACAAGATCCTGAATTTCCCACCATTATCACATATCTGGACAAAAATCATAGGAGATACTGGCCTCTAACAGAGTTAGAAAGAGCAGGGTTGAAGTATCAGAACATTCCGGTGTTCCCTCCTAGGGATCAAGCTACTAGCTCTCAGAACCCTCAAGGAACCTTTCAAGATAATTCATATCAACAGTTTGGACAAACACAACAAGCACAAATCCCAGTTGGACCCCAGGTGCAGTTTGCTACACCTGCAAATAATCCGAACTATCGGCCTCAGCCACCTGTTGACCCAAGGAATCGAATCCGTGTTCCAAATAGACCACCTGTGGTAAGACGACCTGGTATACCGATAGGAAGACCAGTTTTCCCTGTGATACCTAGACCACCTGAGGCAGGAAGAAGATTAAGACCCATCCAAGTCGCCAAATGCATGAGAAACCACTATGATGGCTCTAGTGAACCTTACAATCATATAGCTGAATTTAAGCAAGTAATCAGAGCCGAACAACTGGAAGACTTTTTGATCCAATATGAATCTTTTGGGTTAACCTTGACGGACACCGCTTTAGCTTGGTTCTAGCCATTGGACCCTAATAATTTTCAAAACATGGAACAAGTCTATCAAGAAATGATTGAAGAATTCACTAAGTCTAGGATTAGAAACAGCTCGTCATCATTGATCCATAGCTTTAAGCAAGCTCCGACGGAATCAGTGAGATTGGCAGCAAGAAGATTCAAGCAATATGTGGATAGATGTCTAGTGGAAGAGAGACCCACTCAAAACAAGACGGTGTCATTATTTTTGGAAGGATTAGTGAATGGATCATTAAGATCATTAGTATATGTGAAAAGAGTTCAAACTTTGCAAGAGTGTATGAAAGAATGTATCGACCTAGAAGACAATCTAGCAGAAGACCTGAAAATACCTCAAGGTAGTGTGAAAAGTGAAGATTCAGTCAGTAGTATATCAAACCCTAAGAACAATGTGGAGTAAATAGCCGACTTAGTAGCAAAGAAATTGAATGTTCAAGGACAGAGGAACTACCCCAATAACCCCATGCGAGTACCCATGCTTAGAAGATGTATGCAGTGTGGAGGTGATCATCCTTCTCATTTGTGCACTAGGGGAGTAGTCCCACCACCTGCCTATGCATACAATAGACCATGTGTTCCGGGCCCTCTACAATATTGCAACATAGAACAAAAATACACAAATCACAGCACAGAAAATTGTCCTTACAATAGACAATCAAGACCAATACAACCGCTCATGAGACCTTATGGATACCCGTAGAGAGATCAAGGAGGAGAAGCCTTTAGATACCCTCCATATCAGTAGCAGGCACCAGCACCACGACCCTATGCTTATCAAAGTTACACTCAACCACAACCAGTATTAGGACAACAACCGCCCCATCCTCAAAATGTTGTCCCGGTGAAAATAGCTCAACCTGAAGAAAACTTAGAGAGAGAAATAGTTCCAGACAAACCATTGTCTAGTAATGAACCATATGACTCATCTTATGACCATAGTCAAGGAAACTATTCCACTTATGAGAGCTCTATGATAGAATATGGGAAAATGTACGAACCATATACATATGGCATGGAAGCACCAGATAGTTCCTACGGATATGAGCAGAATTACGTGTCATTGATGTACACAGTGCCCAGAGCACCCATACCCCCCTGACCTATGAATAGCCTGCCTATACCTAGAGGACCATGTTATAGATGCGGAGGTGATCATTATATCAGAGAATGTACATTACCAAACCCACCACCACCACAGCGAGTCTGGGAAGGATACTATGGTGATTGTGGTAAAGAACATCTTTTCAGAGATTGCCACAAAAATCCTAACAAAGCTAACTCTAACGTGCAGATTAATGTGATAGAAGTGAAAGTGTCATCAGGGAGTGTAAGGAGTACACTGTGCCGTTGAAAGCAATAACTAGAGCCAAAGCTAGAGAAACCCCAGACAAAACTAAAGAAAATGATCAAGGTGACAGAGAAGTAAACATACCTACACCTCAAATAGTTGAAGACTCGGGAGAGCCTAAGAAAAGTGTTGCAAGTAAACGAACACATAGATGGAAGAACCGTAGAGATAGGATGAAGGAAAAGAAACTACAACAAAAGAAGGAAAATGAAAAGAGCGAACAAAATCCAAAAGAAAAACAGAAATTTGAAGAAGAAATTCGGAAAGGAAAGTCAAAAAAAGAAGAGGTAGGATCAGTTTTTGCAGATCCCATGCCAGAGGAGTTAGCCATGTGGATTCAGGCGTACCACGAATCATAATAGGACCTACCATCAAACAACATGAAAGAGAATATCCTCGAGGATACTTAGAGAAGGAAAGGTTGGAGATATGCAAAAAATTAATTGAAGTAGCCCAACAGACCTTAGAAAAACTTGTTCTTCAACCACCCAATTCACGAACTCCCGAAGAAGAATTCCAAGAGTGCGTCATCATTAATGACCCTGAGAAAACCAAAGAAGGTGAGATACATAATGAAAATAACTGTGAGGACAAAAGGGAAGGATCCATTGTCCCCGAAGTAGACGGAGAATGGCCTAAAGACTTGTGGACAAGAGTCCAAGAAGACCGATGGAAGAAAGTGGAAGGAATAGAACCACCCTTTGAGGAGCTGGAAGCAGAAGGTGAAATTGAAGACTCCATACCTGAACTGAATTCAGAAGAATTAATACCAATTGATCCAAGTAACAAAGAAAATGACAATGTAAAGGTTTTTCCGAATTACACAGGAGAATACGAACATAATTCAGAATTATACCGCATTCCCTCAATAAGAAAAAAAGAACAGAACCCATCAGTCCAAACATCGGACATCATACAACAGCTTAAAAGAGTAAAAGTCCCTTGCACTCTGACATTGGAAGAACTTTTGAAGGCCAAACCACATTTGAAGGAGAAATTAACCAGTCAATTGGAGACCAAGACGAAGGAAAAGAAGATGCCTGATGAAGTAAACACAGTAAAAATCTCAATCGATAAGGTTCGAGATTTTAGTGAGGGAGATGAAGGAAACACATGTCTTCCAATTACCTATAGGGGTTACACCACTAAAGCTATCTTAGATTCTGGAGCTGGAGTAGGAATCGCAACTACAGAAATATGGGAGAAATGGGGAAAACCGGCCTTAAGACCAACATGCATGAAGATACAAATGGCAGACGGACACACTGAACGACCCTTGGGATTATTGGAACGAGTAATTTTTACCACTTGCGAAGTTGAATTCAAGCACACCTTAGCGATATGTCAATTTGAAAGGGCTAGCAATTATGAAATGATACTTGGAAGACCTTTTATGAGACAGCTAAAGGTAGTGCAGGATTGGGGAAAAGACGCGGTATACCTACAGCATGAAGGAACCACCACAAGAATAAATCTCCACACATATACATATCAAGATGTTCCCCCTTACAATGGAATCAGATTCATAAGGAGGAAGATAATCAGTCATTTCATAGTATAGGTTCAAGTGATCAATCGTGGATGAACGAAGACACTCATCTATGGATATGCCAAACTACGAGAAAGGAAGAGGATAGGAGGAAAGGATGGCAGTATAGGCAGGGAATCACTAGATCGGTGCAAGATCTAGCCTATATGTCTCAAATATTCCTAGATGAAGAATTCGAACCTCAGGGTTGGATGGAGATTTTAGCCACTCTCGATGTGTGTGTAAACGAAGAAGTGACAACCATGAATGAATGCATTGACGAGGAAGGCTATGACATTATTCTATATGTGGTAGTTCTTCAAGAGGCCGAAGAAGGGGAAGTAATTGAAAAAGAATGGAAAGAGGATTACGAGAGCATTGAAATGGAACTTGAACATATGGAAATGGAAAATGAAACTCAAGAAGTAAGTGTCATAGCTAATGAAATAAATCAAGAACCAACAGAAGAAGAAGATCTTGGATTAGATAGAGTAAAAAATGATGAAGACAACAAGCCTCAAGATCAATTTGAAGTGCCTGCCCGCTTCAAAAAGTATGAAGTAGAAGAGAGGAAAATTGCTATTCAAATGCCAAAACGAGAAGCACAACCAAGAATAGCATATGACAATAAAGAGCACACCAAGAAAATAGTAGTAACCTTAGAGGACGGAGAAGAACGATGTACTTTTATAGGACAAGATGTCTCTATGGAGGAAGAACAAGAGTTAATACGCCTCATAAGGGAATATAGGGATGTCTTTGCTTGGACATATAAGGATTTGAAAGGAGTAGATCCTTCTATATGTGCCCATAGGATCCCTATGACATCCGAAGCCAAACCCTCCAAACAAAGACCATACACATATAACGATGTGTACTCAGCAAAGATAAAGGAAGAGATAGATAAGTTGTTAGATGCTGGATTCATTTATGAGATCAAACACACGGAATGGGTGTCACCTGCAAGAGAACAAGGATTACGACCACCACATGCTTGAGAGATGACTCTCCTCCCAACCAAATGCCTCTATATATAGCTCTCTCTAGGGGACTGCCTTCTTGGGCAGGTGAATGCTAATCATCCAAATGTCAGCCATGTATCTACATGTGCGCCAAGTGTCTCAGTGGATGCTTCTAGAAGGTTCTAGAGCTCTTTGGGCAAAATACTCTCCCCATGTACCCCATGAGGGTTGAACCCAAGACCTCCTCCTTCACATCCTTGAGACTTCATATTGGAAGTAGCCAGAGGCACAGACGACGCGGAAGCATGTAACAACGGAGCAGGGAGCCAGTCGGATCATTTTTCAAACAACTATGTTTTTATTACCTCTTCAAACATCCAACAGTGATTTTCATCACTCTTGTAACATATGTAATATAGACAAAATCCCATTTTCTAATTCATAGCTCCATTTTGTGCAAGCCGAGGAGTCCTCGAGCTTGAGGAGCTTAGGTAGAATGCGCGTACCAATTTTCGTTATTTTTAGACATCGTTTACCCTTCCAAATAGCCTCTAGGACCTATTTTTTAACTATGCCGGTCACTAGATGTGAAACCGGTCAAAACTAGTCTAGAAACTATAAAAAGAGCTAGAGAGCTCATTTTTGAGGTTGGTTCATGTTGGCTAGTGTGAGCTTAGAGCTAGTTTGAGCTTGTAATAGTGTTCTTGAGTAATAGAAGTGATTTCTCACCTTCCATTGTGTCTTGCTTGTCTCTTCGTAGTGTATGTGTATGCATGTGTGCATTTCTATGCTTCTCACCTTCACTCTCACTTCATCTCACGTTCACGATCTTCATATCACTCCTATCTCTTCCGCGGATTGACATTAAGGAGGTGGAGCTTCTTAACGTGGTTCTCACCATTGTGCTAGAGCAACACCAAATTTGGCGCCGTTGCCGGGGATCGAGTCTAGGACGAATGTGTGATGGTAAGAGTATAGCAAGAAGTGGCGTTGGAAGGTAAAAATTTCAGTTTTGGTTGTTGTTTTTACTTAGTTTTTAGTGTTTTTCACCTCCCCCACACTCCATCTTCATCATCGCATCATCATCTTCATCTCCAAAAAAATCAAAAAATTCACCATATCCACCCACTCTCCTCATTTCCCCTCATTTGTGCATGCGAGAGAGCGAGAGAGAATTTTTGTGCTTGTGTGTACCTCCGTTTTCTTGAGTTTTCTTGCAGGTACAGTGATCCAGAGCATCAGGAAAGCTTGGAAAAGGTAAATTTTTAGTTTCTGTCAGAAATTTCCGAGTATGTCAGACCATCGCGATGGTCTGCAAACTTCGGAATTTTTGGTAGGCGAGTTCACCACGAGGTAGGCGACCCTTGCGTGTGTAGGATTCCACAGCTGCATTCACAAAATTTGCATTTTGGTGGACCATCGCGACGGTCTCTGACCATCGCGATTGTGTCACACCATCGCGATAGGCTCACGCCATCGCGACGGCTTGGCCGGACCATCGCGATGGTCTCTGACCATCGCGATTGTGTCACGCCATCACGATTGGCTCACGCCATCGCGACGACGGTGCCACGTGGCAAGTCAGACCATCGCGACGGTGTTACTCCACGCCATCGCGATTGTGTAATTTCAGACCATCGCGACGGTGCTACTCCACGCCATCGCGACGATTACCTTAGACCATCGCGACAGCCCAAAAATTCAGACCATCGCGATTGGCTCACGCCATCGCGCCCAGACCATCGCGGTCAGACCATCGCGACGGTGCTCTTCAGACCATCGCGATTGTGTCAACTCACGCCATCGCGATTGTGTGCCCTCACGCCATCGCGACGGTCCAAGCTCACGCCATCGCGACGGTGTAACCTCAGACCATCGCGATTGTGCAAGTTCACGCCATCGCGATAGTGTAAGCTCACGCCATCACGACGGTGCAGGACCACGCCATCGCGACGGTGTAACCTCAGACCATCGCGATTGTGCAAGTTCACGCCATCGCGATAGTGTAAGCTCACGCCATCGCGACGGTGCAGGACCACGCCATCGCGACGGTGCAACCTCAGACCATCGCGATTGTGTAAGTTCATGCCATCGCGACGGTCTCAGACCATCGCGATTATCTCAGACCATCGCGATTGTGCACCCCCATCGCAAAATTTAGGGTTTCATTTTTTGGCCAATTTTGGGGCAATTTTTGGGAAATTTTTGGGTGATTATACTCATAGGAGACCCCTTAGCTCATATTTAGAGAAAACCCTGTTTGTCAGTTTTTACCCCCCAGGGCCTGAACGATCATAACTTTTTCATCCGAAGTCCGTTTTTTGAGCTTAATAGCTCATTAGAAAGCTCTTGACGAGTACTACGTGACCTCAACTATTTTTTTCTTAAAGAATACATCCATTTTTAGATAAGTTAATTTGAGGTTGACCTAGTTTGGGACTAGAAAGCCAGGGGGCAAGCATTGAAAAGTTGGGCAAAAGGGAAGGGACTTTAAAGGTGTATATACTCAAGTGCTTGATCAAACAACTGTGAATTGGTCTAATATTGGATTTTTCCAGGTCTAGCAAGGACAATCAAGGGCAACCAAGGCAAGGCAGCAAAGGGCTTAAAGCTTGGGAAGCGCGGCTTCTTGGGCATCAGAGCAACCAGAAAAGCGGACTCGAGGTTGGAAGATTACTCAACCCCCTCAGTCAATTCTTAGCTTAGGATAAACGTTAGCATTGTGAATTTAAGACGATAGGAACGCCTCAAGTTCAAGAGATTAAGTTTATCAAGTCCAAGACTAAAGTAAAGGTGTGACACGAAAACCTAAAGGAAAGAACATAAGTATGACGGAACGAGAACTCAAAGTACCACGGAAAGTCGAATTCCTGACGCATACATTGAAACAAGAATCTAAAGATATCTAAAAAGGAATCAAGACATTAATAACAAAGAATCATTGACGAACTGAGCGTGTACTGAGTGTGCAAGGAAGAAAATTAATGAACCTTAGATCGGGCAAGCATATAGGTAAGTCAGACCGACGAAGCCTTAGATCATCAGAGGCAAGTGTAAGAACTACTGCTCGATCGTGGGCTCAGCAATTGAATAGTAATTACCCCTACGAGAGCTCAGACACCAGCGGATCAGAAATGGCATTTAGCACACATAGACCAGAAGAAGGGTCGAATGTGGCATATTTAGAAAAACCAGAAGGACCCTATAGGACTCAACTAGAGTTTATCCGAACCAACCGATTGGGTGCTCGCATCTATGAGGATGGTTTGCGAAGGCAAGTGGTGCAAATGCACAACCCTGATCAACCTATTGGATTGGAACGTCCAGTGGTGAAATTTGAGAGAGATGCGTATATAGACAAGGAAGGAACAATGTACATCTTAAGTACGCAGCCAAACAATACGAACGAGTTTGGCGTAATTCAACTAGAGACGGAAACTAAGGCTCAAGGAAAAGAACCATTAGAAGAGCCTAGAACACCTAGAGGGAAATCTGTACTAACACGAGTACTAATCCCGGAATGGATCCCTCAGGACAACCGAAGCATAGAGTTGTTTGTAAATAAAGAAACTGATGAAGCCTTTTGGAGATACAAGATGGAATTACTTAGTGAGGTAGGTATCATCACAATCTACGAGTTCAAGGACCCGGATACACCTGGAAAGGTCGTATACCTGGATGAGACTTCAGACAGAGTCTTTGTGGTGCCTGACCATGCTAGAAACACATATACATGGAGAGGTGAATTGGTATTCCCTCCATCTAGAACGAACATGAATACAAGTCAACCAGGGGCAGGAACATCATCAGCCCTTGGAAATCAAAGAGAAAAGAATAAAGAAAGACCCGAAGTAAGCTTCACTCATCCCATAAGGAGAGATAGAACAACCACGGATAGACAAAGAGATCATGGAATACCAGGTGGTAGAGATGATTTTCCTCTACCTAGACCACGTGAACACGCAAGAATATTGAGACCCACACAGTTAGTAAAATCAATGAAAAATTATTTTGATGGGACAGGAGATCCCTACGACCATGTCGCAGAATTCAAGCAAGTACTAAGAGCCGAACAAGTCGAAGACATGTTCACGCAGTACAATGCATTTGGGCTAACGTTAAAGAATACGGCTTTAACTTGGTTCCAACCATTGCAACAAAGGCAATTTAGGGATATCCATCACTTTTTAGAGTCATTCATCACTGAATTCTCTAAAAGTGGGATTAGACATGACACGTCTTCGTTGATTCATAGCTTTAAACAGACCCCTCAAGAAACAGTTAGACTCGCAGGACGTAGATTTAGACAATATGTTGAACGATGTCCAATGCAAGAGGTACCCTCACAAGCCAAGCAAGTGTCACTATTCCTAGATGGCTTGTTGAGCTCTAAACTACGCTCCTATGTGTACCTAAAAGAACCCAGAACGCTAGAGCAATGTGTAAGAATTTGCATAGACATCGAAGACAACTTAGGAGACGAGTTGGAACTTTCAAAGGTCTATAAGGACTCAGACTGTTCATCTCTAGCATCCACGAAATTGTCTAGCTCGATAGAGGACCTAGCAGAGAAAGTGGCCCAGAAACTAGGAGTTTCTAGTAAACCTAGGGGGCTTCCAAACAAGCGTTGTTACACCTGTGGCGGTGATCATATGGCAAATGTGTGTCCCAATGCACCACAACCACAAGCCAATCCTAGTGGCCAATACTGTACGATTGAAAGAAGATATACAAATCATACGGCTCAGGACTGCCCATACAACAAACAGACCGTTAGACAGAACTACCCGCAAGCATACGCACAGCCAGGTAGATATCAAGGCCATTACAATGCTCAGCCTCATTACTATAGGCCTCCTCAGAACTACCCATACCAGGCTCAACAGAGACCTCAACCTGTCTTAGCTCAGCAGCCACCACCACCAGCGAATGTTATCACAGTCAAATATGCTGCTGCAGAAGAAAACCTAAGTAGGGCCTTAGTGCCATCTTCACCTTTGATCACAGAGAGTGATCCAACCTCAAACAGTTTTGACTCTACGCATGTAGATAGTCCACCCGCATATTACACGGAGTCACCAGAACATGTGGAGACATATCATTACGATAGTCCACCAGGGGAACCTAGTTGGGAGCCCGACTATGCTCAGGTGAGGTACACCAACCCAAACCCACGGCCCCAATTGAGACAACAGAGACCACAGGGCCCTAGAGGACCATGCTTTAGGTGCCAAGGAGATCATTTTATAAAGGATTGTCCACATCCTCCAATAGCAGGACAATCACAGTACTATAACATCCAAGGCTTTTGTGCCGATTGTGGCAAAGAGCATATAATCAAAGATTGTCCTAAGAACCCAGTTAATGCTTCGAATGTGACACCGATCAATGTGATAGGTATTGTGAATAACGCAGATGGATCCAACCCTACATATGTGCCTATCCAAGCTATCACCAGAGCACAGGCGCTCTTACAGAACCAACAGCTTAAGTTGCAGAATCTAGCAGTAAAAAGACAAAATCTTGGAAAGATTCTAGAGAAAGAATTAAGAGAAAATGGAGTAAAAAGATAACTGAGTTGGAAGGAAGTTTAAAGGAATCTAGAGCCAAAATCCAGGAACTGACCTCGCAGGAATTGAATCAAGAGAATCCAGCTCAGACATCTGGATCAGTGTTAGCGGAACCCATACCCGAGAATCTAGACATGATGTTTCGTGCATATCAGGCTAGATTAAAAGAGGGACCTCAAGTAGCTGAAATGAGTAAGAACTACCCTCGAGCTGATCTAGAAATTGAGAGAACTAAACTTTGCATGAGGATGGTAGAATTAGCACAAGCTTTGTTCGAAGCCTCTAGATATCTTAATTGGAATAATATGGCAAAACCGGAGTTACACTTTCAAGGACTAATGGAGAGGCTAGAATACTTGATAGAGAGCAAAGAGAAAAAGGATCAGCATAGGAACCCTAGCATCCCAGAGACACAGGAAAGGAATGCACCATCCCTGTCTCAAGTACCCAATACAGAAAGTCAAGACAATGTGTCTTCTATACATAGGTACTCACATGAATTTTTGAGAGAAATCCAAGAAGAGAAATGGCGAAAAGAACAAGGAACTCATCCTCCTATTCAAGAAATAGATGACTTGCAGGAACAATTTCCCCAAGACATTCCCTCTATATATGATGATGTAGAGGAAGAACAACTGAGTGAACACACAGGCTTTGAATCTAATTCTTTACAAGAATTACCTCAGTTCACCGGACCTTGGGAAGCAAAGTCTATTAATATGAGAGCACCCACGATAATAGTGAGGAATGAAGAATCAGTAATCCCTAGAAACACAGAAGTGATCAAGAACACTAAGGTACAGTGTAACCTCACTCTAGAGGAGTTGTTAAAAGTAAAACCAGAATTGTGGAAACATGTAGCAAATCAATTCCCCAAGCTTGCTACTTCTCCCTCACAAATAGGATCACATAATAAGGTACCAGAGATACCAGTGGAAAAGATCGGAGATGTAAGCGAAGGAGAGGAAGGTAACACATATCTTCCGATAACCCATCAGGGCTACACCACGAAAGCCATCTTAGATTCAGGAGCCGGAGTAGCCATCGCTACTACCGCTTTATGGAAACGTTGGGGTAAGCCAGCACTCAAACCTACCAGAATGAAGCTACAAATGGCTGACGGACACATAGAAAAACCATTAGGCTTACTAGAAGGAATATCTCTCACCACTTGTGGTGTAGAATTTGAGCATACCTTTGCCATTTGTGATTTTAGTAAAAATCATGCTTATGAGATGATATTGGGACGACCATTCATGCGTCAGTTGCAAATTGTACAAGATTGGGGAACTAATTCGTTGTACTTGCAACATTTAGGAGTGACTACTAAGGTCAATCTTAAAGACTATTCACATAGAGACGTACCCCCAATACAATGGAATACCATCCATAAGACACCAGTAGAGACGGAATCCGTGCACTCATTAGAATCAGATCCTTCTTGGTTGCACGAAGATACTCATTTATGGATGTGTAAAGTGGCAAAACAAGAGGAAGAAAGGTTAGAAGCAAGGACCTTAGGTGCAGAACAACATCCACGAACCCTTCAAGATCCAGCTTACGCACCTGTAGTATTCCCAGACGAAGAGTTTGAACCCCATGGTTGGGCAGAAATCCTAGCAACCATGGATGTAGCCATCAATGAAGAACAATGGACACCCCACTGTGACGAGGATGGCTATGACATTTCAGTTTTCACGATAGAGCCAATCATGGGCGATGCAATTTTAGAAGAGTGTGAACATAACACTGATGCATTTGAGGATGCAAACGATTTTGATTTAGAATCAATTATCATGGACCCACCCTTTGCATCAGAGGAAGAATATTTTTACGAAGTAGAGACTCACCCTCAGAGACACGAGGAAACTACGAATGAGGTGAGATTGGCCACTCAAGTGACAACTAAGAATGAAGGCAAGAAAAGAAAGAAGAAAGAAACTATGACAGAAAAAGAAGAATCTTTGTTTGAAGTACCCGAGAATTTCAAGAAATATGAAATCGAAGATAGAAGAATCATGGTACGAATGCCCAATAGAACGGCGAATGACGGACAAGTATATGATAACCGAGAGAAAACCAAAAAAATAATAGTAGCCATAGAAGGAGAAGAAGAAAAATGTACATACATAGGGCATGATTTGACAGTTGAAGAAGAAGAAGAGCTAGTTGCCCTATTGCGCGAATATAGAGATGTGTTTGCTTGGAGTTACAAAGACCTGAAAGGAGTAGATCCAGATATATGCTCTCATAGAATCCCTATGACCCCAGAGGCGAAACCTATGAAACAGAAACCTTACACGTACAATGATAACTATGCTGCAAAGATTAAAGAGGAGATAGATCGCTTGATAGAAGCAGGATTCATTTACGAAATTGAGCATACCGAATGGGTATCACCCATTGTGGTAGTGCCCAAGAAGAATGGGAAATTGCGTGTGTGTATTAACCTTAAAAAAGTTAATGCCGCCACAATTAGAGATAGTTATCCTCTTCCTATCACAGAACATCTATTGGAAAGAGTTGCGGGCAAGGAAGTTTACAGCTTTCTTGACGGATTTTCAGGCTATAATCAAGTAGCCATTGCACCCGAAGATCAACACAAGACGGCTTTTGCCACTGAATGGGGCATATTTGCATTTCGTGTAATGCCTTTTGGCTTAACAAATGCACCCACCACTTTCCAGCGACTCATGTGTCATGTTTTTAAGGAATTCTTACGCAAGAGTTTGGAGGTTTATGTTGATGACATATGCGCTCATTCTAATGTAAGACAGACGCATATCCCAGAGTTAAGGCAAATATTTGACAAATGTCGAGAATATCAGGTTTGTTTGAACCCAGAAAAATGCGTTTTCATGGTCAGACAAGGCAAAATTCTAGGACACATTGTGTCAAAAAATGGAATCTCTACGGATGAAGAAAAGGTGAAGGTGATTGCAGAATTACCTAGACCAACTAATGTGAAAGAGGTACAGGCATTTATGGGCCATTGCGGCTATTACAGGAGATTCATACACATGTATGCAATCATAGCTAAGCCCTTGTACTCTCTTTTAACCAATTTTGAATGGACAGATGAATGTGAAAATTCATTCAATACACTTAAACGACGCTTGTGCTCAGCACCTATATTGACTACCCCAGATTGGAGTAAGCCATTCCATGTGCATGTGGATGCATCCAACTACGCCATAGGATGTGTGTTAGCACAACCCACGAGTGAAGGTAACATCGATCTCCCCATAGCTTACGCAAGCAGACAATTGAACGCAGCAGAAAGAAATTACACCACGATGGAACGAGAAGGATTAGGGATGATCTACGCAGTAAAGAAGTTTAGGCACTACTTACTGGCCAACAAATTCAAGTTCTTTACAGATCACCAAGCCCTATTGTACTTAGTCAACAAACCATGTAACACGGGACGATTGATACGTTGGTTTCTATTACTCATGGAGTATGATTTTGAAGTGGTAGTGAGGAAAGGAAAGACACATCTTAGAGCTGACCACCTTTCAAGATTAACATCAGGAGAAGCTCCTCAAGGAGTAATGGATGATTTACCAGATGCATATTTATTTAATCTTGAGGTAGCACCAGAATGGGCTAAGTCTATAGTCCCTATCCTAACATACGGGCCCAAGAACCCTAGGATAAAGATCAAAGAAGGAGAGATTACTAAGTCTCAAAGATACCAAATCTTAGCAGGAAGCATATATAAACAGGATAATCAAAAGATTCTTGCTTGTTGTGTAGATGAATCAGAACATGCAAATTGGTTGCAATTAGCACACATAGGTGCACTAAAGCAACACCATTCGAAACATCGAACATTACAGACTCTGCAGAGACTAGGAGTATATTGGCCTTCAATGGAAGCAGACGTCTACAAGCTGTGTAAAGAATGCCATGTTTGTTGTGAAAGACCACCAGTAGAGCATGCTACGTTATATCATGTGTCTCTCACACCAGACTGGAGTGAACCTTTAGTGACATACTTGAGGAAGAACACATTCCCTCAAGGAATGACCTTAGCTCGACAACGTAGTCTGGAGCAGGAAGCTCAAGATTATTCACTGATTGGCGATAATCTATACAAAAGAGGACGAGATGGATATCTAAGACAATGTGTTCATGAAAGCAATTATCTGAGCATACTAGAGACTGCACACCAAGGTGTTGCAGGAGGTCATTTTGGACCCGATAGGATAATCAAAGCCATCCTCTTTGCAGGATTATGGTGGCCCACTCTTCACATGGATGCTCATACCTATGTTAAGAGATGTGATGTGTGCCAAAGAACTCAGTTTCCTACTCGCAGAGATGAAATGCCATTGAAACCCATGATGGGCGGACGTGCATTTTCTAAGTGGGGTATAGACTTTGTAGGACCCATTAACCCCCCTGCAAAAGGTACACATGCGGAATATATTATTGTGGCCACAGATTATCTTACGAAATGGGTAGAGGCAAAAGCCACAAAAAAGAATGATGCACACACAACTGCAAAATTCTTATTTGAAAATGTCTTCACAAGATATGGATTGCCTATAGAGTTAGTGAGCGATCGAGGAACTCACTTTCTAAACCAAGTCATTGAATATTTGTTACAGGATTTTATGGTGATTCACAAGAAATCGGCACCATATCATCCTCAAGCCAATGGTCAGGCTGAAAGCACTAACAAGATACTTTGTAACGTACTGACGAAACTCGTGAACAACAAACGTTCAGATTGGGACAAACAGTTACACCACGCTGTTTGGGCATATCGAGTGGCCTACAAGACCGTACTCAATGCAACTCCCTTTCAGATGGTTTTTGGTCAGAATGCTGTGCTTCCTTTGGACTTCTTGATACCGACCCTTAAGGTTGCACAAGAACATCAGTGGACCGGCCATGAATTATCAACAAGAATAATGGACTTGGAACGATTAGGAGAAACCAGGCTAAAGGCAGCAGCAGGAATATATGCAGCAAAGAAGCGACAGAAAGCATATGTTGATGCACATGTGAAAGATAAAGGCCTAAAAGAAGGAGATTTAGTTCTAGTATATACGCTGAAACAACACGCACGGAAGTTAGAAAAGCGAGGTTATGGACCTATGATCATTAACAGACTATCGACAAGTGGAGCAGTACAGTTAGCCACCTTAGAAGGAAACATAATGCCTAATTATATTAGTGGCTGCAGAGTCAGGTTATATCAGGAACCTCTTACGGAGGATATGCTTAGACGACTCACATTGGCAAAGAAGCGTAAGGAGGAAGAAAATAGAATACGAGCAGAAGCTCAGGCAGAAGCAATAGAACGCATTAAGCGCATGAAGTTAAGAAGACAAAGACTAGGGAGAGAACATTATAACCCTCTGGAAACTACACCCAGATACCCCATGGCCATGTGTCAAGTAAAGTCAACCACTCATCCTAGTATAGTGGACAGGAGACCATTCATTACAGTTAGACTAGAGCACGGCAACCCTTGCCAAGAGCTCAGGGCTTTAATTGACTCAGGTGCTGCGACTAGTGCGATTAGATGGTCCCACTATAAGGATTCAGGAATAGAAATGCGGCCAATTGAGGCATACCTCATAGGGCTAGGAGGCATGGAAACCCCTTGCATGGGTGAGGTGGACCTTCCTATCCTCATTAAGGATGTGACCATGACAGCAAAGCTACTAGTGTGCCATGATGACGACCTGATAGAACCCCTAATCCTTGGCCAAGATTGGCTATACGATCACTCAGTGGACCTAAATCTTAGACAAGGCTCCTTACAGATTGGAACCTTAGAACAGAAGCGAGTGATACCGCTTGACTTCCCTAATGGCATTCCGACTGAGGTTTGTAACCCTAGACCCTATGAAATACATGCGATGGAAGACCGGAAGATCTTGCGTCAGATCAATCACGTTACGTCTACACCAACCCACTCGGTCTTGGCTATAGACAGTTGTCAATCAGAAGGACGACAGGAGATCTTCCCTGGGACTTCCTGCAAACTAGAAGAGGCAGCTACCCAACCGCTTGGGCAGATGGCCACAATTAGCGGTCAGGTGGGTTGCATCAGCGGCCAAACGAGCACACCATCCTGCGGTGCTCATCCTTCCAAACTTGCTGCGGACTGGCCTAGATTAAAGTTAAAGAATGAATCACTTCCCAATGGGCAGGTCACGCAAGTGTTGGATCTCCCTTCTTTTCCAAAGCAGAGCGTCCATCCGGCCTCTCAAACTCAACCACAACAGAGTCAACCACGACAAAGGAACCCTGACCGACGGCAGTATCAGAAGACTCAACAAGGAAAGCAGTCTAGGTCAACCAAAGGAAGCGGCACCAGACAAATATGGGTGCCAAAAGGACAGAAAACACCGAAGAACTCCAACCAAGCAGAAATCGACAAGAAAAAGGCAGGGCAGAAACAGAATCAGTATCCACCATCCCCTCTACCTTCTTCTACAAGTCCGAGCATTCGACAAATTTGGATCGCCAAGAAATATCTTACCCATAGACCCACACCCACGCAGATTTGGGTACCCAAACAATGTATTATAGCCCAATCCTCTAGCCATGTAATATATACCCCTCCGACATCCTTTCATCCTTCAATACCACCAAACCCGATATCACTTTCTGTACCTCAGCAGAAACCCACCACCCACTCAAGGACTCTTAGGAAATGGATACCGAAGCGTGTCCAACCGTCTTCCCCTAACCCCTTGTCTAACTACCCCCCGACTAATATACAACCTTGTAATAAATCACTAACCTTTAAACCTTGTCTAAATTCACCCACCATCATCACACATCACTCATAATCTCATCTCATCAAGAAATGTATACCTAATCTGAGAAGTGTAGGTGTCTAGAGACCTGCATTAGTGCTACAAAAAGCATTGCATCCATCACATCACAGCATTTGGCTACACGGGTAACGCATCAGTTATGGAAAGGGATTGCGGTCTCACTTTAATGGGATCATAATTAATTTCCATGCTAATGTGTTAATCTTTTGTAGCAGATCTTTCTCATTAGCGCATCAATCATCATGCAAACCGAAGCAGGCCCCAGCGTGGCGGCAGTGCCCCTCAATGTTTTACGAGCAGAATCCCACCCGACTGCTCCACCGCCAGAATTCCAAGGATTTCCAGGGCCCATGCCGATCGATAACCCACCTATGGGATACACCGAGAAGATACACCGTAACTCTCACTGGTTCCAAGGCCTAGCAGGACCTTTATCTGATGCTGATTTCATTTTTGAAGCAAATATGACATTTGACGACCGCACATGGGGCAAGTATCAATTTTTCTCCAGGGAATTCGAAGACCTACAGAACACTCAGGACTTAACTCACGTTTGGGCCAGAGCCGGTTTCACGGAGTATTTCAGTGATCCTCTACCCAAACCTGACTTTTATAGGTGTTATTATTTAATCACTACTTTGCTGGCCTCAGAGAATAAGGATATCCCAGGAACCTTTATCTTACCTTCTTTAGTGGAAGATCCACCTTACAAAAGATTTTATCTTTCGAAGGATTTAATCAGAGCCGCCATCAAAATTCATGGAACCCACACTCCAACGGAGAAAGAACGACTAGTCCCAGAACAGATGAAGCGTGGCGATGTCACTAAGTGGGAGGAGATCTCAGCAATTACACCTGAGCTGTCAAAGCCGCTACGGATATGCATGCAACATTTTGCATTCCCTGCTTAGGACAGATTCACCATGCCACATAAAAGAATATGGTTTGGATTATACTTAGCCTGTACTGGACCTCAGACTGTCGATCTGGCGAGCTGGATCATTGATCAAACGTATTTGGCACAACACAGATGGGAACGAAAGAAAGTGCTTAATGGATGCTGTGCGCTGACAAGAATTGTTTATATGTGCTTGGCTTATGACTTGCCAATTGAACGTGCATTAACAGGAGAAGAGTTGAAGGCATTCAAAGGAACGACGAAGAAAGCCAGGAAGCCCAGCAGAGCACGGGCAGGTAAGCGCATGAGAGGCACTATTCCTTGCCTTCAAGTGCCAGAGTCACCATCACCCCAACCCTCCCCAGAGCAATCACCGACAGAAGCCACACCCACAGTCCAACCTATTCGCATAAGGTTATCTAGACCAGTGGTAACGGAGGGCACTACTAGTACCGTTGCACCTCAGGCAGCTACAACCACAGAACCCACTCCCACGACAGCAGAAGCTCCCACCACTATTGGTGCGGAAGCCTTTTCTTTCCCAATACCACACATGGAGGCAGAGCCAATAAACACAACATTCGATTTTGAGATGCCTGATGCATTTTCTAATGAGTTCCAGTTTTCAGAAGGACAGTTCTTCTCTCAAGAATATGAAAGACCGAGTTACCCTACCACACCCAGGGGTCAGCCACAAGGACAGCTTGTTTCGAGCTCTGATGACGAAAGAACAGCGTCTGATGACGATGAAGGTGACGATGAAGCCAGTCAAGGCACACATGGTTCCCCAGAACAAGAACAGACAGATGGCCAAGGCCAACAAACCGATGCACACGGTGACACCAGTACGCATGAAGAGGAGACTTTCGAAGCAGCAGCTTACACGCTGGCAATCAAGAAATTATATCACACAATGGAGAAAGTCTGGGCACGGAAGAAATTGACTGACGAAGAGAGCCAAACCATAATCGAACAAGAACTCATCTCCGGAGGGTTTGAAGAAGTTTACATCAGAGGGTTCAGAGAACTGGTCCAATCCATTGGCCCGGTTGAAGCACTGAGATATTTACAAAGGAAGCCACTACCCCAATATGACCCTCGCAGAGTTCGCCTGTTATCGAAGCCCGGTGAATATATTCGAGTTCCGGTAGGTCCTCAATCATCCCACCAAGCGCAAGATGCACGCCTATGTCAGGAAAGATCCATCACCGAAGAAGCTACCCTAGTCGACTCCCCACCACATACTACCGTTGTACAGACTACCACTATCCTTGAGATAACATCCACACCATCTACTCCTCTCTCACCTCATGTTTCACCCGCCCATCCTGTATCCCCCGCACACCCACCTGCTCCTCCCACATCCACACCAGTCCACGGCAACATAGCCACAACCTTTACCCTGCCCATTCATGCCACCGTGACCGCACCCACCCCACCTCGCCTCCGTGTTAACCCGTTCATCCCTCCATCCTTTCCATCTTTTCCGCCACCTTTCAGACACCCTTTCACCTTTCTAACACCACTAACATTCTCACCAGTTTCACCTCCCCAACCCACTATAACTCCTATTTCCCCTTTTCACCAAGCTGCTCCAGCCATCCCCCCTGTAAATTACTCTACATTTGTAAATCCCGTCTTCACACCGACACAGCCACCCACATACACACCACTTTTCACAGTCACCGCACTTGACACGTCCAGTGACATGGACATCTCACCACCCACCGCACCAACACCCACTTCACTCGCAGCACCATCATATTTAGGTACGTCACAATTTTCCACAATCACCACTGCATCCACCTTCCCAACCCCATTCCCCATTTCCGCTGCATCTACTTCCACCGCATCCTCACTTAGCACTTCATTACTATTATCGCCAACCATAGACACTGCACTTCAACAAATGTTCACATGCATGACACAAGTACGAGATGAGTTCGCATCTCTTGGCAACAATTATCAACAGCTGCAGAGGACGACAAATGAATTACAGTCGCAGCTTAATTCATTATCAATCGAGAATGCCTCTTTAAATACGCGATACCAAGAACTAAGAGAGGCATATCATAAGCTAGAGCTACAAAGTGAAGAGAAAACAAAAGAAGCAACTGCTGATCTGGATAATTTATTAAGAGCCCAGACAGTACGCAATGCGACGCTGACCAGGAATATGGGCTTACTCAGGAGACACCTAGCCGCAGCAAAAGAGGAGAACCAGAGACTCCAAGAGCAAAATAGAGAGAATTTGGAAGCGGCATTGGACCATCCAGAACAACCCTTAAGTCCTAGCAGATTCAAGGCAATCCCATCCGAATCGATGCAGATGTTGCTAGAGGATCACGTGCGACTGCTAGAGGACTATGATCGAATGAACGAAGAGCATCAGAAGTTAAGAGAAGATCACAAGCTACTACAGCTCAGAGAACCAGCACCACAACAAGTACAAGTAGCAGCAGCAGTACCAGAACCTGTGGACCCCTCTCCTGACCTCATAGAGGAACTCAACGCATTACGGGCCCAGGTAGCCACACTCCAATCACGCATAGATGTATACGAAGCACCACCACGGCCTGACTCCCCCCCGGAGATCCCAGCTGACGACGAGAACATAACCATTCCGGTGGAGGAAACATTTGAAAAAGCGTACGAGCCACAACCCATCCCAGGCGGACGCGTCACGGCCGAAGGTCAGATGACGTACGAACTTCCAACCCCCGCATGGATGAAAACTGTTGAGGAAATAGGAACAACGCACTCAGCTAGAGTCGAGGCCCAGCTACATGCAATGGCCATGATCGAAGAAAGAATTTTGCAATCTCCCTACTTTGCTCAATTGGCCCCACGCAGGTACATATCTGGGCATGAACTTCAATACAAACCATACTTCATGCTAATGGCCGAATACCAGCTGGCCATAGAGAAGCGAACTGGCAAGAAGCCCTCACATGCAACTCAATTTGAGCCTGAAGACTTGCCACTGGATGCGCAACAAGGCACTATTTATCAACCAGATTGGCGTACACGTCTTTTACAAGAGTACCCTGAAATGATGAGCACATGGGTTAAGGCACCTTTACATTTAAAGTACAATCCGTGTTGGGGACCAGTGCCACGACGCCGCTCCTGGACTGCCTTCGCTATCAAAGTACAAAACAATAAGCAGTGCCAAGACTGGCTGAACTACCCATATTTCAGGCCACCTACAGGACCACCGACGATTGGCTACATGATGGCAACGATTCGTCACTGGCTCCCTCGCTTGAGATATATGGATGATATAGCAGCGCATATGACTGTCAAGATATTTGACATGATGCAAATGATATTTAAAGTCTTCCGGCGAGTCAAAGCACCACATGTTAATACCCCGGGCTTTGAGCATGGCAACTTGGATCTCGCATATGACATGAGTACGACGCCATCGCTCCGGGTGTGTTATGCCTGGCATTGCAGAGTCAAGTACTTATCGGCGTGCTACAAGCAGACATTCGAAGAAATGTTCACAACCGGCTTTTGGGAATACCACTCTGAAGTGTTCATCAGCAGGCCGACTCACTTATTGCAATTATTTGCCTGCGAACAGTTGGTGTATTCCACGCATTACAGACTCCCACCATCCGACGAACCGCAACCAATAGACTGGGAGAAACTCGAGGCTGATCTGGCCCGAGGCATTCGAGTATCTGAGCACACCCTCGCTCACGACCTCCTACAAAACTACATCCGGCAGACCTCACAACAAGGTTCTATCAGGGACGACAGAAGCGAGAGGGAGGGGGGTGTTGGAAGTAGCCAGAGGCACAGACGACGCGGAAGCATGTAACAACGGAGCAGGGAGCCAGTCGGATCATTTTTCAAAAAACTATGTTTTTATTACCTCTTCAAACATCCAACAGTGATTTTCATCACTCTTGTAACATATGTAATATAGACAAAATCCCATTTTCTAATTCATAGCTCCATTTTGTGCAAGCCGAGGAGTCCTCGAGCTTGAGGAGCTTAGGTAGAATGCGCGTACCAATTTTCGTTATTTTTAGACATCGTTTACCCTTCCAAATAGCCTCTAGGACCTATTTTTTAACTATGCCGGTCACTAGATGTGAAACCGGTCAAAACTAGTCTAGAAACTATAAAAAGAGCTAGAGAGCTCATTTTTGAGGTTGGTTCATGTTGGCTAGTGTGAGCTTAGAGCTAGTTTGAGCTTGTAATAGTGTTCTTGAGTAATAGAAGTGATTTCTCACCTTCCATTGTGTCTTGCTTGTCTCTTCGTAGTGTATGTGTATGCATGTGTGCATTTCTATGCTTCTCACCTTCACTCTCACTTCATCTCACGTTCACGATCTTCATATCACTCCTATCTCTTCCGCGGATTGACATTAAGGAGGTGGAGCTTCTTAACGTGGTTCTCACCATTGTGCTAGAGCAACACTTCACCACTAAGCTAAGTGGATCACTTGTTCACAAGAGCACAAGACCTCCTAGTAAGTCTAAACTCGAGATCTTTGGTCATACACACGGATGACCAAACGGTGTCCGATTTCAGATCTGTCTGAACCGGCCAGATCCTTGGATCATAAACTTACTTTATTACATTCTTCCCCCCTTGGAAAATATTTTCGTCCTCGAAAATAGAGCTATATACATACTGTAGGCAACCCCCGAGCCTCATGTTCTAAAACTTGAAGAACATGGTCATGTTCTAGAACTGGAAGAACATGTCTCATCTCTGTGGTGGCATCCTTGCCCAAATGATTCAAAACACTATCTGGTTTTGTATTTTGATGAACGGGACAAAGTACAAACTAGTGAAGAATAATGAGGGTGGATCTAATGACATCCTTGGCTAATTCACAGTTTCTGGATGTGCAATCTAGGCACAAACATGTGAACTAGGTGGATTCAAATTACTAGTCCATTTCTAGGCATAACTGGTGCATGGGCTTAGTAATGAAGGTGGGATTTGTATCCCTCGCAAGACTTTGAGAATTCTTGATTCACTTGAATTTGTTTTGGAGAACTTGAAGTTTGGTTATCCCATACATCTCTGTACAATGGTTTACTTTTATCTAACAGTTACTTGATTTTTTCACCCGACTAGAGGACTACTTTGTCCTTATGAGTTTAAAAATCCTTTGTAAACTGTAGGAGAAAGTTTACCATTTCTTTGAGTCAACCATACTATAACTTGACCAATACAACTTCAAAATGAAAATTGTCCAACTTAGGACACTTTTCTCAAAGACTTTTAACTGAAAGTTCTTGGGAATCGTCAATCTGATGAGCAATTCCTAACTTCCCTATTCTAGAGTATACTGGACTCCAAGAAATCATTTATGCTATAACTTGAAGCAAACTCAAATGAATAAGTCCACTTAGACTTATCATCTTTTGAAGATTGAAAAGATTCTTGTACATAACATCTATCTAGGATGTTTAAGTTAGTTATTTTATTCTAACCGGCTAACCCTGGTCTTTTGCAAAAGGAATCAGATACTATATCTGAGTCAATTTCAAAAGATTTGGAAAGCGGAAAGAAATAACTAAGACTCTGTACAACCAATTCAAACTTCGAATATACATAAACTTGCTATGAGTCAAAGACTAGATGACTCAGGACTTTTTACTTTTCAAAGATCTATTTCAACAAGATATTGAAGCATTGTATTTATCTTTAAGCGAAATAAGCTGGATTCTCAAAAAGATACAAAGAAAACCAAAAACATCATCCAACCACAAGATACTAGTGTGGTAACCAACATCAGTGTGTCGACCCACTGAGGTTATGTTGATGAGTTTTGTATTCAAATAATGCTTCACTTGAGACTAAGTTCAAGTCATACTCAATCTTTTTGACTCCTAATCGTGAATGCAATTCTTGTGCATTTCTTTGAGTCAAAAGAGTGAATTTTTTCAAGTTACACTAGGAACTTGATGCTTAGTCAATTAAATCTTTAGTTGAAAAGATCAACTCAAAATCAAAGTCCAACTTCTTTCAGAAATTTACCAAATATTTCTGATCAATAACACTTTGGCTTGAAGTGTTCTAAGAAGATCTTGGAAGTTACTTACTTCATATCTTCAGTTTCCTTGATCTTGAAGTTATCTTGAAGTATCTTGAGTTTCTTCTTGAATTTAAACTCCCTTCTTTGAAGTTTTAATTCCCTTGAAGATCAAACCTAACTTCAAGATCCAAACGAAGACTCAAAGATAATCATCATCTCACGGTCCGATGTCCCATACCATCTTTCCTACATCAATTTGAGTATAAAATCTGGTGTCCCATACCACCCTATTTTATACTCACTTTGACGTGTGAGTGAAATTTATCCTAAAGTCTACAACATCTCTAGATAGAGAACCTTATCTCTTCAATTCTTTTACGAGAATTTAGAAGTTCTAGGTATTATCTCTATCTTAATATTCTAGGTTTTAATCCCTTGACATGATCGTCTCACAATCATGTGCTTTAACTTGGGAACTTGAAAACCTCTTAACAGAATATCAATTCTTCTTTGCTAGGGTTTTCAAATGAAAACCAATCAGAATTCCAAGTACTTGAATTTTCTTGAATTCAAGTTCAATTGGTTTACCCTTGACCAATTTTGTAGCGACAAGAGCTTTTGACTTCTTGTCTTTAGATTCCTTTCTTTACTAATGCTTTAGGTACCTACCCCGGGGACTTTATATAGGAATCTCTCTACTGCCTAAGTCTTAAGCATCCACTCATGCTTTCTGGATTTGTACCAAAATCCCTTTAAGGATAGGTAAACACTTATGTTTTACCTTCCACACCCTTAATTACTATTTTCACGGTTGCAGACTACATTCTTGGAATTACTTCACTCTGTTCAGACTTGGAACAGCTTACTTTTTCACAATTTTCCATTCGATAAATGGAACTTGAGTGAATCATTCCTAAAGAAAAATTTTATTGCAAATACTTGGGCAATCTACAGGGTAGTTCCAATCGCATGTTCTTGGACAATCATGGCCAAGCTTGATCAAGTCTTGTTGATCATGCGATAATAATAAAGACTTTATCTTTATCTTTTAAGATCTCTTTAAACTATCTTTAAGCTTCTTTGCTTACCTGCAGGATTTTTAGAGATCTTTCTCAAGTCCAAGCATACACTTATGCCTCTCAGATTCCAAAGCTAAGAATCTTTGATATACCTTTAGGTTATATCACAAATAGGACTTGAAATACCACTTCTAGTGGTTTGGGACGTCCAGGGAACTACTTAGAGTATGAAGAATTTCATTCTCAAAACTTGAAAGAATGCCATTTCTTCAAAGACTTGAGATTCCTTCTAGGGAATCAAATAACTTGAGCAAATGATTCATCTTGGAATCTTTTGCAAAAAGAATATTTGAAAGAAATTCTTTCAAATAATATCCAAAAAAAAATTACTGATTCAATTGTATTTATTTCCTGAGTATCAAACTAGAGATGAAATATCACATTCGCCAGTATGAAAGTTTAAGTTGAACTTTCATTTATGTGATATCAACTTCTATTCTTGAGTTTGATACAAAACTCATTATTATTGGTCAATCTTCAGATGTTACTAGAGTCCTTTAAACATATTTCACCAATCAAAATTATGTTTAAAGTCTAAGCATCTATTGATGATTGATCCAATAGTAATGTTACTGTGAACACAACTTTGAACTTTATAACTTGTTTAGGAGAAGTTCATGGATTGAAAATCCATTTCTTGGAACTTTCTATTCCTAAATAAAAAGTTCACACTTGCTTCAAGTCTTTAGGAACTTATATTATTTCCTAAAGACTGCTTAGCTAGTTGCATCATTTACCAGAGATGTAACTATGGAACCTAACATCCTTTTATTGACGTCAAGGATCAATTGATGTTAAGGTTTAACCTTTGATTTCCATCACCCCTTAGGATTAAATCAAATGAAAATTTATAAAAGCTTGGTACCTTTATATCTTGGCAAAACATTTATATCCTAAAGAGGTTTTGCCTTCATCATTCCTTGGACCTATCATATAATATGAATTTATGAGTATTTTTGGGAAGAGTTCATGAATCAATTAAGATCCTCTACTTGGAACATCTACCTTCCCAGAAATAAATTCATCTTAAACATGGTAGAAGAATGATCTCACATGAAATAGAAGGCTTGACTATTTCATATCTCAATTCCAAAAAGTTACTTACTGAGGTTTCATCATGAGATACAAATCTTGAAACCACAAAGAAACTTCTTTAAACTTTCGAAATATTCTAAATAGAAGAGTACTGAAGGAACTTGGAAATATAGTTGACGTTCTCATCCAACCTTGGGATGCTTGAGAAGTTACATAAAGTATGTAACTAATCAAGTAAAGCTTATCCGCATGACTTTCTAAGTACATCCAGGACTTAGAGTCATCATACATCACAAAAGAGTTTGCAAGTAATTAAATTTTCTTGGTTATCAAGAAAATTTATTACTTAACTTTCTCCTAGTGCTTACTTATACCTAGCAAGACATCTATCATACTTAATTATCATTAAGTATTTGTCTTTGATAGCGGAGTATCGACTTGGGAAGAAATCGACTAATTACTTGAGTTGCAAACTAGAACTAGTATGTCTTTGCAACTAACTAGTCCTTGGTCTTCCCTAATGTCAAACTGTGAGCTTTATAAAGTAAGCTAAATACTAAGAGAGTACATTCTCATATCTACTTGCAAACAGCATTCCATTCTATCATGCATATGCATGTATCTACATGCAAAAGCATATGCTCACATGCGTATGCATGCATGTTCTTTGCATGCCCAAAATAATACAACAATCATGCATGAGCTTGATGCATGATTTTTTCCTTGTACTAAGAATGTATATCATGCAATCCTGATGCATGAATATCCTTTCCTTTGTCCTAATGCACTATGATATAAAAACATACCCTTGAGGTGCAATAGAAAACTTACTCAATGGAAAGGAAATATGTATTTAAACTACCAAAATACATTCTTTGATGCACAAGGATCTTTTTGAAATCAAGTCTTTCCTTAATGCAAACTAATGCTTGGAATGAGAAACGGATTAATTCATTATTCTAATCTAGACTTAATCAATTGAAATCTTGGCTATTTCAATGTGCATCTAGGATTAAGTGTAGAATAATGAAAACAAAATAAATCAAGCATTAAGGCCAAGCAAAAACTGGAAAATACTTAGCTCCACTTAGAGCTACGTCCTTCCCTTGATCCTTTGGAAGAGTGATTCTCTCAAGACTTTGGTCCGAATTCAAAGTTGGTTTGACTTTGATCACCAAAGGCCTCTGGATCTTTACTCCATAGCTCTACTTCCGATCTTCTCCAGGAATGGATGGAGTGAGATCTTTGTCTCGATACCCACATGGGTTCGAGTCTTATTGAACTTCTCAAGACTATCTACTGTCATTGGCTCTGTGATCTCCTGGATAGCGTAGCGAGCTTGACCGCGAGAGTCACCGAATAGAGTGACCTGCAGGAATTGTGCTTCGGGTTGCAACAGTTGTGCTCCAATCTTCAGCGTAGATTACAGACTAACATTGTATCCTGCCAAGAGGAAACACAAGGAAGCATTGAGCGGCTTCGTTAATTCAAGAAGATCTCAGAACAGCCACCCGAGTTCGAATCCCGGACGGCGCGGCTTGAGGATCTGCACTTTCGTTTTGCTCTGTGCTCCTTAGTCTGCTATAGTAATAATCTCAGCAAAAGAAATACTCCGGCCAAGTCCAGATCACGAATAGCCGTCTCTCTCTGTGGATAGGAGAGTGCCCTCTTCTGTGAGAAACGAGGGATCGAATCTCTGCTCCTCACAGCAGCGTTAAGTTAAGCTTTTGGTACTTTTAGCTCTGTGCAAATTCGTCTTCAGGGCGGATTATTTTGAAAATGTATTACCGCGCAGAATAATGGGTACTACGAACGCCCGTGAGCTTGTGGATAAGGCAGCGCTCCGTCAAGCAGAAGCCTTGGGTTCGAATCTGTGCGGGCTTGCAGTAGAAATGATCTTTATATTTTGCTCCTAGATGAAACCTTCAGCCGAAAAACTAGATCACTATAAACTGCCAAGGTAAATATCCTGCGAGCGCCTTTGGGCTTGTGGATGGGCCAGAACTCTCCAAACGAGAGGTTCCGAGTTCATGGGGAGTATACGCCTTTAGGCTTATGCCTTTCGGTCTAACCAATGCCTCAGCCACTTTCCAAAGATTGATGTGCCATGTATTCAACGAGTTCCTGAGAAAGAGTATGGAGGTATATGTGGATGATTTATGCACTTATTCAGCTATACGATCAAAGCATATCCCTGAACTAGGAAAGATCTTTGCCAAATGTCGACAATATAGAGTATGCCTCAACCCCGAAAAATGTTTCTTCATGGTTCGACAAGGAAAAATATTAGGACATCTTGTCTCTAAGAATGGAATCTCAACTGACGAAGACAAAATTAAAATAATTCTGAATTTACGGAGACCAAAGACTGCTAAAGAAGTACAAGCATTTATGGGACATTGCGGATACTACCGAAGATTTATACATATGTATGCCATAATTGCTATACCTCTTTGTGCATTATTGACTCAATTTAACTGGACTGAAGAATGTGAAAAGGCATTTAACGAATTAAAGAGTCGATTGAGTTCAGCCCCAATTCTTCGAGTACCTAATTGGAACAAACCCTTTCACATTCACGTAGATGCTTCCAAGTTTGCCATTGGTTGCATCCTAGCTCAACCCGCAGATACAGGAAAGTTAGATCACCCTATAGCCTATGCCAGTAGACAATTGAATCAAGCAGAACGCAATTATACCATGACGGAAAGAGAAGGTCTAGGAATGGTATACGGAGTGAAAAAGTTTCGACACTACTTATTGGCAAACAATTCAAATTCTTCATTGATCATCAAGCCCTACTGTACTTAGTTAATAAGCCTTGTAATACGGGACAACTAGTATGATGGTTCCTATTGTTGATGGAATTTGATTGTGAAGTAGTAGTCAAGAAAGGAAATACCCACATTAGAGCAGATCACTTATCAAGAATGACACATGGAGAACCACTCATAGGAGTACTAGATGATCTGCCAAATATGTACCTGTTCAACCTCGAAGTATGTCCCCAATGGGCAGAAAAGTTGATCCCTATACTCATGCATGGACCTAAAGATGGGATCACAACAAACCGAACCCAAGACCTATGGAAGACTAAAAACCTTCATATCATTGCTAGAAGTTTGTATCACCACCACTCAAGTGGATTACTCATGAGATGCATAAAAGAAGAGGAACAAGAAATGTGGCTTCAAAAAGCACATGTAAATCAATGGAAAACTCATTTAAATGCAAACGAAACATGGCAAACATTGAAGAGATTAGGCATATATTGGCCAACCATGCAAAGGGATACATATAACTATGTATCATCCTGCCCAACTTGTCAAGAAAGTAATCCAGAAGAGAACTCTAATTTATGCTACTCCACTGTAGCACCAAGATGGAGCATGCCTTTGGTGAAGTTCTTGAAGACCCAAGACCCCAGAAGGAGCTACTCTAGCAAGGAAACGTGCACTTGTAGAACAAAGCAAGGACTATGCTCTCATAGGTAAACAACTCTTCAAGCGAGGAAGAGATAATCATTTACGACTGTGCATTCATGAAGATGAGTATCTTGCGGTTTTAGAGATGGCACATACAGGAGCTGCAGGAGGACATTTTTTTGCAGATAAAACAACAAAAATGATTCTTTTTGCAGGAATGTGGTGGCCAACTCTACATCAAGATGTAGTCACATATGTTCAACGGTGTGATACCTGTCAATGAACGAAATATCCAATTAGAAGAGATGAAATGCCGCTGAAACCCATGATGAGTGCTAGAGCCTTCACTAAATGGGGAATAGACTTCATAGGACCTATTAGCCCACCAGCTAAAGGATCCCATGCTGAGTACATAATCGTAGCCTCATACTATTTGACCAAATGGGTTGAAGCCAAAGCAACCAAGAAAAATGATGCAAGGACTACAACAAAGTTTCTCTTTGAGAACGTTTTCACTCGATTTGGACTACCAATAGAAATTGTGAGTGATAGAGGCACACACTTTATGAATGAAGTTATAGAAGCCTTACTGAATGAATTCTTGGTAATTCATAAGAAATCAGCCCCTTATCACCCACAAGCCAATGGACAAGCCAAAAGTTCAAATAAAATTTTGTGCACAGTTCTCACAAAAATTGTGAACAATGGTAGATGGGATTGGGATAAACAATTACATTGCGCTTTATGGGCATTCCGAGTAGCCTACAAAACAGCTATAGGAACTACTCCTTTTAACTTAGTGTATGGACAAAATGCTATTTTGCCAATTGATTTCTTAATACCCACTCTCAGAGTAGCGACAAATTATGAGTGGATGGGACATGAACTATCAGCTCAATTGGATCAAATAGAAAAGTTACATGAAACTAGGTTACAAGTTACAAGCAGTAGCAGGGATATATGCCGCTAAAAGGTGACAGAAAAGCCTATTTTGATGCTCATATCAAAGATAAAAACTTGAAAGAAGGAGACTTAGTTTTGGTATATACCCTGAAACAACATGCTAAGAAATTACAAAAAAGGGGATATGGCCCGTTAATCATTAGTCGCATATCCACAAGCGGAGCCATCAGTTTAGCAACTCTAGATGGAGATGTATTGTCAAACTATATCAGTGGTTGCCGAGTAAAAAAATATTTAGAGCCACTGACTGAGGAAATCATGTCACGACTAATAAGGGGTAAAAATAGGCATATAGAGGAAGAAAGAATACGAGAAGAAGCTAGACAAGAAGCACTAGAGCGGATCAGGAAACGAAAAGAGTGGATGAGAGAGAGAGAGATGAGAGATATCGACAAGGATAAGAACTCACCCCAATGGCTAATTTTAAAGCCACTGAAAACTTAGGTTATCAAATGACGCAACCTTATGTGAACTTGGGTGCCGGACCAAAAGAGTACCACTTAGTGGATGCACTCATTGACACAGGAGATGCTATAAGCTATATCACATTTTAATTAACCCAGAAACTTAAGGAAGAATTACGTCCATCTAAGGCACAACTGATTGGAATAGGAGGAAAAATCACAGAGTGTATCGGAGATATCACTTTACTTCTACATCTTGGAAACAACACTATGGAGCAAAAACTCTTACTATGTCATGATCAGCACTTATTAGAAGAGCTCCTATTAGGTCAGGACTAGATATACAAATATGAAGTGACTATTCAATTGGCCTTAGGATACATCTCGGCAAAGCTAGGACATCATGAAGTATTCAGCATGCTAGAAGAATGACCAATACAAGCCAAAAGTATAGAACCGAGGATGCACTTAAATGAGCACAATGATGAATGTATGATCACTCGCACTATGGAAACTACTTCATCGAGTACTTCATGTGAGGATGCCCCCAGTTTCGAGTGCACACAATCTTCTAATCCAGTCAATCACAGGATTAGTGTCCTATCCAAAAACAGTCTCAGTGAGGAACCGAGCACCAAAAAGACAAGTCAGCAAGACTCTTACGAATCAGCACACATTAGGATATACCCCATCCCTTACACTAGACAGGCTTGGATCCGAAAAGATCAAGTGAAAGCTTATCTCAACAACAGAACTACTCACGACATCAGAAGGAATGACAAAATAAGAATACATATCATGTTGGACACCTAGTTCCACAAAACATTGCTAGATTATGTTTCCGAAGAACGTGATAGCTGTTCAACCGGCCCGAACACAAATATGGATTCCCAATTCATGTACTCAAAGGACAATCCTCAAAAAGGACGAGTCAATGTACAAGGAGAATCAGTATGATCTAAAGGCAAAAAGAGAGAAGATAAATTGCTACAGGATAGAGCAAGTCTACATACGATTCATCCATCATTCCAAGCTTCAAAAAGCAGAGAAGGCAGAAGCATCATATGAGAAGCACTGCATTCACCAGGAATGTTGGGAACACGGTTTTTCCCAACAGAATAAAGCAGATTTGGATGTCGAAAGACAAGACAAGCTGTATACATCTACCAAATAATTTGAGTTGCACACATTTGGAGTTACCAGAACCCAAAGTATGCATAATAGGGCCACATTACAAGGCCAAGCATTCGACACAATTTTCTTCTATTTCAAGATAGTGAAGCATATTTTCCTCTTGGGAAATAGAAGAGCACATGTACACAATCTAAGAAATCACTAAAAAATTAATAACTGCTTCGGCTATGAACTAACTTCCCTGTTTTTCTTTCAGGAAAAAACATAAAAAATGTAAATAAGAATGAAAAAAATCCCAGGTATTACCTTTCTCACACCCACGGGGAAGGGACGACACTATTCACGCGGAGTATTGCCAATCTAATGAGAGACAAATGAAGGATGATTTTTAATACCATCTTGCCACTAATTACTGCTCTATATTGAGTGCAGATGGCATCTTCTAATTCCGAAGCTACGCATGAGGAAGAGGTCCAGCTTCTTCCCTTGGAATCAATAACTAAGGCAAGAGGTCATTGGTTTCTTGATGATCAACTAGTGTCCGAGTTTCTTTTCATGGAGACCATCAAGATTATGGACAGGGATCACTACTTCCCTATCATGTCACAAGATTTCAAGACTATCATACAAGGATTACCGCGCATGATAGATGTCTCGACACAAGCGGGAATCGATGCATTCCTAAGATTGCCAATATATCTGCCAGATTTCCAGAGATGTACGCAAGTAATGAATACACTTCAATCTGCATCAAATAAGATGTCAGCCCTAGAGGCAAGAGTACTGGATAAAGGGGGTGCATGGAAAACCATTCAATTCACTCATGAGCTAATTAACAGAGCTTTCGGATGGAATCAAGAGGGACTCACGAATGTCAAAGATGAATGTCATGATTCGAAAAAGAGAACATTTTTGGAAATCAATAGAACAGATATTGAAGACTCTGTTCGCTTAGTTCACCAGCATTTTGGCTTTCCAAGTATGCATAGATACACAGCACCTCAAAAGATTGTTGTGCAGCTACTCTCACATGCTATGAGGCAAGTAGGAAATCAAGTCAACATGACTCCATATGTTCAAGAACGCCTATTTGAAACGAAGAAGAAGTGGAGTCAGAAAAAGTTCTTGAATGGAAGTTCGGCATTGACCTTACTCATTTATGAGGCTCTTGAAATGAAGGATTGCTTACGCTTGATGCCAACCTCAACTGAGATGGCCAAATACGTAAAATCAGCAACTATTCCAAAGAAAAAGAAAACAGTCATCGCTGTTGAAGAAGTAGGAACCAGTTCAAAGACACCTATGAGAGGAACTAAACGCTTAAGAGAGGAAGAAGCTCAAGAGACACCACAATCAAAGAGAACACATGTGTTACAAAAGATTACTATGACACAGCAGCCAATAACCAAGAGAGACCTCTCTGCAGCCCTGGAAGAAACGCATAAGTATATGCGGGGGCAAGTAAAGTTGAATATTCAAGGTCACCATTTGTAGCTCAGTGATGAATAGCACCTCCTTTAATGTCAATCCGGGAAGACATGAGGATGGTATGAAGACCTCGAGCAAGTGAAGGCACAAATGTGTGAGTGAGAAGCACACTAACATGCACACACATACACACACACGCGCACACACGGCAAGGACAAAGAAAGTAAGACAATGGAATCACTTCTATTGCAACAAAATTCTCAAACAAGCTCAAAACTACAAGAAGCTAGCCCAAAAATGAGCTCTCTAGCTCTATTTATAGTTTTTGACTAGCTTTGGCCCTGTCCAGACCTAGTGTCCGACCTAGTTAAAAATTAGGTTCTAGGGCTTATTTGAGGACTCAAACGAGATTTAAAAATTATGAAAATTGGCAAGCAACTACTTCTAAGGCTCCCCAAGCTCGAGGACTCCTCGGCTTGTAAAAAATGGAGCTACAAAAAGGTGAAACAATATTTACAAGGGTTTTTAGTGATGAGAATCACTTTTAACATGGTGTAAGGTTTGGAAAAATTTAATGGGTTGCCTTAGTGCTAGATCTGCATGTATGCTCGTACTTGCTTCATCTACCAACACTCTCCCCCCCCTAGGGTCTGTCGCCTCTGACAGACCTTTGCTCTGCGGTTTGGTCAATGTAGTTCTGGAGAATGTCGCTTGCCAAGTCATGTTCTTTGATCCATAGCCCTCTGATCAGGTCTCTCTGAAGGGCATCCCAATTGACTGGTCCCGCTATGTCCGGTTGTGGCATTGTGTAGAGCTCTGAATGCATCGTTTGTTTGCATGCGAAGAGTTGTAGCTCGGACGTGATAGTGTGTGGAGTGTGAATTGTGAACACGGGAATGGTAGGTGGTGTGTTAGTGGTGGCCGTGAATGTGGTGGAGTTGGGTTGGGGAAGGGACTTTTTATTATAATTCTCAACTTGTTGGAGTATATTTACAAGGTGTGTCCAGAATGAAGGTTGGGTGATTCTGAGGGTGTTACAAGGGTACCGTGGATAGGAGTTGGGAGGGAGGAAATGTATTGGTGGATGGAAATGGGTGTGTTAAGGTTTGGCTAGTGGCAAGTGGTTGTCCGAGGGCTGGGAGATATGAAGGGTGACCTAGTATAGTTTGATCGGTGGCAGGATGACCTATATGGGGTTCAAAAAATCTGGTGGAAGTGGTGGATGTAGGTAAAGGGAAGGATAGATGAGTAGTGGTGTGTATAACGGTTTCATCATGGGTGGATACTAGTTGTTCAGGAAGACTAGTGGGGAAGGGTTCTGAGGACTAGATGGGAGGTGATGGTGGAGATGGTATCTGTGTATTTACATCTGGTTCCTCACTGGGAGTTGGGCTGGCCATGTGAACATCTTATAAAGTTGTGGTAGGCAGTGCGGTAGAGACTTCCATTTGAATCATTTTTCCCCGTCGTGGTCTTGTATCGATCCTTCGTTGGTCATATGGAGGGGTATTACGATAGACCATGGTCCTCATGGCCTCCCCTATTCCGCATGTTTCTGCCAAGAGATTCAATGATTCTACGAAATGCGGGTCGACATTCTCCGCTTGCAGCATCTGGTTCACTAGTGCTCTATTTGCCTCTTCTGATAACTTGTGTCTTTTCTGTACCTGCTTGATTGTCCTGTAGAGCCGTTTGAGTTGTGTCGTGTAGGCAAGAGCTTCCTCTTCACTCTCCTCTAGTTCATTTTCCCGTGCTTGTTTGTGATTCTGTGTGCTTTGAGCATGAGGATGTTGTGTCTCATCTTCCCAATGTACCCTTCTTGCCTCACTCTATGGCTGTTCTCTTTGGGATGATGATCCGGGACCGGCATTGTCAGAAAAACACTCACTATCAGATAAGTGGGCAGTCTGCAGGAAGTTTTCAAAGTCAAAATTTGGATCCTCTGCTAATGTGGCCATGGATGCAAACTCAGCATCGGTGGGTAGTGGAGGGGCAGATGGAGTGGGCTGTACCATATCCCCTCATTGTGTTCCTTGGAGATGGATGGTGAAAGGGGCTACTTGGGCCTCTTCTCTAAGGGAAGCTTCTGTTGTGGCCTCACGAGGGATCAGGACCTGTGAAAGTGATCCACACATTCTTTTCGCAGGTTGAACCCCTGACTTCCGCCCCTTGAAGAATTCCAGTTGTGAGTATTTAAGGGCCCTTGCGATCGGCACATCATAGGCAAGGCATCTATAGATAATTCTGGTAATCACACAGCAGCAATTCAAGGTATGCTTCCTCACGCCTCGCTTGCTTGCTTCATATAACTAGTCCAGGATCCATACGGGCATTTTAATTGGCAAGCTTCCAGTCTCTGCTAGGTATAATCCATACCATATTTTCTTATGAGGTTGGGTGAAGCGGTCTTGAGCTGGAAATGCGAAGTGTTGAAGGCACATCCGCAGTGGTATGGCGATGTTGGGGGTGAGGGCACACATTTCTTTCAACTTCTTGATTTTGTTGTTCTTCATCAACTCTAGTATCAAGGGATCTCGATCGGAGGGTACATGGGTGCCATACATCTAAAGGGCTTCCCTGATTAAAGTAATACTCAATTCAAACCTCTTCATTTCTTCCTATTTTGATAGAGAGGGCACCAGGAATGTGCCTGAATGATCTTTATCTCCTGTCGGCTTCAGTGTGGCAATCAAGTAGTAGCACCTGAGAAAATCCGGTCTAGGCAAAGCTGCACTAAAGTAATCTTGCAATCCCGCTTTCTACCAGATATCCTGAAGAGGAGCTGCATTCTGTAATGTTTCAAATTCTCTTGAGAAGAATTGGAATGTCCACCATACTCCTCTGAATTCCAAATTGGATTCCCAGATATGATCTGCGTCTCCCAAGTCTCCTGGCATCTCATTGAACCAATGAGAATGCCCCTTTACTCTTTCTGTTAGGCCACTTGGTGGATCCAGAATGGGAATTCTTCTCACGTTCAAAAACTCTTCAAGCCTAGCTGTCAGTGGAGCCTCCACAGGCATGGTATCCCAATTGCTTTGAGTGCTAGTGCTTGCCTGAGAGCTCATGCCTGCTGCTGCTGCCATGGGAATCGGATGCTTATCTACTAGAAGAAGAAAGGCACATTAGTGTTGCATAGGAAACAGGATGTAATGGTGTTCCCTTCACAATACTGACATGACAATCCCGAAGGTTAGTGGTTAGAGGTGAAGTGTTTGTGATAGATGTGAGTGGTGATTAGAGGTCAGTGTCATCCTAGATGCATACTTTGGTTATGCAATGGACTCAGAATGCACCTATGTCAGAGTGGATGGATTTACAAAATTGGGTCACGGGGTTTGATACACGGTTTAAGTCTCCAAACTTTGATAGAGGATTCGTAGCTCTTAGAGCTAAAGACAGGTAGAGATTTATGAACTAGAGTTTGATGGATTTGGGACCTTTTGGGCACCCATTTCCAAACATTCCTCGGTTTGACTGAGTGTGGGTCAGGGTGGTATTTAGGTAGAGTTCCTACGTTGTTAGTCGAGAGGACTTGTGAGTGTTGAATTATGCCAGTAACTAGAGTTGGAGCTATTTGGGCTCGTAAACAGGCCTTGGGCACCCATATGTGTCTAGCATTGGGGCTAGCCTTCATTAACCGCTTAGGGACCCAAATAGACGTGGTGCGCCTAGGAGGTTGACTAGGGTACTCCTTCAATTTTGTCCTTGACGGTGTGGCTTGTTTTTTGGCTCCTCGAGAACCTACTATTAGAGTTGTGGGTTTTCCATCCTTGCGTATCTAGATCTGCTTCACGCCACGAGGTACTCCGTGTTGCACTGGTTGGCACTCCTACCTTTTGATCAGCGGCCTCCTTCGTGTCGAGTGATGTTCGGTCTGCCTGTTTAGAATCTTCTTTGGATCAGCTGGGAACTCCTTATTGGCTCCTGTACCTTCGGTAAGATGGACACTCCTCTGCACCATAGAACTCTGGACAAGAACAACATTGTTATCTTCAAGTGGATTCCTGGAAAGACCAGGAGTTGGTACCTTTCCTACTGGTTTGAGTGCTTGATTTTCTAATTCAATCGTAAGATAGCTTTGGCTTGCCCAAGCCTGAAGAATTCCACTTCTTAGGTTGAGGTTGACTGCGTGATCATAGATCCAGTCTTGGCCCAAGACAAGAGGTTCGGTAAGATCCTCGTCTTCACACACTAGCACTTTTGCTGGCATGAGGACCTCTTGTATGTAGAGGGGAAGTTCCACCTCTCCCATGCAAGGGGTTTCAACACCTCCTAATCCTATCAGATATGCTTCTAGGGGTTTTACCTCCAATTGCAGCTGCTGGCAGTAAGAAAGCCGGACTACACTAGTGGCTGCACCTGAATCAATTAAAGCTCTTACGGTCCTTGTACTGTCTCCTTGACCAACTTCTAGGGTCACAAAAGGTCGTCGATCCACTATCCTATGGGTACGTTCACCTGAAGCCTCACACATGGCCATGTGATAGCCTGGAGACTCTTGAGTGTCAATCATAGGCTGATCTCTCCCTTGCCTCCTCAATTTCATTCGTCGGATGCGCTCTAAGGCCTCTGCTTGTGCTTCCTCTCGAATTTGTTTTTCCTCCTCTTTACGTTTCTTGGCAGTGTTGAGCCGATTTAACATCTCTTCAATCAGGGGTTCTTGGTATAACTTGACTCTACATCTGCTTATGTAGCTAGGGAGAATATCGCCTTCCAAAGTGGCTAGTTGTACTGCCCCACTAGTTCAAATCCTATTTATGATCATAGGTCAATAGCCTCTTTTCTCTAATTTTCGTGCATGCTGCTTCAATGTGTAGACTAGGACTAGGTCTCCTGCTTTAAAGCCTTTATCCTTCACATGTGTATCAAAATATGCCTTTTGCCTCTTCTTCGCTGCATAGATTCCTGCTGCAGCTCTCAATCGTGTCTCGCCTAGACGTTCAAGATTAAAGATTCGAGAGGAGAGTTCATGGCTTATCCAGTCATGCTCTTGTGCTACCTTCAATGTAGGTAGCAAAAAGTCCAAGGGTAGCACCGCATTCTGACCGAACACCATCTGAAAGGGTGTGGCTTGGAGTACCGTTTTATAGGCCACTCGGTATGCCCAAACATCATGGTGTAGTTGTTTGTCCCAATCAGAGCGTTTATTGTTCACTGATTTCGTTAGTACATTGCAAAGATCTTATTTGTGCTCTCAGCCTAGCCATTAGCTTGGGGGTGATAGGGGGCAGACTTCTTATGTACTACCAAGAATTCTTGGAGTAGATTTTCAATAACTTCATTCAAGAAGTGAGTCCCTCTATCATTGACTAGCTCTATAGGTAATCCATACCTGGTGAACACATTCTCAAACAAGAACTTAGCTGTTGTTTGTGCATCGTTCTTTGTTGTGGCTTTTACCTCTACCCACTTAGTTAGATAGTCAGTGGCCACAATGATATACTCAGCATGTGAACCCTTAGCTGGGGGATTAATAGGACCTACAAAGTCTATTCCCCATTTAGAGAATGCACGTCCACCCATCATAGGTTTCAGTGGCATCTCATCTTTGCGTATAGGATACTGAGTTCTCTGACACACATCACACCATTTCACATAGGTATGAGTATCCATGTGAAGGGTCGGCCACCAGAAGCCCGCAAATAGTATTGCCTTGATCACCCAATCTAGTCCAAAGTGTCCTTCTGCTACGCCTTGGTGAGCAGTTTCCAAGATCTTTAGATATTCACTCTCATGAACACAGAGTCTCAGGTAACCATCTTTTCCACGCTTGTATAGATTATCACCAATGAGTGAGTAATCTAGGGCTTCTTGTTCTAGACTTCTTTGCCTCGTCATAGTCATGTCTGGAGGGAATGTTTTCGTCCTCAGGAAGGATACTAGGGGTTCGCTCCAATCTGGCACTATGGACACTTGATAAAGAGTGGCATGTTCCACAGGGGGTTTAGTGCAGCAGATTGGGCATTCCTTGCACCACTTCTGGACATCAGCTTCCATAGTCGACCAATGCACTCCTAGTCTCCTCAGGGTCTGTAGGGTTCGTTGTTTTGAGTAGTGTTGCTCTAATGCACCTACATGTGCTAATTGCAACCACTTAGCGTACTCGTCCTCTTCCACACAACAAGCCAAGATCCCTTGATCTGTGTGCTTGTACATACTTCCTGCCATGATGTGGTACTTTTGGGCTTTTACTACCTCTCTATCCTGTGTGGCTATTACTGGGTGGTTAGGCTCGTATGTCAATACTGGCACTAATGGCTTAGCCCACTCCGGCACCACTTCCAAATTAAACAAGTAAGCATCAGGTAAGTCATATGATACTCCTTGTGGGGCCTCTCCAGATGTGAGCCTAGAGAAATGGTCTACTCTCAAATGAGTCCTGCCTTTCCTCACTACTACCTCAAAGTCATATTCCATTAGTAAGAGAAACCATCTTACTAATCTGCCTATATTACACGGCTTGTTTACCAGGTATAGTAGAGCTTGGTGATCAATAAAAAATTTGAACTTATTTGCAAGCAAATAGTGTCTAAACTTTTTAACCGCGTACACCATGCCTAATCCTTCTCGTTCGGTGGTTGTATAGTTCCATTCAGTAGCATTCAATTGCCTACTGGCATAGGCAATAGGGAGATCCATATTACCTTCACCCATAGGTTGTGCAAGTACACATCCAATAGCATAATTGGAGGCATCCACATGAACATGGAATGGCTTGTTCCAATTTGGTGTGGTCAAGATTGGTGTTGAACATAATCTTCGTTTAAGCTCTTGAAAGGGAATTCTCACATTCATCAGTCCACTCAAAGTTAGTCAGAAGTCCGTACATGGGCTTTGCAATGACAGCATACATGTGAATGAACCGGCGGTAGTAACCACAATGCCCCATGAAAGCCTGTACTTCCTTGACGTTCTTTGGCCTAGGTAGTTCTGCGATGGCTCTCACTTTCTCTTCGTCAGTGGATATGCCGTTCTTAGACACTATGTGTCCTAGAATTTTGCCTTGCCTGACCATGAAAACACACTTTTCTGGGTTCAGGCAGACTTGATATTCTCTGCATTTATCAAACATCTGTCTGAGTTCAGGTATATGGGTCTGTCTAATGTTGGAATGAGCGCAAAGATCATCAACATAGACTTCCAAATTCTTCCTCAAGAAATCTTTAAATACATGACACATCAATCTTTGAAAGGTAGCAGGTGCATTAGTAAGCCCGAATGGCATTACCCGAAAGGAAAATATGCCCCACTCCATGGCAAAAGCCATCTTATGCTGATCCTCAGGAGCAATGGCTACTTGATTGTAGCCCAAGAACCCATCTAGGAAGCTGTACACTTCCTTGCCTGCTACCCTTTCTAATAGATGCTCAGTGATAGGAAGCGGATAATTATTTCTAATAGTGGTTGCGTTAACCTTCTTCAAGTTAATGCATACTCGTAATTTGCCGTTCTTCTTGGGCACCACTACAATGGGGGATACCCATTCAGTGTGCTCAATTTCATAGATAAACCCGGCTTCCACCAAGCGGTCTATCTCCTCTTTAATCTTGGCGGCGTAGTTGTCATTGTATGTGTAGGGCTTCTGCTTAGAGGGTCTAGAATCTGAGGTCATGGGGATTGTGTGTGAGCATATGTCTGGGTCAACACCCTTCAGATCCTTGTAGCTCCAAGCGAATACATCTCTGTATTCTCTTAGCAAGGCTATCAATTCATGCTCTTCATCTTCCGTCAGGTCATGGCCTATGTACGTACATCTCTCCTCTCCTTCTTCCATAGCTACCACAATTTTCTTGGTGGTTTCTTTGTTATCATAGGCCTCCCTTGATTGCGCCTCTCGTTTAGGCATTCTGATCATGACTCTCCTGTCATCTATCTCATACTTCTTAAAATTGTTCGGAACCTCAAACAAAGATTCTTCCTCTTCTGGTGTGACTTCTCTCTTCTTTCTTTTCTTTCCTTCCTCCTTCAGGGTCACATGTGTGGCTAGCCTTACATCATTTGTAAGCTCTCCATGCCTCTGGGGTTGAAATTCTACTTCATAGAAGTATTCTTCATTTGATGCAAAGGGTGGGTCCATAATGATTGACTCTAGATCGGAGTCACTTTCATCTTCAAATGCATCAGGGCTAGGTTCACACTCTTCTAACACTGCCTCTCCCATGATTGGCTCTATGGAGAAGACTGAAATGTCATAGCCATCTTCATCACAGTGAGGTGTCCATTGTTCTTCATTGATGGCTACATCCATTGTTGCTAGGATTTCTGCCCAGCCGTGGGGTTCAAATTCCTCGTCACGAAAGACTACAGGTGCATAGGCTGGGTCTTGAATTGATCTATGTGTTTCTTTTGCACCTACCTCTCTGGCTTTTTCTCTTTTCTCTTCTTCTACTGCCACTTTGCACATCCATAAGTGGGTGTCTTCATGCATCCATGAGGATCCTGATCCTATGGAATGCACAGATTCCGTATCATCTTTGGCTCTATGGATGGGATTCCATTGGATAGGAGGGACATCTCTATGAGAGTAATCTTTGAGATTCACTTTGGTTGTAACACCTAAGTGTTGCAGGTACAAGAAGTTGGTTCCCCAGTCCTGTACCACTTGCAACTGTCGCATAAATGGTCTTCCCAAGATCATTTCATAGGCATGATTTTTGCTAAAATCACATATAGCAAATGTATGCTCAAACTCGACACCACATGTTGTGAGAGTTATGCCTTCTAGCAATCCCAAGGGCCTCTCAATATGGCCATCGGCCATCTGCAATTTCATTCTCGTCGGTCGGAGTGCTGGCTTGCCCCAACGCTTCCACAGGGAAATTGTAGCAATTGCAACTCCTGCACCTGAGTCCAAAATTGCCTTGGTTGTGCATCCCTGATGGGTAACTGGGAGATAGGTATTTCCTTCTTCTCCTTCACTCATGTCTCCTATCTTACTTAATGGTATTTCAGGCACTGTTCTATGAGATCCTACCTGGGAACGCGATTTCGCTATGTCTGGCACTTGCTTGGCTACGTGTTTCCACACTTCTGGCTTAACTTTGAGTAGCTCTTCTAAAGTGAGATTTCACTGCACCTTAGTGTTCTTTACTACCTCTGTATTCCTAGGTATGATTGAATCTTCATTTCTTATCATGACTGTGGGCGCTCTCAGGCAAGTAGACTTGGTTTCCCATGGGCCAGTGAAATGGGGTAATTCCTGCAGGGAGTTAGACTCGAAGTCTAACCTCTCTTGGTTTTGTGCACTCTCCTGCTCTCCATAAATGGAAGGAATATCTTGAGGGAATTGATCATGTGTGTCATCCACAAGTTCAATGGGAGGAGGGGCTTCACTTTCATTAGCCCATTTGTCTTCTTGAATCTCTCGTAGGAATTCTGGAGTGAACCTATTCATAGAAGTAGGAGGTGTCTGGTTCAGTGGAATTAGGCACATAAGCTTCTTGTGGGGGAGGGCTTATGTTTTTGCTTGCCTCATCTCTTTCTTGATTTATTTCTTCCTTGGCAGATCTTGCAATTATGCTCTCTAACTTCTCTAGGAGTCCATCCAAGTGCAATTGTGCCTTAGCTGAGCCTGAGTGGTTGAAAAGGCGACTGGCTTCAAACATGGTTTGAGCCAATGCGACCATTTTCGCACACAGCTTGGTTCTCTCTATCTCTAGGTCAGCTCTAGGGTAGCACTTGTCATGATCCGCCACATTTGGCCCTTCTTGAATTCTGTCTTGATATGCTTTAAGCGTCATATCTAGATCTTCAGGAGTGGGATCGGCTAGGACTGATCCTACTCTGGGTCGTGGGTGGGTCAAGGGTGGTGTATTGAAAGGTTGGGGAATGGAAGAAGATGGATTGGCGGGTAAAGGGAAAGGTGGTGGATGGGTGGTGTGAGAGTGGTTTTGAGATGCAAGTTCACTTATCTTTGCTTTGGTTTCTCTCAAGCTTGCTTCAAGTTCACTCATTTTCTGTGATCATTGTCTTTTCATTCTCTCCTGGCTATCTCTCCATGCTCTTGTCCTTTTCTTGGTTATACTCTCTGTCTCACTAACCTCAACACTCTCTTTCTGCCCTACTCCTTGAGTTTGCTGCAAGGCTTGGGTTCTAGTGACCACATGCACTGGGGCTGTGGAAGTTATACTTCTCGTAGAGTCTACCACTAACCCAATGATGTTGATAGGAGTGATTTTAGGCATGTTATTAGGGTTCCTTTGGCAATCTCGTAGGAGATGCTCTTTTCCGCAGTCTTGACAGAAGCCCTGAATTGTCACTGGTTGGGGTTGTGTAGAGGCAGGCAGTGGACAATCACGTATAAGGTGATCTCCCTGACATCTGAAGTATGGTCCTCTAGGGAATGGGGGTCGTACCTGCCTAGGTTGAGGTCTAGAGTTGGGGTTTGTGTACATGAAATTAGCATACTCAGGCTCCCCACTATTTTCACTTGGGTCCTCATAATAGTATGACTCGTTATGCTCGGGTGACTGCATGTAGTAAGCCTGTGGGCTATCAATATGTGTGGAGTCAAAACTATGGTCACTTGGATCACTGTCTGATAGCAATGGGGTGACTGGGACTATGGCTCTGTTCGGATTTTCTTCAGCAGATGCATATTTCACTGGGATCACATTGGTTGGAGCTGGGGGTTGCTGCACTAGGACTGGTTGAGGTCTCTGTTGCCCTTGATAAGGTGGCTGATAGGGTTGCTATGGTCTGTTGTATTGTTGTGGAGGGTACTAATTCTGGTATCTACCCTGTTGTGGATATGGCTGAGGTAATTTTGCCTAACAGTTTGTTTGCTATATGGGCAGTCCTGTGCAGTGTGGTTGGTGTACCTTCGCTCTATGGTGCAGTACTGGCTACTAGGATTCACCTGGGGTTGGGCCATAATGGGACATACATTTGCCATATGGTCACCTCCACAAGTGTAGCACCGCTTAACTCGGGCAAATCTTGGAATTTGTTTGCTAGAGACACCTAGTTTTTGAGCTACCTTCTCGGCAAGTTCCTCAATGGATGTGGACTGACCAAATGTGAGACTACTAGAGTTATCCGAATCCTTATATAATTTTGATAGCTCTAACTCCTTGCCTAGATTATCCTCAATGTCTATGCACACGCGCATGCATTCTTCTATAGTTCTGGGGTCCTTCAACTACACATATGAACTAAGCTTGGTGCATAACAAGCCATCTAAGAACAAAGCCACTTGCTTGGCTAGTGTGGGTAACTCAGGAATCAGGCACCTCTCTAGGTATTGCCTAAACCGTCTTCCTGCTAGTCTGACCGTCTCTTGAGGTGTTTGCTTGAAGCTATGAATTAGTGAGGAAGTGTTGTGCCTTATACCACTCTTAGAAAACTCAATGATAAATGCTTCTAGGAGCTGGTCTATGTTTCTGAAATGCCTCTCGTTCAGTGGTTGAAACCACCTGAGGGCAGTGTTCCTAAGGGTTAGAACAAAAGCATTATATTGTGTGAATAGATCCTCTACCTGTTCAGCTTTCAAGACTTGCCTAAATTTTGCCACATGGTCATAAGGGTCTCCAATGCCATCCAAGTAATTCTTCATGGACTTCACCAGTTGAGTTGGCCTTAGAGTCCTGGTGTGTTCTCTCAGCCTTGGCAAAGGAAAATCATCAGTATTTCTTTGGTTCCTTGGGTCTCTAAATCTCTCGGTTTCTTCTCTATCCGTCCCCGTTCTCCTTCTTTCCCTTCCCTCGGGGTTGGCGAAGCTTACTTCAGGTCTATCTCTACTTCTATCTCCTTGAGCTCCATGAGCCTCCGGCTCCTTGGTGACCATAGGACACATTAGACCGTGGTTGGGGAAAAACAAATTCACCCTTCCATGTGTAGGCATGTCTGCCATGCTCGGTGACCATGAAGATTCTCTCCGATGTATTGTCTAGGTATGTTACTTTGCCTGGGCTGTCAGGGTCTTTAAACTCATAGATTGTGAGAGCACTCACTTCTTGAGGGTGAGCAGGTTTATATCTCCAAAAGGCCTCATCGGTTTCTCGGTTTAAAAGCAAATCTATGCTTTTATTATCCTGTGGAATCCACTCTGGAGTCATGATTCTGGTCAAGACAGATTTACGATGGGGATTTCTTGGCTCTCTCTAAATTCCCTTGCTCTATATCATCCATGTCGGTCTCCGCAATCACATTTCGAAACTCATCAGTTCTATCAGGAAGAGTGGTGACTACATATATAGTCCCCTCTTTATCTAGGTATGCTCCATTCTCAAACTTGACTACCGGGTGTTCTAGTCCATGGGGTTGATCGGGGTTCTTAATCTGGACCACAGATCTTCTCAGTCCGTCTTCGTAGATGCGAGCACCTAGACGATTAATCCTGATGTATTCCAATTGAGTCTTGTAAGGTCCTTCTGGCTTTTCTAGATAAGCCACCCCTGAACTACCTACTGGTCTCTCCATGTGATAGGACATTTCAGAATCACTTGTTTCTGATCGTGGAGTGTATGGGTAATCGCTCAATTGCTGGGCCCAGGACCTAGCAGTGTGATTGACACTAGCTTCAGAAGATCTGAGGCTTTGTCTGTCTCGGCCTAAGTGTTTGCCGGACCTAAGGTTCATATGCCTGGTTTCTCTACCCCCTTGGTTCCAAGTACACTCTCGTTGCAGGTTAATTGGCACCAATCACTTTGTTCTTTTTAGTTGATTATTATGTTTATGATCTTGTCTGCTATCACGTCGTCAGGAATACTTAAGTGAATTTCGCACTTGATAAATGATCGATTCAAGTTTACTTTTGTCCCTTAGGGTTTTCGCACCTAAGATCTACTTAATGCTTGCACTTGGTTGATTAGTTCTCTTGGACTTAATTCGTGCCTGACATTGTCCTAATTAATTACCACACCTAAGTCGTACTTAGCCTAGGCTAGGAATTGACAAAGGAGGGTTGAGAGAACTTCCAACCTCAATCCTCTAGTTGCTCAAACCGTTGCACAAACCCAGGAAGCCTTCTCCCAAGCCTGGTACTCACCCTTGCTAGCTTGCCCTGGAATACCTTGAGTGCACGCACAGTTCCTGCAAAATTTCACAAGTTAATATAGCTCATTGACCACAATGAATTGAAAGACACACATCAACAATTATGGGCCCCCCTTGGAGTAATTTACGGAACCCCCAAAATCTTAGGACCTCTCAGGATTCAGGAGATCTCTCCCTGGTGTCTAGGTCTCTTGCCCACTCCTAAGGCTCTAATGTTACCCCAATGAGTCCACAATTAAGCCCAAATATACCTCACTTCACTCCATTAATTTACTTTAAAATTTTATGCGTTAAGCCCATGTATCGCGATAGGTCGGGTCGAGGTGTCGCGATAGGTCGAGGTGTCGCGATAGGTTGGAGTGTCGCGATAGGTGGGGTCGGTGTGTCACGATACTTCGAGGTGTCACGATAGGTCGGAGTGTCGCGATACTCTGGTGTGTCGCGATAGGTCGAGGTGTCGCGATACTTGGGAGTGTCGCGATAGGTGGGGTCAGTGTGTCGCGATACTTGGGAGTGTCGCGATAGGTGGGGTCGGTGTGTCGTGATACTTCGAGGTGTCGCGATACTCCGGTGTGTTGCGATACTCCAAGGTGTCGCGATAAGTCGTGGGTATCGCAATACTTTGGTGTGTCGCGATACTTCGAGGTGTCGTGATAAGTCATGGGTATCGCGATACTTCGGTGTGTCGCGATACTTCGAGGTGTTGCGATAAGTCATGGGTATCGTGATACTTCGGTGTGTCGCGATACTTCGAGGTGTCACGATAGGCCGAGTTATGGTGAATTTTGTTGTTCTGTCTAGTGATCCTAGGAGCTCTAGGCCTGCGCAGTGTCCTGGTGCACTCAGAATTGTGATAGGGTGAAGTTTTCGGAGTGTCGCGATAGCTCGAGCTCGATGCCTCGGAGTTTGCGCAGACAAAATCCGTACCTGCTGAGCTTGCTGGAGATGATGATGGAGCTGCAACCTGCAAGAAACATGCAAAAAAACACACACAAGCAAGAACACACACTCGCTCTCTCTCAAACTCGCACAAAGAAAATGAGGAAATGGTTTGGAAATGAGAATATAAGGTGGAGAAGGAGATGAAGGTGGAGATGAAGATGGAGATGGAGAAAAATCAGAAATTTACCTACTACTTACCATTCCAACGCGTCCTCTCTACGTCTTACCATCACGCGCTCGTCCTCAAAGCTCTAATCCTCGGCAAGGGCGCCAAAATTTGGTGTAGCTTAGTTATGAGTAGCACCTCCTTTAATGTCAATCCGGGAAGACATGAGGATGGTATGAAGACCTCGAGCAAGTGAAGGCACAAATGTGTGAGTGAGAAGCACACTAACATGCACACACATACACACACACGCGCACACACGGCAAGGACAAAGAAAGTAAGACAATGGAATCACTTCTATTGCAACAAAATTCTCATACAAGCTCAAAACTACAAGAAGCTAGCCCAAAAATGAGCTCTCTAGTTCTATTTATAGTTTTTGACTAGCTTTGGCCCTGTCCAGACCTAGTGTCCGACCTAGTTAAAAATTAGGTTCCAAGGCTTATTTGAGGACTCAAACGAGATTTAAAAATTATGAAAATTGGCAGGCAACTACTTCTAAGGCTCCCCAAGCTTGAGGACTCCTCGGCTTGTACAAAATGGAGCTACAAAAAGGTGAAACAATATTTAGAAGGGTTTTTAGTGATGAGAATCACTTTTAACATGGTGTAAGGTTTGGAAAAATTTAGTGGGTTGCCTTAGTGCTAGATCTACATGTATGCTCGTACTTGCTTCATCTGCCAACACCATTAGAGACAGGCAAGCCAGGAAAAGAAACAGAAGGATAAAGAACATACTCATCAAGTACCTTCCAGATACAAAGAAATAGGGTTGGAGGAATCAAGCTCTAATGAGTAATCAAGCCCTAAGAAGGACACCCTGGATACTGACATACGAATAGAAACACACAATGAGGATTGGACAGAGATCAATCAAGTCGAAGTCACACCTGACAACCAACAGGCACACGCAAAGAGCATGGAAGAATCCATTGGACTAGTGCACGTAATTCAATTGAATGATAAGTCAAAGATAAGAATCAAGGAAGTTCCAATGATTAATAAATGTTGGAACATCAAGCTTACACTATGCTTGAGGTGGATTTGATCTACATCAAAGGCTATCGCGTCGAAAGAATATCCGTTGGAGAGTTCTTTTTCATATGCTCATTTATTGTATTTTTTGAGAATATTTTGATGGCTCATTTGTTGGAGCAAGTCTATGACAAGCCTAAGTATTGGCTTGAGTCTCACAAAGTCTTAGAAGAAGCTTTAAAAAGAAGACTATGTAAAGTTCACTTGTGAACTACCTCTTGTAACTTTTGAAGAGTTTACTTAATGTAAAAGTAAGAGAATCTTAAGTGGTTGAGTCCACATGATCAAGAATGGAAAGAGGAGCCAATAATTCGTGATTTGTGGTAGGTAGAGAATCAAATCAATCATTGATTGATTGGAGAGTGATTGAGGGAAGTTAGCCTCCCAAACTCAACTATAAATAGATGGCAGTTTTAGTCGTGGTTAGAGAGACCTATGTGAAGACCTCCAAGAGCTGAGCTTTATGCCATATCAAGGTGTGATTACAAGGCACACATATGTATCAGTAAGTCATTGTATTGTACAAGCAATATACTTTCATTTTCATGATTATTTGAGTTCATCTTTCCATGTTCTTGTGAAGTGTACTACTCACTGCCATTACTCTCAGTTTTCTTAGTCAGCTTGCAGAGATGATTTCTCTGAGCTTGGTTCATCCTTTTCAGTGATTTAACTTGGTAAAGTTAGCTCTATAAGTCTACTATATGCTCATAAATTTTCATGTCATTTGGATGTTGCAATATTCAGTTATGTTCATTTGAAGTCAATAGGGTCTGTTCATCTTCACCTCTCTGTCAGGTACCCGACTTTTTCACTCATCTTGTCAGAGGTGTTTCTCAGTGGTTACGTATCCAAATTCAGTGATTTAAAGCTTGTTGGATTCAGCTTACTGTCTAGTATAACCATACAAATTTTCATAATCATTAGATTTCTACATTTTGAGTTATGGTGATTTTTCTGCTCACTGGTCTATTTCTATAGCAGCCCGTGAAAATCGGGATGATGTCATCACTTGTTAAAACTCATTCTCAGTGTGTGCTTTGTTATTTTTGATGAGATTACTCTTGAAAGTTAGCTCTTTAAGCTAACTAGACTTCCCCAAGAGGAATTAAGCTAATTGCTGTTGTGCTCAGAGAATTATGTAAAACACTGGACAGGTGTATGAACCAAGAATAGCAAGTTTTCACCTCTGAGCTAACTCCAACTTATCTGTTTTGATCTATCTTTTTGAGAGTGATCTTCCAAGGTACATAGGGTGTCTAATACATCCATTGGCAAGCTAAAAGGGCCCACCATCTACTCCTGGAGTTCATTTGGCTGGTGTAGATCAAGGATTTTGTAACACCTCTTCATCTTCAAACACATACTTATCCATCTCTTCACAGTGGTATCAGAGCAAGGTTGGACAACATGGCAGATGGATTTCCTTCATCAATTGACAAATTGGACAGAGGTAACTACTCAGCTTGGTCATTAAGGATGGAAGCTTATCTCCAAGGTAGAAGTTTATATGGTTATGTGGCTGGAGATGAAGTTATGCCAAGTTTCAGGAACAAAAGTCAACCAACACAAGAAGAGCAAGAAAGATTGAGCACATGGTGCTCCAAGGATGCACTTGCAAGGTCTTATCTCCTCAACTCTATCTCAGATTTTTTGTTGCCTCACATTAGAAGTTGTAAGACATCTCAGGAAGTGTGGGATGCACTTGAAGCTTTCTTTTCTTCAAGTACCAAAGCTAGGAAGCATCAACTATGGCTGGAGTTCACAACTCTCAAGAAGGCTCCCAAACAAAATGTGACTGATTTTGTCACAAAGCTCAAGGACATAGCGGATCAGTTGGGAAGCATTGGAGAGGTAATAGATGAAGAGCAAATTGTAAGGCAGGTCATCAATGGCTTGAAGGCAGATGACAAGTGGGAAGCATTCACCACAGCTATGGATTTGTACATGGACATGCATGTACCTGATTTCAACACACTCATTGGACAACTACTTACTCAAGAGGCAAAGCTTATCAAAAATGGAGAAAGCTCTAAAGGTAATCAATCTTCAGCTTTATACAAGGATAAAAGCAAGTCTAAAGATAACAAAGGAAAGGCAAAGAAAGTGGATGATGAAGCAGGTACATATCAAGCTAACTATGCAGGTAGAGGAAGACATGGCAGAGGTAGAGGAAGAGGAGGTAGACAAGGCAGGGGGAGATCCCAAGACTCCAACTCATGTTCTATTTGTGGATTAACTAATCATACAACTGAAAATTGCTTTAGGAATTCCAGGAATCAAAGAGGCAGAGGATACAATAGAGGAAGTTATGGCTACTCAAGAGGAAGATTCAACAACTACCATGGCAACTACAACAACTACAATCATTCAAACTATCAAGGAGGCTACAAAGGAAGGAGAGACTACAATAACTACACAGAAGACTCAAACAAAGAGGATTCATTATTGATCATGAACATGGCTATGCCACAAGGTAAATCTGATGAGCATGTTTTCTACATAGATTCAGGTTGTTCAAATCATGTGGCAGGAAATGTGGCACTCCTATCAGATTTAGAAGATCCAAGGAATAAGCATGAGGTACAAACAGGAGATGATACAAAACATCCTGTGGAGAAAATAGGCAATGTCAAAGCACCTGATGGAAACATCAACCTACTCAGTAAGGTACTCTATGTTCCTACCATTACAAAGAATTTGATAAGTGTTGGGCAGATAGTAGAGAAAGGGTTGCAAGTCAGGTTCACAAAAGCAGGAGCATTTGTTGAAGATCCAAGTCAAGGATTCAGAAAAATTGCAAAAGGTGAAAAGACAGGTAGATTGTTCACATTTGAATTACAGGACACTAGAAACATTGCTCTCTTTAATTTTGGTAGTCAGACACTCACAGAATTGGAAGTATGGCACAAAAGGTTAGCACATATTGGTGAAAGGTCATTAAAGCAAATTTGCAGGGACCAAAGTGTACTTGGACTTCCTAATTTTTCAAAACAACATATGATTTATAAGTGCAGTGCATGTCAATTTGGAAAGTCTCACAGGTTACCATTCATGAAGAAAGGTTATATGCATGGAGATCTCTTGGAGTTGGTTCATACAGATGTATGGGGACCTAGCAAGGAAGCTTCAATATCTGGATCAAGGTATTATGTTTCCTTTATTGATGATTGCAGCAGATGGACTATCCTATTCTTTATGAAACATAAAAGATGAAGTTTTTTCATGTTTCAAAAGATATTTGGCTCTTGTGGAGAATCAAACAGGTAAATCACTAAAAAGGCTAAGGTCAGATGGAGGGGGAGAATACTTCTCCCATGATTTTGATTCTTTTCTTCAAGAAAGAGGAATCAAAAGAGAGGTAACTACAAGGTACACTCCTGAGCAAAATGGAGTGGCAGAAAGGAGGAATAGGACAATTGTTGAAGCTGCAAGGTCTATGTTAAATGAAAAGCATTTACCTAATTACTTATGGGCCGAGGCTGTATCTACAGCCACTTACTTGATTAACAGGTTGCCTTCAAAATCCCTTGATGGGATGACTCCATATGAGGCTTGGAATGGAAGAAGACCAAGCTTAGATCATTGTAAAATTTTTGGATGTATTGCTTTTGCTCATGTTCCTTCACAGGTTAGAGGCAAGATGGATCCAAAGGCAGAAAGGTGTGTATTTATTGGATATGACAACAATAAAAAGGGCTACAGGTTATACAACCCTACCAACAAAGGATTCTTGGTAAGCAGAGATGTAGTTTTTGATGAGAACAATTCATGGTATGAAGATTCATGCAGGAAGATCAATTTACCATATGATCTTGAAGAAGATTTTCCAAAGCTTAGTAGAGAACAATCAAAGATTGAAGAACAAGACACCTCAGAGGATGATGAAGAATCTCACATGGAAAAGATCAAAGCATGGAAGTCTAAAGGTAAAGCAAAATTGCAGGAACTTGGACATGAAGCAGAATCATCACATCATGGCCTAAGAAGATCTATGAGGGAAAAGAAAAAACCAGAAAGGTATGGGTTTGACACCTCATTAGTAACTAAACATTCTATCTACATAGCACAGGACATAAACCAAGAGGAGCCATCATCATTTGAAGAGGCCAAAGAAAAAATAGAATGGAAGCATGCAATGAAGGAAGAGATTGAAGCACTTGAGGAAAACAACACTTGGGATTTGGTGCCCAAGACTTCATCCATGAAGGTAATAGGCTCAAGATGGGTCTATAAACTCAAGAAGAATTCTGATGGTTCCATTAACAGGTATAAGGCAAGGCTTGTAGCAAAAGGCTTTGCACAAACTCAGGGAATTGATTATGAGGAGACCTTCTCTCCTGTGGCAAAGATGCCTACTATTAGGGTTTTGCTTAGTATTGCCTCTTCCAAGAATTGGAAGATACTTCAACTAGATGTAAAGAATGCATTCTTGAATGGTTGGATAACAGAAGAGGTATATATGGCACAACCACCTGGTTTTGAGAATCAAGTTTATCCTGATTATGTGTGTAAACTTAACAAAGCATTGTATGGTCTCAAGCAAGCTCCAAGAGCTTGGAATTTCAGGCTTGTTTCATTCTTGAAGGACAAAGGCTTTCAACCAAGCAAAGCAGATCCTTCACTCTTTATTAAAAAGAGTAATTCCGAGGTCATCTATCTATGTGTATATGTAGATGATATTATATTGACAGGAAATGATGCAGATGGTATGAAGAAGATCAAAGATCAGATGAGAGAAGAGTTCAAGATAAGTGATTTGGGTTCACTTACCTACTTCCTAGGTTTGGAAGTTGTCTACAAAGATCATGGTTTGTTTCTCACTCAAAGGAAGTACATTAAGGACATGTTGGAAAAATTCAAGATGCAAGACTGTAAGATTGCAGGTACTCCAATGGAGGTCAATCACAAATTGAGCTCACATGAAGGTGAACTCATAGAGGACATCACATCATATCAAAGTCTAGTGGGTAGTCTCAACTATGCCACATTGACAAGAGTAGATATATGTTACAGTGTGAGTGTGCTAAGCCAATTTATGCACACACCAAGGAAACCACATATGGATGCTGCCAAAAGGATTCTCAAGTATCTCAAAGGAACCATAAATGAAGGACTTTATTATCCTTATGTATCTGATTTAGGTTTGAAGCTATTTTCTGATGCAGATTGGGCTGGATCCAAGGAAGATAGAAGGAGCACTTCAGGTTATCTTACCTTTGCAGGTTCAAAGCTTATTTCATGGTCATCCAAGAAGCAACCCACAGTTGCTCTCTCTTCTACTGAAGCTGAATATAGAGGTCTTGCCATAGCTACACAAGAAGCTATGTGGATGAAGACATTATTCAAAGATCTTGGATTGGAGTTTGGAACTCCAACTATTTTTGGTGACAATATGAGTTCTATTCACTTGGCTGCTAATCCTATTTTTCATGCAAGGACTAAACATATTGAAGTTCATTATCACTATGTACGAGAAAAGGTTCTAAGCAAAGAGATTCAAATATCATATGTGTCCACTCATCAACAATGTGCAGATATTCTAACCAAAGCATTGGATGGTACAAAGCTTTGCAAATTGAAGGCTATGATTGGTTTGCAGGTAATCTTGGAAGATTGAAGACCTCAAGCATACTTGGCTTGAGGGGGAGCTGTTGGAGCAAGTCTATGACAAGCCTAAGTATTGGCTTGAGTCTCACAAAGTCTTAGAAGAAGCTTTAAAAAGAAGACTATGTAAAGTTCACTTGTGAACTACCTCTTGTAACTTTTGAAGAGTTTACTTAATGTAAAAGTAAGAGAATCTTAAGTGGTTGAGTCCACATGATCAAGAATGGAAAGAGGAGCCACGAATTCGTGATTTGTGGTAGGTAGAGAATCAAATCAATCATTGATTGATTGGAGAGTGATTGAGGGAAGTTAGCCTCCCAAACTCAACTATAAATAGATGGCAGTTTTAGTCGTGGTTAGAGAGACCTATGTGAAGACCTCCAAGAGCTGAGCTTTATGCCATATCAAGGTGTGATTACAAGGCACACATATGTATCAGTAAGTCATTGTATTGTACAAGCAATATACTTTCATTTTCATGATTATTTGAGTTCATCTTTCCATGTTCTTGTGAAGTGTACTACTCACTGCCATTACTCTCACTTTTCTCAGTCAGCTTGCAGAGATGATTTCTCTGAGCTTGGTGCATCATTTTCCGTGATTTAACTTGGTAAAGTTAGCTCTATAAGTCTACTATATGCTCATAAATTTTCAGGTCATTTGGATGTTGCAATATTCAGTTATGTTCATTTGAAGGCAATAGGGTCTGTTCATCTTCACCTCTCTGTCAGGTACTCGACTTTTTCACTCATCTTGTCAGAGGTGTTTCTCAGTGGTTACGTATCCAAATTCAGTGATTTAAAGCTTGTTGGATTCAGATTACGGTCTAGTATAACCATACAAATTTTCATAATCATTGGATTTCTACATTTTGAGTTATGGTGATTTTTCTGCTCACTGGTCTATTTCTGTAGCTGCCCGTGAAAATCGGGATGATGTCATCACTTGTTAAAACTCATTCTCAGTGTGTGCTTTGTTATTTTTGATGAGATTACTCTTGAAAGTTAGCTCTTTAAGCTAACTAGACTTCCCCAAGAGGAATTAAGCTAATTGCTGCTGTGCTCAGAGAATTATGTAAAACACTGGACAGGTGTATGAACCAAGAATAGCAAGTTTTCACCTCTGAGCTAACTCCAACTTATCTGTTTTGATCTATCTTTTTGAGAGTGATCTTCCAAGGTACATAGGGTTTCTAATACATCCATTGGCAAGCTAAAAGGGCCCACCATCTACTCCTGGAGTTCATTTGGCTGGTGTAGATCAAGGATTTTGTAACACCTCTTCATCTTCAAACACATACTTATCCATCACTTCACATAATTTACCGTTGTAAAAGCCTTGAGTTGTACACATGTAAAGGTAAAAATATAGGGCCAAAATCCCACGAAATTTTGGTGGTTGAAGTTGCATTCAATCAAGCAAATCAAGTCACTTAAAAGTAGATCAATCAAGATCTTCACTTTTCCTAGATTGTAGGGAAGTGAATTGATTCCCTCCAACAACCATTCCCACCTTCATTTGAATTCAAATTCAAGTTATAAAAGTCTTGGAACACTCCTAGAGGCTATATAAAGAGTTGAAATCACTTGTAAAATACATGGAAGCAATATACATACACTTGTGACCATCATTGTCTTGCTCCTTCAATTTTCTGCATCATCTTCTTCGCCAATAGTAATCTTGCAGAGGCTGCTGCGCTCTCTTCAGAGCTCCAAATTGAGTGAAAGAGCATTCATTGGAAAGGTATCTGTGTCTAGTTTATTCTTGTAAATTTTCAAAGCGTTTGATTGAGCAGATTTGGAGAAATCTCAGTTTTTGTGCCTCGGGGTCAATCTCTGCATATTCCTGAAAAATAGGAGGTACCACCGGTGAATGTCGCATTCATTCCTATAGCATATTTTGCTTATTCCTTATACTTTTGTGCATTCCATAAACTCAACCCTATGTGTATCACTCCCATAAAAGGATTTTTTCTAATTGTAATCATGCTGGTCGCTATGGGCATTTGAAGTTCATTGTCTCTTTGATAGATAGTAAGTTTTTTGAGCTAGTCGACTCGCGAACCTATCTGTTTTGTATCGACTCATTCTCCTTGATGCTCCAAGGTACATAGTGTGTTTCTTTGCACTTATAGTATGCCTATAAGGTCTATTTGAGTCTCCAAAAGCTCAAGGGCTGGTCTTGTGCCGTTTGGCTTGACCAAACTTCATCGCTTCGAAACGCACTTTTCTACCTTCGACAAGCTTCTCCAAGTTCTTTCAGTGGTATCAGAGCTAGTTCAAGATGGGTGACGGCTTTCCCTCAATGATTGAGAAGCTTGATCGACACAACTATGCGGCTTAGCAAATCAGAATGGAGGCCTACTTGCAAGGTAGAAATCTTTATGGAATTGTAGCAGGTGATGAAGTTATGCCTATTCCAAGATCCAAAGGAGGACCTACACAAGAGGAGACAGATAAGCTCACACTTTGGTGCGCAAGGGATGCTCAAGCAAGGTCGTACATACTAAACTCTATCTCTGACTTTCTATTACCACATATTAGAGGATGCAAGACATCTCAAGAGACTTGGGATGCCCTGGAGACTTTCTTTTCTGCTAGTACCAAAGCAAGAAAGAATCATCTTTGGAACGAGTTCAACCAAATGAAGAAGACACCTAAACAAACCATCACAGAGTTTGTTACCAAGGTCAAAGAGGTTGCGGATCAGTTAGCATCTATTGGAGAGCTGATTGAAGAAGAGGTCATCATGAGGCAAATTCTCAACGGCATTCAAAGTGATAAGCAATGGCAATCCTTCATGACGGCCTATGATCTCATCATGGATGTGCAGACTCCAGACTTCAACATCTTTCTTGGACAACTCTTCAATCAAGAAGCCAACAATAGCATAAAGGAAGGTAAATCTTATCATGGTAATTCAACTAGTGCTCTATATGCAGATAAGAAGGATAAGAAGCAGAAAGGCAAGAAGAAGGAAGAAGACGAAGAAGAGACTTCCCAAGCCAACTTTGTAAGCAAAAGCAAGTGGAAAGGGAAGAAGAAGGGACCAAAGCAAGACAAAGCCAAAGGTCAGAATGTGCAACCTTGTGCCATATGAGATAAGACCAACCACACCACTCAGAACTGCTGGTTCAATGGGAAGACCCAGAAAGGAAGTGGAAGAGGTGGATATGGCGGCAATAGAGGCAGAGGTGGACACAACTTCAACAACAACAATAGAAGCTATAATAGAAGGGACTACAACAATTATTCAGAAGATCAACCACATGAAGACTCATTACTTCTTATGAACCTAAGCCACAAAGAAGGTAAAGAAGATGATCATTTGTTCTACATAGATTCAGGATGCTCGAATCATGTTGCAGGCAACATTGTTCTTCTATCTGACTTGGAAAGTCCAAAGCATAGACATGAAGTGCAAACAACGGATGACACGAAGCACAATGTGGAGAAGATTGGTAATGTCAAAGCTTCCAATGGCAGGACAAACATTTTGAGTAAGGTTCTCTATGTACCCACTATCACTAAAAACCTAATCAGTGTAGGCCAAATAGTTGAAAAAGGCTTGCAAGTTAGGTTCACCCAGCATGGAGCTTTTGTGGAAGATCCATGTCAAGGCTTCAAGAACATAGCCCGAGGTGAGAAGCATGGTAGGCTCTTTACTTTTGAAGTAGGAGATACTAGGAACATAGCTCTATTCAACTTTGGGTCTCAAACCATAAGTGAGCTTGAAGTGTGGCATAAGAGACTTGCTCATGTGAATGAAAGAACCTTGAAGGATATATGCAGGGATCAAAGTGTTCTAGCACTGCCGAACATATCAAAGCAACACATGATCAATAGGTGTGATGCATGTCAGATTGGGAAGGCACAAAGACAACCATTCAACCACAAAGGCTACATCCACAACAACGTATTGGACTTAGTACACACAGATGTATGGGGACCAAGTCAAGAACCTTCATTGGCAGGATCAAGATATTATGTCTCATTTATTGACGACCATAGTAGATGGACTATTCTATACTTTATCAAGAGTAAGAATGAAGTATTTGATTGCTTCAAGAAGTATCTTGCACATGTGGAGAATCATACAGGTAGATCACTAAAAAAGCTCAGATCTGATGGAGGGGGAGAATACGTCTCCAAAGATTTTGATGAGTTCTTGCAGGATAAAGGTATCAAAAGGGAAGTGACTACTAGGTACTCTTCTCTACTAAATGGAATTGCAGAGAGGAGAAACAAGACATTGGTTGGATCAGCCCGAACAATGCTTGAAGAGAAGAAGTTACCACATTATCTATGGGCAGAAGCTATTTCAACTACAGTGTACCTTGTCAATCGACTACCATCCAAATCACTTCAAGGTATGACTCCTTATGAAGCATGGCATGGAAGAAAACCTAGTCTTGGACATTGCAAGGTTTTTGGTTGTTTAGCTTATGTTCATGTACCATCACAAATAAGAGGTAAGCTAGATGAAAGGGCAACAAAGGCAGTGTTTATTGGATATGATTCAACTCAGAAGGGGTACAGGTTCTTCAATCCTTCAACCAAGCAATTCACTACAAGTAGAGATGTTGTGTTTGAAGAACACAGGTCTTGGTATGATGAAGACAAACAAAAGGTAACACTACCATATGATCTTGATTCTGACTCTCATCAATTAGGAAGCAAGCATGATACACAGGTCCAGGATCCAAGAAGTGATACAGACGATGACCAAGATGAAAGAGAAAGGGATTACAAGCTATGGAAGTCAAGAGGAAAAGCAAAGATGCAAGAGGTTGGAGAATGCTCCAAACAAGCACCTAGAAGATCAGCAAGAGAGAAGAAACAACCAGAAAGGTATGGATATGATTCCACATTTTTTACAAAGCATTCAATCTACTTGGCAAAAGACTCTATTTCAGAGGAACCCTCAACCTATGAAGAGGCAAAGGGAAACCCTAATTGGGAAAAGGCCATGAACGAAGAGATAGATGCATTGAAGGAAATGGACACTTGGGATTTGGTTCCGATGTCACCGAATCAAAAGGTAATTGGTTGCAGATGGGTATATAAAGTTAAAAGAAATTCAGATGGATCAGTTTGCAGGTACAAGGAAAGATTAGTTGCCAAAGGATGCTCACAAACTCATGGTATAGACTATGAGGAAACATTCTCACCAATTGCAAAGATGACTACAATCAGGACATTGATAAGTGTAGCTGCTGCAAGGAATTGGAGACTCCTCCAACTTGATGTGAAAAATGCATTCTTAAATGGTTGGATAAGTGAAGAGGTATACATGTCACAACCACCAGGTTTTGAAAACCCTAATCATCCATCTTATGTTTGCAGACTTAAGAAAGCATTGTATGGATTGAAACAAGCTCCAAGAGCTTGGAATTACAGGTTGGTTACATATCTTCAAGACCAAGGGTTCACAGCTAGCAGCTCCGATCTTTCTCTATTCATCAAAAGGGATCACAATGAGGTTATCTATCTATGTGTATATGTAGATGATATTATTGTGACAGGTGATGATCTAAATGGCATTCAAAGGATCAAGAGACACATGCAAGAGGAGTTCAAAATTAGTGACCTAGGTGAGCTCACATATTTCCTAGGTATGCAGGTGATATATACAGATGAAGGAATGTATTTGACTCAAAGAAGATACATTCAGGATCTTCTTCTCAAGTTGAAAATGGAGAACACTAAACCTGCAGGGACACCTTTGGAGATGAATCATAAACTTAGTGTTTATGAGGGTGAGAAAATTGAAGACATTAAAGAGTATCAAAGCTTGGTAGGTAGCTTGATATATGCTACTCACACAAGGGCAGACATCTCATATAGTGTGGGAGTGCTTAGTCAGTTCATGCACTCACCAAGAAGACCACACATGGATGTGGCTAAGAGAGTACTTAAGTATCTCAAAGGTACAATCAATAAAGGTATATTCTATCCTTACTCTTCAGATTTGGATATCAAAATCTACTCAAATGCAGATTGGGCAGGAGCTAAGGATGATAGAAAAAGTACATCTGGTTACTTAGCATTTGCAGGTTCAAAGCTAGTGTCATGGAGTTCCAAGAAGCAACCAACAGTTGCTTTATCCTCAACTGAAGCAGAGTACAGAGGCTTGACCATAGCAACTCAAGAGGCAATATGGTTAAAAGCATTGTATACAGATTTGGGACTTGTGAGTTCCAAACCTCACATATTTGGAGATAATGTAAGTTCCATGCATCTAGCGGCAAATCCTATTTTTCATGCGAGAACCAAGCACATAGAAGTCCATTACCACTTCATCAGGGAGAAGCTCATGGCAAAGGAGATCGACATTTCTTTTGTTCCGACTGAAAAGCAAGTAGCAGATATGATGACGAAGGCACTTGATGGAATAAAGCTTTGTAGATTCAAAGCTATGGCAGGTATTCAACCTATCAGAGAATGAAGACTCAAGCATACTTTAGCTTGCGGGGGAGCTGTTGGAACATCAAGCTTACACTATGCTTGAGGTGGATTTGATCTACATCAAAGGCTATCGCGTCGAAAGAATATCTGTTGGAGAGTTCTTTTTCATATGCTCATTTATTGTATTTTTTGAGAATATTTTGATGGCTCATTTACCGTTGTAAAAGCCTTGAGTTGTACACACGTAAAGGTACAAATATAGGGCCAAAATCCCACGAAATTTTGGTGGTTGAAGTTGCATTCAATCAAGCAAATCAAGTCACCTAAAAGTAGATCAATCAAGATCTTCACTTTTCCTAGATTGTAGGGAAGTGAATTGATTCCCTCCAACAACCATTCCCACCTTCATTTGAATTCAAATTCAAGTTGTAAAAGTCGTGGAACTTTCCTAGAGGCTATATAAGGAGTTGAAATCACTTGTAAAATACATGGAAGCAATATACATACACTTGTGACCATCATTGTCTTGCTCCTTCAATTTTCTGCATCATCTTCTTCGCCAACAGTAATCTTGCAGAGGTTGTTGCGCTCTCCTCAAAGCTCCAAATTGAGTGCAAGAGGACTCATTGGAAAGATATCCATGTCTAGTTTATGCCTGTAAATGTTCAAAGCATTTGGTTCAGCAGATGTGGAGAAATGTCAGTTTTTCTGCCTCGGGGTCAATCTCTGCGTATTCCTGAAAAATAGGAGGTACCACCGGTGAATGTCGCATTCATTCCTATAGCATATTGTTCTTATTCCTTATACTTTTGTGCATTCCATACACTCAACCCTATGTGTATCACTCCCATAAAAGGATTTTTTCTAATTGTAATCACGCTGGTCGCTATGGGCATTTGAAGTTCATTGTCTCTTCCATAGATAGTAAGTTTTTTGAGCTAGTCGACTCGCGAACCTATCTGTTTTGTATCGACTCATTCTCCTTGATGCTCCAAGATACATAGTGTGTTTCTTTGCACTTATAGCATGCCTATAAGGTCTATTTGAGTCTCCAAAAGCTCAAGGGCTGGTCTTGTGCCGGTTGGCTTGACCAAACTTCATCGCTTCGAAACGCACTTTTCTACCTTCGACAAGCTTCTCCAAGTTCTTTCAATAAAGATGTAGTGCCACCTATCAAAGAGGAAATACAAACTCCAGTGGACCAGGACTCAGGCCTACAACCAAATAAGGAGCCAATTATGATTGAAGTGCCTGATGATACACCTCAAGGCAAGATTGACCACATGGAGGCTGAGCCAAGGATCCAACTTCATATTAGGAAGCCCCATGATACTACGTTACACGTGGCACAAGGGAAAGATGTGACAATAGGAGCACAACCTAGTATCCCTACCACATGGTTAAATGTGTATGTTACTCAATTAAAACCTGTTGTCAAGCAAATGATACAAACGGCCATGGACACTGTAGCTCAGTGATGAGTAGCACCTCCTTTAATGTCAATCCGGGAAGACGTGAGGATGGTATGAAGACCTCGAGCAAGTGGCGGCACAAGTGCGTGAGTGAGAAGCACACAAACATGCACACACATACACACACACGCGCACACACAGCAAGACAAAGAGTGATAAGCAATGGAGTCTTTAGATTACTTTCAAGAGCTCTTACAAGTTTGTTTCAATTACAATCTAACCTCAAAAATGATCTCTCTAGCTCCTTTTATAGTTTTTGACTAGCTTTGGCCCTGTTCAGACCTAGTGTCCGGCCTAGTTAAAAATTAGGTTCCAGGGCTTATTTGAAGGCTCAAACGAGATCTAAAAAATACGAAAATTGGCAGGTAGATACTTCTAAAGCTCCTCAAGCTCAAGGACTCCTTGGCTTGCACAAAATGGAGCTACAAAAGGATGAAATGGTATTTACAATGGTGTTTAGTGATGAGAATCACTTTTAATTGGTGTAGAGGTTTTGAAAAATTAAGGTTGCCTTAGTGCTAAATCTGCATGAATGCTCATACGTACTTCTTCCTGAAGAAATTTATTGGCCTATTTTCCAGATCTTCGTTGACTCCCTTGTTTACTTATGTCTTCTCTCCCCTCTAACTCTCTTCTCTGACTGCCATGCCTTGTCAGTCCTTCAGTCCCTTGTCGGCTGCTAACACCCCCCCCTCTCTCGCGTCTGTCGTCCCTGACAGACCCTTGTTGTGGGGGCTTTTGGATGTAGTACTCGACGACATCCTGCGCTAAGTGATGTTCTGCAATTCTCAACCCTTTGGCCAAATCTGTCAAAAGAGCATCCCAGTCTACCGGCCCGGGAACCTCTGGATGTGGTATACGTAGCTTTTCGGAATGTAGCAACTCGTCCATGTGTCGTCGCTCTTCATCATCTGCTTGGGGTGGGTTGGCTACTAATTGTGCATATTGTTCCTGTAAGGTCATGTGCTGCTGTTGTAGTAGCTGCCTCTGCTCTTCAAGATCCTTACACCGTGCTTTGAGATCTTCGTGGCTTCGGAAAAGCCTTGTATGTTGGGTGTCAAGGTGTTGGTAATGTTGCTGAAGTTGGGACATGCATTGATACATACTATTAAATACATTATTAATGGGGATGGATGCAGGGAGGGTGTTATGTGCAGCGGGGAAGGGAAAGGGGAAGGGGAGTGTGAATGCAATGCTGGGAAATGGTGAAGTGGGTGGTGGGGGAATGGGAGATTGTGGTGGTATGGGGGGAGGGAGAGGTGCAGTGGAAGGTGATATGTCCATAAAATCTGTGGTGGAAGCAGTAGTGGGAGTGATTGTGAATAGTGGAACGGTGGGTGCAGTGATCGTGGTGAATGTGTACAGTGTTGTGTGCAGTTGTGGATGTGAACTGCCCGAAAGTGTGGGTGGGGGAATGGGGATGTCAGTAGATGCCGTTAGTGTTACAGTGGTAGTGGAGGTGTATGCACGGGAGGTGTTGAGAGGGTGTGTGGGTTGATAGGCCGTTTGTGCTTCAGTCATGGCGATGGGTTCGGAGGCGGTAACGGTGGTAGTTACATTGGTGATGGGAGGTGAATGTGGTGGAGAGGGAGGGGAGGATGGTAAGGGAGGTGATGGAGGTGCACTTGATGTGTGGGCTTCCTCGGTGTCGTGAGCGGTGTGTGCTGTGCCAGTGGTTGTGGGGGTGCCTTGTGGTCCTGATCCTAATACATTCATTTGTTTTCCCGCTCGTGGGGGGCGTCTTCCATATCTTTTCTCTGTCCTTCGTGATTGCGCTAGTGCAGTATGCACCGTTTCAGGTACTCCCAAAGCATCTGATATCATTTCCAGGGTGGCACGGTATTGCTCGTCCACGCCTTCCTCCTCCAGAATCTGGTTCATGAGGGCTTTACCTGCAGCTAATGATAGCCTGTGTTGCTGTTGGACTCGGTTCATCGTATCGTAGAGCTTCTTTAATGCGTTAGTATAGGCGGGGGCACCTTCCAGTACTTGTAGGGCTTCTTGATCATACTCTTGTTCTTCTGCTTCTGATTGTCCACCCCGTGCCTCCTCATGTGCTTCTTCTTCCTCGTCCACATTGACTACATCCGGTTGGCTTGGCTGGGGTTGGTCTGGGGCAGTTGGCTGTCCAGTAGCTTGCTCTGCTTCAACTTCTGCATTGACAGCGTCGATGATTCTAGCAACTTCTTCGTCAGTTAGATCCTCCAGAGTGAATCCATGCGGGAATTCCAGATCAGTCGGTATTGGTGGAAACACAAGGTTCGGGCCATCTATGCTCTGCCTGGGTAACCTTATAGTAAATGGCTGCACTCTTCGAGGAAGCCTTGGAGTTGTTTCTGGTGTTAGGGTTGCACCACGGGGTTGTGCACAAGGCATCTGTACGGTGCCTCTCATCTTTTTAGAGGGAGGTCCGACAGTGGACAACCTGCGTTGAAACTCCTGTGCTCTGGACCAATTGAGAGCCCTCTGCACCGGTACATCATATGCGAGACATCTGTATACAATTCTTGTAAGTGCACAGCAACCATACAACACAGACTTTTGCTTCTTATACCATCTCTGATGAGCCATATGAATCTGGTCAATAATCCAGTGGGGCATATTGATGGACAATTCAAAAGCATCCGCCAGGTAGAGGCTAAACCAAATCTCCTTCGGAGGCATTGTGAACCTGTCTTGTGCGGGGAACGCGAAATGTTGCATGACCATACGTAAATGAATGGCTATTGTGGGAGTCATTGCCACCATGTCCTTCAGTTTTGTCAGATTCCTGTTCTTCATGTTATCAGGGACCATGGTCTCCTTTTCCGTAGGAATGTGCATTCCGTGCATATCAAGAGCTTCTCTTACTAGGTTGATAGTCAAGCGGAAACGCTTCAGCTCATTGCCCCTTGTGAGTGATGGGAGCACAAAGGAGCTGTATCCTTTCTTGTCTTTGCTGGGGGTGAGGGTACTAATTAAGTATGAGCACCTTAGAAAATCGGGCTTGGGTAGTTGGAACTCGAAATAATCATATAACCCAGCCTTCCTCCATATTGGCTGCAGTCCTTCGTTGTTCTGTAGCTTTTCAAACTCTCTGGTAAAGAAGTGGTATCTGCCCCAGCGTCCATTGAATTCTACTTCGGACTCCCACATGTATGTGCCTTCACCGAGAGGTCCAGCAACATCACTGAACCAGTGTGAGGTTTTACCCACCGGCATTGTGTGACCCTGTGGCGGATTCTGAATTGGTATGGCATGTAATGCCCGTAATGCCACTGGTCTTTCCTTTAATTCCTCTTCAACCGGAAGGCTTTCAATGTCCACAATTTGGGGGCCGGTGCCTGCCTGGGAGCTAGTTCCTACCGTATCTGCCATGTTACTTCTTGCTTCCTGTTTCTGTGAGAATATAGAAACATGTGTTAACATTGTACAGGACAAGAGAGAACCGTTGTTGTCCCCATTACAACATTAACATGAGGGTCGGGAGGAATTAATGGGTTAGTAAGTGCTCGGTGCGAGTGTGTGTGTGGTTAGGAGTTCGGTAGACCTAAGAGCTAAGTGAAATGATGTAGTGTGATAGTGATATGGTTAGTAGGAGGTCATGGATTTACAAATGGGGTCCGGGGGTTTGTTACACGTCTTAGGCTGCCAAATGCAGCGGATAGTTTTTGCTCTTGGTTTCATAGAGACTCTTGAGAGCATTATGGGTGTGTTGGCTTTGATATGAGATCTTTTAGGGACCCATTTACTAGTGATTCTGTTTGTGCTCATCGGCCTTGGTGTGTTCCTGTGTGTTGAAAACGGGTGGATGTCGGCAGTGTGAGTGAATGGATCACACTGTATAGGGGGTGGTCTTGGTGTAGTTATTTGAGCCCGCAAACAAGCCTTAGGCACCCAAATTTGTCTTGATTGTGGGCTGGCCTTCATCGACTTCTTGGGCACCCAAATAGACTTTGCGTTAGTGTTGTGTGGTTGGTTACTAACAAGAGGCTTTGCCCGTGTGGTTGGCTTGAGTGCAACCGGGTGTTCGCCTTTCCGCACCCACGCTTGTTTCACTTGCTGAGACATTCTGGTGCGCCGGTACTTTTGGTCTCCAACATAGGTAGTATTCTGCTTCTTCTGCCTTTGATCCGCCTTTGGTTGCTGCCTCCCACTGGCCTTTGGAAAAGAAGGGAGTTCCGTTGTGGTTCTGACTCCTTTTTTGAGATCCTCATTCTTCTGCATCACATAGCCTTGGACAAGAACAGCATGGTCAGCCTCATGTGCACCCCTGGAGGGACCAGGAGTCTGTGCCTTTTCTAGTTCCTTGAGTGCTCCATTATTTAACTCAATTGTAATTCTAGTTTGATTCACCCATACCTGAAGAAGTCCACTTCTTAAGTTTAAGTTGACTGCTTGGGCATAAATCCAGTCTTGACCCAGGACGAGGGACTCAGTGAGGTCCTCATCTTGACACACTAGCACTTTAACTGTCATTGCCTCATCATGAATATAGAGGGGAAGTTCCACCTCGCCTATGCAAGGGGTTTCCACGCCTCCCAATCCTATGAGATATGCTTCCACAGGATTGACAGTTAATTGCAACTCCTGACAGTAAGACAATTTAACAGCACTGGTGGCTGCACCTGAGTCAATCAAGGCTCTTACAGTCCTTGCACTCTTTCCTTGTCCTATATCTAAGGTTATGAAAGGACGTCGATCAGTTATCCTTTGTGAGCTCATACCTGAAACTTCACACATAGCCACGTCATATCCCTGATCTGCATATGCATCTTGTCTAGGGTGCTCTCTACCTTGTCGTCTTAATTTCATTCTCCGTATGCGTTCTAGGGCTTCTGTTTGAGCTTCTTCGCGAATTCGCTTTTCTTCCTCTTTGCGTTTCTTAGCAGTGCTAAGTCGACTTAGCATTTCCTCTGTGAGAGGTTCCTGATACAATTTGACTCTGCATCCGCTGATATAATTTGGAAGAACATCACCCTCTAAAGTGGCCAGTTGTACTGCTCCACTTGTGGAGATCCTATTAATGATCATGGGTCCGTAGCCTCTCTTTTCTAGCTTTCTTGCATGTTGTTTCACTGTGTAGACTAAAACTAGATCTCCTGCTTTCAAGCCCTTATCCTTCACATGGGCATCAAAGTATGCCTTCTGTCGTTTCTTTGCTGCATATATCCCTGCAGCTGCTCTCAGTCTTGTTTCTCCTAATCGTTCAAGGTCAAAAAGTCTAGAGGAGAGTTCATGACCGGTCCATTCATGCTCTTGTGCTACCTTCAATGTAGGTATCAAGAAGTCCAAGGGTAGCACTGCGTTTTGGCCAAATACCATCTGAAAGGGGGTGGCCTGGAGTACCGTTTTGTAGGCTACTCGGTATGCCCAAACAGCATGGTGTAGCTGTTTGTCCCAATCAGAGCGTTTATTGTTTACTAATTTCGTCAGTACATTGCATAGGATCTTGTTGGTACTCTCAGCCTGGCCATTAGCTTGGGGGTGATAGGGGGCCGACTTCTTATGAACTACCAAAAATTCTTGGAGCAGATTTTCAATAACTTCATTTAGGAAGTGAGTGCCTCTATCACTGACTAGCTCTATAGGTAGTCCGTATCTAGTGAACACATTCTCAAATAAAAACTTAGCTGTTGTTTGAGCATCGTTCTTTGTTGTGGCTTTCACCTCTACCCATTTAGTTAGATAGTCTGTTGCAACAATGATATATTCTGCATGGGAACCCTTAGCTGGGGGATTAATAGGACCTACGAAGTCTATTCCCCACTTAGAGAAGGCACGTCCACCCATCATAGGTTTCAATGGCATCTCATCTTTACGTATAGGATACTGGGTTCGCTAACAGACATCACACCGTTTCACATAGGTGTGTGCGTCCATGTGAAGGGTAGGCCACCAGAAGCCCGCAAATAGGATTGCTTTGATCACCCGATCTGGCCCAAAGTGTCCTCCTACTACACCTTGATGAGCAGTTTCCAAGATCTTGAGATATTCACTTTCATGGACACATAGCCGTAGGTAACCATCTTTACCACGCTTATATAGATTATCACCAATGAGTGAGTAATCCTGGGCTTCTTGTTCTAAACTCCTTTTCCTAGCCAGCGTCATGTCTTGAGGGGATGTTTTCGTCCTCAGGAAGGATACTAGTGGTTCACTCCAATCTGGCACAATGGATACTTGATAAAGAGTAGCGTGTTCCACAGGTGGTTTAGTGCAACAGATTGGGCACTCCTTGCACAGCTTTTGGACGTCAGCTTCCATAGTTGGCCAATGTACTCCTAGTCTCCTTAGTGTTTGTAGGGTTCGGTGTTTAGAATAGTGTTGCTCTAATGCACCTACATGTGCTCATTGCAACCATTTCGCATACTCATCCTCTTCTACACAACAAGCCAAGATTCCTTGATCTGTGTGCTTGTACATGCTTCCTGCCATGATGTGGTACTTTTGGGCTTTCACAACCTCTCTATTCCGTGTGTTTACTACTGGATGGTTAGGTCCGTATGTCAATACTGGCACTAGTGGCTTAGCCCACTGCGGCACCACTTCCAAATTAAACAAGTAAGCATCAGGAAGGTCATCTGATACTCCCTGTGGGGCTTCTCCGGAGGTGAGCCTAGAGAGATGATCCGCTCTCAAATGAGTCCTACCTTTCCTCACTACAACCTCGAAATCATATTCCATTAGTAAGAGAAACCATCTTACTAATCTTCCTGTATTGCATGGTTTGTTTACCAAGTACAACAATGCTTGATGGTCAGTAAAAAATTTAAACTTATTTGCAAGCAAATAGTGTCTAAATTTCTTGACTGCATATACCATGCCTAAGCCTTCTCTCTCAGTAGTGGTGTAATTGCGTTCAGCTGCATTTAATTGTCTACTAGCATAGGCAATTGGAAGATCCATATTACCTTCACCAGTAGGTTGAGCAAGCACACACCCAATGGCATAATTGGATGCATCCACATGAACATGGAAAGGCTTATTCCAATCTGGAGTGGTCAAGATTGGTGCTGAACATAATCTTCGTTTAAGCTCCTGGAAGGAATTCTCACATTCATCCGTCCACTCAAAGTTAGTCAGAAGTCCATACATGGGCTTTGCAATGACGGCATACATGTGAATGAACCGACGGTAATAACCACAATGCCCCATGAAAGCTTGTACTTCCTTGACATTTTTTGGCCTAGGTAGCTCTGCTATAGCTCTCACTTTCTCTTCATCAGTGGATATGCCATTCTTTGACACTATGTGCCCTAGGATCTTGCCTTGCCTGACCATAAAAACGCATTTTTCTGGGTTCAGGCAGACCTGATATTCTCTACATTTGTCAAAGATTTGTCTGAGTTCAGGAATATGGGTTTGCCTAATGTTGGAATGAGCACAGAGATCATCAACATAGACTTCTAAATTTTTCCTCAGGAACTCCTTAAACACATGGCACATCAGCCTCTGGAAGGTTGCTGGTGCATTGGTAAGCCCAAATGGCATTACCCGAAAGGCGAATATACCCCACTCTGTGGCAAAAGCCGTTTTATGTTGATCTTCTGGTGCAATGGCCACTTGATTATAGCCAGAGAATCCATCCAGGAAGTTGTACACTTCCTTGCCGGCTACTCTTTCTAAAAGATGTTCTATGATGGGAAGCGGATAGTTGTCTCGGATGGTGGCTGCATTAACCTTCTTCAAGTTAATGCATACACGCAGCTTGCCATTCTTCTTGGGCACCACTACGATGGGGGATACCCACTCAGTGTGCTCAATTTCATAGATAAATCCAGCTTCAACCAATCTATCTATCTCCTCTTTAATCTTGGCAGCGTAATTATCGTTATATGTGTAGGGCTTTTGTTTAGAGGGTTTAGCGTCTGAGGTCATGGGGATAGTGTGTGAGCATATGTCTGGGTCAACACCTTTCAAATCCTTGTAACTCCAAGCGAATACATCTCTGTATTCTCTTAGCAAGGCTATTAACGCATGCTCTTCTTCCTCTGTTAGGTCATGACCTATGTATGTACATCTCTCCTCCCCTTCTTCCAGGGCTACTACGATTTTCTTGGTGGTTTCTTTGTTATCATAGGCCTCTCCTGATTGTGCCTCTCGTTTAGGCATTCTTATCATGACTCTCCTGTCGTCTATCTCATACTTCTTAAAATTTTCTGGGACCTCAAACAAGGATTCTTCCTCTTCTGGTGAGACTTCTCTCTTCTTTCGTTTCTTCCCTTCTTCCTTCGGGGTCACATGTGTTGCTAATCTTACATCATTTGTAAGCTCTCCATACCTCTGGGGTTGAAATTCTATTTCATGGAAGTATTCTTCATCTGATGCAAATGGTGGGTCCATAATGATTGACTCTAGATCGGAGTCACTTGCATCCTCAAATGCATCAGGGCTAGGTTCGCATTCTTCTAGAACTGCCTCTCCCATGATTGGCTCTATGGAGAAGACTGAAATGTCATAGCCATCCTCATCACAGTGGGGTGTCCATTGTTCCTCATTGATGGCTACATCCATTGTTGCTAGGATTTCTGCCCAGCCATGGGGTTCGAATTCTTCGTCAGGGAAGACTACAGGTGCATAGGCTGGGTCTTGAATTGATCTATGTGTTTCTTTTGCACCTACCTCTCTGGCTTTCTCTTTTCTCCTCTTCTACTGCTACTTTGCACATCCATAAGTGGGTGTCTTCATGCATCCATGAGGATCCAGACCCTATGGAACGTACAGATTCCGTGTCATCTTTGGCTCTATGGATGGGGTTCCATTGGATAGGAGGAACATCTCTATGAGAGTAATCCTTGAGATTGACTTTGGTCGTAACACCTAAGTGTTGCAGGTACAAGGAATTAGTTCCCCAATCCTGTACCACTTGCAACTGTCGCATGAATGGTCGTCCCAAAATCATCTCATAGGCATGATTTTTGCTAAAGTCACATATAGCAAAGGTATGTTCAAACTCGACACCACAAGTGGTGAGAGTTATTCCTTCTAGCAATCCTAGGGGTCTCTCTATGTGACCATCGGCCATCTGCAATTTCATTCTCGTTGGCCTGAGTGCTGGCTTGCCCCAACGCTTCCATAGGGAAGTGGTGGCAATTGCAACTCCTGCACCAGAGTCCAAAATTGCCTTGGTGGTGTGCTTCTGGTAGGTAATGGGAAGATAGGTGTTCCCTTCTTCACCTTCACACATATCTCCTATCTTATCCAGGGGTATCTCTGGCACCGTTCTATGGGATCCTACCTGGGAACGAGCTTTGGCTATTTCTGGTACTTGTTTGGCTACATGTTTCCATAATTCAGGTTTAACCTTGAGTAGCTCTTCTAACTTGAGATTGCACTGCACTTTGGTGTTTTTCACTACCTCTGTGTTCCTAGGTATGATCGAGTCTTCGTTTCTTACCATGACCGTGGGTGCTCTCATGCACGTGGACTTTGCTTCCCATGGGCCTGTGAAATGGGGTAGCTCTTGTATGGAATTGGATTCAAAGTCCAATCTCTCGTGAGACTGGGTACTCTCATGTTCCCCGTAAATAGATGGGATGTCTTGTGGGAATTGGTCGTGTGCATCATCCACAAGTTCAAAGGGAGGGGCGACCTCAACTTCGTTATCCCATTTATCCTCTTGAATTTCTCGTAGGAAGTCTGGTGCAAACCGATTCATAGAAGAAGTGTCTGGCTCCGTAGAATTAGGCACATAAGCAACCTGGGAAGGAGGGCTTATTCTATCGTTGGCTCTTTCCTCGCTCTCATAGATGTTTGGAGTACGAGCTTCCTGGGGAGGATTACTTATTCTATTACTTTTCCGAACAGGCTGATATGCTCCCTGAGGGGGAATGTAGGCAACCTGTGGAGGGATGTGAGCTTCCGAGGGAGGCTCATCTGCCTTTTGGAAGGAAAGATAAGCTTCTTGAGGAGGCACCTGGGCTTCCTGAAGAGGCTGGCTTATCCGTTCTCTTGCCCTTTCCTTTCTTTGAGGGGCGGGTTCCTTTTCTGATTGTGCAATTAGCCTCTCTATTCTTTCTAGCAGTCCATCAAAATGTAACTGCGTCTTAGCTGAACTAGAGATGTTAACGAGGCGACTGGCTTCAAACATGGTCTGAGCCAATTCCACCATTTTGGCACAAATTTTAGTTCGTTCAAGCTCTAGCTCGGCTCTAGGGTAGCATTTTTCATGATCAGTTATGGTTGGCCCTTCTTGAATTCTGGCCTGATATGCTTTAAGCATCATATTAAGGTCTTCGGGAGTGGGATCTGCTAGTACTGATCCTACTCTAGGGGGTGGTGGGTTTAGGTGAGGCGGGTTGGAAGGTGGCTGGTCGGATGGCGGTGGGAAAGGTGATGGTGGGGTAGTGTGAGAGGGAGTTTGAGATGTGAGTTCAGTTATCTTGGCTTTGGTTTCTCTTATGCTTTCCTCAAGTTCACTCATCTTTTTAGCCCATTGTCTTTTCATTCTTTCTCGGCTATCTTTCCACGCTCTAGTCCTTTTCTTGGTTATGCTCTCAGTTTCACTAACTTCTGGGCTTTTTTCCTGCCCTACACCCTGGTTTTGCTGCAGCGCTTGAGCTCTAGTGACTACTTGTACTGGTGCAGTGGAAGTCACACTCCCTGTGGAGTCTACCACTAACCCAACAACGTTGATAGGAGTGATTTTTGGCATATTATTGGGGTTCTTTGGGCAGTCTCGTAAGAGATGCTCTTTTCCACAATCTTGGCAGAAGCCTTGGATCGTCACTGACTGGGGTTGTGTAGGTGGAGGTAAAGGACAATCACGGATGAAGTGATCTCCTTGGCATCTGTAGCACGGTCCCCTTGGAAATGGAGGTCTCACTTGTCTGGGTTGAGGTCTAGGGTTGGGGTTTGCATACATGACATTTGCGTAATCCGATTCCCAACTAGATTCATTTGGCTCTCCACTATAGTAGGACTCACCATGTTCAGGAGACTGCATGAAGTAAGCCTGGGGACTCTCAACATGCGTAGAATCGAAGCTATGGTCACTGGGATCACTTTCTGTAAGCAGTGGTGTTATAGGGACTATAGCTCTAGTCAGGTTTTCTTCTGCCACAGCATACTTTACCGGAATCACATTAGCTGGAGCTGGGGGTTGCTGTGCTAGCACAGGCTGAGGCCTTTGTTGGTTTTGGTAGGGTTGGTAGGTTTGTTGAGGCCTAGCATACTGCTGAGGTGGGTACTGGTTCTGGTATCTTCCTTGTTGAGGATATGGCTGTGGGTACGTCTGCCTAACGGTTTGCTTATTGTAGGGGCAATCTTGCGCGGTGTGATTAGTGTACCTTCGTTCTATCGTGCAATACTGGCTACCAGGATTCACTTGGGGTTGAGCCATAATGGGACATACATTAGCCATGTGGTCGCCACCACAAGTATAACATCTTTTCACTGGGGCAAATCTAGGAATTTGTTTACTAGAGACGCCTAATTTTTGAGCTACTTTTTCTGCAAGTTCCTCGATTGATGTGGATTGCGTGGAAGAGTGACTAGATGCACTATCTGAATCTTTGTAGATTTTGGAAAGCTCTAGTTCTTCCCCTAGGTTATCTTCAATGTCAATGCACATACGTACACACTCTTCTATAGTCCTAGGGTCCTTCAGATACACATAGGATCTCAATTTCGTACTCAACAATCCATCCAAGAATAAGGCTACTTGTTTAGCTGGTGTAGGTAGCTCCGAAACAGGGCATCTTTCAAGATATTGCCTAAATCTTCTTCCTGCCAGCCTCACAGTCTCTTGAGGGGTTTGCTTGAAGCTGTGAATCAGTGAGGAGGTATTGTGTCTTATGCCACTCTTAGAGAACTCTACGATGAAAGCCTCTAGGAGTTGGTCTATGCTCCTGAACTGTCGCTCGTCCAATGGTTGAAACCATGTAAGTGCTGTGTTCCTAAGGGTTAGACCGAAGGCATTGTACTGCGTGAATAGATCCTCCACTTGTTCAGCTCTCAAGACTTGCTTGAATTCCGCCACATGATCATAGGGATCTCCTGTGCCATCAAAGTAATTCTTCATGGACTTAACTAGCTGAGTTGGCCTCAAGGTCCTTGTGTGCTCTCTAGGTCGTGGTAGAGGGAACTCCTCCGCACTTCTTTGATTCCTGTGAGCTCTAGGTAACTCAGGCTCTACTCTGTTTGTTTCCATTCTCGTTCTTTCTCTGCCCCCTGGGGTGGCAAAGCTTACTTCTGGCCTAGCTCTATGTCTGTCTCTTTGTAATTCATGAGCTTGGGATGTTCCAGCTCCAGGGTGACCATAGGATACATTCGATCTTGGTTGGGGAAAAACAAATTCACCCTTCCAAGTGTAAGCATGCCTATCATTTTCTGTCACCACAAAGATCCTTTCCGAAGTGTGATCTAAGTAGGTCACTCTACCTGGGCTATCCGGATCCTTAAACTCATAGATCATGATAGTTCCTATATCAGTTGGCTGATTAGATTTATATCTCCAAAAGGCTTCATCGGTTTCTCGATTGAGTAGCAAATCTAAGCTTTTATTATCCTGGGGAATCCACTCCGGTGTGATAATCCTAGTGAGAACCGATTTGCCTCGAGGGGTTCTAGGTTCTGCACCCATGTTTCCTTGCTCTAGGTCATCTAAGTCCGCTTCGGGGATTACATTTCCAAATTCGTCCGTCCTATCTGGGTGACTGGTGACTACGTATATGGTGCCTTCTTTGTCCAAGTATGCTCCGTTTTCAAACTTGACAGCTGGGCGCTCTAATCCAATAGATTGATCAGGATTCTTAATCTGTACCACAGATCTTCCTAGACCGTCCTCATAGATGCTAGCACCTAATCGGTTGGTCCTAAGGTATTCTAACTGCATTTTGTAGGGGCCTTCTACCCTGTGCAAGTATGGCACTCCTGCACTGCCTGTAGGTCTCTCCATACCTTGAGACATCTCGGATTCACTAGTCTCAGAATTTGGGTAGTATGAGTGATGGCTCAACTGCTGGGCCCACGACCTAGCAGTGTGGTTGACACTAGCCTCTGAAGACCTAAGGCTCTGTCTCTCCCTTACTAGATGTCGCCCTGATCTAAGGTTCATATGCCTAATTAAGTAGCCTGATTTTTGCCCAGAGTACAACCTCGTTGCTGATCAATTGGTCTCAGTTACTTGATTCGTTTTTAGTGAGTTATTATGTTTATGATCTTGTCCGGTATTGCGTCGTCAGGAATACTTGAGTGTTCTTCGGGCTTTCAAGTTGATCGTTCCACGTTAGGTTCTTTTCCTTTATGTTATCGACAGTACAAAGGTTAGGTTTTTAGCTTGGACTTGAGTCTTTTAGGTAGTCTTCAACTTGATACCTGCCTATCGTCGCCCTGACTTACTCCTACCTCTTGTCGTTCTTAGCCTAAACTATGAATTGACAGAGGGGGTTAAAAGTTTCCAACCTTTTGTTTCCTGCTTGGTTGCCCTTGAGTGCCCAGGAAGTGTGTTCCCCAGCTTACACTTACACTTGCTTAGAACGTCTTGCGATGCTCTCAAAGGATCTGTGAAAATTCCAAAGTTAGCTTAAAAACTTAAATTCCAAAGACAGAACCCAGTATTTTCATTGCTGTAGCACACACACAAACTTGCATAGTGATTTTTTAAGAAAACAATTCTAAAGACCCCTGACTTTGATCCCCCTGGGTATGGTCAACTTCAAAATACCCTATCTAATAATCCTGATCTTAATTTAACTATAACCAGTCGATGTTTTGGTTGTGCTCCCCACGAGCTTTCCAACAAAACAAGAATCACCGCAAACAGATTTCGTATGAGAAAGTTATGTCTGTTCAGGGTTTAGGGGGTTAAGACAGGATTCAAACTGACCGACAGATCCTATGATTTTCTCTCAATCACAAGTGTAGGAACCTCCAAAGTGCTAATGGATTGACTATTTTGCCCCAAAATTATCTCAATTTTGAACAAAAATAAAACCCTAATTTTTGGCCGAAAAGCCTGTCAATCGCGATCGACAGGTCTGTCAATCGCGATTGACAGAGGTGTCCGTCGGGCCTGCCAGTCGCGATGGACAGTGTCAATCGCGATTGACGGTATCAATCGCGATCGACTGAGTCGATCGTGGCTGTCAATCGCGATTGACGGTATCAATCGCGATTGACACGTTTTCCGGATTTTTCGCCGAAATTTCAGTCAATCGGGGTTCTATCAGTCGCGATGGACAAGAGGCTACACGCAAAAGTCAATCAATCGTTGACTTTCAGTCAATCGCGATTGATGGTGTCAATCGCGATTGACAGAGGTGTCGGTCGTGGCTGTCGATCGCGATTGATGGTGTCAATCGCGATTGACAGGATCCTACGTGGCAGTGTGTCGATCGTGAAGTCTGTCGATCGCGATTGACGGTGTCAATCGCGATTGACAGGGTCTGTCGGTCGCGATTGACAGAGGCTGTCGATCACGATTGACAGAATTACACGGAATTTTTCTACTGTTTCTAGTGTTTTAGGATGTGCTCATCATGCTTGTGCTAGTGGTGAACTTTGTTTTGCAAAATGATCGAATTTTCTGTCGATCGCGATTGACAGAGGCTGGCGACCGCGAGACAGATTAGACAAATTTCGTACCTGCGCAGCGTGCTGGAGGGGATGATGATGATGATACCTGCAAGAAACACAATAAACATGCAAAAACAGTGCACGCAATATCGCTCTCTCGCTCTCTCTCACAAGTAGAATGAAGGAAATGAGGTGGAGATGGTGATATGACCAAAAAACAGAAATTTTCGCGATGATGGAGATGGAGGTGGAAGATGGTGATGATGATAGTGGTGATGAAGATGGTGAAGAAAGTAAAAAGAAAATCGATGAGAGTGAAGAAAATACCTACAACTCCAACGCGTCAACTCTACGTCTTACCATCACACGCTCGTCCTCAAAGCTCGATCCCCGGCAACGGCGCCAAAATTTGGTGTAGCTCAGTGATGAGTAGCACCTCCTTTAATGTCAATCCGGGAAGACGTGAGGATGGTATGAAGACCTCGAGCAAGTGGCGGCACAAGTGCGTGAGTGAGAAGCACACAAACATGCACACACATACACACACACGCGCACACACAGCAAGACAAAGAGTGATAAGCAATGGAGTCTTTAGATTACTTTCAAGAGCTCTTACAAGTTTGTTTCAATTACAATCTAACCTCAAAAATGATCTCTCTAGCTCCTTTTATAGTTTTTGACTAGCTTTGGCCCTGTTCAGACCTAGTGTCCGGCCTAGTTAAAAATTAGGTTCCAGGGCTTATTTGAAGGCTCAAACGAGATCTAAAAAATACGAAAATTGGCAGGTAGATACTTCTAAAGCTCCTCAAGCTCAAGGACTCCTTGGCTTGCACAAAATGGAGCTACAAAAGGATGAAATGGTATTTACAATGGTGTTTAGTGATGAGAATCACTTTTAATTGGTGTAGAGGTTTTGAAAAATTAAGGTTGCCTTAGTGCTAAATCTGCGTGAATGCTCATACGTACTTCTTCCTGAAGAAATTTATTGGCCTATTTGCCAGATCTTCGTTGACTCCCTTGTTTACTTATGTCTTCTCTCCCCTCTGACTCTCTTCTCTGACTGCCATGCCTTGTCAGTCCTTCAGTCCCTTGTCGGCTGCTAACAGACACGCAACAACAAATGATGGACATCGATGCAGATTATGACAAGGCTATGCGGGAGAAGAATCAGTTTCAAATCATGAGTGAACAACTGTTCGCAAAGCTCATCCAGGCCCATAAAGAGATTGCAGCCAAAGGAACGGAGTTACTCGCAGTAAAAACACAATGTGATGCATTGATGCACCAACATCATCAACTCCAGGCATGACTGACAGACTTACAAAGATTACATGAAGCCAGTGAAGCCGACAAAGAGAGAATGAAAGCTCGAAGCAACTTGCTCGAAACACAACTTAAGGTGTATATGGAGGAAAACGATAGCTTACGCCGCCGCAATAAAGAACTGATGAAGGCATTACTAAATGACCAGCCTATCGAAAAACAAGAGACTATAGCTATTGACCAGAAAGAATTAAGAGATCAGATTGAGAAATATGCAGATTTGCTGAAACAAGAGCAAACCCTAAGAGAAGAATGGGAACACAAATACATGAATGAAACTAAGGAGCTCACGAAACAGTTAAACATCGCCACTGGAAAACTTACAGTGAGTTACAGTGAAAATATGGATCATGTAGCAGAAATTGGTAATAAAATGCTTGCAACGAAAGAAGCACTCAGAGTAGCTATGCAAGAAATTAAAGAGAAGCCTGAACGCATAGCACAATTAGAGACCAAAGCAGAAGAGAAAGCATCAATTGGGACACCAGTAGAGCCAACAAAAGAAAATCCTACTGACAAGGTAGAGGTATGTCCTCTATCTCCCCCGATTTATAATTCTCCAATGAAAGAGCAGATGGCGGAAACACATGATAATCATCCAATGCCATACACTGCAGAAATAGGTCAGAAGGAACGAGCACTATTGGTGTCTCGGTTGACAAAAAATTTTGAAAATGAAGTCATCAAAGTCATGAAAGAAGCAAGGATTAAGGGTAAAGGCTTGGAGATGACCATGAAGCCTTTCAACATTCCGTATGGACTATTGAAAGAGAAAACAAGGCAATACATAAAGAAGATCACACAGAAAAATCAAGACGAACAGTTGTAGTTCAACAATGACACGTTAAACTATACTCAAGAGGAATTTGAAGCAGCACAGCCTGTTGGGAGGAGAAAATTTTTGGAGAAACATCCTACATTACGGGTGCACTGGCAAGCAGCCCCATACTTATTACAGGTAAATCCTTCTTTTTGTCCAACACCACATCGCCGAGAAGCCAGAGAATTTTTGGACATGCAATAGAGTGGTGCTATCAATAAACAGTGGCTGAATTATCCACTACTCCCAAGTCCACCTCATAATTATCTACCAACGGAAGACTACATGGTAAAAACCATTGAATTTTGGTTGCGGAGTTATGCAACAATAGCCGATTTAACTATCAAGATGACCAATGAAATACTCAGTATGATACTTACAGTATTAAAGGTCTTCAAACATGAAGCATATACATTTTTGAACTTCATTGGCATTAATCAGGGAACAGATATTCTCGTTTTTGATTTATCTGTTATGCCTGGCTGACCCACAATAATGGCATATTATTCTAGGCTTATGTTTTTACCGAGTACATATATGCAAACCTTCAAAGAAGCGTTTTTCATAGGGTTTTTTGAAATTGATTCAGAAATCTTTTTAAAGATGTCATCCAACTTGAATGCCCGATTAGTGGCATATGAGCTAAGCTTCTTCGCGGACCACAGACAGTCACCACATGACGGTGTGAAAGCAGAACAATGGAAGTAGTTAGTGATACGTCAAGCCAAACTGCTTAACGAAACAGAGCAAAAAGTGTATAGAACATACTCCCGTCGACTTCCACAGCCTCTGAGGGATGACTGAGTTCAGGAGGGGGCAGTGTTGAGGGAGATTCAAGTAAAAGGAAGAAAAGAAGAAGACAAAGAAAGAAGCTTCATTAAAAAATCATATCTCAAGATACATCTCTGCAAGAAGCCCCGCAGGGTTGCAACACCCATCTCTACACAGAGCCCGACAGGGGCACGCATCAGGCAACAACGCGAAACATCCAAGTCCTTAGGAAGCGAATTAAAGAACAATAAAAACCAGGACATTTCATGGGAAGGACGGACCAGGGCCAAGAACTATCCATGAAGAAGTGCAGGACAATAATTGCAGGTACTAATCCTTCCGCTGATCGCGTGCAGTGAAAAGAAAGTAAAGAGGCTCAAAGCAATACAACAGGGTCAGATGTGTGCAACCAAGACAAATCAGAAGACCAAAAGCTAGAAAGAGGTGACTAAGAATAGCACATTCCTAGTCACTAGTGGTGTGCGTGGCAACCCAACTGAATACAGCAACCCAAATATGTGATTTAAGGGATACCAAGGGGCAAAACAGAAGCTAAGGACATACCTCAGATAAGATAACCAATTGTGTGACAATCCTTGTTGCCACTTCGACCGCTGGGTGTGTGTATTCAGAAGATTTAGAAAGGCAGCCAACGAGAAGCTAAAGCTTGTCAAGGGACGACAGAGACAAAGAGGGGGAGAGTGTTGCAGAGCAAAGAAGAGCACAAGGCAAGGAAAAAGATGGGCCCCAAAATGTTTCCGATTTGGACACCTTATTTTTGTATCATAATCATTTTGTAATATAATTTCCAATGTAAAAGCACTAGAGGAGTCCTCTAGATGCATCCCATAGAAGATTAGTAGCTTACCCATTGTTGGCAGCAGTCAGGGAACCGAAGGAGCCACAAGACAAAGAGGGTCGGAACGAAGAGATAGCACAAGTAGACACAGTAGCCAAAGAAGATCTGGCAAGTAGGCCATCTAAATTTTTCAGACATCAAGGAGCTGAACACACAAGAAGAAAGAGCAAGTAGGGAGCTCAAAGATGTGTATGACAAATCAACAGAGAAAATCCCTACACAAATAGTGATTTTAATCACTAAACACCATTGTAAATACCATTTCGTATTTTTGTAGCTCCATTTTTTGCAAGGCAAGGATTCCTTGAGCTTGAGGAGCTTTAGAAGTATCTACCTACCAATTTTCATATTTTTTAGACCTCGTTTGAGCCCTCAAATAAGCCGTGGAACCTAATTTTTAACTAGGCCGGACACTAGGTCTGGACAGGGCCAAAGCTAGTCAAAAACTATAAAAGAAGCTAGAGAGCTCATTTTTGAGGTTAGCTTGTAATAGTTCTGGACTTGTATGAGCTTTCTAAAAGTAATCTAAGAACTCCATTGCTTCTCACTCTTTGTCTTGCCGTGTGTGCGCGTGTGTGTGTATGTGTGTGCATGTTTGTGTGCTTCTCACTCACGCACTTGTGCCTCCACTTGCTCGAGGTCTTCATACCATCCTCACATCTTCCCGGATTGACATTAAAGGAGGTGCTACTCATCACTGAGCTACACCAAATTTTGGCGCCGTTGCTGGGGATCGAGCTTTGAGGACGAGCGTGTGATGGTAAGATGTAGAGTTGAAGCGTTGGGGTTATAGATATTTTCTTCACTTTTATCTATTTCCTTTTGTTTCCTTCATCACCATCATCATCATCACCATCTCCCACCTCCATCTCCATCATCGCAAAAATTTCAGTTTTTTGACTATATTTCCTTCCTCCTTCCATTTCCCTCATTCCACTTGTGAGAGAGAGCGAGAGAGCGATATTGTGTGTGTAGTTTTTGCATGTTTCTTGAGCTGTCTTGCAGGTACATGCTGCATCATCTTCTCCAGCACTCCGCGCAGGTACGGAAATCTTGGTAACTGTCTCTGTGTCGCCGACCTCTGTCAATCGCGACCGACAGAAAAAATGCTCCATTTGCCAAACAAAGTACAAAACCATGATCTACAGGCCTAGAGCTTCCCAAAACAGTGTTTAGATTTTTGAAATTCATCAGATTTCTGTCAATCGCGATCGCTCTATCAATCGCGATCAACGAACCACGACGGACAGACATGTCAATCGCAATCGACTAGTCAATCGCGACTGACAGCCCACGACGGCTCTGTCAATCACGACCGACAGAGTCAACGACCGATTGACCACGACGGACAGATCATACGCGTGACACGTGTCAATCGCGATCGAGTCATCAATCGTGATCGAGCCATCAATCGCGACTGACAGCCCACGACGGTTCTGTCAATCGCGACCGACACAGTCAACGATTGTTTGACCACGACGAACAGACCCTCGCGACCGACCTGTCAATCTCGATCGACCCATCAATCGCGATTGACAGAGTCAACGACCCTTTGACCATGACTGATTGACTTTTCGAGCCACGTGTCAATCGTGATTGACCCATCAATCACGGCTGACAGCCACGACGGACCTGTCAATCGCGATCGACATATCAATCGCGACTGACCTGTCAATCGCGACTGACCTGTCAATCGCGACTGACAGAACTTGCGAACGCGATAGAAGGGCAAATTTGGCCAATTTTTAAGGGCAAAAAAATAGTGGTCTAATTTTTCGGGGAACTTTTAAGGGTTTAGCATTACATTGTGAGGCCACAACCCAAGTAATTCAAGAATTCCTAGCTGCCTGAGTAAACTGTTTTGAACCCTGTTTTAGCACCTAAACCCTGATCGGACATAACTTCCTCATACGAAATCCAATTGCTGTGATTCTTGTTTTGTTGGAAAGCTCGTGGGAACTACAACCAAAACTTCCACTGGTTATGAAAATTAAGATCAAGATTATTAGATAGGGTTTTTTGAAGTTAACCATACCCGAGGTAGGGAAACTGAGGGATCCTTGGGATTGTTTTTTTATAAAGGCAAGAGATAATTTGGTCGGTGAGTTACATGCATGAAAGTGGTCTAGTCTGTCATTTGAATTTAAGTCTGGAGCTAATCTTGGGACTGATGCAGGTCTATTGAGAAGCAATTGAGAGTGTCCAAGCAAGGGCTTTGTTTAAGCTTGAGAATCAACTTCTCGAGCACTAAAGAACAAGGATCAGCAAGAAAAGTCGGCATATTCTCAACTCCCCTTCGTCAATTCCTAGCTTAGGCTAAGAACGACTAGAGGTAGGAGTAAGTCAGGGTGACGATAGGCAATTATCAAGTTGAAGAATACCTAAACTTTCAAGTTCAAGCTAAGAACATAATCTTTGTACTGTCGAGAACTTTAAAGGAAAAGAACTTAACGTGGAACGATCAACTTTAAGTGCGGAACTACACTCAAATATACCTTACAACATGATATCAGACAAGAATGTTAACACGGTAATCAACTAAAAAGAATCAAGTAACTGATACAAAAGAACTCCGCAACGAGGTTGTACTTGGGCAGATTTGGGTTATTCAATTAGGCTTATGAACCTTAGATCAGGGCAACATCTAGGGAGAGATAGACAAAGCCTTAGGTCTTCAGAGGCTAGTGTCAACCACACTGCTAGGTCTTGGGCCCAGCAGTTGAGCCACCACTCATACTACCCTAGTTCTGAGACTAGTGAATCATAGATGTCTCAAGGCATGGACAGACCTACGGGAAGTTCAGGAGTGCCATACTTGCACAGGGTAGAAGGCCCTTACAAAACGCAGTTGGAATACCTTAGGACCAACCGATTGGGTGCTAGCATCTATGAGGACGGCCTAGGAAGATCTGTGGTATAGATGAAGAATCCTGACCAATCCATTGGACTAGAGAGCCCAGCTGTCAAGTTTGAAAACGGAGCGTACTTAGACAAGGAAGGGACAATATATGTAGTCACCCGTCATCCAGAAAGGACTGATGAATTTGGGAATGTAATCCCAGAATTGGACTTAGGTGACCTAGAGCAGGGAAACATGGGTGCAGAACCTAGGTCCCCCCGAGGCAAATCTGTTCTCACTAGGATTATCACACCAGAGTGGATTCCCCAAGATAATAAGAGCATAGATCTACTTCTGAACCGAGAAACTGACGAGGCCTTTTGGAGGTATAAATCTGATCGGCCAATCGATATAGGAAAAATCATGATCTATGAGTTTAAGGATCCTGATAGCCCAGGCAAAGTGACCTACTTAGATCACGCTTCAGAGAGGATCTTTGTGGTGACAGAGAATGATAGGCATGCTTACACTTGGAAGGGAGAATTTATTTTCCCCCAACCGAGATCTAATGTGTCCTATGGTCACCCTGGAGCTGGAACATCCCAAGCTCATGGAACTCAAAGAGACAGAAGTAGAGATAGGCCAGAAGTAAGCTTTGCCAACCCAGGGGGCAGAGAAAGAACGAGGACGGAAACAAACAGAGTAGAACCTGAGGTACTTAGAGCTCCCAAGAATCAAAGAAATGCGGATGAGTTCCCTCTACCACGACCTAAAGAGCACACAAGGACTCTGAGACCGACTCAGCTAGCTAAGTCCATGAAGAATTACTTCGATGGCACTGGAGATCCATACGATCATGTGGCTGAGTTTAGGCAAGTCTTGAGAGCTGAACAAGTGGAAGATCTGTTCACGCAATACAATGCCTTTGGTCTAACCCTTAGGAACACTGCCCTGACATGGTTTCAACCACTAAACGAGAGGCAGTTCAGGAGCATAGACCAACTCTTAGAGGATTTCATTATTGAATTCTCTAAGAGTGGCATAAGGCATAATACCTCCTCATTGATTCACAGCTTCAAGCAAACCCCTCAAGAGATTGTGAGACTTGCAGGAAGAAGATTTAGGCAATATCTTGAAAGATGCCCTGTTTCAGAGCTACCCACACCAGCTAAGCAAGTGGCTTTATTCTTGGATGGATTGCTAAGTACCAAATTGAGATCTTATGTGTACTTGAAGGACCCTAGGACCATAGAAGAGTGTGTACGCATGTGCATTGACATCGAGGATAACCTAGGGGAGGAGTTAGAGCTTTCCAAGATATACAAAGATCCAGATAGTGCCTCTAGCCTCTCTTCCACTCAATCCACATCAATTGAGGAACTTGCAGAGAAAGTAGCTCAGAAATTAGGTGTCACTAGCAAACAAATCCCAAGGTTTGCCCCTGTGAAAAGATGATATACTTGCGGTGGCGACCACCTGGCGAATGTATGTCCCATTATGGCTCAACCCCAAGTAAATCCGAGTAGCCAGTACTGCACCATAGAACGAAGGTACACCAATCACACCGTGCAAGATTGCCCCTACAATAAGCAAACCGTTAGACAGGTGTACCCTCAGCCATACCCTCAGCAGGGAAGATACGAGAATCAGTATCCACCACAACAGTATACTAGGCCTCAGCAAAATTACCAACTGCAATATCAGGCCCAACTGAGACCCCAGCCAGTGCTAGCACAACAACCATCTGCTCCTACTAATGTAATCCCTGTAAAGTATACAGCGGCTGAGGAAAACTTGAATAGAGCTATAGTGCCAGTAACACCACTGCTTTCAGAAAGTGACCCCAGTGACCATAGTTTCGATTCTACACATGTTGATAGCCCCCAGGCCTACTACATGCAGTCTCCTGAACATGGTGAATCCTACTATAGTGAAGAGCCAAATAAACCTAGTTGGGAGTCTGATTACACTAACGTCATGTATGCAAACCCCAACCCTAGGCCTCAACCTAGGCAAGTAAGACCCCCATTCCCTAAAGGACCATGCTACAGATGTCAGGGAGATCATCTCATTCGTGATTGTCCCTTGCCTCCACCTCCACAACCCCACTCAGTGACGATCCAGGGCTATTGCCAGGAGTGTGGAAAGGAGCATCTCTTACGAGAGTGCCCTAAGAATCCTAATAATATGCCAAAAATCACTCCTATTAACGTTATTGGGTTAGTAGTAGACTCCACAGGAAGTGGGACGTCCACCGCACCAGTACAGGTAGTGACTAGAGCTCAGGCATTGCAGCAAAACCAAGGGGTAGGCCAAGAACAGGGCCCAGAGGCTAGTGAAACTGAGAGCATAACCAAGAAAAGGACTAGAGCTTGGCGAGATAGTCGCGAAAGAATGAAAAGACAATGGGCAAAAAAGATGAGTGAACTCGAGGAGAGCCTCAGAGAAACAAAGGCCAGGATAACTGCACTCACATCTCAAACTCCCTCTCACACTACCCCACCTCCACCATTCCCAACTCCATCTGACCCGCCACCTTCCAACCCGCCCCACCTAATTCCACCACCCCTTAGAGTAGGATCAGTCCTAGCAGATCCCACTCCCGAGGACCTAAACATGATGCTTAAAGCATATCAGGCCAGAATCCAAGAAGGGCCAAACGTAACTGATAATGAAAAGTGTTACCCTAGAGCAGAACTAGAACTAGAACAAACCAAAATTTGTGCTAAGATGGTGGAATTGGCTCAGACCATGTTTGAAGCCAGTCGCCTCTTTAACATCTCTAGTTCAGCAAAGACACAGTTGCACTTTGATGGACTATTAGAAAGAATAGAGAAGCTAATTGCACAATCAGAAAAGGAACCCGCCTTGAAGGTGAAGAAGGGAACACCTATCTTCCCATTACCTACCAGGGGCACACCACCAAGGCAATTTTGGACTCAGGTGCAGGATTTGCAATTGCCACCACTTCCCTATGGAAGCGTTGGGGTAAGCCTGCACTCAGGCCCACAAGGATGAAATTGCAAATGGCCGATGGTCACATAGAGAGACCCTTAGGATTGCTAGAAGGAATAACTCTCACCACCTGTGGTGTCGAGTTTGAGCATACATTTGCTATATGTGATTTTAGCAAGAACCATGCCTATGAAATGATCTTGGGACAACCTTTTATGCGACAGTTGCAAGTGGTGCAGGATTGGGGAACCAATTCTTTGTACCTGCAACACTTAGGTGTTACGACCAAAGTGAATCTCAAAGATTACTCTCATAGAGATGTCCCCCCTATCCAATGGAATCCCATCCATAGAGCCAAAGATGATACAGAATCTGTGCATTCCATAGGATCAGGATCCTCATGGATGCATGAAGACACCCACTTATGGATGTGCAAAGTAGCAGTACAAGAAGAGAAGAGAGAAGAAGCCAGAGAGATAGGTGCAAAAGAAACCTATAGATCAATCCAAGACCCAGCCTATGCACCTGTAGTTTTTCCAGACAAAGAATTTGAACCCCACGGCTGGGCAGAAATCCTAGCAACAATGGATGTAGCCATCAATGAAGAAAAATGGACACCTCACTGTGATGAAGATGGCTATGACATTTCAGTCTTCTCCATAGAGCCAATCATGGGAGAGGCGGTGTTAGAAGAGTGCGAACCTAGCCCTGATGCATTCGAGGATGCAAGTGACTCCGATCTAGAGTCAATCATTATGGACCCACCTTTTGCATCAGATGAAGAATACTTCTATGAAGTAGAATTTCAACCCCAGAGGCACGGAGAGCTTACAAAAGACGTAAGGCTAGCCACACATGTAACCCCTAAGGAAGAAGGAAAGAAAAGGAAGAAGAAAGAAGTCACTCAAGAAGAGGAGGAATCTTTGTTTGAGGTCCCAAAAAATTTTAAGAAGTATGAGATAGATGACAGGAGAGTCATGATCAGAATGCCTAAATGAGAGGCACAATCAGGAGAGGCCTATGATAACAAAGAAACCACAAAGAAAATTGTGGTAGCCATGGAAGAAGGAGAAGAGAGATGCACTTACATAGGACATGACCTGACGGAAGAAGAAGAGCAAGAATTGATAGCCTTGCTAAGAGAATACAGAGATGTATTCGCTTGGAGTTACAAGGATTTGAAAGGTGTTGATCCAGACATATGCTCACACACTATCCCCATGACCTCGGATGCCAAACCTTCTAAGCAAAAGCCATACACATATAATGATAATTATGCTGCTAAGATCAAAGAGGAGATAGATAGAGTGATTGAAGCTGGATTTATCTATGAAATTGAGCACATTGAATGGGTATCCCCATTGTAGTGGTGCCCAAAAAGAATGGTAAATTACGTGTATGCATTAACTTAAAGAAGGTCAATGCAGCCACGATCCGAGATAACTATCTGCTTCCCATCACAGAACATCTCTTAGAAAGAGTAGCAGGCAAGGAGGTGTACAGCTTCCTTGATGGATTTTCGGGCTACAATCAAGTAGCCATAGCTCCAGAGGATCAGCATAAGACAGTTTTTGCCACAGAATGGGGCATATTCACCTTTCGGGTAATGCCATTTGGGCTTACCAATGCACCAGCAACCTTTCAGAGGCTGATGTGCCATGTATTTAAGGAGTTCCTGAGGAAGAATTTAGAAGTCTATGTTGATGATCTTTGTGCTCATTACAACATTAGACAAACCCATATCCCTGAACTCAGACAAATCTTCAACAAATGTAGAGAATATCAAGTCTTCCTGAACCTAGAAAAGTGCGTTTTCATGGTCAGACAAGGTAAGATTTTAGGACACATAGTGTCAAAGAATGGCATATCCACTGATGAAGAGAAAGTGAGAGCCATAGCCGAGTTACCTAGGCCAAAGAATGTCAAGGAAGTACAGGCTTTCATGGGGCATTGTGGTTACTACCGCCGGTTCATTCACATGTATGCTATCATTGCAAAGCCCATGTACGGACTTCTGACTAACTTTGAGTGGACTGATGAATGTGAGAATTCCTTCCAGGAGCTTAAACGAAGATTATGTTTAGCACCAATCTTGACCACACCAGATTGGAACAAGCCATTCCATGTTCATGTGGATGCATCCAATTATGCTATTGGGTGTGTACTCGCGCAACCTACTGGTGAAGGTAATATGGATCTTCCAATTGCCTATGCTAGTAGACAATTGAATGCAGCTGAACGAAATTATACAACCACCGAACGAGAAGGATTAGGCATGGTATATGCAGTTAAAAAGTTTAGACATTATTTGCTTGCAAATAAGTTTAAATTTTTTACTGACCATCAGGCACTGCTATATCTCGTGAACAAGCCATGCAATACAGGTAGATTAGTAAGATGGTTTCTCTTACTAATGGAATATGACTTTGAGGTAGTGGTGAGAAAAGGGAGGACTCACTTGAGAGCGGATCATCTCTCTAGGCTCACATCTAGAGAAGCCCCACAAGGAGTGTCAGATGACCTTCCTGACGCTTACTTGTTTAATTTGGAAGTTGTACCGCAGTGGGCTAAGCCATTGGTACCAGTATTGACATACGGGCCTAACCATCCAGTAATAAACACGCAGGATAGAGAGGTAGTAAAAGCCCAAAAGTATCACATCATGGCAGGAAGTATGTACAAGCACACAGATCATGGGATCTTGGCTTGTTGTGTGGAAGAGGATGAGTACACTAAATGGTTGCAACTAGCACATGTAGGTGCATTAGAGCAACACTACTCCAAGCAACGAACTCTACAAACACTACGGAGACTTGGAGTGCATTGGCCGACTATGCAAGCTGATGTCCAAAAGTTGTGCAAGGAATGCTCAATCTGCTGCACTAAACCACCTGTGGAACATGCCACTCTTTATCAAGTGTCCATAGTGCCGGATTGGAGTGAACCACTAGTATCCTTTCTGAGGACGAAAACATTACCTCCAGACATGACTCCGGCTAGGAAAAGGAGTTTAGAACAAGAAGCCCAGGATTACTCACTCATTGGTGATAATCTATACAAACGTGGTAAAGACTCTAAGTGGGGAATAGACTTCGTAGGTCCTATTAATCCCCCAGCTAAGGGTTCCCATGCAGAATATATCATTGTTGCGACAGACTATCTAACAAAGTGGGTAGAGGTAAAAGCCACAACAAAGAACGATGCTCAAACAACAGCTAAGTTTTTATTTGAGAATGTGTTCACTAGGTACGAGCTACCTATAGAGCTAGTTAGTGATAGAGGCACTCACTTCTTGAATGAAGTTATTGAAAATTTGCTCCAAGAATTCTTGGTAGTACATAAGAAGTCTGCCCCCTATCACCCTCAAGCAAATGGCCAGGCTGAGATCACCAACAAGATCTTATGCAATGTACTGACGAAATTAGTGAACAATAAACGCTCTGATCGGGACAAACAGCTACACCATGTTGCTTGGGCATACCGAGTCGCCTACAAAACGGTACTCCAAGCCACCCCCTTTCAGATGGTATTTGGCCAAAATGCAATGCTACCATTGGACTTCTTAATACCTACACTAAAAGTAGCACAAGAGCATGAATGGACAGGTCATGAACTCTCCTCTAGACTATTTGACCTTGAACGATTAGGAGAAACAAGACTGAGGGCGGCAGCAGGGATATATGCAGCTAAGAAACGACAGAAGGCATATTTTGATGCCCATATTAAGGATAAAGGTTTGAAGGCAGGCGACCTAGTACTAGTATACACGTTGAAACAACATGCAAGGAAACTAGAGAAGAGAGGCTACGGACCCATGATCATTAATAGAATCTCAACAAGTGCAGCAGTGCAGCTAGCCACCTTAGAAGGTGATGTTCTTCCAAGCTACATTAGTGGTTGCAGAGTCAAGTTGTATCAGGAACCTCTCACAGAGGAAATGCTGAGCCGACTCAACACTGCTAAGAAACGCAAAGAAGAAGAAAAGCGGATTCGAGAAGAAGCTCAAGCAGAAGCCTTAGAGCGCATACGGAGAATGAAATTAAGAAGACAAGGTAGAGAGCAACCTAGGCCAGATGCATATGCAGACCAAGGATATCATGTGGCTATGTGTGAAGTTTCAGGTATCAGCTCTCATAGGATAATTGATTGACGTCCTTTTATAACCTTAGATATAGGACAAGGAAAAGGTGCAAAGACTGTCAGAGCTTTGATTGACTCAGGTGCATCCACTAGTGCTGTCAAGTTATCTTACTGTCAAGAATTGAAATTAATTGTCGATCCTATAGAAGCATATCTCATAGGATTGGGAGGTGTGGAAACCCCTTGCCTGGGCGAGGTGGATCTTCCCATCTCCATTCAAGACGAAGTATTGACAGTCAGAGTACTAGTGTGTCAAGATGAGGACCTCACCGAACCTCTTGTCTTGGGCCAAGACTGGATTTATGACCAAGCAGTCAACTTAAACCTAAGAAGTGGACTTCTTCAGGTATGGGTGAATCAGAGTAGAATTACCATTGAGTTAGATAATGGAGCACTCCAGGAACTAGGAAAGACACAGACTCCTGGTCCTTCTAGGGGTACACATGAAGTTGACCATGTTGTTCTTGTCCAAAGCTATGTGATGCAGAGGAATGGAGATCTCAATAGAAAAGTCAAGGCATTGGCGGAACTCCCTTCTTTTCCAAAGGCCAGAAGGAGGCAACAACTAAGGGCAGATCAATTACTGAAGACTATCTATGCGGGAGACCAAAAGAACGTGCGAAGCCGAACAACTCAACCAGTGAAACAAATGTGGGTACGAAAAGATGAGCTGTCGACTATAGCCAAGTCGCGACAACTGTCTCTACCACCTATTAGTAATCAACGACATGATACTAATAAGAGGACTTCTAAAACCTCTATTGAGAAAGTGAAATCTATCTGGGTGCCCAGGAAGTCGATGAAGGCTGACCCACAACCAAGACAAATTTGGGTGCCTAAGGCTTGCTTACGGGCTCAACTAGCCCCACACAATTCACATCATACACGACAGGGTCCACTCTCTCAAGCAGCTGCCACCCACTCTTGTCTGATACACTCGAACACACTGCCACCTAGAAGCACGCACAGACTCACTCGTAAATGGGTCCCAAAGACACAACAACCCCCATCGGAATTACTCATGCAACCCTCTCGAGTCTCCACAAAACCAAGACCAAAGGCCATCCATGGTGTTTGGCAACCTAAGACTTGTAATGAACCCCCCGACCCCAATTTGTGAATTCATCTCCACTTACTAACTGCATTAGTCACACACTGCATCTTTCCATCTAGCTCCTAGGACTATCCATTCATTAACTACACACACGGTCATCATGCACTTACTGACCACTAACCCTTTACTCACCTCACGATTGTTGGAAGTCAATGTCCTCATTGGTCCAACAAACAGCTTCATAAAAAGCTTTCTCCATATCCTTCCATGCGGGCGCAGTCTCCATATATAGATTCTCTTCTATATAACTTCAACAAGTCAAAGCAGGTCGACTTGGTCTAGCCCAACGTGTCTAAAAGCATCCTCAATTGGCCACGGTTCAAATCCCGCGGGCGGCTTAAAATTGCGAATAGACATTTTGATAAAGCAAATCTTTATAAAAAGAACACGGAGTAACGGCTACGCTATTTCGATAGATTTAGCGAACATAGATTTAGCGAACATAGCTTTATTAGTGCTTTTCGATGTGCTTTTCAAGGAGGAGAACAACTATATAAACAAGGCCTTGGCTCCTTGTATAATCACTCACTCAAAGATCTAGAGCTTGGAGATCTTCTTGAAGACAGAGTGTTCTCACACTCTTGAAGGAGGTGAAGTTGTGGTGAAGGAGAGGCTACTCTCATTGCAGCAGGAAGTCTTCTACAAGGTGGTTGTAACTATCTTTTGTGAGTTAACCTTGTGGTTGATTTACAATTTCGTTACACTATTTTGTTAGCTTCGATGCTTCATTCTCTTCACACACACTTAGATTATTTCGACATAATCTAAATTTTGTATCATCATCTTCTTATTCTTCCATTAGTGAGTGCACCACTTTATATGGTTGAGTAGTACTCCCATGTTGTAATTTGGACATCTATTATTTTTAGTGAAGTAAGCATCCAGCTTACGTTCCCTATCCTTGTCTCAAGATCTCTTTCTTTCTCTATCTCACTTATCATCTTGTCAATTAAGTTGTGTATGCTCAAGAGGTTTTAGTATTGGAACGATCCTGGGGCCCCAAATTCCAACACTTGGTATCAGAGCTACATAATTGACATACACACTTAAGATAAGATGAGCGAGATTAGAATTGAGATTGAAGACAAGTTGGATGGATCTTTTAATTATCCCATGTGGAGTTTCATGATGATGAACTTGTTAGTGACAAAGGATTTATGGAGTATCGTCAATGGATCCTTAACAAGACCAAGACGAGAAGGCGAAGAAGGGTCTACAGAAGCTTCAAGAGGTACTGGAATTGCTATTACAGAACCAACAGAAGAAGAGGTAACCACTTCGACATCCAGAGTCACTACTAGGTCTTTACCTAGAGTTCCTCCTACTGAAGATCAGGCAAGATGGGATGCTAGAGATGCTTTAGCACTTTCATTCATAGCAATAAGTGTCAAAAAGCATATTCTACCACAGATCAGATCTTGCAAAAGTTCTAATCAAGCTTGGTTAAAGCTCGAGAATCTTTTTTAGAGCAGAAATCCTGCTAGGAAAGCTCACTTGAGGAGACAACTAGCAAATACAAGGATGAAAGCTGGTGAGTCAATTCAAACCCACATTACGAGACTCGTTGACTTGAGAGATCAACTTCTAAATGTAGGAGTTGAGATATCAGATGAAGAAATGGTAAATACGCTGATTAATTCACTTCCTATTTCAAATTGATCCTTCATAACCACTCTTACTCTTACCACAAGAGATAGAGAGGTTACATTTGAAGAGTTAGAGTTCTTTTTGCTTCAAGATGAAGATCAGTTGAAGGGAATGGAAGAGAATGAAGAAGCACTTTCATCTTCATCAAAGGGTAAGAAGAAGAAGGATAAGAAGAAGGAAAAACAATCCAAGAAGGAAAGTAGGTCCCTCTCACCTTCTACTTCAGATTCTGTATCTACGACATCTAGAGAGAATTCTTCTAAGAAGAAGGTAAAAATATGTTCTTTTCGCAAGAAACGTGGACATATTCAGTCAGAATGTTATAGAAGGATTGCAGCAGAAAAGAAAAAGGCATCAGGTAATGTTGCAGAAGATGATAAAAAAGGGAAATCTCAAGGTGATTCTTATGCATGTATCACTATTGAGGAAGTAGCTTTTGATCAAGCAGCTTTACAAGTTATTTCAGCAATTCCTTGGATATTCGACTCAGGTGCTACAAAGCATATGACAGGTTGTAGAGATGTATTTTCTTCTCTTTCCTATTCTTCAGGTAGAAGAGTTACTATTGCAGATGGCAATGATTTGGATGTTGTGGGAATAGGTACAGTAACCCTAAAGTCAAGAGAAGGTGGTGTTTTTCAAATTTCAGATGTCCTTTATGTACCTGAAATGAAGATAAATCTGCTATCTATATCTGCATTTTTAAGTGATGGTTTTAAAGTTGTATTTGAGAAAGATCTTTGTAAGATCTTATCACATAAAGAAGACAAGTGTCTTTTACAAGGTAAGCATAAAGGAGGGGTCTTTGTTTTAACAAAAATCAGTCAAGCATATGAAGTCAAATCTTCGTCACCGATGGAAGATATGAAGCTATGGCATGAAAGATTTGGACATATTAGTTTTGGAGCTCTCAAGAATATCAAAGATAGAGGTATGGTTGAGAGTTTACCCTCATTCAAGCTACCTGATGATTCAGATATATGTGAAGGTTGTCTTGAAGGTAAGATGCATAAACTACCTTTCAAGAAACATGGTCATATTACAGCTACCAGGAAAGTGCAGATTATTCATTCAGATGTGAATGGTCCTATGAGAGCAGAATCTATTCAGGGTTTCAGGTATTTTGTCCTATTTGTGGATGATTTTACAAGATACTCATGGATCTATGGTCTTAAGTCGAAGTCAGAAGTCTTTCCTATGTTCAAGAAGTTTGTAGCTATGGTTGAAAATGAAAGTCAGGAAACTGTCCAGATTCTAAGAAGTGATAGAGGTGGAGAATACTTGTCAAATGAGTTTCAAACATTTCTTGATGAGAAAGGTATTACTCGACACCTTACTATTGCTTATACTCCTCAGCAAAATGGTGTTGCAGAAAGAAAGAATAGAGTGCTTGTTGAAATGATGCGGAGCATGATGGCGTCCAAGAGGCTTTCACCAAAATTCTGGTTTGATGCAGTACAAACAGCTAATCACATTTTAAACAGGTCATCTACAAAAGCTTTAAAGATAATCACACCGTATGAGGCTTATTATGGTAGAAAACCTAATGTGAGTTACTTCAAAGTGTTTGGATCACTTTCTTATGTACATGTTGAGGAAAAGGACCGAGGCAAACTAGATGTAAAGGCAAAGAAAGCTGTTTTTATTGGATATCCTGTTGAAAGCAAAGGATACAGGTTTTATGTTCCAGAAACAGGTGAAGTTATTCTTTCACGTAATGCTTATATTGCTGAAGATAAGGTTTATGATAAAGAAGCAGAAATTCCGGAATTCATTAGTGAAAATGACTACGGAATTTTTAGAAAGATTCTAGATGTAGATGTTCAGCCATATCAGGAGGGAGTTAAACCTCAAATTCCTAGTATTCAAGAAAAAATTGAAGAAAGAGGAATTTCACAACCTTCTACAGAGTCGGTTCCACAAGAAACTTTGATTCCAGAAATGGAAGAAGTTAAAGTTCCAGAAAGTCCTAGTACCTCGACAAGACAAGTTCCAGAACCTGTGGAAGCTGAAAGTTCAGAAAGAGTTTCACCACTATTCAAGGATACACCTACGTGGTTATATCAGACTTGGAAAGACAGTGGTATAAAGACTTTTACTGGAAGAACAAGGAGTCAGACTAGACAACAACAACAAGATCATGTAAGAACAAGAAGTCAAACTAGACAGCAAAAAGATCATGTAAGTTTTGCTGAAGACTTTGAGATTCATGATATTTTGGCACTTACGACTGTCGAAGATGAACCTGCGTGTGTTAAAGATGCACTTAAAATTCCTTTTTGGAGAAAAGCTATGCAAGAAGAGATTGATTCTATTCATAAGAATCAAACTTGGCAGCTATATGAGTTACCAGAAGGAAAGAAGGCTATAGGTGTAAAATGGATCTTTAAAATCAAAAGGAAAGCAGATGATACTATTGATAGATACAAGGCCAGGTTGGTTGTCAAAGGATATGTACAACAAAAAGGTATTGATTATGATGAGACATTTGCTCCTACGTCTAGGATGACTATTATTAGGTCAGTACTTGCTCTAGCAGCACATTTTGGTTGGCATATATATCAACTTGAAATTAAGACTGCTTTTCTAAATGGTGATTTACACGAGGATGTGTATATTCAGCAACCAGAAGGTTTTGAAGAGACAGGTAAAGAACACTTAGTGTGTAAGCTTATAAAAGCTTTGTATGGTTTAAAACAGGCACCTAGAGCATGGTATGAAAAGATACATACATATCTTTTATCCGTTGGTTTCCATAACTCAGATGCAGCTTCAACTCTTTATGTCAAAGCTGAAACAGGTATGATGATTATAGCAATCATTTATGTGGATGATATTATAGTCACAGGTCCCAGAGATGAAGATTTGCAGATGTTCAAAGAAGAATTGAAGCAAACATTTGATGTGAATGATTTAGGCATTCTACATTATTATCTTGGGATTCAGTTTCTGTTTCGAGATGAGTGTATCTACATGACACAACAGAAGTACATTGAGAAACTTTTGGAAAGGTTTCAGATGGGTGATTCTAAACCTATGCAAACACCTATGGATCAGAACACGTCTTTACAAATGGTAGCAGATGCAGAGCCATTTGATGCTACTCTATATAGTCAAGCAGTTGGTTGCTTGATTTATCTTTGTAATACATGTCCTGATATACAGTTTGCAGTTTCTCAAGTATCAAGGTTCATGCAGAATCCGACAGTGTTACATTGGAAAGCAGTAAAGCGGATCTTTCGTTATTTGAAGGGAACTTCAAATTATGCTATGGTATTTTCGAAATCTACACATTTGTTACTAAAAGGATTTTTAGATTCTGATTGGGCAGGTGATAGAGACACAAGAAGAAGTACTAGTGGATTTTGTTTTTATCTTGGAGATTGTCTTATCTCATGGTTTTCAAAAAGACAACCCACTATTGCCACTTCATCATGTGAAGCTGAATATCATGCAGCATTTACAACTACTCTAGAGTCAGTATGGTTGCAGAAGATTTTCAGTTATCTTGATGTAAGAGTACATCAACCCATTCAGATATTTTCAGATAGCCAAAGTGCTATAGCTATAGCTAAAAATCCAGTGCATCATGCAAGGACAAAGCATATAGAGGTACACTACCACTATATTCGAGAGCAGATAGCTAAGAAGCACATTGAGCTGGTTTATGTTCCTACTAGTGAGAATGTTGCAGATATATTTACCAAAGCATTGACTAGAGATAGTCATGAGAAGATTTGCAGGTTACTGAATCTTGTACCAATATGACATTGAAGGAGGGATTGTTGGAAGTCAATGTCCTCTTTGGTCCAAAAAACAGCTTCATAAAAAGCTTTCTCCATATCCTTCCAGGCGGGCGTAGTCTCCATATATAGATTCTCTTCTATATAACTTCAACAAGTCAAAGCGGGTCGACTTGGTCTAGCCCAACGTGTCTAAAAGCATCCTCAATTGGCCACGGTTCAAATCCCGCGGGCGGCTTAAAATCGCGAATAGACATTTTGATAAAGCAAATCTTTATAAAAAGCACACGGAGTAACGGCTACGCTATTTCGATAGATTTAGCGAACATAACTTTAGCGAACGTAGCTTTATTAGTGCTTTTCGATGTGCTTTTCAAGGAGGAGAACAACTATATAAACAAGGCCTTGGCTCCTTGTATAATCACTCACTCAAAGATCTAGAGCTTGGAGATCTTCTTGAAGACAGAGTGTTCTCACACTCTTGAAGGAGGTGAAATTGTGGTGAAGGAGAGGCTACTCTCATTGCAGCAGGAAGTCTTCTACGAGGTGGTTGTAACTATCTTCTGTGAGTTAACCTTGTGGTTGATTTACAATTTCGTTACACTATTTTGTTAGCTTCGATGCTTCATTATCTTCACACACACTTAGATTATTTCGACATAATCTAAATTTTGTATCATCATCTTCTTATTCTTCCATTAGTGAGTGCACCACTTTATATGGTTGAGTAGTACTCCCATGTTGTAATTTGGACATCTATTATTTTTAGTGAAGTAAGCATCCAGCTTACGTTCCCTATCCTTGTCTCAAGATCTCTTTCTTTCTCTATCTCACTTATCATCTTGTCAATTAAGTTGTGTATGCTCAAGAGGTTTTAGTATTGGAACGATCCTGGGGCCCCAAATTCCAACAATAATAATGTTGTAACGGGGGCAAAACGTGTTCTATCTTGTCCATTACAATATTAACGCATGCTGCTCTATATTCTCAACAGAACCAGCTTGCAAGCAATAACGATGGCAGACGCTGGAGGCCCTAGTTCCCAGGCAGGGTCCAGCGCACAGATTGTGGACATCGAAACTATTCTTCTGGAACCGCCACTCACCAAAAGGCCTCAAGAACTTCAAGCGGTGCATGTCCTTCCTATCCAAGACCCTCCTCAGGGACACACTTCTCAAGTGGGGAAACATGCTCATTGGTTTAGTGATGTAGCAGGGCCATTGGGTGACGGCACCTACTTCTGGGAAGCAAAAATTGAATTTAATGGCAAATGGGGATGCTACCACTTTTTCACTCGGGAATTCGAGAACTATCAGAATGCAGAGGTAATGCGATCAGTTTGGACCAAGGTAGGCCTGGATAGATATTTCAGGGCACACTTGCCTAAACCTGATTTTCTATGCTGCTCCTATTTTATCAGTACCATCACTCCCAGCAGGGCCAAGGGAGGCGGTAGTACTTTTGTACTACCATCATTGTTGCCAGGACACGAACTTAAGAGATTCAAACCGACACTCAATCTGGTACGGGAGGCATTGAACATGCAAGGTATGCACATTCCCACCGAGAAAGAAACAATGGTTCCTGGTAGGATGAAGCATAAGGATCTCAATAAATTGAAGGACATGGTGGCAATGACGCCTACCATTGCTCTCCACTTACGAATTGTTATGCAACATTTTGCTTTTCCCGCACAAGAACGATTCACTATGCCCCCTAAGAAAATATGGTTCAGCTTATACTTGGCAGAAACAGAGAACCTCACCATCAACATACCGCACTGGGTCATCGATCAGATACACCTAGCCCATCAGCGCTGGAATAAGAAGCACAAAAATGTACTTCATGGCTAGTGTTCCCTAACAAGAATAATTTACAGGTGCCTAGCATATGACGTGCCCATTCAAAGAGCACTAGTGTGGTCCAGGGCCCAAGAATTCCAAAGGCGACTATCAACAGCGGGTCCTCCATCGAAGAAGATGAGAGGCGCGTCCAATTACCATGTGCTCAACCAAGGGGAGCCACTACCACACCAGAGGTGACTCCTCCTCAAACTAGGCGTGTTCGGCCATTCACCATTCGTCTTCCCCGACCAAGTACAGAAGGACCCAACTTGGTGTTTCCCCCCATTCCATCAGACTTGGAATTTCCACAGGGATTTACTCTCAATGACCTTACGGATGAAGAAGTTGCCAGGCTGATCTACGAATCTAATCTTGAAACAGAAGCAGACCAGGCCCAGGAACCACACCCCACCACAACAACACCAGCCCCGACACAACCAGTCGTCGTAGAAGTCGAAGGAGATGAACAAGAGGCAGGAGGAGAAGAAGAAGAAGCCGACGAAGAACAATATCAAGAATATGATGAATTCTCAGAACTAGCAAGTGCCCCAGCATATTTGGCACAAATAAAAAGATTATACCAAACCATGAAGCGAGTTCAGGAACAACACAAAATGTCACTTGAATCAGGCAAGGTGCTCATGAGCCAGCTATTGGCTGAGGAAGGTGTGGATGATATGTTTATCGAAGCCATGAACCTGCACGCAGAGGCAGTCGGCTTGGATGAGGCCATACATGAGGCCATGACATACATTAATCGATTTGAGAAACGTGTGCCTGCCTGCCCTAGGCGATCTGGAAAACAAATACACATCAATGTATCAAAACCGGAAGGCAACACGCAAATAGAAGAACATCAAGAGGAACCACTCTCCCCACCCACCTCACCTCTCGCTACACAATTCACCTCACCAACCGGCACGACCACGCCCTTTTCTACCACTACCACAGTTGTCATGGGAATTCCTCTCTCTCCCGGCATCCAATTCGGAGGAGTTTCCATGCCCACCTTCACGACACTCTTCACCAATATCACTTCCACCCCACCCACGGTCCCCCTCTTTACTGTCACACCCACATTTGACATGATGGAGACATCACCCGCCACAGTACCACCCCCACCCCCCACACAACCTCAATCTCCCATACCCCCTCCACCAACTTCACCACTTGATTCCACAGCATTCACAACTCCCTTTCCCATCCCCATCCCCCCTGCATCTTCATCTTTACCTGCATCCTTTAATGTAAATAGTATATTCCTATCATTACATCAGTGTGTATATCAACTTCAGCATGAGTACAGGGATCTCGAAGGCCGCCATCAACAGTTGACAACGAATCATCAGAACCTACAAAGACGACTCACAACGCTAGAAGAAGAAAATGCGGAACTCAACCAGCGCTACACAACTCTCGAGCAAGCCCATCAAACACTCCTGGAGACACCCCAACCATCAGCAGAACCCGGTGTCAAACAACTCGAAGCCTTGCTGGAGGTGTACCAAACAGATAACCTGAGAGTCCGGCGTAATTTAACTCTACTTCGAAAGCATATGGCTACAGCACTTGAAGAAAATAAACGGTTGCAGAAACAAAATGAAGAAAACTTGGAAGCAGCCATGGAAGGTTTCCCCCATGAGATCGATCCAGAACAGTTCAAAGCGGTTCCCACAGAAACAATGAGAACCATCTTGGAAAGTTATGCGGATTTATTAGACGCACATGATGATTTGGAAAGGGAACGAGATGAGCTACGTGGCCATCTCAGGGAAAAGGAGGCTCCAACCAAGGTATTAGAAACGGCCTCGACTTCAGAGGAAGTAAAGGCATTGACAGAGTAGGTGGCTGAACTCCAGAGAAATTTACTAGAATATGAAAGGCAGCCCTCCCTATTTGTGGAACCTGAACCGGAGGATTTAGTACCCATTGAGGTGGATGAAACATATGAGGAACCATACGTTCCTATGCCGATGCCCGGTGGTGCACAGACCTCAGATGGACTGGACACATTAGAAGCTGAAGTACCTGAATGGCTCCAAACACTCGAGAAGACAGCAACAACCCATGAAGATAGAGTGGCCATCCAAATCCAATCTATGGCAAAGTTAGAAGACATCATCATTAAGTCTGAATACTTTCGAAGCATGTCTCATCATAGATGGATCGGCACCAACGATGATCAATATGTGCCATATTGTGTGCTCCTTGCGGATTACAATGCAGAGATTCAACGCAGTTGTGGCAAACCTTCAACTTTTGCCACGCAATTTGGGCCAGAGGATATTCCAGAAAGTGCAAAGAAAGGCTCCATTTATCAACCAACATGGAGAATCTGTCTTCTTGAAACCTACCCGGAAATGGTTCGTACCTGGACTAACATGCCCCTTTTTATTAAATACAATCCTTGTTATGTTCCAGTATTCCGCCGGCGCACTTGGCCAGAGTTTACCATTGCTGTCAAGAACATCAAGGGTTGCGCGAAGTGGTTAAATTATGTTTATCTAGCACCGCCACAAGGCCCTCCCATTGTATATTACATGATTTCTACCATCAGATACTGGAGCACTCGACTATGGAATACCCCCGATGTGATGGCACAAATGTGTATGAAAATCTTTGAACTAATGCTAATCACCTTCAGGACGTTCAAGAATATTAAAGACCCCCACTTCTCAGGTGTCGGATTTCTTACAGGAAATCAAGATCTGGTATAGGACATGAGCACAACCCCATCCATAGAGGTAATATATGCTTGGCATGCCAGAATAAAGTACCTCCCAGCTTGTTTTAAACAGACATTCGAGGAGATGTTCATAACGGGGTTTTGGGAATATCACTCAAAAATATTCGTACCCAGGCCCTCACATCTCCTCCACTTATTCGCTATGGAGAGAACTATCCATTCAGAACAACTACAGGTGCCACATCCGGACGTACCAGGACCAGTGAATTGGGATGCATTATTAACAGATCTAGCACGGGGGCTCCGATTAGAAGAACACCACCTCGCTTCCGACGTTGTCCAATATTACGTTCAACGAGCATCGAGACAAGGGTCTGTCAAGGGCGACAGACGCGAGAGTGGGAGGGGTGTTGGCAGCAGTCAGGGAACCAAAGGAGCCACAAGACAAAGAGGGTCGGAACGAAGAGATAGCACAAGTAGACACAGTAGCCAAAGAAGATCTGGCAAGTAGGCCATCTAAATTTTTCAGACATCAAGGAGCTGAACACACAAGAAGAAAGAGCAAGTAGGGAGCTCAATGATGTGTATGACAAATCAACAGAGAAAATCCCTACACAAATAGTTATTTTAATCACTAAACACCATTGTAAATACCATTTCGTATTTTTGTAGCTCCGTTTTGTGCAAGCCAAGGAGTCCTTGAGCTTGAGGAGCTTTAGAAGTATCTACCTGCCAATTTTCATATTTTTTAGACCTCGTTTGAGCCCTCAAATAAGCCCTGGAACCTAATTTTTAACTAGGCCGGACACTAGGTCTGGACAGGGCCAAAGCTAGTCAAAAACTATAAAAGGAGCTAGAGAGCTCATTTTTGAGGTTAGCTTGTAATAGTTTTGGACTTGTATGAGCTTTCTAAAAGTAATCTAAGAACTCCATTGCTTCTCACTCTTTGTCTTGCCGTGTGTGCGTGTGTGTGTGTGTGTGCATGTTTGTGTGCTTCTCACTCACGCACTTGTGCCTCCACTTGCTCGAGGTCTTCATACCATCCTCACGTCTTCCCGGATTGACATTAAAGGAGGTGCTACTCATCACTGAGCTACACCCATGTAAATTAGTAGGAAATTAGTCTTTTAGTGAATAAAGTGCCGGTCTCTTGTGTGAAAGGACCATTTTTAGGGCACTAGTATATAAGTCAATTTGTGACTCTTTGTAAAGACTTTTTGCCATTGTGAGAATCAAGAGCACAAAATTTCGAATTGTTTCTTCTCCTCTCTGTATCTTCTTCTTTGTGAGCTTGTATGCATGTGTGTTGCTTGAAAAGAGCATTAGGAAGTGTTGTCTAGCCATGAAAGTGTTTGTTTGCTGTGGTTAAGGTGTGTGTGAGGTGTAGGAAGTGCTGAAGTGTAGGAAGGTCATTCCCACGACTCAGTATTTTGTTCATAACTTGAAGCAGAAGTGTCAAAATTGAGTGAAAATACCACCATTGGATGCATCTTCTCGAGATCTTCGAAATGCATATCCTACTTGCTATATTTGGATTTGAGAGCTGAGAGAAAAGCTCAATTTACTATTGGTTGCTGCTCCAAGTATCGTGACACCATGAATGACAGTTGAAGCTTGTTTGGATTAGTCTTTACCTTGTTTGCACTCTTTGGGAAACCCATTCGCATTGATCATTATTTGAATGCATGTCTTCATACACTCGGCTAGGTTTTGATACTCCTTGGATTGATAAGTAAAGCGTGAATCCCCACTATATGCACTTGAGGGGGATTGAGGTATAGTCTCTTTCTCCACAAGTCCCTAAGTTGGAACTTAGGTACAGAAGCAATCCTAGAGGTCTCTCAAAATGACCGTCTGCCATTTGAAGTTTCATTCTAGTTGGTCTTAATGTGGGTTTGCCCCATCGCTTCCACAAGAGGGTGGTCGCAATAGCAACACCAGCACCTCAATCTACGATTGCTTTGGTTGTGTAACTCTGGTAGGTGATTCGAAGATAAGTATTACCTTCTTCACCTTTGCTCATGTCTCCCATTTTATCGAGAGGTATCTTTGGAACTTTTTGCTTAGAGCCTGCTTTTGGCGTTTTGGCATCAAGTTCTTGAACTTGATCCTTCACATCATTGCATAGCTCAGGTTTTGCTTTGAGCAACTCTTCTGCAGTGAGATGACACTGAACCTTAGTGTTCATCGTGACATCGGTGTTCCTTGGAACCACTGAGTCTTCATTTCTTACCAGTATTGTGGGAGCTCATATCGGGAGAGATTCAGACTCCCATGGGCTTTTGAATTGTGGAAACTCTTGTAACGAATTAGATTCAAAATCTAATCTTTAGTCATCTTGTTGTTCTGCTTCATCTCCGTAAATAGATGGAATGTCTCATTGGCCCATTTCTCATCTTGTATTTCTCGCAAGAACTCTTGAGAGTATTCTTGAATTGAAAGAGGTGTTCCAACATCCGTGGAATTAGGAACATAAGCTTCCCTTGGTGGTGAGCTTTCTCTTTCAACAACTGGTTGAGCCTGTGGAGGTAAAGAAACTTGCCGTTTGTTTACCAATTACTCTAATATTTCCAGTAAGCCCTGAAAATGCAAATCTGGTTTGACAGAGTTTGTGTGATTGAACAACTGACTAGTCTCGAGCATAGATTGAGCTAGTTCTATCATTTTCATGCACATTTTTGGCCGTTCAATCTCTAAGTCAGATCTAGGGTAAATCTTGTCTAGGTTTGCAGCTATTGGCCCTTCTTAAAGTCGAGCCTAGTAGGCTTTGAACATCATGTCCAAGCCTTCTAGGGTTGGATCTACAAGAAAAGGCCCTGGTTGCGGTTCTATTTTTGGATTAACTAATCATACAACTGAAAATTGCTTTACGAATTCCAAGAATCAAAGAGACAGAGGATACAATAGAGGAAGTTATGGCTACTCAAGAGGAAGGTTCAACAATTATCATGGCAACTACAACAACTACAATCATTCAAAATGTCAAGGAGGCTACAAAGGAAGGAGAGACTTCAATAACTACATAGAAGACTCAAAGAAAGAGGATTCATTATTGATCATGAACATGGCTATGCCAGAAGGAAAATCTGATGAGCATGTTTTCTACATAGATTTAGGTTGTTCAAATCATGTGGCAGGAAATGTGGCACTCCTATCAGATTTAGAAGATCCAAGGAATAAGCATGAGGTACAAACAAGAGATGATACAAGACACCTTGTGGACAAAATGGGAAATGTCAAAGCACCTGATGGAAACATCAACCTACTCAGTAAGGTACTTTATGTCACAACCATTACAAAGGATTTGATAAGTTGGGCAGATAGTAGAGAAAGGGTTGCAAGTCAGGTTCACAAAAGCAAGAGCATTTGTTGAAGATCCAAGTCAAGGATTCAGAAGAATTGCAAAAGGTGAAAACATAGGTAGATTGTTCACATTTGAATTACAAGACACTAGAAACATTGCTCTCTTTAATTATGGTAGTCAAACACGCACCGAATTGGGAGTATGGTGCAAAAGGTTAGCACATATTGGTGAAAGGTCATTAAAGAAAATTTGCAGGGACCAAAGTGTACTTGGACTCCCTAACTTGTCAAAACAACATATGATTTATAAGTGTAGTGCATGTCAATTTGGAAAGTCTCACAGGTTACCATTCATGGAGAATGTTTATATGCATGGAGATCTCTTGGAGTTGGTTCATACAGATGTATGGGGACCTAGCAAGGAAGCTTCAATATCTGGATCAACGTATTATGTCTCCTTTATTGATGATTGCAGCAGATGGACTATCCTATTCTTTATGAAACACAAAGATGAAGTTTTTTCATGTTTCAAAAGATATTTGGCTCTTGTGGACAATCAAACAGGTAAATCACTAAAAAGGCTAAGGTCAAATGGAGGGGGACAATACTTCTCCCATGAGTTTGATTCTTTTCTTCAAGAAAGAGGAATCAAAAGAGAGGTAACTACAAGGTACACTCCTGAGCAAAATGGAGAGGCAGAAAGAAGGAATAGGACAACTCTTGAAGCTGCAAGGTCTATGTTGAATGAAAAGCATTTACCTAATTACTTATGGGTCGAGGCTGTATCAACAGCCACTTACTTGATTAACAGGTTGCCTTCAAAATCCCTTGATGGGATGACTCCATATGAGGCTTGGAATGGAAGAAGACCTAACTTAGATCATTGTAAAATTTTTGGATGTATTGCTTTTGCTCATGTTCCTTCACAAGTTAGAGGCAAGATGGATCCAAAGGCAAAAAGGTATGTATTTATTGGATGTGACAACAATCAAAAGGGTTACAGGTTATACAACCCTACCAACAAAGGATTCTTGGTAAGCAGAGATGTAATTTTTTATGAGAACAATTCATGATATGAAAATTCATGCAGAAAGGTCAATTTACCATATGATCTTGAAGAAGATTTTCCAAAGCTTGGTAGAGAACAACCAAAGATTTAAGAACAAGACACCTTAGAGTGTGATGAAGAATCTCAGATGGAAAAGATCAAAGCATGGAAGTCTAAAGGTAAAGCAAAATTGCAGGAACTTGGACATGAGGCAGAATTATCACATCATGGCCTAACAAGATCTATGAGGGAAAAGAAAAAACCAGAAAGGTGTGGTTTTGACACCTTATTAGTAACTAAACATTCTATTTACATAGCACAGGACATAAATCAAGAGGAGCCATCATCCTTTGAAGAGGCCAAAGCAAAATCAGAATGGAAGCATGCAATGAAGGAAGAGATTGAAGCACTTGAGGAAAAAAACACTTGGGATTTGGTGCCCAAGACTTCATCCATGAAGGTAATATGCTCAAGATGGGTCTATAAACTCAAGAAGAATTCAGATGTTTCCATTAACAGGTATAAGGCAAGGCTTGTAGCAAAAGGCTTTGCACAAAATCAAGGAATTGATTATGAGGAGACCTTCTCTCCTGTGGCAAAGATGCCTACTATTAGGGTTTTGCTTAGTATTGCCTCTTCCAAGAATTGGAAGATACTTCAACTAGATGTAAAGAATGCATTATTGAATGGTTGGATAACAAAAGAGGTATATATGGCAAAACCACCTCGTTTTGAGAATCAAGTTTATCCTGATTATGTGTGTAAACTTAACAAAGCATTGTACGGTCTCAAGCAAGCTCCAAGAGCTTGGAATTTTAGGCTTGTTTCATTCTTCCAGGACAAAGGCTTTCAACCAAGCAAGGCATATCCTTCACTCTATATCAAAAAGAGTAATTCTGAGATCATCTACTTATGTGTATATGTAGATGACATTATATTGACACGGAATGATGCAGATGGTATGAAGAAGATCAAAGATCAGATGAGAGAAGAATTCAAGGTAAATGATTTGGGTTCACTTACATACTTGCTAGGTTTGGAAGTTGTCCACAAAGATCATGGTTTGTTTCTCACTCAAAGAAAGTACATTAAGGACATGTTGGCAAAATTCAAGATGCAAGATTGTAAGATTGCAAGTACTCCAATGGAGGTCAATCACAAATTGAGCTCACATGAAGGTGAACTCATAGAGGACATCACATCATATCAAAGTCTAGTGGGTAGTCTCAACTATGCCACATTGACAAGAGTAGATATATGTTACAGTGTGAGTGTGCTAAGTCAATTCATGCACACACCAAGGAAACCACACATGGATGATGCTAACACGATACTCAAATATCTCAAAGGAACCATAAATGAAGAACTTTATAATCCTTATGTATCTGATTTAGGGTTGAAGCTATTTTCTGATGCAGATTGGGCTGGCTCCAAGGAAGATAGAAGGAGCACTTCAGGTTATCTTACCTTTGCAGGTTCAAAGCTTATTTCATGGTCATCCAAGAAGCAACCCACAGTTTCTCTCTCTTCTACTAAAGCTGAATACAGAGGTCTTCCCATAGCTACACAAGAAGCTATTTGGATGAAGACATTATTCAAAGATCTTGGATTGGAGTTTGGAACTCCAACTATTTTTGGTGACAATATGAGTTCTATTCACTTAGCTGCTAATCCAATTTTTCATGCAAGGATTGAACATATTGAAGTTCATTATCAATATTTAAGAGACAATATTGTGAGCAAGGAAATTCAAATATCATATGTATCCACTCATCAACAATGTGAAAATATTCTAACCAAAGCATTGGATGGTACAAAGCTTTGCAAATTCAAAGCCATGATTGGTTTGCAGGTAATCTTGAAAGATTGAAGACCTCAAGCATACTTTTCTTGAGGGGGAGCTATTGGAGCAAGTCTATGACAAGCCTAAGTATTGGCTTGAGTCCCACAAATTCAAAGAAGAAGCCTTAAAATGAAGAAAATGTAAAGTTCACTTGTGAACTACCTCTTGTAACTTTTGAAGACTTTACTTAATGTAAAAGTGAAAGAATCTTAAGTGGTTGAGTCCACTTGATCAAAAAGGGAAAGACGAGCCACGAATTCGTGATTTGTGGTAGAAAGAGAATCAAAGAAATCACTAATTGACTGGAGAGTGATTGAGGGAAGTTAGCCTCCCAAGCTCAACTATAAATAGATGGCAACTTTAGTCGTGGTTAGAGAGACCTCAGAGAAGACCTTGAAGAGCTGAGCTTTATGCCATATCAAGGTGTGGTTTCAAATCACACATATGTACCAATAAGTCCATTGTGTTGTAAAATCAATATACTTTCGTTTTCATGATCATTTGAGTTCATATTTCCATGTTCTTGTGAAGTGTACTACTCACTGCCATATCTCTCAGTTTTCTCAATCAGATTGTAGAGATGCTTTCTCTGAGCTTGGTGCATTATTTTTAGTGATTTAACTTGATAAGGTTAGCTCTATAAGTCTACTATATGCACACCAAATTGCATTTCATTTGGGTGTTTCAATCTTCAGTTATGTTCAATTGATGTCAACCCTATCTGTTCATTTTCACTTCTCTGTCAAGTACCTGACTTTTGTACTCATCTTGTCAGATCTGTTTCTCAAAGTCAATGATTTAAAGCTTCTTGGATTTCCCATACTTTCTAGTATAAACATACAAATTTTCATAATCATTGGATACTCAAATCGTGAGTTCTATTCATTTTTCGGCTCACTGGTCTCATTATTGTAGCAACCCGTGAAAATCGGGATGATGTCATCTCTTGTTAAACATCATTCTCAGTGTGTGGTTCATTTATTTTTATGAGATTACTCTTGCAAGTTAGCTCTTTACGTTAACTAGATTTCCCCAAAAGGAATTAAGATAATTACTGTTGTGCTTAGAGAATTATGCAAAACACTGGACAGGTGTATGAACCAAAATAGCAAGTTCACCTCTAAGCTAACTCCAACTTATCTGTTTTGAATCTTTTTGAGAGTGATCTTCCAAGGTACATAGGGTGTCTAATACATCCATTGGAAAGATAAAAGGGCCCACCACATACTCCTTGATTTCATTTGGCTAGTGTAGATCTAGGATTTTGCAACACCTCTTCATCTTCAAGCACATACCTATCTATCTCTTCACAAAAATCACGATTTTGTGAAATCATGAAAATCGAGATGCTGAGCACTTATGAAAATCGCGACTTTGAGCAAGTCCCAAAAATATGATTTTGATTGAAAATCGTGAAAATTGCGATTTTGAGTGAGAATCGTGAAAAACGGGATTTTGAGTGAGAATCATGAAAAATGCAATTTTGAGTGAGAATCATGAAAAACACAATGTTGAGTGAGAATCGTGAAAAACATGATTTTGCAAATGATCAAAAAATCATGATTTTGAAAAAAAATCGTTTATGGTCAAAATCGTGTTTTTCGCTTGAAAATCGCGATTTTGAGAATGACTAGAAAATCACAATTTTGATTGAAAATTGTGTTCTTGAAAATGGTGTTCTTGAAAATCATGTTCTAAAAATCAGGATTTTGTACCTTTATGAAAATCATGTTTTTCAAAAATCATGAAAATCGTGATTTTGGATGAAAATCGTGTTTTTGAAAATCGCGATTTTGGAGCCACAGAGAAGCGTGTTTTCACAAAATCATGTTTTTGGCTAAAAATCGTGATTTGTGAAAATCGTGATTTCGAGCCCACTGAAAATTGTGTCTTCTCAGAGTCATGTTTTTGAGAAATTTAGAGAATCGTGATTTTGAACACAACCAGAGAATCGCAATTCTGAATGACCCTAGAATCGTGTTCTTTTCAAAAAGTTTTTAGGCAAGAAATAAAAAATCTTATTTTTTTAAAAAAAATTTGAATTTTATGAAAATTGTGATTTTCAATCAGAATCGTGTTTTTTGGTGGGAAATTCAAATTTTTGAGCGTCGAGCAATGGCGAGCTCTGTATGTGCAGAAAACCATGAAAAACATAGGTGCTTGCTCTCCCTTGCACTTCCTAACTCCTTCGCACAATAATGCATGAAAGATGGCATGAAAGTGGTGAAAATGCACTAAAAAAACAAGAAATTTCTATGAAGATGAAGATGGAAAAGATGGAGATGGTGATGATGATGAAGATGAAGAAGAAAAATCTGAAAATGAACAGAAATGACAGTTTTTTTACCTTCCAATGTCGCAAATCTACGATCTTACCATCACAACACTCGTCCTCGAAGCTCTCTCCCCGACAACGGTGCCAAAATTTTGTGTAGCTCAAGCGTAAGCACCCCCTCCTTTACTTGTCAATCCACGAAGACATGAGGACCGATATGAAGACCATGAGCGAGTGAAGGCACAAGTGTGTGAGTGAAAGCACAAAAACATGCACACACATACACACACACGCACACAAGGTAAGATCAAAGAGAGGAACAATGGAAAGCTTTCTATTGCCAAGGAACTCTCTTACAAAAGCTCTATTCTCTAAAAAGCTAACCTCAAAAATGAGCTCTCTAGCTCTTTTTATAGTTTTTTGAGTAGTTTTGGCCCTGCCGAGACCTAGTGTTTGGCCTAGTTAAAAATTAGGTTCCAGGGCTTATTTGAGAGCTCAAATGGAGTCTACAAATTATGAAAATCGGTAGGATGATACTTCTAATACTCCTCAAGCTCAAGGACTCCTTGGCTTGAACAAAATGGAATTACAAAAATAGAAAATGGTATTTATAGTGGTTTTTAGTGATGAAAATCACTATTTTTGTAGGGATTTCTTGTGAAAATTTGACATACACTTCTTGGAGCTCCCTACTTGCTCCTTCTTCTTATGTGTCCACCTCTTTGATGTGCTCTTGTGCTTTATCCTTGACCTTCAAATTCAACACTTGTCAATAGACTAACATCCAAATCACTCCAAGGTATGATTCCTTATGAAGCATGGTATGTAAGAAAACCTAGTCTTGGACATTGCAAGGTGTTTGGTTGTTTAGCTTATGCTCGTGTACCATCACAAATAAGAGCTAAGCTAGATGAAAGGCAACAAAGGTGGTGTTTATTGGGTAAGATTCAACTCAGATGGGTTATAGGTTCTATAATCCCTGAACCAAGCAATTCACTACAGGTAGAGATGTTGTGTTTGAAGAACATAGGTCTTGGTATGATGAAGACAGTAAAAAGGTAATTACTTTACTATATGATCCTGATTCTGAACCACCAGGTTTTGAAAATCCTAATCACACATCTTATGTTTGTAGACTTAAGAAGGCATTGTATGGATTGAAACAAGCTCCTAGAGCTTGGAGCTATAGGTTGGTTACATACCTTCAAGATCAAAGGCTCAAACCTAACAACTGAGATCCTTCTCTATTCATCAAAAAGGATCACAATGAGGTTATATATCTACGTGTATATGTAGACGATACTATTGTGATAGGTGATGATCTAAATGGCATTCAAAGGATCAAGAAACACATGCAAGAGGAGTTCAAAATCAATGACTTAGGTGAGCTCACATATTTGTTAGGCATGCAAATGATTTATACAGATGAAGGGATGTATCTAACTCAAAAAAGATACAATGAAGACCTACTTGTCAAGTTTAGAATTGAGAACACAAAGCTTGTAGGTACACCTTTGGAATTGAACCATAAACTAAGTTTTTAGAAAGGTGATAAATTGATGATCCTAAAGAGTATCAATGCTTAATTATGTCTTGATATGTGCTACTCACACAAGACCAGACATATCAGATAGTGTGGGAGTGCTTATTCGGTTCATGCACTCACCTAGAAGGCCACACATGGATGCTAGAAAGAGAGTACTCAAGTACCTCAAAGGGACAATTAATGAAGGTATCTTCTATCCTTACTCTTCAAATTTGGATATCAAAATCTATTCAGATGCAAATTGGGTAGGAGCAAAAGATGTTAGAAGAAGTACCTGTGGATGCTTAGCACTTGCATGTTCAAAATTTGTGTCATGGATTTCCAAGAAGCAACCAACAATTTCTTTATCTTAAATTGAAGCAGAATATAGAGGTCTAAATATTGCAAATCAAGAAGAAATATGACTCAAGGAGTTGTACTCAGATTTGGGCCCTGTAAGTTCTAAACCTCACTTGGAGATAATGGAAGTTCCATGCATTTGGCTGCAAATCCAATTTCTCATGCAAGGACAAAGCACATAGAAGTCCATTATCACTTTGTAAAAGAGAAGATGATGGAAAAGGAAATTGACATTTAAATTGTTGGTACAAGAAGGGAATAGTAGACATGATGACAAAGGCACTTGATGGGATAAACCCTCGTAGATTCAAAGCTATGGCACGCAGGTTGCATTATTTGTTATTCGATGATTCGATTATTCATGAATAATTATGGATTTTTTTGATGACACCTTATTATTTTATGGAATTATTTAGTGCCATGTCAGCTTATTCGAACAAGTCAGAATAGTTTTTGCACCACAATTCAGAGATTTTTTGATCAAAGGTGCTTTCGATCAAAAAACTTTTTATCAAAAATAGTTTTTATCGAAAAGGTCAAAAACTTTTTATCAAAAATAGTTTTTATCGAAAAGGTTTTTTATCAAAAATATTTTAGATTGAAAAGTTTTTAGACTGAAAAGGTTTTAGTGTTGGAGTAAGAAGTCTGCAGAAGCACACAAATAGCACAACGAAGAAGACGAAGCTTGGAGCACAACATACAATATTGAATGTATTACCACTAGAATGTACAAAGATAAGTAACATGTTAGGGAAATAGATATATATACAAGCCAGGGAAAAAAACCTTCGAAAGAGGGAAAAATGTGCCTCGGCGGTCCTAGAGTGTTCACACACATCACTACCTAAATATATCAACAAATCCCCCCTGGGAGTGATATGGTGAACAAGGAGCTAGCACTCATGTATAAGAAAGTGCCAAGCTATGTGGAATCAATCCACAAAAGGAAGTAAGCCTAAAGCTTTGCGGAAAGCTTCAAATTCCCTAGGGAGAGCCTTCGTGAAAAGGTCTGCAATGTTCTCCTGCATGGGCTCATATGCCAAGTTGATCTCTCCGACAAAGAACCTCTCCCTGACATAATGATAATGCACCTCAATGTGCATAGTGCGAGGACGGAACACAAGGTTCCTTGCAACTGCCAATGTGCACTGATTGTCAATGAAGATGGTGGTGGCAGAAGACTAATGTCACTCTAGCACAATGGCAAGTACCAACGTGAGGAGATCCACCTCATAATTGTCAATCTGTGGAGACATGAGGACTAGTATGAAGACTATGAGCAAATGATGGCACACGTGTGTGATTGAGAAGCACACAAACATGCACACACATACACACACACATGCACACAAGGCAAGAACAAAGAGAGGAACAATGGAGTTCTTTGCATTAGTCAAAAAGTCTCTTACACAAGCTCAAACCACTAACAATCTAACCCCAAAATGAGCTCTCTAGCTCTATTTATAGTTTTTTGACTAGCTTTGGCCCGGTCTAGACCTAGTGTTCAACCTAGTTAAACATTAGGTTCTAGAGCTTATTTGAGGGCTCAAACAGAATCCAAAAATTATGAAAAATGGCATGTAGGTCATTCTAATACTCCTCAAGCTTGAGGACTCCTTGGCTTGAAAAAAATGGAGTCTGTTCTACCAAAAACAGGATTTACAATGTATGTGTAGTGATGAAAATCACTCTTAATTGGAAGTAAGTTTAGAAAAAAAATGGTTAGGCTTCATTGTTGGATTGTGCTTAACTGCTCTTTGGTGCTTGTATGCTCTTCTTATAGCTTGTATGCCAACACTCCCCCCTCTCTAGCATCTGTCACCCCTGACAAACCTTTGTTTGGTAGGGTGTTCGATATAGTACTAGAGGACATTAGTGGCGAGCTCATGTTCGCCTAGCCGCAATCCCCATACTAAATCAGCTTGCAATGTATCCCAATTGATGGAAATGGGGATATCTCGATGGGGTGTCGTGTAGAACTCTCAGTACATGGCTTGTTCGCTTGCAAATAGATGAAGCAAGTGTGTGGGCTTAGGTGCAAACACCTCAGACTGATATTCCTAGAATCCTGTTCTGATCAGGTCTTCAAATGTTTGTTTATAACATGCAGGGAGGTACTTGATCTGTGCATGGCCATGCATAGGCAACTAAAATGCTTAGGGTGGTGCTCATGGCATAGACTAGGCGTAGTTGCCATTGGTAAAGCCCGGTAGAGCCACTTGGGGTGCTTGTGTATTATGAGAGGTCTTGAGGACGACTTGCATCATATCCAGAATTTTCAACATCATTTGTTCCAAAACATTTGCATGGGTTTCAGCTGAGGCATCCAGTGTCCGATGCTTGCCATCATGTAAGCTATTGAAGGTGGTCCCTATGGTGGCACTATGTACGGATAGTTGAGCCATTCCTTGCACTATGCGTTGTTCTGCACTTTAATGTTGAATGCTTTCCATGATCTGCACCATGGAACTGGACCGTAGCATGGATTGTAAATTAGATGTAGTGGTGTGTGGTTCCATGTACACAACATTTCACGGTATGTTTCTAAAAGCTTCTGCTACCATGTCGATTGATAGATCTTGCCTTTCTGTGCCTCTAGGGGTAGGTCCTCGGGTTGAAATTGGGTTGCGAAGGAGGGACTCTTCCCTTTGACTTTGTGTATTTCCGCATTGTAATTGGCTAGAATGACATAGTAGGGTCTGTATTGGAGTTCGGATGATATATGATGATGAGATGTTTGGGTGCCAAGTTCTTGAAATAACTGGATTGAAATATTTTTTCTTTGATGATGCGCATTGCCTGATTTTGCACCACAGTGCGCTCTTCATGAGAACACCCAATTTCTTCCACCTGTTTTAACCACGGGGGTCGTGGCACTTCAAATGTGTCTTGGCCTTTGTAGGTCCTATAGGGCTTTTGAGTCAGTGATAAACGAGGAGGTTGAGGTTGTGGCTTGGGGGACAGCTATTGTGTCCTTCCGTTGCTGCTGCTTCAGCTGATCCAGTTCTTCTAACAACTGGTCATGTGCCTCGAGTAGAGTAGCATAGTCTTCAAGGATGATTTTGATATTTTCCAGGGTCACAACTTGAAATTTTGAGGGGCTGATGGGTGCCCCAGGTGTGCTTTCGATGGCTACCTCTAAGTTCTCTTGGTTTTGTAGTTGTAGACATTGATTTTCCTCTTGAGCTGCTACAAGGTGTCGTCTGAGTAGTGCCATATTGCGCTAGAGTTTTGAGTTGCCAGCTATAATTGTAGATGACCTTCCACCACTTGGATTGCTTCTTTATCTACATTTTGTAACTTTCCTTCCAACATGCTATGATCCTTCTGTAATGTTTGAAATTGAGTTTGGAGATGAGCATTATCCTCCTCCACTATAGCGAGGCATTACTGTAATGCATCAGAGTGCTCTTGTAACCTTTGGTTATGTGCATGTAGCTGATTGTATTTTGTCCTTAATTATGACATACATGCGAACATGGTGTCAAATGCATTATCTATAGATGAAGGTGTGGTATGTACAGTCGAAGATGCAATGGAAGGGAATTGGGGGATGCGAAGTATGAATGTTGTGTCTACTGGAGATGTGTGTGCAAGTGAAATTGGTGGAGGAGGGATGGGGGATGGTGGAAGTGTGGGGGGAGGGGGAGGTGCCGTTCGTTGGTGCAGAGCAATCAACAATTGAAGTTTTGGAAGTCAAAGAATGAAGACAAGATCAAGTTATGAAGCATGGAAGAAGTTTACATTCAGGAGTTGAAAGATATGTACACATATGTACATTAGTTCAGATATAGGTCACTTATACTTTTGAATAGTCATAAGCTTGTAAATTTTTGTCTATATATATACTTGGAAAATGTCGGGACAAGTATGAGAGAATGTAGAACATGAGAATTGAGAATAATTAGAAGTCATTAGACACTTATGAAGTGATTAAAATAGCACTCTCATCCAGATGTAATTTCTATCAGAAATGAAGAGAAGTTGCGCCCGATATTTCTGTGCATTCTCTGTCTGTGCTTGATCATTTCAAGAATGCTTTTGTAGATGTCTAAGTTCATAGTTAATGAGTCTATGGTTAAAGTTTGAGAGCCTAATTGTAAACAAGCTGTGAGAATTATGAGTAGGAACATTCATATGTAAAAGAGTGTTCACAGTTTTCTAAAACAGGCGCATTTTTGGTGGTCAATGATTTGATCATTTCTCATTGCACAAATTAAAGTTTTGCATGAGTGAGGACTCAAAATCCAAGTTGAGAGGTAAGCCATCTATGGCTAGAAGCATTTGCTTAAACGGGTTCTAGTTTTGGAGAACCATGTCTTAGAAGTTGCAGGTGTCAAAGTCGACTATATAGAGAGACAGTTTCAGACATAGGTAGATTGTTTGAATCATTTCTCATAACCTACTCAAGCTTTTGAAGTGTTTTAACTTGGAGGAGGTGCGCAATCACTAGGCAAAACATTCTACAAAGTTTTATAAAAACTTTACATGAATGATTAGTCAATGAGTGATTAAGGTGCAGTAGACTTTTCTGAGAAATGACTTTCTTCACAGTTAGTTAATTTCTTGATAATTTGGTGCTTGTCTTTCAAACTAGGTTGGAATTTAAAGTTATTCTTGATATAGAGGTGGTCTAACATCAAGGATAGCTTGTTCTTTTGGAGATTAACACTCTCCATTAGTGGTATCAGAGCAGGAAGTATCAAAATTGAGGAAAGGAAGACTCCGACTGCTGCAGACATACAAAATTCAACATCTGAAGGTTCAAAAGGTGAAAGCTTGAGAGCAAAGCTTGAGAAGGAGGTCATAGGACACCAAGGAAGATAGAAGGATTTTCATTCAAAGTAAAGGTAACCTTATACTTTATAAAAATTGAAGAATTCAATATACAGGTGAAGAAAAGATGGGAGATTCTCTTCAGATAGAGAAATTGGATAGAGAGAACTATCCAGCATGGTCAATGAGGATGGAAGCTCATCTAATGAGCAAAGACTTGATAGGTTATATTACAGGAGAAGAAGAAAACCCTCAATTCAGAGATCCTAGTGTTCTAACTAGGGAGGAATTATCAGATTTGAAGAATTGGATGAAGAGAGATGCTCAAGCTAGGAGCATTATCTATATGGCAGTCAATGATTACTTGCTACCTCACATTAGAGGTCTTGAAAGTGCAAGTGATATATGGAATGCTTTGGAGGAGCATTTCCAAAATACCACAAAGTCTAGAAAGGCATCCTTGTGGGCAGAATTTACTACATTCAAGAAGAAGGCCTCTCAATCCATCTCAGATTATGTAACAAGAATGAAGGACATTGCAGATGCATTAGGAGCTGTTGATGAAGACATTGAGGAGGATAAATTGGTAAGGCAGATCCTCACAGGTTTGAGAGGTGATGACAAATGGAAGCCATTCATTCTATCTACTGAACTATCACTTGATCATTTTACTCCTAACTTAAATCAGTTGCTAGGACATATGTTAACCTTTGAGCAGGATGTCAAAGGTGAAGGTGACAAGAGTGCAGGTCATGCAATGTACTCAAAGGATAAGAAGAAAAATAGCAAAGGAAAACAACAAGCAAATGAAGATGAAGGCACAACTAGTCAAGCCAACTTCCTAAGAGGAAGAGGAGGTGGCAAAGGTAGAGGAAGAGGCAGGAATAATAAAGATGGAGTCAAATCTTGCTGGATTTGTGGTAAGACAAATCACTTAGCTAATGATTGTTGGCATAATACTTAGAGTAATGGTGGATATAATCAGAACTTTAATTCAAGAGGAAGAGGTGGCAGAAATCAAAGAGGTAACTTCAGAGGAAGAGGTAGTAGGGGTTACTTTGGAAGAAATGCAGGTAGAGGATTCCAAAGTCAACAATACAATAATACCTACTACAATTATGCTTCAGATTAGAAGGAGGATTCAACATTGATAATGAATGAAACTTATGAAAGGCAAAGTGAAGACCAAAGAGTCTTCTACATTGACTCAGGGTGTAGCAATCACCTGAGTGGTAGCATAGCATTGATGACTGATTTGGAAAATAAGGTATCTAATCATGTTGTTCAAACAGGTGATAATACAAAGCACAATGTGAAGTCAATTGGATCAGTGAAGGCCAAGGATGGAAGTACTCTTTTGAGTGAGGTCTTGTATGTTCCTACAATTCCTAAGAATCTGATAAGTGTAGGACAAATTGTTGAAAAAGGTTATGAAGTTAGATTCACTAATGAAGGAGTGTTTGTGGAAGACCCTAGCAATGGGTATAAACAAATTGTTTCAGGGAAGAAAGAAGGAAGGTTGTTCACATTGAAGATTCAAGATAATGTTGGTCATGCCTTGTTCACTTATGGAGGACATAAGATCTCTGAATTAGATCTTTGGCACAAGAGGCTTGGACACTTCAATGAAAGAGGTATCAAAGATATGATTAACAATGGTTCAATGCTTGGATTGCCTAATGTTGTAGGTCAACATATGACATACAAATGTGAGGCATGTCAATTAGGTAAATCTCATAAGCAATCTTACCCCAAGCATGGTTTCATGTATTCAGAGAAGCTTGAGTTGGTACACACAGATGTGTGGGGACCATCAAAGGATTTCAGTATCAATGGTTCAAGGTACTATGTGATTTATGTTGATGATGCTACCAGATGGATCACTATCTATGTGATCAAAGATAAGTCAAAAGTGTTTAATACATTTAAACACTATCATGCATATGCAGAAAGAATTAAAAGTCATAAATTGAAGAGACTAAGGTCAGATGGAGGGGGAGAGTATTTCTCTAATGAGTTCAGTGATTACTTGTGGAATGCAGGTATAAAAAGGGAAATTACTTGCAGGTACTCTCCTCAACAAAATGGTGTAGCAGAGAGAAGAAATAGAACTCTTGTTGAGTTTGCAAGGTCAATGATGAAGGAGAAAAATTGCCCAAATTATTTGTGGGCTGAGGCTGTAAATACAGCTACTTATTTGGTTAATAGGCTACCATGTGTAGCTCAGTGATGAGTAGCACCTCCTTTAATGTCAATCCGGGAAGACGTGAGGATGGTATGAAGACCTCGAGCAAGTGGCGGCACAAGTGCGTGAGTGAGAAGCACACAAACATGCACACACATACACACACACGCGCACACACAGCAAGACAAAGAGTGATAAGCAATGGAGTCTTTAGATTACTTTCAAGAGCTCTTACAAGTTTGTTTCAATTACAATCCAGCCCCAAAAATGAGCTCTCTAGCTCCTTTTATAGTTTTTGACTAGCTTTGGCCCTGTTCAGACCTAGTGTCCGGCCTAGTTAAAAATTAGGTTCCAGGGCTTATTTGAAGGCTCAAACGAGATCTAAAAAATACGAAAATTGGCAGGTAGATACTTCTAAAGCTCCTCAAGCTCAAGGACTCCTTGGCTTGCACAAAATGGAGCTACAAAAAGATGAAATGGTATTTACAATGGTGTTTAGTGATGAGAATCACTTTTAATTGGTGTAGAGGTTTTGAAAAATTAAGGTTGCCTTAGTGCTAAATCTGCGTGAATGCTCATACGTACTTCTTCCTGAAGAAATTTATTGGCCTATTTGCCAGATCTTCGTTGACTCCCTTGTTTACTTATGCCTTCTCTCCCCTCTGACTCTCTTCTCTGACTGCCATGCCTTGTCAGTCCTTCAGTCCCTTGTCGGCTGCTAACACCCCCCCCTCTCTCACGTCTGTCGTCCCTGACAGACCCTTGTTGTGGGGGCTTTTGGATGTAGTACTCGACGACATCCTGCGCTAAGTGATGTTCTGCAATTCTCAACCCTTTGGCCAAATCTGTCAAAAGAGCATCCCAGTCTACCGGCCCGGGAACCTCTGGATGTGGTATACGTAGCTTTTCGGAATGTAGAGCTTGTTCCACGGCAAATAACTGCAAGAGATGGGATGGTCTGGGAATGAATATCTCGGAGTGATATTCCCAGAATCCCGTGACAAACATCTCTTCAAACGTTTGTTTGAAGCAGGCCGGTAGATATTTGATGCGAGCGTGCCATGCATACACCACCGTAATCGATGGGGTTGTGCTCATGTCGTATACAAGGTCCTGATTACCTTCATTAAATCCTAATGCTGAGAGATGCGGTTCCTTGACGTTTTTGAAGGTCCTGAAGGTGACCAACATAAGTTCGAAAATCTTCAGGCACATCTGAGTCATGACATCAGGTACATTCTTGAACCGGACCCCCCAATGTCGAATCGTCGAAATCATATATCCAATCGTAGGTGGGCCCTTCGGGGGTGCGAAGTACACATAATTGAGCCACTTCTCACATCCTTTAATCGTCAGCACTGTTTGTGTGTACTCCGGCCATGATCTCCTTCGAAATACAGGGCAATAACATGGGTTATATTTGATGTACAATGGCATGTTGTTCCATGTTCTTACCATTTCCGGATATGTTTCCAGCAGCCGAATTCTCCACGTGGGTTGGCGAATATGTCCCTGCTTGGCGCTTTCGGGGATGTCATCAAGTGCAAATTGGGTGGCAAAGGTGGGTTCCCTGGAGGTGTGGTGTTTGATCTCCGCATTATAATCCGCCATTAGCACGCAAAAAGGAACATACAGGTCATCCGATGGGCTGATCCACCTATGGTGTGAGAGATTCTGAAAATAATCGGACTTTATTACAACCTCTTCCAATTTTGACATCAATGCGATTTGGACTGCCACCCTGTCATCATGCGTCGTGGCTACTTTCTCTAGTTTTTGCATCCATTCAGGTGCCTCGATTTCAATTGTGTCCATGCCCTGTTCTGTTCGCTTACCCCCGGGTGTTGGCATCGGAACATAGGGATCCTCAAATGTTTCTTCTACTTCAATTGGCAAAAGATCGTCAGGCTCTGGTTCTGCCAAGGGGGAGGGTTGGCGTTCATATACAAGCACTTTCTTTTCCAATTCTGCAATTTGTGCTTTGAGTGCTGCTACTTCGTCAGCTGTGTCAGCTGTGGTCGGGGCTTCCTTGGGTGGTGCTGGTTGAGTTGCCAATTGCCTTCGTAGTTCATCTCTTTCCTTTTCTAAGGCTGCATGGGCTTCGAGGAGATCCGCATGGGTTTCCAAAATGATTTGCATATTATCCGAGGGGATAGCCTTAAATCTCTCCGGGTCAATGTCCTGTGGTGAACCTTCCATGGCTAACTCCAAGTTCTCTTCATTTTGTGTCTGAAGCCGTCTATTTTCTTCTAGGGCTGCAGACATATGCTTCCGTAATAGAGCCATGTTTCGGCGGAGTTTGAGGTTCTCTGTGATTTGAGAATGTAGCAACTCGTCCATGTGTCGTCGCTCTTCATCATCTGCTTGGGGTGGGTTGGCTACTAATTGTGCATATTGTTCCTGTAAGGTCATGTGCTGCTATTGTAATAGCTGCCTCTGCTCTTCAAGATCCTTACACCGTGCTTTGAGATCTTCGTGGCTTCGGAAAAGCCTTGTATGTTGGTTGTCAAGGTGTTGGTAATGTTGCTGAAGTTGGGACATGCATTGATACATACTATTAAATACGTTATTAATGGGGATGGATGCAGGGAGGGTGTTATGTGCAGCGGGGAAGGGAAAGGGAAAGGGGAGTGTGAATGCAGTGCTGGGAAATGGTGAAGTGGGTGGTGGGGGAATGGGAGATTGTGGTGGTATGGGGGGAGGGAGAGGTGCAGTGGAAGGTGATATGTCCATAAAATCTGTGGTGGAAGCAGTAGTGGGAGTGATTGTGAATAGTGGAACGGTGGGTGCAGTGATCGTGGTGAATGTGTACAGTGTTGTGTGCAGTTGTGGATGTGAGCTGCCCGAAAGTGTGGGTGGGGGAATGGGGATGTCAGTAGATGCCGTTAGTGTTACAGTGGTAGTGGAGGTGTATGCACGGGAGGTGTTGAGAGGGTGTGTGGGTTGATAGGCCGTTTGTGCTTCAGTCATGGCGATGGGTTCGGAGGCGGTAACGGTGGTAGTTACATTGGTGATGGGAGGTGAATGAGGTGGAGAGGGAGGGGAGGATGGTAAGGGAGGTGATGGAGGTGCACTTGATGTGTGGGCTTCCTCGGTGTCGTGAGCGGTGTGTGCTGTGCCAGTGGTTGTGGGGGTGCCTTGTGGTCCTGATCCTAATACATTCATTTGTTTTCCCGCTCGTGGGGGGCGTCTTCCATATCTTTTCTCTGTCCTTCGTGATTGCGCTAGTGCAGTATGCACCGTTTCAGGTACTCCCAAAGCATCTGATATCATTTCCAGGGTGGCACGGTATTGCTCGTCCACGCCTTCCTCCTCCAGAATCTGGTTCATGAGGGCTTTACCTGCAGCTAATGATAGCTTGTGTTGCTGTTGGACTCGGTTCATCGTATCGTAGAGCTTCTTTAATGCGTTAGTATAGGCGGGGGCACCTTCCAGTACTTGTAGGGCTTCTTGATCATACTCTTGTTCTTCTGCTTCTGATTGTCCACCCCGTGCCTCCTCATGTGCTTCTTCTTCCTCGTCCACATTGACTACATCCGGTTGGCTGGGCTGGGGTTGGTCTGGGGCAGTTGGCTGTCCAGTAGCTTGCTCTGCTTCAACTTCTGCATTGACAGCGTCGATGATTCTAGCAACTTCTTCGTCAGTTAGATCCTCCAGAGTGAATCCATGCGGGAATTCCAGATCAGTCGGTATTGGTGGAAACACAAGGTTCGGGCCATCTGTGCTCTGCCTGGGTAACCTTATAGTAAATGGCTGCACTCTTCGAGGAAGCCTTGGAGTTGTTTCTGGTGTTAGGGTTGCACCACGGGGTTGTGCACAAGGCATCTGTACGGTGCCTCTCATCTTTTTAGAGGGAGGTCCGACAGCGGACAACCTGCGTTGAAACTCCTGTGCTCTGGACCAATTGAGAGCCCTCTGCACCGGTACATCATATGCGAGACATCTGTATACAATTCTTGTAAGTGCACAGCAACCATACAACACAGACTTTTGCTTCTTATACCATCTCTGATGAGCCATATGAATCTGGTCAATAATCCAGTGGGGCATATTGATGGACAATTCAAAAGCATCCGCCAGGTAGAGGCTAAACCAAATCTTCTTCGGAGGCATTGTGAACCTGTCTTGTGCGGGGAACGCGAAATGTTGCATGACCATACGTAAATGAATGGCTATTGTGGGAGTCATTGCCACCATGTCCTTCAGTTTTGTCAGGTTCCTGTTCTTCATGTTATCGGGGACCATGGTCTCCTTTTCCGTAGGAATGTGCATTCCGTGCATATCAAGAGCTTCTCTTACTAGGTTGATAGTCAAGCGGAAACGCTTCAGCTCATTGCCCCTTGTGAGTGATGAGAGCACAAAGGAGCTGTATCCTTTCTTGTCTTTACTGGGGGTGAGGGTACTAATTAAGTATGAGCACCTTAGAAAATCGGGCTTGGGTAATTAGAACTCGAAATAATCATATAACCCAGCCTTCCTCCATATTGGCTGCAGTCCTTCGTTGTTCTGTAGCTTTTCAAACTCTCTGGTAAAGAAGTGGTATCTGCCCCAGCGTCCATTGAATTCTACTTCGGACTCCCACATGTATGTGCCTTCACCGAGAGGTCCAGCAACATCACTGAACCAGTGTGAGGTTTTACCCACCGGCATTGTGTGACCCTGTGGCGGATTCTGAATTGGTATGGCATGTAATGCCCGTAATGCCACTGGTCTTTCCTTTAATTCCTCTTCAACCGGAAGGCTTTCAATGTCCACAATTTGGGGGCCGGTGCCTGCCTGGGAGCTAGTTCCTACCGTATCTGCCATGTTACTTCTTGCTTCCTGTTTTTGTGAGAATATAGAAACATGTGTTAACATTGTACAGGACAAGAGAGAACCGTTGTTGTCCCCATTACAACATTAACATGAGGGTCGGGAGGAATTAATGGGTTAGTAAGTGCTCGGTGCGAGTGTGTGTGTGGTTAGGCGTTCGGTAGACCTAAGAGCTAAGTGAAATGATGTAGTGTGATAGTGATATGGTTAGTAGGTGGTCATGGATTTACAAATGGGGTCCGGGGGTTTGTTACACGTCTTAGGCTGCCAAATGCAGCGGATAGTTTTTGCTCTTGGTTTCATAGAGACTCCTGAGAGCATTATGGGTGTGTTGGCTTTGATATGAGATCTTTTAGGGACCCATTTACTAGTGATTCTGTTTGTGCTCATTGGCCTTGGTGTGTTCCTGTGTGTTGAAAACGGGTGGATGTCGGCAGTGTGAGTGAATGGATCACACTGTATAGGGGGTGGTCTTGGTGTAGTTATTTGAGCCCGCAAACAAGCCTTAGGCACCCAAATTTGTCTTGATTGTGGGCTGGCCTTCATCGACTTCTTGGGCACCCAAATAGACTTCGCGTTAGTGTTGTGTGGTTGGTTACTAACAAGAGGCTTTGCCCGTGTGGTTGGCTTGAGTGCAACCGGGTGTTCGCCTTTCCGCACCCACACTTGTTTCACTTGCTGCGACATTCTGGTGCGCCGGTACTTTTGGTCTCCAACATAGGTAGTATTCTGCTTCTTCTGCCTTTGATCCGCCTTTGGTTGCTGCCTCCCACTGGCCTTTGGAAAAGAAGGGAGTTCCGTTGTGGTTCTGACTCCTTTTTTGAGATCCTCATTCTTCTGCATCACATAGCCTTGGACAAGAACAGCATGGTCAGCCTCATGTGCACCCCTGGAGGGACCAGGAGTCTGTGCCTTTTCTAGTTCCTTGAGTGCTCCATTATTTAACTCAATTGTAATTCTAGTTTGATTCACCCATACCTGAAGAAGTCCACTTCTTAAGTTTAAGTTGACTGCTTGGGCATAAATCCAGTCTTGACCCAGGACGAGGGACTCAGTGAGGTCCTCATCTTGACACACTAGCACTTTAACTGTCATTGCCTCATCATGAATATAGAGGGGAAGTTCCACCTCGCCTATGCAAGGGGTTTCCACGCCTCCCAATCCTATGAGATATGCTTCCACAGGATTGACAGTTAATTGCAACTCCTGACAGTAAGACAATTTAACAGCACTGGTGGCTGCACCTGAGTCAATCAAGGCTCTTACAGTCCTCGCACTCTTTCCTTGTCCTATATCTAAGGTTATGAAAGGACGTCGATCAGTTATCCTTTGTGAGCTCATACCTGAAACTTCACACATAGCCACGTCATATCCCTGATCTGCATATGCATCTTGTCTAGGGTGCTCTCTACCTTGTCGTCTTAATTTCATTCTCCGTATGCGTTCTAGGGCTTCTGTTTGAGCTTCTTCGCGAATTCGCTTTTCTTCCTCTTTGCGTTTCTTAGCAGTGCTAAGTCGACTTAGCATTTCCTCTGTGAGAGGTTCCTGATACAATTTGACTCTGCATCCGCTGATATAATTTGGAAGAACATCACCCTCTAAAGTGGCCAGTTGTACTCCTCCACTTGTGGAGATCCTATTAATGATCATGGGTCCGTAGCCTCTCTTTTCTAGCTTTCTTGCATGTTGTTTCAGTGTGTAGACTAAAACTAGATCTCCTGCTTTCAAGCCCTTATCCTTCACATGGGCATCAAAGTATGCCTTCTGTCGTTTCTTTGCTGCATATATCCCTGCAGCTGCTCTCAGTCTTGTTTCTCCTAATCGTTCAAGGTCAAAAAGTCTAGAGGAGAGTTCATGACCGGTCCATTCGTGCTCTTGTGCTACCTTCAATGTAGGTATCAAGAAGTCCAAGGGTAGCACTGCGTTTTGGCCAAATACCATCTGAAAGGGGGTGGCTTGGAGTACCGTTTTGTAGGCTACTCGGTATGCCCAAACAGCATGGTGTAGCTGTTTGTCCCAATCAGAGCGTTTATTGTTTACTAATTTCGTCAGTACATTGCATAGGATCTTGTTGGTACTCTCAGCCTGGCCATTAGCTTGGGGGTGATAAGGGGCCGACTTCTTATGAACTACCAAAAATTCTTGGAGCAGATTTTCAATAACTTCATTTAGGAAGTGAGTGCCTCTATCACTGACTAGCTCTATAGGTAGTCCGTATCTAGTGAACACATTCTCAAATAAAAACTTAGCTGTTGTTTGAGCATCGTTCTTTGTTGTGGCTTTCACCTCTACCCATTTAGTTAGATAGTCTGTTGCAACAATGATATATTCTGCATGGGAACCCTTAGCTGGGGGATTAATAGGACCTACGAAGTCTATTCCCCACTTAGAGAATGCACGTCCACCCATCATAGGTTTCAGTGGCATCTCATCTTTACGTATAGGATACTGGGTTCGCTGACAGACATCACACCGTTTCACATAGGTGTGTGCGTCCATGTGAAGGGTAGGCCACCAGAAGCCCGCAAATAGGATTGCTTTGATCACCCGATCTGGCCCAAAGTGTCCTCCTGCTACACCTTGATGAGCAGTTTCCAAGATCTTGAGATATTCACTTTCATGGACACATAGCCGTAGGTAACCATCTTTACCACGCTTATATAGATTATCACCAATGAGTGAGTAATCCAGGGCTTCTTGTTCTAAACTCCTTTTCCTAGCCAGAGTCATATCTGGAGGGAATGTGTTTGTCCTCAGGAAGGATACTAGAGGTTCGCTCCAATCTGGCACAATGGATACTTGATAAAGAGTAGCGTGTTCCACAGGTGGTTTAGTGCAACAGATTGGGCACTCCTTGCACAGCTTTTGGACGTCAGCTTCCATAGTTGGCCAATGTACTCCTAGTCTCCTTAGTGTTTGTAGGGTTCGGTGTTTAGAATAGTGTTGCTCTAATGCACCTACATGTGCTAATTGCAACCATTTCGCATACTCATCCTCTTCTACACAACAAGCCAAGATTCCTTGATCTGTGTGCTTGTACATGCTTCCTGCCATGATGTGGTACTTTTGGGCTTTCACAACCTCTCTATTCCGTGTGTTTACTACTGGATGGTTAGGCCCGTATGTCAATACTGGCACTAGTGGCTTAGCCCACTGCGGCACCACTTCCAAATTAAACAAGTAAGCATCAGGAAGGTCATCTGCCACTCCTTGTGGGGCTTCTCCCGATGTGAGCCTAGAAAGATGATCAGCTCTTAAATGAGTTCTCCCTTTTCTCACCACTACCTCAAAGTCATATTCCATTAGTAAGAGAAACCATCTTACTAATCTTCCTGTATTGCATGGTTTGTTTACCAAGTACAACAATGCTTGATGGTCAGTAAAAAATTTAAACTTATTTGCAAGCAAATAGTGTCTAAATTTCTTGACTGCATATACCATGCCTAAGCCTTCTCTCTCAGTAGTGGTGTAATTGCGTTCAGCTGCATTTAATTGTCTACTAGCATAGGCAATTGGAAGATCCATATTACCTTCACCAGTAGGTTGAGCAAGCACACACCCAATGGCATAATTGGATGCATCCACATGAACATGGAGAGGCTTATTCCAATCTGGAGTGGTCAAGATTGGTGCTGAACATAATCTTCGTTTAAGCTCCTGGAAGGAATTCTCACATTCATCCGTCCACTCAAAGTTAGTCAGAAGTCCATACATGGGCTTTGCAATGACGGCATACATGTGAATGAACCGGCGGTAATAACCACAATGCCCCATGAAAGCTTGTACTTCCTTGACATTTTTTGGCCTAGGTAGCTCTGCTATAGCTCTCACTTTCTCTTCATCAGTGGATATGCCATTCTTTGACACTATGTGCCCTAGGATCTTGCCTTGCCTGACCATAAAAACGCATTTTTCTGGGTTCAGGCAGACCTGATATTCTCTACATTTATCAAAGATTTGTCTGAGTTCGGGAATATGGGTTTGCCTAATGTTGGAATGAGCACAAAGATCATCAACATAGACTTCTAAATTCTTCCTCAGGAACTCTTTAAATACATGGCACATCAGCCTCTGGAAAGTTGCTGGTGCATTGGTAAGCCCAAATGGCATTACCCTAAAGGAAAATATGCCCCATTCAGTGGCAAACGCCGTCTTATGCTGATCTTCTGGAGCTATGGCCACTTGATTATAGCCAGAGAATCCATCCAGGAAGCTGTACACTTCCTTGCCGGCTACTCTTTCTAAAAGATGTTCTGTGATGGGAAGCGGATAGTTGTCTCGGATGGTGGCTGCATTAACCTTCTTCAAGTTAATGCATACACGCAGCTTGCCATTCTTCTTGGGCACCACTACGATGGGGGATACCCACTCAGTGTGCTCAATTTCATAGATAAATCCAGCTTCAACCAATCTATCTATCTCCTCTTTAATCTTGGTAGCGTAATTATCGTTATATGTGTAGGGCTTTTGTTTAGAGGGTTTAGCGTCTGAGGTCATGGGGATAGTGTGTGAGCATATATCTGGGTCAACACCCTTCAAATCCTTGTAACTCCAAGCGAATACATCTCTGTATTCTCTTAGCAAGGCTATTAACGCATGCTCTTCTTCCTCTGTTAGGTCATGACCTATGTATGTACATCTCTCCTCCCCTTCTTCTAGGGCTACTACTATTTTTTTGGTGGTTTCTTTGTTATCATATGCCTCTCCTGATTGTGCCTCTCGTTTAGGCATTCTTATCATGACTCTCCTGTCGTCTATCTCATACTTCTTAAAATTTTCTGGGACCTCAAACAAGGATTCTTCCTCTTCTGGTGAGACTTCTCTCTTCTTTCGTTTCTTCCCTTCTTCCTTCGGGGTCACATGTGTTGCTAATCTTACATCATTTGTAAGCTCTCCATACCTCTGGGGTTGAAATTCTATTTCATGGAAGTATTCTTCATCTGATGCAAATGGTGGGTCCATAATGATTGACTCTAGATCGGAGTCACTTGCATCCTCAAATGCATCAGGGCTAGGTTCGCATTCTTCTAGAACTGCCTCTCCCATGATTGGCTCTATGGAGAAGACTGAAATGTCATAGCCATCCTCATCACAGTGAGGCGTCCATTGTTCCTCATTGATGGCTACATCCATTGTTGCTAGGATTTCTGCCCAGCCATGGGGTTCGAATTCTTCGTCAGGGAAGACTACAGGTGCATAGGCTGGGTCTTGAATTGATCTATGTGTTTCTTTTGCACCTACCTCTCTGGCTTTCTCTCTCTTCTCTTCTTCTACTGCAACCTTGCACATCCATAAATGAGTGTCTTCATGCATCCATGAGGATCCAGACCCTATGGAACGTACAGATTCCGTGTCATCTTTGGCTCTATGGATGGGGTTCCATTGGATAGGAGGGACATCTCTATGAGAGTAATCCTTGAGATTGACTTTGGTCGTAACACCTAAGTGTTGCAGGTACAAGGAATTAGTTCCCCAATCCTGTACCACTTGCAACTGTCGCATGAATGGTCGTCCCAAAATCATCTCATAGGCATGATTTTTGCTAAAGTCACATATAGCAAAGGTATGTTCAAACTCGACACCACAAGTGGTGAGAGTTATTCCTTCTAGCAATCCTAGGGGTCTCTCTATGTGACCATCGGCCATCTGCAATTTCATTCTCGTTGGCCTGAGTGCTGGCTTGCCCCAACGCTTCCATAGGGAAGTGGTGGCAATTGCAACTCCTGCACCAGAGTCCAAAATTGCCTTGGTGGTGTGCTTCTGGTAGGTAATGGGAAGATAGGTGTTCCCTTCTTCACCTTCACACATATCTCCTATCTTATCCAGGGGTATCTCTGGCACCGTTCTATGGGATCCTACCTGGGAACGAGCTTTGGCTATTTCTGGTACTTGTTTGGCTACATGTTTCCATAATTCAGGTTTAACCTTGAGTAGCTCTTCTAACTTGAGATTGCACTGCACTTTGGTGTTTTTCACTACCTCCGTGTTCCTAGGTATGATCGAGTCTTCGTTTCTTACCATGACCGTGGGTGCTCTCATGCACGTGGACTTTGCTTCCCATGGGCCTGTGAAATGGGGTAGCTCTTGTATGGAATTGGATTCAAAGTCCAATCTCTCGTGAGACTGGGTACTCTCATGTTCCCCGTAAATAGATGGGATGTCTTGTGGGAATTGGTCATGTGCATCATCCACAAGTTCAAAGGGAGGTGCGACCTCAACTTCGTTATCCCATTTATCCTCTTGAATTTCTCGTAGGAAGTCTGGTGCAAACCGATTCATAGAAGAAGTGTCTGGCTCCGTAGAATTAGGCACATAAGCAACCTGGGAAGGAGGGCTTATTCTATCGTTGGCTCTTTCCTCGCTCTCATAGATGTTTGGAGTACGAGCTTCCTGGGGAGGATTACTTATTCTATTACTTTTCCGAATAGGCTGATATGCTCCCTGAGGGGGAATGTAGGCAACCTGTGGAGGTATGTGAGCTTCCGAGGGAGGCTCATCTGCCTTTTGGGAGGAAAGATAAGCTTCTTGAGGAGGCACCTGGGCTTCCTGAAGAGGCTGGCTTATCCGTTCTCTTGCCCTTTCCTTTCTTTGAGGGGCGGGTTCCTTTTCTGATTGTGCAATTAGCCTCTCTATTCTTTCTAGCAGTCCATCAAAATGTAACTGCGTCTTAGCTGAACTAGAGATGTTAAAGAGGCGACTGGCTTCAAACATGGTCTGAGCCAATTCCACCATTTTGGCACAAATTTTAGTTCGTTCAAGCTCTAGCTCGGCTCTAGGGTAGCATTTTTCATGATCGGTTATGGTTGGCCCTTCTTGGATTCTGGCCTGATATGCTTTAAGCATCATATTAAGGTCTTCGGGAGTGGGATCTGCTAGGACTGATCCTACTCTAGGGGGTGGTGGGTTTAGGTGAGGCGGGTTGGAAGGTGGCTGGTCGGATGGCGGTGGGAAAGGTGGTGGTGGGGTAGTGTGAGAGGGAGTTTGAGATGTGAGTTCAGTTATCCTGGCTTTGGTTTCTCTTATGCTTTCCTCAAGTTCACTCATCTTTTTAGCCCATTGTCTTTTCATTCTTTCCCGACTATCTTTCCATGCTCTAGTCCTCTTCTTTGTCGTGCTCTCTGTTTCACTAACTTCTGGGCTTTTTTCCTGACCTACACCCTGGTTTTGCTGCAGTGCCTGGGCTCTAGTGATTACTTGTACTGGTGCAGTGGAAGTCACACTCCCTGTGGAGTCTACCACTAACCCAACAACGTTGATAGGAGTGATTTTTGGCATATTATTGGGGTTCTTTGGACAATCTCGTAAGAGATGCTCTTTTCCACATTCTTGGCAGAAGCCTTGGATCGTCACTGACTGGGGTTGTGTAGGTGGAGGTAAAGGACAATCACGAATGAAGTGATCTCCTTGGCATCTGTAGCACGGTCCCCTTGGAAATGGAGGTCTCACTTGTCTGGGTTGAGGTCTAGGGTTGGGGTTTGCATACATGACATTTGCGTAATCCGATTCCCAACTAGATTCATTTGGCTCTCCACTATAGTAGGACTCACCATGTTCAGGAGACTGCATGAAGTAAGCCTGGGGACTCTCAACATGCGTAGAATCGAAGCTATGGTCACTGGGATCACTTTCTGTAAGCAGTGGTGTTATAGGGACTATAGCTCTAGTCAGGTTTTCTTCTGCCACAGCATACTTTACCGGAATCACATTAGCTGGAGCTGGGGGTTGCTGTGCTAGCACAGGCTGAGGCCTTTGTTGGTTTTGGTAGGGTTGGTAGGTTTGTTGAGGCCTAGCATACTGCTGAGGTGGGTACTGGTTCTGGTATCTTCCTTGTTGAGGATATGGCTGTGGGTACGTCTGCCTAACGGTTTGCTTATTGTAGGGGCAATCTTGCGCGGTGTGATTAGTGTACCTTCGTTCTATCGTGCAATACTGGCTACCAGGATTCACTTGGGGTTGAGCCATAATGGGACATACATTAGCCATGTGGTCGCCACCACAAGTATAACATCTTTTCACTGGGGCAAATCTAGGAATTTGTTTACTAGAGACGCCTAATTTTTGAGCTACTTTTTCTGCAAGTTCCTCGATTGATGTGGATTGCGTGGAAGAGTGACTAGATGCACTATCTGAATCTTTGTAGATTTTGGAAAGCTCTAGTTCTTCCCCTAGGTTATCTTTAATGTCAATGCACATACGTACACACTCTTCTATAGTCCTAGGGTCCTTCAGATACACATAGGATCTCAATTTCGTACTCAACAATCCATCCAAGAATAAGGCTACTTGTTTAGCTGGTGTAGGTAGCTCCGAAACAGGGCATCTTTCAAGATATTGCCTAAATCTTCTTCCTGCAAGTCTCACGGTCTCTTGAGGGGTTTGCTTGAAGCTGTGAATCAATGAGGAGGTATTGTGTCTTATGCCACTCTTAGAGAACTCTACGATGAAAGCCTCTAGGAGTTGGTCTATGCTCCTGAACTGTCGCTCGTCCAATGGTTGAAACCATGTAAGTGCTGTGTTCCTAAGGGTTAGACCGAAGGCATTGTACTGCGTGAATAGATCCTCCACTTGTTCAGCTCTCAAGACTTGCTTGAATTCCGCCACATGATCATAGGGATCTCCTGTGCCATCAAAGTAATTCTTCATGGACTTAACTAGCTGAGTTGGCCTCAAGGTCCTTGTGTGCTCTCTAGGTCGTGGTAGAGGGAACTCCTCCGCACTTCTTTGATTCCTGTGAGCTCTAGGTATCTCAGGCTCTACTCTGTTTGTTTCCATTCTCGTTCTTTCTCTGCCCCCTGGGGTGGCTAAGCTTACTTCTGGCCTAGCTCTATGTCTGTCTCTTTGTAATTCATGAGCTTGGGATGTTCCAGCTCCAGGGTGACCATAGGATACATTCGATCTTGGTTGGGGAAAAACAAATTCACCCTTCCAAGTGTAAGCATGCCTATCATTTTCTGTCACCACAAAGATCCTTTCTGAAGTGTGATCTAAGTAGGTCACTCTACCTGGGCTATCCGGATCCTTAAACTCATAGATCATGATAGTTCCTATATCAGTTGGCTCATTAGATTTATATCTCCAAAAGGCTTCATCGGTTTCTCGATTGAGTAGCAAATCTAAGCTTTTATTATCCTGGGGAATCCACTCCGGTGTGATAATCCTAGTGAGAACCGATTTGCCTCGAGGGGTTCTAGGTTCTGCACCCATGTTTCCTTGCTCTAGGTCATCTAAGTCCGATTCTGGGACTACATTCCCAAATTCATCAGTCCTATCGGGGTGGCTGGTGACCACATATATTGTCCCTTCCTTGTCTAAGTAAACTCCATTTTCGAACTTGACAGCTGGGCGCTCTAATCCGATGGAATGATCGGGATTCTTAATCTGTACTACAGACCTTCCTAGGCCGTCCTCATAGATGCTAGCACCCAATCGGTTGGTCCTAAGGTATTCTAACTGCATTTTGTAAGGGCCTTCTACCCTATGCAAGTATGGCACTCCTGCACTGCCTGTAGGTTTCTCCATACCTTGAGACATCTCTGATTCACTGGTCTCAGAGCTAGGATAGTATGAGTGGTGGCTCAACTGCTGGGCCCAAGACCTAGCAGTGTGGTTAACACTAGCCTCTGAAGATCTAAGGCTTTGTCTCTCCCTTACTAGATGCCGTCCTGATCTAAGGTTCATATGCCTAATTAAGTAGCCCGATTTTTGCCCAGAGTACAACCTCGTTGCTGATCAATTGGTCTCAGTTACTTGATTCGTTTTTAGTGAGTTATTATGTTTATGATCTTGTACGGTATTGCGTCGTCAGGAATACTTGAGTGTTCTTCGTGCTTTCAAGTTGATCGTTCCACGTTAGGTTCTTTTCCTTTATGTTATCGACAGTACAAAGGTTAGGTTTTTAGCTTGGACTTGAGTCTTTTAGGTAGTCTTCAACTTGATACCTGCCTATCGTCGCCCTGACTTACTCCTACCTCTTGTCGTTCTTAGCCTAAACTATGAATTGACAGAGGGGCTTAAAAGTTTCCAACCTTTTGTTTCCTGCTTGGTTGCCCTTGAGTGCCCAGGAAGTGTGTTCCCCAGCTTACACTTACACTTGCTTAGAACGTCTTGCGATGCTCTCAAAGGATCTGTGAAAATTCCAAAGTTAGCTTAAAAATTTAAATTCCACAGACAGAACCCAGAATTTTCATTCCTGTAGCACACACACAAACTTGCATAGTGATTTTTTAAGAAAACAATTCTAAAGACCCCTGACTTTGATCCCCCTGGGTATGGTCAACTTCAAAATACCCTATCTAATAATCCTGATCTTAATTTAACTATAACCAGTCGATGTTTTGGTTGTGCTCCCCACGAGCTTTCCAACAAAACAAGAATCACCGCAAACGGATTTCGTATGAGAAAGTTATGTCCGTTCAGGGTTTAGGGGGTTAAGACAGGATTCAAACTGACCGACAGATCCTATGATTTTCTCTCAATCACAAGTGTAGGAACCTCCAAAGTGCTAATGGATTGACTATTTTGCCCCAAAATTATCTCAATTTTGAACAAAAATAAAACCCTAATTTTTGGCCGAAAAGCCTGTCAATCGCGATCGACAGGTCTGTCAATCGCGATTGACAGAGGTGTCCGTCGGGCCTGTCAGTCGCGATGGACAATGTCAATCGCGATTGACGGTATCAATCGCGATCGACGGTATCAATCGCGATCGACAGAGTCGATCGTGGCTGTCAATCGCGATTGACGGTATCAATCGCGATTGACACGTTTTCCGGATTTTTCGCCGAAATTTCAGTCAATCGGGGTTCTATCAGTCGCGATGGACAAGAGGCTACGCGCAAAAGTCAATCAATCATTGACTTTCAGTCAATCGCGATTGATGGTGTCAATCGCGATTGACAGAGGTGTCGGTCGTGGCTGTCGATCGCGATTGATGGTGTCAATCGCGATTGACAGGATCCTACGTGGCAGTGTGTCGATCGTGAAGTCTGTCGATCGCGATTGACGGTGTCAATCGCGATTGACAGGGTCTGTCGGTCGTGGCTGTCGATCGCGATTGAGGGTGTCAATCGCGATTGACAGGGTCTGTCGGTCGCGATTGACAGAAATACACGGAATTTTTCTACTGTTTCTAGTGTTTTAGGATGTGCTCATCATGCTTGTGCTAGTGGTGAACTTTCTTTTGCAAAATGATCGAATTTTCTGTCGATCGCGATTGACAGAGGCTGGCGACCGCGAGACAGATTAGACGAATTTCGTACCTGCGCAGCGTGCTGGAGGGGATGATGATGATGATACCTGCAAGAAACACAATAAACATGCAAAAACAGTGCACGCAATATCGCTCTCTCGCTCTCTCTCACAAGTAGAATGAAGGAAATGAGGTGGAGATGGTGATATGACCAAAAAACAGAAATTTTCGCGATGATGGAGATGGAGGTGGAAGATGGTGATGATGATAGTGGTGATGAAGAAAGTAAAAGAAACTCGATGAGAGTGAAGAAAATACCTACAACTCCAACGCGTCAACTCTACGTCTTACCATCACACGCTCGTCCTCAAAGCTCGATCCCCGGCAACGGCGCCAAAATTTGGTGTAGCTCAGTGATGAGTAGCACCTCCTTTAATGTCAATCCGGGAAGACGTGAGGATGGTATGAAGACCTCGAGCAAGTGGCGGCACAAGTGCGTGAGTGAGAAGCACACAAACATGCACACACATACACACACACGCGCACACACAGCAAGACAAAGAGTGATAAGCAATGGAGTCTTTAGATTACTTTCAAGAGCTCTTACAAGTTTGTTTCAATTACAATCCAGCCCCAAAAATGAGCTCTCTAGCTCCTTTTATAGTTTTTGACTAGCTTTGGCCCTGTTCAGACCTAGTGTCCGGCCTAGTTAAAAATTAGGTTCCAGGGCTTATTTGAAGGCTCAAACGAGATCTAAAAAATACGAAAATTGGCAGGTAGATACTTATAAAGCTCCTCAAGCTCAAGGACTCCTTGGCTTGCACAAAATGGAGCTACAAAAAGATGAAATGGTATTTACAATGGTGTTTAGTGATGAGAATCACTTTTAATTGGTGTAGAGGTTTTGAAAAATTAAGGTTGCCTTAGTGCTAAATCTGCGTGAATGCTCATACGTACTTCTTCCTGAAGAAATTTATTGGCCTATTTGCCAGATCTTCGTTGACTCCCTTGTTTACTTATGCCTTCTCTCCCCTCTGACTCTCTTCTCTGACTGCCATGCCTTGTCAGTCCTTCAGTCCCTTGTCGGCTGCTAACACCATGTAAAGCCTTACAGGCTATGACACCATATGAGGCATGGTGGGGTAAGAGACCTACCTTGGATCATTGCAAAGTATTTGGATGTTTGGCATATGCATATGTGCCATCACAATTAAGACACAAGTTAGAACCTAAAGCTGAAAAGTATGTATTGATTGGTTATGATGACAAGCAGATGGGTTATAGATTGTGGATTCCATCCACAAAGCAATTCATTGTGTCTAAGGATGTTACATTTGATGAGAAAGGTACTTGGTATGCAGGTACAATCAATATTAATACACGTGATGTAGAAGTTGTGAGTCAAAAGAAGGGTAAATCAAAGGTTCAGATATTTGATGAAGAGGAGAATAATGAAGTGCAGGTTGAAGTTGAAGAAATGCCAAGATTTGATCTTGAGTGTGAAGAACCAGAAACCTCAAGGAGTGGAGAACTTAGAAGGTCATCAATACACAAGTGGCAACCTACAAGGTATAGCTATGATACTTCTTTTTCGGCTACCAAAGATTATGCTTACATGATAAAGGCAGATGAAGACCCTTCCACATATGAAGAGGCAAAAGGTAAGGAAAATTGGGAGAAAGCTATGTAGGAAGAATATGATGCATTAATGGAGAATCAAACATGGGTTTTGGTTCCTAAACCAAATAGTCAAAAGATCATTGGATGCAAATGGGTCTACAATACTAAGAGGTTTGCAGATGGAAGTGTGTCTAGGTATAAAGCTAGACTTGTTGTGAAAGGGTTTGCTCAAACATATGGTATTGATTATGATGAGACTTATAGTCCTGTGGCAAAAATGACAACCATCAGAACACTCATAGCTATTGCTGCATGTAAAGGTTGGAAATTATGTCAATTAGATGTGAAGAATGCTTTTTTAAATGGTTACATTTCAGATGATGTTTTCATGGAGCAACCTCAAGGATTCAGAGATACAAGGTATCCAGATCATGTATGTAAGCTCAAGAGAGCTTTGTATGGGTTGAAGCAGGCCCCAAGGGCATGGAATTATAGACTTGTGAAGTTCTTGAAAGAACTTGGATTTCAAGTATCTAAAGCAGATAGTAGCTTGCTTGTTAAAGCAAGTGATGATGGGATCATTTATATGTGCATATATGTTGATGATATAATTCTTACAGGTATAGATGAGAAAGGCATTCAAAGCTTAAAGAAGCAAATGGAGAAGGAGTTCAAAATCAGTGACTTGGGAAACTTGTCATATTTCTTGGGCATGGAGATTTCATACACTCAACATGGAGTGTATGTGACTCAAGAAAGGTATTTGAGAAACTTGTTAATCAAGTTTAAAATGAATGATTGCATGGTAGCACCTACTCCAATGGAGGTAAATCACAAATTGAGCAGATATGGTGGAGAAGAATTCAAGGATATGAAGCTATATCAGAGTTTGGTCGGTAGTCTTATTTATGCTACATTAACTAGACCTGATTTATCATATGCAGTTGGAGTTTTGTCCCAATTCATGCATTGTCCTAGGAAAGAACATTGGATTGCAGGTCAAAGAGTGTTGAGGTACATTAAGGGTACACTCAAAGAGGGTTTGTATTATGGTTTTACATCAGATACAAACATCAAAATATATAGTGATGCAGATTGGGCAGGTAATCCTGATGATAGGAGATCAACATATGGATACTTGTGTTATGTGGGAGATAAGTTATCTCTGGTGTTCAAAGAAGCAACACACAGTTGCTTTATCATCTACAGAAGCTGAGTACAAAGGTATGGTTGAAGCTGCAAAGGAAGTTATATGGCTTAAGACTCTCATGAAGAGTTTTGACACCATACAGAGTACACCTATCATTTATGGAGATAACATGAGTTCATTGTATTTAGCTGCTAATCCTGTGTTTCATGCAAGGACTAAACACATTAAGATACAGTATCACTTTCTGAGAGAGAAGGTGATGGATAAAGAGATTGAAGTCATACATACTTCAACAAAAGATCAGATAGCTGATATGCTTACCAAAAGCTTGGATGGACCAAAGCTACAGAGATTCAAAGACATGGCAGGCATAAAGAAGATAGAGAAAACCTCAATTGATGATTGAGGGGGAGCTGTTGGTGCAGAGCAATCAACAATTGAAGTTTTGGAAGCCAAAGAATGAAGACAAGATCAAGTTATGAAGCATGGAGGAAGTTTACATTCAGGAGTTGAAAGATATGTACACATATGTACATTAGTTCAGATATAGTTCACTTATACTTTTGAATAGTCATAAGCTTGTAAATTTTTGTCTATATATATACTTGGAAAATGTCGGGACAAGTATGAGACAATGTAGAACATGAGAATTGAGAAGAATTAGAAGTCATTAGACACTTATGCAGAGATTAGAATAGCTCTCTCATCCAGATGTAATTTCTATCACAAATGAAGAGAAGTTGCGCCCGATATTTCTGTGCATTCTCTGTCTGTGCTTGATCATTTCAAGAATCCTTTTGTAGATGTCTAAGTTCATAGTTAATGAGTCTATGGTTAAAGTTTGAGAGCCTAATTGTAAAAAAGCTATGAGAATTATGAGTAGGAACATTCATATGTAAAAGAGTGTTCACAGTTTTCTGAAATAGGCACATTTTCGGTGGTCAATGATTTGATCATTTCTCACTGCACAGATTAAAGTTTTGCATGAGTGAGGACTCAAAATATAAGTTGAGAGGTAATCCATCTATGGCTAAAAGCATTTGCTTAAACGGGTTCTAGTTTTGGAGAACCATGTCTTAGAAGTTGCAGGTGTCAAAGTCGACTATACAGAGAGATAGTTTCAGACATAGGTAGATTGTTTGAATCATTTCTCATAATCTACTCAAGCTTTTGAAGTTTTTTAACATGGAGGAGGTGCGCAATCACTAGGCAAAACATTCTACAAAGTGTTTTAAAAACTTTACATGAATGATTAGTCAATGAGTGATTAAGGTGCAGCATACTTTTCTGAGAAATGACTTACTTCATAGTTAGTTAATTTCTTGATAGCTGGTGCTTGTCTTTCAAAATTGGTTGGAGTTTAAAGTTATTCTTGATATAGAGGTGGTCTAACATCAAGGATAGCTTGTTCTTTTGGAGATTAACACTCTCCATTACCGTTGGTGGTGAAATGTCCATGCTTTTGTCCGTGGGGTTGAGAGTGGTGTCTACCATATATATTGGAATGGTAGGTGGTGTGTGTGTGTGTGTGATAGTGGTGAATAAGTGTGGTGTGGATGTTGGGAATGGAATCGACAACAAGGGTTGGGCGGAGGCTTGAAACATTATAGAAAGGAAGTCATGGGTAGATTGAAGGACTCGTGGCATGGGGAGTGGGAGGTGAGATCCTAGAGGCGGGAAGGCCATGAAAGGAGGCATGGTGACAAGGATTCCAAGAAATGTGGATCTTTTTGTTGGAACATCAAGCTTACACTATGCTTGAGGTGGATTTGATCTACATCAAAGGCTATCGCGTCAAAAGAATATCCGTTGGAGAGTTCTTTTTCATATGCTCATTTATTGTATTTTTTGAGAATATTTTGATGGCTCATTTACCGTTGTAAAAGCCTTGAGTTGTACACATGTAAAGGTACAAATATAGGGCCAAAATCCCACGAAATTTTGGTGGTTGAATTTGCATTCAATCAAGCAATCAATCACCTAAAAGTAGATGAATCAAGATCTTCACTTTTCCTACATTATAGGGAAGTGATTGATTCCCTCCAACAACCATTCCCACCTTCATTTGAATTCAAATTCAAATTGTAAAAATCGTGGAACACTCCTAGAGGCTATATAAGGAGTTGAAATCACTTGTAAAATACATGGAAGCAATATACATACACTTGTGACCATCATTGTCTTGCTCCTTCAATTTTCTGCATCATCTTCTTCGCCAACAATAATCTTGCAGAGGCTGGTTCTCTCTCCTCAGAGCTCCAAATTGAGTGCAAGAGGACTCATTGGAAAGGTATTAGTGGCTAGTTTATGCCTGTAAATGTGCAAAGCATTTGGTTCAGCAGATTTGGAGAAATGTCAGTTTTTCTGCCTCGGGGTCAATCTCTCCATATTCCTGAAAAATAGGAAGTACCACCGGTGAATGTCGCATTCATTTCTATAGCATATTTTGCTTATTCCTTATACTTTTGCGCATTTCATACACTCAACCCTATGTGTATCACTCCCATAAAAGGATTTTTTCTAATTGTAATCACGTTGGTCGCTATGGGCATTTGAAGTTCATTGTCTCTTCCATAGATAGTAAGTTTTTTGAGCTAGTCGACCCGTGAACCTATCTGTTTTGTATCGACTCATTCTCCTTGATGCTCCAAGGTACATAGTGTCTTTCTTTGTACTTATAGCATGCCTATAAGGTCTATTTGAGTCTCCAAAAGCTCAAGGTCTGGTCTTGTGCCGGTTGGCTTGACCAAACTTCATCGCTTCGAAACACACTTTTCTACCTTCGACAAGCTTCTCCAAGTTCTTTCAGTGGTATCAAAGCTAGTTCAAGATGGGTGACGGCTTTCCCTCAATGATCGAGAAGCTTGATCGACACAACTACGCAGCTTGGAAAATCAGAATGGAGGCCTATTTGCAAGGTAGAAATCTTTATGGAATTGTAGCAGGTGATGAAGCTATGCCTATTCCAAGATCCAAAGGAGGACCTACACAAGAGGAGACAGATAAGCTCACACTTTGGTGTGCAAGGGATGCTCAAGCAAGGTCGTACATACTAAACTCTATCTCTGACTTTCTATTACCACATATTAGAGGATGCAAGACATCTCAAGAGACTTGGGATGCCCTGGAGACGTTCTTTTCTGCTAGTACCAAGGCAAGAAAGAATCATCTTTGGAACGAGTTCAACCAAATGAAGAAGACACCTAAACAAACCATCACAGAGTTTGTTACCAAGGTCAAAGAGGTTGCGGATCAGTTAGCATCAATTGGAGAGCTGATTGAAGAAGAGGTCATCATGAGGCAAATTCTCAACGGCATTCGAAGTGATAAGCAATGGCAATCCTTCACGACGGCCTATGATCTCATCATGGATGTGCAGACTACAGACTTCAACATCTTTCTTGGACAACTCTTCAATCAAGAAGCCAACAATAGCATAAAGGAAGGTAACTCTTATCATGGTAATTCAACTAGTGCTCTATATGTAGATAAGAAGGATAAGAAGCAGAAAGGCAAGAAGAAGGAAGAAGACGAAGAAGAGACTTCCCAAGCCAACTTCGCAAGCAAGAGCAAGTGGAAAGGGAAGAAGAAAGGATCAAAGCAAGACAAAGCCAAAGGTCAGAATGTTCAACCTTGTGCCATATGCGATAAGACCAACCACACCACTCAGAATTGCTGGTTCAATGGGAAGACCCAGAAAGGAAGTGGAAGAGGTGGATATGGCGGCAATAGAGGCAGAGGTGGACACAACTTCAACAACAACAATAGAAGCTATAATAGAAGGGACTACAACAATTATTCAGAAGATCAACCACATGAAGACTCATTACTTCTTATGAACCTAAGCCACAAAGAAGGTAAAGAAGATGATCATTTGTTCTACATAGATTCAGGATGCTTGAATCATGTTGCAGGCAACATTGCTCTTCTATCTGACTTGGAAAGTCCAAAGCATAGACATGAAGTGCAAACAGGGGATGACACGAAGCACAATGTGGAGAAGATTGGTAATGTCAAAGCTTCCAATGGCAGGACAAACATTCTGAGTAAGGTTCTCTATGTACCCACTATCACTAAAAACCTAATCAGTGTAGGCCAAATAGTTGAAAAAGGCTTGCAAGTTAGGTTCACCCAACATGGAGCTTTTGTGGAAGATCCATGTCAAGGCTTCAAGAAGATAGCCCGAGGTGAGAAGCATGGTAGGCTCTTTACTTTTGAAGTAGGAGATACCAGGAACATAGCTCTATTTAACTTTGGGTCTCAAACCCTAAGTGAGCTTGAAGTGTGGCATAAGAGACTTGCTCATGTGAATGAAAGAACCTTGAAGGATATATGCAGGGATCAAAGTGTTCTAGGACTGCTGAACATATCAAAGCAACACATGATCAACAGGTTTGATGCATGTCAGATTGGGAAGGCACAAAGACAACCATTCAACCACAAAGGCTACATCCACAACAACTTATTGGACTTAGTACACACAGATGTATGGGGACCAAGTCAAGAACCTTCATTGGCAGGATCAAGGTATTATGTCTCATTTATTGACGACCATAGTAGGTGGATTGTTCTATACTTTATCAAGAGTAAGAATGAAGTGTTTGATTGCTTCAAGAAGTATCTTGCACATGTGGAGAATCATACAGGTAGATCACTAAAGAAGCTCAGATCTGATGGAGGGGGAGAATACCTCTCCAAAGATTTTGATGAGTTCTTGCAGGATAAAGGTATCAAAAGGGAAGTGACTACCAGGTACTCTCCTCAACTAAATGGAATTGCAGAGAGGAGAAACAAGACATTGGTTGGATCAACTCGAACAATGCTTGAAGAGAAGAAGTTGCCACATTATCTATGGGAAAAACCTATTTCAACTGCAGTGTACCTTGTCAATCGACTACCATCCAAATCACTTCAAGGTATGACTCCTTATGAAGCATGGCATGGAAGAAAACCTAGTCTTGGACATTGCAAGGTTTTTGGTTGTTTAGCTTATGTTCATGTACCATCACAAATAAAAGGTAAGCTAGATGAAAGGGCAACAAAGGCAATGTTTATTGGATATGATTCAACTCAAATGGGTTACAGGTTCTTCAATCCTTCAACCAAGCAATTCACTACAAGTAGAGATGTTGTGTTTGAAGAACACAGGTCTTGGTATGATGAAGACAAACAAAAGGTAACACTACCATATGATCTTGATTATGACTCTCATCAATTAGGAAGCAAGCATGATACACAGGTCCAGGATCCAAGAAGTGATACAGACGATGAACAAGATGAAAGAGAAAGGGATTACAAGCTATGGAAGTCAAGAGGCAAAGCAAAGATGCAAGAGGTTGGAGAATGCTCCAAACAAGCACCTAGAAGATCAGCAAGAGAGAAGAAACAACCAGAAAGGTATGGATATGATTCCACATTTGTTACAAAGCATTCAATCTACTTGGCAAAAGACTCTATTTCAGAGGAACCCTCAACCTATGAAGAGGCAAAGGGAAACCCTAATTGGGAAAAGGCCATGAACGAAGAGATAGATGCATTGAAGGAAATGGACACTTGGGATTTGGTTCCAATGTCGCCGAATCAAAAGGTAATTGGTTGCAGATGGGTATATAAAGTTAAAAGAAATTCAGATGGATCAGTTTGCAGGTACAATGCAAGATTAGTTGCCAAAGGATGCTCACAAACTCATGGTATAGACTATGAGGAAACATTCTCACCAGTTGCAAAGATGACTACAATCAAGACATTGATAAGTGTAGCTGCTGCAAGGAATTGGAGATTCCTCCAACTTGATGTGAAAAATGCATTCCTAAATGGTTGGATAAGTGAAGAGGTATACATGTCACAACCACCAGGTTTTGAAAACCCTAATCATCCATCTTATGTTTGCAGACTTAAGAAAGCATTGTATGGATTGAAACAAGCTCCAAGAGCTTGGAATTACAGGTTGGTTACATATCTTCAAGATCAAGGGTTCAAAGCTAGCAGCTCAGATCCTTCTCTATTCATCAAAAGGGATCACAATGAGGTTATCTATCTATGTGTATATGTAGATGATATTATTGTGACAGGTGATGATCTAAATGGCATTCAAAGGATCAAGAGACACATGCAAGAGGAGTTCAAAATCAGTGACCTAGGTGAGCTCACATATTTCCTAGGTATGCAGGTGATATACACGGATGAAGGAATGTATTTGACTCAAAGAAGATACATTCATGATCTTCTTCTCAAGTTCAAAATGGAGAACACTAAACTTGCAGGTACACCTTTGGAGATGAATCATAAACTTAGTGTTTATGAAGGTGAGGAAATTGAAGACATTAAAGAGTATCAAAGCTTGGTAGGTAGCTTGATATATGCTACTCACACAAGGGCAGACATCTCATATAGTGTGGGAGTGCTTAGTCAGTTCATGCACTCACCAAGAAGACCACACATGGATGCGGCTAAGAGAGTACTTAAGTATCTCAAAGGTACAATCAACGAAGGTATATTCTATCCTTACTCTTCCGATTTGGATATCAAAATCTACTTAGATGCAGATTGGGCAGGAGCTAAGGATGATAGAAAAAGTACATCTGGTTACTTAGCATTTGCAGGTTCGAAGCTAGTATCATGGAGTTCCAAGAAGCAACCAACAGTTGCTTTATCCTCAACTGAAGCAGAGTACAGAGGCTTGACCATAGCAACTCAAGAGGCAATATGGTTAAAAGCATTGTATACAGATTTGGGACTTGTGAGTTCCAAACCTCACATATTTGGAGATAATGTAAGTTCCATGCATCTAGCGGCAAATCCTATTTTCCATGCGAGAACCAAGCATATAGAAGTCCATTATCACTTCATCAGGGAGAAGCTCATGGCAAAGGAGATTGACATTTCTTTTGTTCCGACTGAAAAGCAAGTAGCAGATATGATGACAAAGGCACTTGATGGAATAAAGCTTTGTAGATTCAAAGCTATGGCAGGTATTCAACCTATCAGAGAATGAAAACTCAAGCATACTTTAGCTTGAGGGGGAGCTGTTGGAACATCAAGCTTACACTATGCTTGAGGTGGATTTGATCTACATCAAAGGCTATCGTGTCGAAAGAATATCCGTTGGAGAGTTCTTTTTCATATGCTCATTTATTGTATTTTTTGAGAATATTTTGATGGCTCATTTACCGTTGTAAAAGCATTGAGTTGTACACATGTAAAGGTACAAATATAGGGTCAAAATCCCACGAAATTTTGGTGGTTGAAGTTGCATTCAATCAAGCAATCAATCACCTAAAAGTAGATGAATCAAGATCTTCACTTTTCCTAGATTGTAGGGAAGTGAATTGATTCCCTCCAACAACCATTCCCACCTTCATTTGAATTCAAATTCAAGTTGTAAAAATCGTGGAACACTCCTAGAGGCTATATAAGGAGTTGAAATCACTTGTAAAATACATGGAAGCAATATACATACACTTGTGACCATCATTGTCTTGCTCCTTCAATTTTTTGCATCATCTTCTTCGCCAACAGTAATCTTGCAGAGGCTGGTGCTCTCTGCTCAGAGCTCCAAATTGAGCGCAAGAGGACTCATTGGAAAGGTATTAGTGGCTAGTTTATGCTTGTAAATGTTCAAGTCATTTGGTTCAGCAGATTTGGAGAAATCTCAGTTTTTCGGCCTCGGGGTAAATCTCTACGTATTCCTGAAAAATAGGAAGTACCACCGGTGAATGTCGCATTCATTCCTATAGCATATTTTGCTTATTCCTTATACTTTTGTGCATTTCATACACTCAACCCTATGTGTATCACTCCCATAAAAGGATTTTTTCTAATTGTAATCACGCTGGTCGCTATGGGCATTTGAAGTTCATTGTCTCTTCCATAGATAATAACTTTTTTGAGCTAGTCGACCCGCGAACCTATCTGTTTTGTATCGACTCATTCTCCTTGATGCTCCAAGGTACATAGTGTGTTTCTTTGCACTTATAGCATGCCTATAAGGTCTATTTGAGTCTCCAAAAGCTCAAGGGCTGGTCTTGTGCCGGTTGGCTTGACTAAACTTCATCGCTTCGAAACGCACTTTTCTACCTTCGACAAGCTTCTCCAAGTTCTTTCACTTGTGTCATGATGGCATATGACAGAGGGCATGGAGGCTGGGTGTCCTATGGCAGGTTCCATCAAGGATTCAATTATAATAGTGGTGGCATGATATATAGGGTTGTCAAAGGAGGAAAACAAGTTGGAACTAGAGCTAGGACTATGGAAGATGAAGGTTTGCTCGGTGGGGTGAGTAATCGAGGTGATATCCACAGCTTCTGTTCAAGGAGGTGATGGTGGGGGGTCGGTGGCAGTGGCTCGATTGATTTTTCATGGGTTTCTGGGGGTTCTTGGCCAGGAGTTCCTTTTGCTTGGGAGATTATCTCAATTGGTTCAGATGTGGTGGTGGGTTCTTCCACCATAGTAGTGGGAATCTGGATGTTTTTACTAGACCATGGTCGTGTTTTGAATCTTCGGGGATCATATTGAATGGGAGGCCTCTGTATTGCTGATCGGACTGCCTCAACTACACCATAAGTTTCTACCATCAATAAGAGACCTTTATTTTATTCAGAGTCGACTCTAGCTTTTTCCAAGAGCTGATCCATGAGCATTCTACTATTCTGTTTGGTGAGCAATTGTTGTGCTTGCACTCGGTCCATGATCTGATACAGCCTTTAGAGTACTGCTATATATGCTAGGGCTCTGGTGGTTTCTTCTTCTTCTGCTTCTTCTTCGTCCTCTTCTTCTCCCTCTGGGTGTTCTAGTTGTTGAGATAAAGTTCTCTGTTGAGCATCATCCCAATTTACATGGTGACCTTTTGTGGATTTCGTCCATCTTTGGGAAGAGGTGACCTATTCTTCTGTGTCCAAAAATAATTCTTCATCAGAGAGGTGTATTTTGCAAGAATCATTCAAAGTGTAAGTTGCTCATCCCTTCAACATCTCCGGTGGTAGCAAATTCGAATTCCGCTTGGGCGGTAGGAGCAGATGGGGAAGCTTGTGATGTGCCTTCAGATCCAGAATTGGGTATTTTATTTGTAAAGGGAGGCACAGTGGCATCCCCTCGTGGTGAGACTTCCGGAGTCGTAAGAACTTCACCTGTTTGGACACAGGGAATTGAGACTCTCATGCACTTGGATTGATGTGAGGCAGTTTTGTGTCTTTTAAACATCTGTAGTTGTGACCAAGTGAATGTGTGTTCAATGAGTATGTTGTATGATAAGCATTTGTAGATGATACATGTTATTGCACAACATCCATTCACCACTAGCTTCATGGATGACCGCTTGTTAGCTCCATAGCTGCTCTATAATCCATACAGGGAGCTAAATAGTTAATGCGCCCGTTTCTACCAAGTAAAGGCTGAACCATATGTGTTTGTGGGGTTGAGTGAATCTGTCCTAGCTAGGGAATGAAAAATGCAACATAGACATGTAGAGAGGGATGGATACATTTGGTGGGCATGCGGCCATATCTTTTAACTTTTGCAATTTGCGATTCTTCATGTTACTGGGTATCAATGCATCCTTCTTTGAAGGCACATGCGTGTTGTGCATGTTCAAAGTCGAGCTCACCCATTCCAAGGTAAGTTCAAACTTCTTCAACTCATTGTTGCCCAATAGGGAAGGAAGGACAAAAGTTCTTGGTCGATTCTTTTCCTCATTCGCTTGTAATGTTGATACCAAATAGTAGCACCCCAGGAAATCTAGTTTTGGTAGGGGCGCCTCAAAGTACTCCGCTAACCCTGCACATTGCCATATGCTTTCAAGTTTTGGTGTGTTCTAGAGAGTCTCGAATCCTTGGAAAAGAATTGGAATCAAACCCATGACTTGTCATAGTCACACTTGGACTCCCAGATATACTTAGCCTCTCCTAAGGGACCTAGCATGCCATTGAACCAGTGAGAGTTTGTGTGGATTCTCTCCGTTATTCCTGTGGGAGGGTGTGGTATGGGTATTTGTTGGAGATGCGGCAGCTCTACAGGTCGTTCAGTTGGTGACACTTCAATTGGTAGATTCTTCGCATCAATACCCGCAATACTTACTCTTGCCTGTGAGCTCGTGCCTGCTGCTTGTGCCATGATACTGCTTGTAGTTGTTGATGCTCATCTACTAGAAGAAGAGAGGCATATTAGCACTGCAAAGGAAACATGATGTAATAAAGTAAGCCTATGATCCAAGGGTCTCGTCAGTTCACAAAGATCTGAAATCAAACACTGTTTGGTCATCTGTGTATATGACCAAAGATCTCGATTTTAGACTCACTAGGAGGTCTTGTGCTGTTTTGAACAACTGGTCCACTTATCTTAGTGGTTAAGTCTCAAGGATGTGAAGGAGGAGGTCTTGGGTTCAATCCCCATGGGGGACATGGGGAAAGTATTTTGCCCAAATCTATAGCCTTCTAGAATCATTCACTTGAGTAACTCGAGTTAACTGGGACACTTGGCGCACATGTAGTTACATGGCCGACACATGGATGGTTAGTATCCACCTGCCCAAGAAGGAAATCCCTTGGAGAAAGCTATATATAGAGGCATTTGGTTGGGAGGAGAGTCATCTCTCTAGCACGTGGTGGTTGTAATAGTCATTCTCTTGCATTGGTATCAGAGCTATACCTTACAAATCCTCGACCAACTGCTTGAGATGCGAACACTAACATGTGGTGTTGTTGATGCTCCATAACCTGTAATCTTTGCCAAATTTGCTACAGCTCTTGCTTCATGTTTTGTAATTGGTTCATCTCCTCTTGAGCGCGGCTCTGAAGGATCGAAATTGCGACCTTTTACCTGTCGTCGCCTGACACCACGAGCGCCATTTCTTTATCATCTTTATATGTCTGCTTCTACTTGCTCATATTCCCAACCAAAAATATGAGTTCACACCCATCTTCAGACAGTGTATTCGGGCTTTGAACCCGTACCTCTAAGAGTTGATGCCTCTGCTACATTCACTTGAGCAACTACGGAGTTTCATAAGGTCTATTCAGCATATTTATTATACTAAAGTATATGACGCTACAGATTTTCATAACACAAAAGCAAAAGGTTTCAACGGGATTCAAACACGAATCCATGTGCAGAGCACGCATTGTTTCAGCCACTATGTTAAACCAGTTATTGAGAGAATGACCATCGATTGTAAATCACTCTTTAGAATCTATAGTATAAAAAAAAGGGGCATTCACATATGCATGATTGCTTGTTAAGTAGTTCCCTAGATGTCTCAAACCACCAAAAGTGGTACTTCGAGTCCAAATAGTTGATATCACCTACAATTGTATCAAATATTCTTAGCTTTAGAATCTGAAAGGTCTTAGTATATGCCTGGACTTGAGATAGGGAAAGATCTCTAAAATCCCATGGGTAAGCGAAGACGCTTTTGTTAGTTTAAGAGATCTTAATAATAAAGACTAAGTCTTTATTTTTGTCGCAACATCAACAAATTTGATCAAGCTTGGCCATGATTCTACAAGAATGTGCGATTGGAACTACTCTATAGATTGCCCAAGTAAATAGTAAGCTGTTCCAAGTTTGAACAGAGTGAAGAAATTCCAAAAGTGTAGTCTACAACCATGAAGACGGTACTTAAGTCTGTGGAAGGTAAAATATAAATTTTACCTATCCTTAAAGGGATTTTGGTACAAATCTAGAGAGCATGAGCAAATGCTTAGACTTAAGCTATAGAGAGATTCCTGTAAAAGTCTCGGCCAAGATAGGTACCTAAAACATTAGTAAAGAAAGGAATCTAAAGACAAGAAGTCACAAGCTCCTATCACTACAAATTGGTCAAGAATAAACCAATTGAGCTTGAATCTATGAAAATTCAAGTATTTGGAATTCTATTTGGTTTTCATTTGAAAACTCTAGTAAAGAAGGATGGATGTTCCATCAAAAGGTTTTCAAGTTCCCAAAGGAAAGCACAAGATTGTGAAACGATCATGTGAAGGGATCAAAACCTAGAAAATCTAGTTAGAGGTAATGCTTAAAACTTTGAAAATTCTCATAAAGAATTAAAGGAAGAAGGTACTCTATCGAGAGATGTTTAGACTTTAGGATAAGAATCACCCACACATTAATGTGAATATAAAATAGGGTGGTATGGGACACCAGATTTTATACTCAGATTGGAAAGATGGTATGGGACATTGGACTGTGGGATGATAACTATCTTTTAGTTCTAGTTTGGATCTTGAAGTTAGGTTTCATCCTTGAAGGAATTAAGACTTCAAAGAAGGAGTTTAATTCAAGAAGGATAAAAGTAGTATCTCAAGATACTTCAAGATAACTTCAAGATCAAGGAAACAGAAGATATGAAGTAAGTAACTTCCAAGATCCTCTTGAAACACTTCAAGATAAAGTGTTGTTAATTTGGAAATATTTCATAAATTTATGAAAGAAGTTGAACTTGATACTGGCCCTAGTGTCCGTTGAACTCTATTTCTGCCTCCCACAAATAAGTGCCTTCTCCAAGAGGTCCTGCCACGTCACTGAACCAATGCAAGTTTTTGCCTACTAGTGATGTGTGACCTTGGGGAGGATTCTGAATAGGTATGACATGTAATGCTCTCAATGCCTGTGGTCTTTCCTTCAACTCCTCCTCAATAGGGAGACTTTCAATGTCTATGATCTGAGGACTGGTGCCTACTTGGGAGCTTGTTCCTGGAGTCTCAACCATATTGAATAAACTGGTCCCCGGTTCTGTGAGAATATACAAATGAATGTTAACATTGCAAATGGACACCAAGTGGTCATGTGTCCCCATTACAACATTAACATGATGAACTGTGACGTACTTAGTCCGTTAGTTAGTGCTTGTGTGGATGTGAGTGTGAAGTGTGGTTAGCAAATGCGGGAATACCTATGTGCTAATTAGGGGTCAGTTGCAGTGTGGATGTAGTTAGTAAACGGGAGTGGCTTAGCAATGGGATCAGATGGTTTATTACAAGGTTTGGGCTGCTAAAAATAGTGGATGGCTTGCTCTTTTGATTTTCTGGAGACTCTAGAGGGCTTGTTTGCTTGGAAATGAGGGTTTTTAGGGACCCATTTACAAGTGACTCTACTCGTGCTCATGGGCAAATATTTGTTCGTGCGTGTCGAATAGGAGTGGGTATTAGTTGTTCGAGTGCATGAACCTTGTTGTACATGGTGTGGTCCATGTGTGGCTACTTGAGCCCACAAGCAAGCCTTAGGCACCCAAATTTGTTTTGATTGTGCGTCAGCCTTCATTGACTTCTTGGGTACCCAGATAGACTTTACTTTCGTAAAAGAATCCTTTAAGGGTTTCTTATTAGTGTTTTGTAGTTGATCACTAATATGAGGTTGAACCAGTGGTTGTGACTGGACAACAACAGGTTGATCGCCTTTTCGCACCTAAACTTGTTTTGGTGGCTGAGACGCCGTGCTTTTTACTTTCTTTTGGCTTCGAGCACATGTCATCTGCTTCTTCTACATTTGATCTGCCTTTAGTTGCTGCATCGAGATGGCTTTTGGAAAAGATGGGAGTTCCATCGTATCCTTGACTTCTTTGTTGAGACAATCATCCCTCTGCATCACATAGTTTTGGACAAGAATAGCATCCTCATCTTCATGTGTACTCCTGGAAGGACCAGGAGTTTGTGCCTTTCCTAGTTCCTTGAGTGCTTCATTTTCTAATTCAAGTGCAATGCGATTCTGATTTGTCCAAACCTCAAGAAGTCCACTTCTTAGGTTGAGGTTGATTGCATGATCATAGATCTAGTCTTGCCCCAAGACAAGAGGCTCAGTGAGGTCCTCGTCTTGACACACTAACATCTTAACTGTCATAAGAGCATCTTGAATGTAGAGAGGAAGTTTCACCTCACCCATGCAAGGGATTTCCACACCTCCCAATCCTATGAGATATGCTTCTATAGGATTGACAGTTAAGTTCAACTCTTGACAGTACAAAAGTTTAATAGCACTAGTTGTTGCACCTGAGTCAATTAAAGCCTATACAGTTCTTGTACTACTTCCTTGTCCTATCTCTAAGGTCACAAAAGGATGCCCGTCAATTATTCTATTGGAACTTACACCTGAGATTTCGCACATAGCCATATGATATCCTGGATCCTCATAGGCATCTGTCCTAGGTTGATCTCTACTATGCCTTCTCAACTTCATCCTTCGGATTCGCTCTAACGCTTCTGCTTGTGCTTCTTCTCGAATTCCTTTTCCTCTTCTTTACCTTTCCTCCAAATATTGAGTCGATTTAACATCTCCTCAGTTAGGGGTTCCTGATATAACTTGACTCTGCATCCGCTAATGTAACTAGAGGGAACATCACCTTCTAGAGTAGCTAATTGGATTGCTCCACTTGTTGAGATCATATTGATAATCATCGGTCCATAGCCTCTCTTCTCTAATCTCCTTGCATATTGTTTCAAAGTGTAGACTAGGACTAGGTCTCCTGCCTTCAAACCCTTATCCTTCACATTTGCATCAAAATATGCTTTTTGTCTTTTTGTAGCTGTGTATATTCGTACTGCAGCTCTCAGTCTTTTTTCACCTAGTCATTCAAGGTCAAAGATTCTAGAGGAGAGCTCATGCCCTGTCCAGTCATGTTCTTGTGCTACTTTTAGTTTAGGTATCAAGAAGTCTAATGGTAGCACTGCATTTTGACCAAACACCATCTGAAAGGGTGTGGATTGGAGTACCGTTTTATAGGCAACTCGGTATGCCCAAACTGCATGATGTAGTTGTTTGTCCCAATCAGATCGTTTATTATTCACCAGTTTAGTCAATACATTGCATAGAATCTTGTTTGTGCTTTCGGCTTGCCCATTGGCTTGTGGGTGATAGGGGGTAGACTTCTTGTGTATAACCAAGAACTCTTGGAGAAGATTTTCAATAACTTCATTCAAGAATTGAGTGCCTCTATCACTTACGAGCTCTATAGGTAGCCCGTATCTTGTGAAGACGTTCTCAAATAAGAACTTCGTTGTCGTTTGAGCATCGTTCTTCGTTGTGGCTTTTACTTCTACCCACTTGGTTAGATAGTCAGTCGCAACAATGATATATTCAGCATGGGAACCCTTAGCTGGGGGATTAATAGGACCTACAAAGTCTATTCCCCACTTAGAGAATGCACGTCCACCCATCATAGGTCTCAGTGGCATCTCATCCTTGCATATAGGATACTGCGTTCGTTGACAAAAATCACACCGTTTCACATAGGTATGTGCATCCATGTGAAGGGTTGGCCACCACAAGCCTGCAATAGAATTGCCTTAATCACACGGTCTAGTCCAAAGTGTCCACCTGCTACACCTTGGTGAGCAGTTTCCAAAATCTTAAGATATTCAATCTCATGGACACATAGTCTAAGGTAACCATCTTTGCCACACTTGTATAAATTATCTCCAATGAGTGAGTAGTCTAGGGCTTCTTGTTCTAAACTTAAGTTCCTAGCCAAAGTCATTTCTTGAGGGAATGTTTTCATCCTTGGCAAGGCTACTAGTGGTTCACTCCAATCTGGTACTAGAGACACTTGATAAAGAGTAGCGTGCTCCATAGGTGGTCTAATACAATAGATTGGGCATTCCTTGCACAACCCATGAACATTTGCTTCCATGGTTGGCCAATGCACTCCGAGTCTCCTTAGTGTATGTAGGGTTTGTTGCCTTGAGTAATGTTGCTCTAATGCACCTACATGTGCCAATTGCAATCATTTCATGCACTCATCCTCTTCCACACAACAAGCTAGTATCCCTTGATCACTATGCTTGTACATACTCCCTGCCATGATGTGGTACTTTTGGGCCTTAACTACCTCTCTATCTTGAGTGTTTATGACTGGGTGATTAGGTCCGTATGTCAATACTAACACTAATTTTTTGGCCCACTGAGGTATGACTTCCAAATTAAACAAGTAAGCATCAGGAAGGTCATTCGATACTCCTTGTGGGGCATCTTTAGATGTGAGTCTAGAGAGATGGTCTGCTCTCAAGTGAGTCTTTCCTTTCCTCACCACAACCTCAAAATCCTATTCCATTAGCAAGAGAAACCATTTTACTAATCTACCTGTATTGCATGGCTTGTTCACGAGATATAACAATGCTTGATGGTCAGTAAAAAGTTTAAACTTATTTGCAAGCAAATAGTGTCTAAACTTCTTAACCGCATATACCATACCTAATCCTTCTCTCTCAGTAGTGGTATAATTTCGTTCAGCTGCATTTAGTTGTCTACTAGCATAGGCAATTGGAAGATCCATATTACCTTCACCAGTAGGTTGTGCTAACACACATCCAATAGCATAATTGGATGCATCTACGTGAACATGAAAGGTTTTTTTCCAATCTAGTGTAGTCGATTGGTGCTGAACATAATCGTCGTTTAAGCTCATTGAAGGAGTTCTCACATTCATCAGTCCACTCAAAGTTAGTCAAAAGTCTGTATAGAGGCTTTGCAATGATGGCACACATGTGTATAAAACGTCGGTAATACCCACAATGACCCATGAAAGCTTGTACTTCCTTGACATTATTTGGCCTAGGTAGTTCTGCGATGGCCCTCACTTTCTCCTCATCCATGGATATGCCATTCTTTGACACTATGTGTCCTAGAATCTTTCCTCGCCTGAACATGAAAACACACTTTTTTGGGTTCAGGCAGACTTGATATTCTCTACATTTGTCAAAGATTTGCCTGAGTTCAGGTATATGTGTTTCTCTAATGTTGGAATGAGCACACAGATAACGTAGACTTCCAAATTCTTCCTCAGGAACTCTTTAAATACATGACACATCAGCCTCTGAAAAGTGGCTGGCGCATTGGTAAGACCAAATGGCATTACTCGGAAGGCAAATATGCCCCACTTTATGGCAAAAGCCGTCTTATGTTGATCTTCCAGAGCTATGGCTACCTGATTGTAGCCAGAAAATCCATCAAGGAAGTTGTACACTTCCTTCCCTGCTACTCTTTCTAAGAGATGTTCGGTGATAGGAAGCGGATAGTTATCTCGAATAGTGGCTTCATTAACCTTCTTCAAGTTAATGCACACACGTAGCTTTCCATTCTTCTTGGGCACAACTACGATGGGGGATACCCATTCAGTGTGCTCAATTTCATAGATAAATCCAGCTTCAACCAAGCGATCTATCTCTTCTTTTATCTTGGCCGCATAACTTTATCATTATATGTGTATGGCTTCTGCTAAGAGGATTTCGCATATGAGGTCATGGGAATAGTATGTGAGCATATGTCAGGGTCCACACCTTTCAAGTCCTTGTAACTCCAAGCGAATACATCTCTGTATTATCTTAGCAGAGCTACCAACTCTTGCTCTTCTTCTTCCGTCAGATCATGTCCTATGTAAGTGCATCTTTCTTCTCCTTATTCTATGCCTACCACTATCTTCTTGGTGGTTTCTTTGTTATCATAGGCCTCTCCTGATTGTGCCTCACATTTAGGCATTCTTATCATGATTCTCCTGTCATCTATCTCATACTTCTTGAAATTGTCAGGAACCTTAAACAAAGACTCTTCCTCTTCTGGTGTGACTTCTCTCTTCTTTCTCTTGTTTCCTTCATTCTTAGGGGTCACTTGGGTGGTTAACCTCACATCATTCGTGAGCTCTTCATGTCTCTGAGGATGAACTTCTACTTCATAGAAGTATTCTTCATCTGATGCAAATGGTGGGTCCATAATGATCAACTCTAGATCCGAGTCACTTGCATCTCTGAATGCATCTGTGGTAGGTTCACATTTTACATAACTGAATCTCCCATGATTGGCTCTATTGAGAAGACTGAAGTGTCATAGCCATCCTCGTCACAGTGGGGTATCCATTGTTCTTCATTGATGGCTACATCCATTGTTGCTAAAATTTCTGCCCAGCCGTGAGGTTCAATTCTTCGTCAAGAAATATTACAGGTGCATAGGCTGGGTCTTGAATTGATCTATGGGTTTCCTTCGCACCTATCTCTCTGGCTTTTTCTCTCTTCTCTTCTTCTATTGCTACTTTACACATCCATAAGTGGGTGTCTTCATGCATCCATGAGGATCCTGACCCTATGGAATGAACCGACTCAGTATCATCTTTGGCTCTATGGACGGGATTCCACTGGATGGGGGGTACATCTCTATGAGAATAATCCTTGAGATTAACTTTGGTCGTGACACCTAAATGTTGCAAGTACAAGGAATTGGTTCCCCAATCTTGTACCACTTGCAACTACCGCATAAATGGTCTTCCTAGAATCATCTCATAGGCCTGATTTTTGCTAAAGTCACATATGGAAAATGTATGCTCAAACTCCACACCACATGTAGTGAGAGCTATTCCTTCTAGCAATCCTAAGGGTATCTCAATGTGTCCATCAGCCATCTGCGATTTCATTCGCATTGGCCTGAGTGCTGGCTTGCCCCAACGCTTCCATAGGGAAGTGGTTGCAATTGCAGCTCGTGCACCTGAGTCGAGAATTGCCTTGGTTGTGTATCCTTGATGGGTGATGGGAAGATAGGTGTTTCCTTCTTCTCCTTTGCTCATGTCTCCTATCTTGTCCAAAGGTATCTCTAGCACTATTCTATGAGAACCTACCTAGGAACACGGTTTAGCTACCTCTGGTACTTGTTTGGCTACATGTTTCCATAGTTCTGGCCTAACCTTGAGTAGCTCTTCTACAAGTGAGATTGCACTACACTTTAGTATTCTTTACTACCTCCGTATTCCTAGGTATGATTGAGTCTTCATTTCGTACCATGACCGTGGGTGCTCTCATACAAGTAGAATTAGCTTCCCATGGGCTTGTGAACTAGGGTAGTTCTTGCAAGGACTTAGACTCAAACTGTAATCTCTCATGAAATTGAGAGCTCTCCTGCTCTCCATAAATGGATGGCATGTCTTGTGGGAATTGGTCATGCGCATCATCCACAAGTTCAATGGGAGGAGGGACTTCACTTTCTTTAGCCCATTTCTCTTCTTGAATCTCTCGCAAGAACTCTGGTGTGTACCAATTCATAGAAGAAGATGTGTCTGGGTCTGTGGAGTTAGGCACATAGGCTTCTTGGGCAGGAAGGCTTGCTCTTTCACTTGCCATGCCCTTATTTGAAGGAGTGGGTTCCTTTTCGGATTGTGCAATTAGCCTCTTCAATCTTTCTAGCAGTCCATCAAAGTGCAACTGTGTCTTAGCTGAACTAGAGATGTTAAAGAGGCGATTGACTTCAAACATGGTTTGAGCCAATTCCACCATCTTAGCACAAATTTTAGTTTGTTCAAGCTCTAGTTTGGCTCTAGGGTAACACTATTCATGATCCATCACGTTTGGCCCTTCTTGGATTCTGGCTTGATATGCCTTAAGCATCATATGTAGGTCCTCGGGAGTGGGGTCTGCTAGGACTGATCCTACTCTCGGGGGTGGTAGGATAGTGTAGGTTCGGTTGGAAGGTGGTGGGTTGGATGGAGATGGGAATGGTGGTGGTGGAGTAGTGTGAGAGTGAGGTTGAGAGGTGAGTTCAATTCTCTTGGCTCTCCTTTCTCTTAGGATTTCCTCAAGTTCACTCATCTTCTTTGCCCATTGTCTTTTCATTCTCTCGTGGCTATCTTTCCAGGCTCTCGTCTGTTTCTTGGTTATGCTCTCCATTTCACTAAACTCGGAGCTCTTTTCCTGGCCTACACCTGGGTTGTGCTGCAAAGCCTGAGCTCTGGTGACCACTTGCACTGGTGTAGTGGAAGCTACACTTCCTGTAGAGTCTACTACTAACCCAATAACGTTGATAGGGGTGATTTTTGGCATATTATTGGGGTTCTTTGGGCAATCTCATAAGAGATGCTCCTTCCTGCAATCTTGACAAAATCTTTGAACTGTCACAGATTGGGGTTGTGTAGGTGCAGGCATAGGGCAATCACAAATGAGGTGATCTCCCTGACATCGATAGCATGGTCCTCTAGGAAATGCGGGTCTTACTTGCCTAGGTTGAGGTCTAGAGTTGGCATTTGCGTACATGACATTTGCGTAATCCGGCTCCCAACTAGGTTCACTCGGTCCTTCACTATAGTAGGACTCACCATGTTTAGGAGACTGCATGTAGTAAGCCTAGGGGCTATCAATATGTGTAGAATCAAAGCTATGGTCACTGGGGTCACTTTCTGAAATTAATGGAGTTACAGGGACTATAGCTCTCTTCAAATTTTCTTCAGCAGCTGCATACTTTACAGGAATCACATTGGCTAGAGCAGGGGGTTTTTGTGCTAGAACTGGTTGAGGTCTCTGCTGCCCTTGATAGGGTGGCTGATAGGGTTGTTGGGGCCTACCGTACTGCTGTGGTGGGAATTGGTTCTGGTATCTGCCCTATTGTGGATATGGTTGTGTGTAAGGTTGCCTAACTGCTTGCTTATTGTACGGACAATCGTGCACAGTGTGCTTAGTGTACCTTTGTTCTATGGTACAGTACTGGCTACTAGGATTCACTTGGGGTTGAGCCATAATGGGACATACGTTTGCCATATGGTCACCTCCACATGTGTAGCATCATCTCGCTGGGGTAAATCGGGGTATCTGTTTGCTTGAGACACCTAATTTCTGAGCTACCTTCTCTACCAGTTCCTCTATAGAAGTGGATTGTTTGAAAGAGATGCTAGTTGAGCTATTTGAATCTTTGTAAACTTTGGAAAGCTCCAACTCTTCTCCTAGATTATCCTCTATGTCTATACACATGCGTACAACACTCGTCTATGGTCCTGGGGTCCTTTAGGTACACATATGATCTTAACTTGGTCTCAGCAATCCGTCTAAGAACAAAGCCACCTGTTTGGCTAGAGAGGGCAATTCTGGAGCAGGGCATCTCTCTAAGTATTGCCTAGACCTTCTTCCTGCCAGTCTAACAGTCTCTTGAGGTGTCTGTTTGAAGCTATGAATCAGTGAGGAAGTGTTATGTCGTATGCCACTCTTAGGGAATTCAGTGATGAAAGCCTCGAGAAGTTGGTCTATGCTTCTGAACTTTCTCTCATTTAGAGGTTGAAACCATGTAAGGGTTGTGTTCCTAAGGGTGAGACTGAAAGCATTGTACTGCGTGAATAATTCCTCAACTTGTTCAGCTCTCAAGACTTGTCTAAATTCGATCACATGATCGTATGGATCTCTAGTGCCATCGAAGTAATTTTTCATGGATTTAACTAGCTGTGTAGGTCTCAAAGTCCTCGTGTGCTCCCTAGGTCTTTGCAGAGGGAATTCATCTACATTTCTTGGATTTCTTGGAGCTCTAAGTCTCTCAGGTTCCACTCTATCCATTTCCGTTCTCGTTCTTTCTCTTCCCGACGGGTTGGCGAAACTCACTTTTGGCCTATCTCTACTTTTGTCCCTTTGAGCTCCATGAGCTTGGGATGTTCCCGCTCCTGGGTGGCCATAAGAGACATTAGATCTTGGTTGGGGGAAAAAAAATTCACCCTTCCAAGTGTAGGCATGCCTACCATGCTCCGTGACTACAAAGATCCTCTCTAAAGTATTGTCTAAATAGGTCACTTTGCTTGGACTATCCAGATCTTTAAACTCATAGATAGTGAGCGCTCGAGCCTCATAAGGCTAACCAGGCTTGTACCTCCAAAAGGCTTCATCAGTCTCTCTGTTCAAGAGCAGATCTATGCTCTTATTATCCTGGGGAACCCATTTCGGCATGATAATTCTAGTGAGGACTGATTTGCGTCGAGGGGTTCTAGGCTCTCCACTTATGTTCATTTGCTCTAGGTCGCCTATGTCAGTCTCTGGAATCACATTCCCGAATTTGTCTGTCCTATCTAGGTAACTGGTGACCACGTATATGGTTCCTTCTTTTTCTAGGTATGCTCTATTTTCAAACTTGACTGCTGGATGTTCTAGTCCAATGGGTTGATCTTGGTTTTTGATATGGACCACAGATCTTCCTAAGCCGTCCTCATAGATGCAAGCACCTAATCCACCTATAAATTTTCATAGCATTTGGTTCACTAGATTGGGAGAAATCTGAGTTTTTCTGTCTCGGGGTCAATCTCTGCGTATTCCTAAAAAATAGGAAGTACTACCGGTGAATGTCGCATTCATTCCTATAGCATATTTTTCTTATTCCTTATACTTTTGTGCATTCCATACATTCAACCCTATGTGTATCACTCCCATAAAAGGATTTTTTCCAATTGTAATCACGCTGGTCGCTATGGGCATTTGAAGTTCATTGTCTCTTCCATAGATAGTAAGTTTTTTGAGCTAGTCGATCTGCGAACCTATCTGTTTTGTATCGACTCATTCTCCTTGATGCTCGAAAGTACATAGTGTATTTCTTTGCACTTATCGCATGCCTATAAGGTCTATTTGAGTCTCCATAAGCTCAAAAAACTTTTCTACCTTCGACAAGCTTCTCCAAGTTCTTTCAACTCTACCCACAAGTAATTGGGTAGCCTTTTCTCATTTAGCATTGTCCTTGCAGCCTCCACGATTGGTCTATTTCTTCTCTTTGAAACTCCATTTCGCTCTGATGTATACCTAGTAGTGATTTGTCTTTCGATTCCTCTCTCTTGGAGATACAAATCAAAATCATGGGAGAAATATTCTCCCTCTCCGTCTGACCTTAGTCTTTTCAAAGTTTTACCTAATTGATTTTCTACAAGAGCTAGGTATTTCTTGAAACATGAAGATACTACATCTTTATGCTTCATAAAGTATAATATTATCCATCTGCTAGAGTCATCAATGAATGATATATAAATCGTGGATCTATTGATAAAATGCTCCTTGCTTAGTTCCCATACATTTGAAAAAAAAGTTGGAGAAGCTCGGAGAGGCTTGGAAAGTTGTTTGCCAAGTGGTGAAGTTGATCCAGTAAACCAGCATAGGACCAGCCCTAGATTTTTGGATATATAAATTAGAATATGTAGGGTTGTGCTTAGTGCAATAAAACCCAATAGGTACTTTGGAACATCAACAAGAACAAGTTGATGCAAAACAGATAACTTGCACCTTGATTAGCTCAAAAAAATCTTCTAAAAATGGATGGAAGTTGAGACTTCAAACATTGAGTACAACCACAACAATAAAAAATGGAAAGCTTCTACTTAAAAGAGTTTCATACATAGGGTAACTTCCACTTAAAAGAGTTTCATACATAGGGTTTTCTTGCTATAATGCATAAAACCCATAATTTATACCAACTATAGAAAGAGCAATCACCTTAACAATGAATTGGTGTCATCGAAATTTTTCAGGGATGCGCAAAGAATGGCGTGAGATTGAAAAACTTTAATTTCTCTGAACGTAATAAAACAAATGATCTAAAAATTTGTACACATAAATGAGACATTATTAACTTTCCAAAAAGTGCTTAAACACTAAATGTTTTGGAAAGAAGACCCGTGCGTCTTTTTTGTGCGTCACTTTTCTTTTTGAAATAGAAAGCGTTCAACACATGAGAGGCTTTTAAACATATGGTTTGATCGTAGGATCCATTCTCGCATGCTCAAATTGAGTTTTGGAGATGATCAATTTTGTTAAAGGAGAGAATCAACAAGGAATAGTTGGAAGAATGGTGAAAAATGGTCTTGACAAAAGAATGTAACACTTAATCGGGTTCACATACATACATTTCGTTTATATTGTATTATTTTAGGATTTTATTGATGTATGTAAAAGAATCATCTAAAAAGTACAAAAGGCAACAAAGCCATTCTATCAAAGGTATACTTTCTCTTTATTTTTTCCGATTACTTAACTAAATAGAAAACTTCATTCATTGGAAAATGCATGGGTTTGGGCGCGCCTAATTGAGTTTGAAGTAAGAAGGGTCTTAAAGGCAAATGGACTGTGTCAGGATAATTGAGAGAGAGAGAGGTTGGAAGGGAAGGATTTTTGAAACACATGTGTTATCAAGATAAATCATAGGATAAACTCTAAGGGAAACTTAATCCGATAAGTATTCTTTGCCAAACAAGAAGGCTATTCGTTGAGAATGAAGAAAAAAGCGACCATAAGGGTAGATAAGCCAATATCTCTAAGTTCCCATGAGGAAAAATGAAGTCCAAATCCATTTATCTAGTATATCGCTCTGAGGAGATGATTTTTTTATTCCAAAGATGAGGTGGTGCTGCAAGAAACCTACTCCACACCTGCCAATTTAGCTTCATAGATGCTTAGGACACTTCATTATCTTTACAATGGTGCACATATAACCACCAATTTGTTTGGATCATCACTTTGAATTGTTTGCATCAAAACAAATAACTTCTATGTGGAAGAAATGAGAAGAAACTTCTATTTTGGGAAGAGAAGGTCTTAGTGTTATGCGAAGAGCTCACAACATGGTATGAAATGACCAAAGATCTTTTGCACACATCTAATTGAAGTGTATATCTATCTAAAGTATTTTATTTCATGAACTTAGGTGCACTATAGAAGGAGAAATGAGTTTAGCAAGTCGGAGAGTCATAACGACTTTGCAAGATCTAGAAGATGCGTAAGCATAATCATCATCTTTGCTCCATATCTTGTGATCTTCTAAATCAAAGTGAATGAAAATATCAAATTGATACATGAACTCTAGACACTTTACTCTAAATATCCCAAGTCAACATATAGTAAATGGATGACTATACGAAAAGAAATCGATTCCACAAGTTTACTATAATGATGAAGATGCTGGAGCAGATACAAGACATATATGTACTTAGTGAAATGTATCAAAACATGAATACTGTTATAGATATGATATAGAAGGAGTGTAAAAGACTACACATAGATGACTTGAGCTCAATTTATGCTTCTTAAAGTAACTGAAATCGTCCCATAAGTGCTCCCTTTTTTGCAAATAAAATCATGTGTATTTATACACATTGTTTGAGTTTGAATTTTGAATTTTCCCTCACCTAAAAGTGATCCTACATTTGGTAAGTGATTGAAATTAATTTCCAACCACTAAAGTATTCAAATGAGCTCCCTAATATTAAGATATTCCTTACCCATGTTTGGATTTTACATTTATCCAAGGTGAATACAATAAGTGCTTAACAAGTATGAGGTTCTATGTGAGTAAGTCATATATGTGTGTAGACGTAAGATTGTAGAAAAGCTCTTAGGCTTGCTAATTGCATCAATAGCTCCCTCTCAAGCCTAAGATGCTTGAGTCTTTAATCCTTCAAGATTTTTTGCAATCCAATCATAGTTTTGAATCTATCTAGGGTGCTTCCATCCAAGGTCTTTGTCAGCATATCTGCACATTGTTGATGAGTTGATACATATGAGAGTTGAATCTCTTTGCTCATAATGTTCTCTTTAACATAATGATAATGAACTTCTATATGTTTAGTCTTGGCATGATAGATTGGGTTAGCAGCATGATGTAATGAGTTAATACTATCTCAAAATATATGTGGAGTTGAAGTGTTCAACCCTAAATCACAATATAGGGTTCTAATCCACATATCTTCTTACGTAGCATTTGCAAGTCCTCTGTATTCATCTTCTATTGATGAAAGAGCAACTCTAGGTTGCTTCTTGGAAGGCCATGAGATCAATTTTGTACTTGTAAAAGTAAGGTATCCAAATGTGCTCCTCCTATCATCTTTAAAGCTTGCCCAATCTACATCAGAGAAGAGTTTAACATCTATGTCAGATGTATATGGATAGTATAGTCCTCATTGATTGTGCCCTTTAAATATATCATGATTCTCTGGGCTGCTTCCATGTGAGGCTTCCTTGGAGTATGCACAAAATGACTCAACATACTTACTCCATAACAAATATATACTCTAGTACATGAAGCATAATTTAATCTTCCAACTAGACTTTAATAGCTAGTTATATCTTCAATTTGCTCACCTTCAAGAGCACTTAACTTCAAATTTACCTCCATGGGTGTAGCTCAGTGATGAGTAGCACCTCCTTTAATGTCAATCCGGGAAGACGTGAGGATGGTATGAAGACCTCGAGCAAGTGGAGGCACAAGTGCGTGAGTGAGAAGCACACAAACATGCACACACATACACACACACGCGCACACACGGCAAGACAAAGAGTGAGAAGCAATGGAGTTCTTAGATTACTTTCAAAAAGCTCTTACAAGTTCATTTCAATTACAATCTAACCCCAAAAATGAGCTCTCTAGCTCCTTTTATAGTTTTTGACTAGCTTTGGCCCTGTCCAGACCTAGTGTCCGGCCTAGTTAAAAATTAGGTTCTAGGGCCAATTTGAGGGCTTAAACAGAGTCTAAAAAATACGAAAATTGATATGTAGGTACTTCTAAGGCTCCTCAAGCTCGAGGACTCCTCGGCTTGCACAAAATGGAGCCACAAAAAGGTGAACATGGTATTTACAGGGGTTGTTAGTGATGAGAATCACTTTTAATTGGTGTAAGGTTTTGAAAAATTAAAGGTTGCCTTAGGACCAAAGCTGGCCTGGACAGTTATTTCAGAGCCCACTTACCGAAGCCAGATTTCTTATGTTGTTCTTATCTTATCAGTACCATCACTCCTAGCAGGGCCAAGGGAGGCGACAGCACTTTTGTGGTACCCTCACTATTGCCGGGTCACGAACTTAAAAGATTCAAACTGACCCTCAATCTGGTACGAGAAGCATTGGGCATGTATGGTATGCACATTCCTACTGAAAAGGAAACAATGGCTCCAAGCAGAATGAAACATAAAGATCTCAATAAGCTGAAGGACATGGTAGCAATGACACCGACCATCGCTCTTCACCTACGGACCGTCATGCAGCATTTTGCTTTCCCCGCACAGGAAAGATTCACCATGCCCCCAAAGAAGATATGGTTTAGCTTGTATTTGGCAGAGACAGAAAACCTCCCTATCAACGTACCACATTGGATCATAGATCAGATCCACCTAGCCCATCAACGGTGGAACAAGAAGCAGAAAAATGTGCTCCACGGGTGTTGTGCTCTGACCAAGATAATCTATCGATGTCTAGGGGAGCCACCACTACACCAGAGATTACCCCCCCCAGACACGACGCGTTAGACCATTCACCATTCGGCTACCAAGACCAAGTACAGAGGGACCCAATCTGGTGTTTCCACCAGTCCCATCGGACTTGGAATTCCCCCAGGGTTTTACTCTCAATGATCTTACTGATGAAGAAGTGGCTAGGCTAATCTACGACTCTAATCTTGAAACGGAAACCGAGCGAACTCAGGAACCACAAACCCATACAACAACGTCAGCCCCCACCCGACCGCAAGTGGTAGAAGTAGACGTAGAAGAACAAGAGACCGAACAAGAGGAAGAAACCTACGAAGAACAAGCGTATGATGAACTTTCATAGTTAGCAAGTGCCCCCGCGTATTCGGCACAAATAAAAAGACTATATCGAACCATGCAGCTAGTTCAAGAACAGCATAAAATGTCACTTGAAGCAGGCAAGAAACTCATGAACCAAATGCTGGCAGAGGAAGGTGTGGATGATCTGTTCATCGAGTCCATCAACCTACATGCAGATGCAGTAGGATTGGATGAGGCCATTCATGAGGCAATGGCCTACATTCACCGATTTGAGAAAGGAGTTCCCGCCCGTCCCATGAGATCCGGGAAACAAATTCATATCAATGTGTCAGCACCAGGAGATACAACGCAAACAGACGAACATCATGAAGCACCACTGTCACCACCCTCCCCACCCCTCACTACACAACTCACTCCACCACATGACACTATCACCACCACGTCCACTACCACCACAATTGTAATGGGAATTCCACTCTCTCCGGGAATCCAATTCGGGGGAGTCACCATGCCCACTTTCACCACTCTCTTCACTAACGTCACATCCACCCCACCCACGATCCCCATCTACACGGTCACTCAAACACTTGACACTATGGAAACATCTCCTGCCACTGCACCGCTCCCTCCCCCCATGCCACCTCCATCTCCCATACCCCCTCCACCCACATCTCCACTTGCATCCACATCATTCACCACTCCCTTTCCCGCCCCCATTCCCCTTGCATCTTCACCCCTCCCTACATCATTTAATGTACATAGTATATTCCAAGCTTTAAATCAATGTGTCTATCAACTTCAGAATGAGTACAGAGCTTTGGACGACCGGTATCAACAACTGACAATAAATCACTAGAACTTACAAAGACAACTTACAATTCTTGAAGAGGAAAATGCAGATGTGAATCAACGTTATACAACGCTTGAGCAGGCTCACCAAACACTACTAGAGGCACCCCAACCATCGAAAGAATCAGACGTCAAACAACTAGAAGCCTTGCTCGAAGTATACCAGGCCGATAACCTACGAGTCCAACGTAACTTGGCGCTACTCAGGAAACATATGGCCACAGCACTTGAAGAGAACAAGAGACTGCAAAAACAAAATGAAGAGAATCTAGAAGCGGCAATGGAAGGCTCTCCCCACGAGATAGATCCAGAGCAGTTCAAAGCAGTTCCCTCGGAGACGATGAAAACCATTTTGGAAAGCTATGCAGATCTTCTAGAAGCCCATGATGACTTGGAAAGAGAACGTGACACACTACGGAGCAGACTTAAGGAACAGGAAGAGCAACCGAAGAGTGCCCCATCAACCTCTACCTCAGACGAGGTAAAGGCCTTAACTGAGCAGGTGGCAGAATTACAAAAGAGGTTACTGACATACGAGAGGCAGCCCTCTCCAGTAGTAGAACCAGAGCCAGAAGAGTTGGTCCCTATTGAGGTAGATGATTCATACGAAGAACCGTATGCTCCTATGCCGATGCCAGGAGGGCAACGCACCTCAGAGGGACTAGACACCTTGGAAGTGGAAGAACCCGAGTGGCTTCAGACACTGGAAAAGACAGCGAACACCCACGAAGAACGAGTGGCCATTCAGATCCAATCACTAGCGAACCTAGAAGAAACTGTCATAAAGTCAGAATATTTCAGAAGCATGTCTCATCATAGATGGATCGGCACCAATGATGACCAATATGTGCCGTACTGCATACTTTTGGCCGATTACAACGCCGAGATTCAACGACGATGCGGCAAGCCTCCCACATTTGCTACACAATTTGGTCCAGATGATATACCGGAAAGTGCTAGGCGTGGGTCCATCCATCAACCCACCTGGAGGATCAGGCTTTTGGAAACATATCCTGAAATGGTCCGAACCTGGAATAATATGCCGTTGTTTATTAAATATAATCCTTGTTACATTCCAGTTCTTCGAAGATGCACCTGGCCTGAATTCACTATTGCTGTCAGAGACATCAAAGCCTGCGCAAAATGGTTAAATTATGTTTACCTAGCACCTCCACGAGGACCCCCCACGGTGAACTACATGATTTCTACAATCCGTCACTGGAGCATTCGGCTACGCAATAATCCCGACGTGATGGCCCAGATGTGTATGAAAATATTTGAATTAATGCTGATCACTTTCAAGACGTTTAACAACATTAAGGACTCCCACTTCTCAGGAGCAGGCTTCGTGACAGGAAACCAGGATCTGGTGTACGATATGAGTACCACCCCATCCATTGAAGTAATATATGCTTGGCACGCCAGAATCAAGTACCTCCCAGCCTGCTTTAAACAGACATTTGAGGAGATGTTCATCACAGGATTCTGGGAATATCACTCCGAAATCTTCATACCCAAACCATCACATCTCCTCCAATTATTTGCTGTGGAGAGAACTATTTACTCAGAACAATTGAGGGTGCCTCATCTAGACGTTCCCAGACCTGTGAATTGGGATGATTTGCTCACAGATCTAGCACGCGGCTTACGACTAGAAGAACACCACCTAGCCTTCGATGTCGTCCAATATTATGTTCAAAAACCCTCTAGAGAAGGGTTTGTCAGGGGCGACAGACGCGAGAGTGGGGGGGGTGTTGGCAGCAATCGGGGAACCGAAGGAGCCACAAGACGAAGAGAGTCAGAGCGAAGGGACAGCACAAGCAGACATGGCAGTCAACGAAGATCTGGCAAGTAGGCCAATAATTTTCTTCATGGAGAAGCAAGTACGAGCATTCACGCAGATCTAGCATGTGGCTGCACCTGAGTCAATCAAGGCTCTTACAGTCCTTGCACTCTTTCCTTGTCCTATATCTAAGGTTATGAAAGGACATCGATCAGTTATCCTCTGTGAGCTAATACCTGAAACTTCACACATAGCCACGTCATATCCTTGATCTGCATATGCATCTTGCCTAGGGTGCTCTCTACCTTGTCTTCTTAATTTCATTCTCCGTATGTGCTCTAGGGCTTCTGCTTGAGCTTCTTCTCGAATTCACTTTTCTTCCTCTTTGCGTTTCTTAGCAGTATTAAGTCGACTTAGCATTTCCTCTGTGAGAGGTTCCTCATACAACTTGACTCTGCATCCGCTGATATAACTTGGGAGAACATCGCCTTCTAATGTGGCTAGTTGCACTTCTCCACTTGTTGAGATTCTGTTAATGATCATGGGTCCGTAGCCTCTCTTCTCCAGCTTCCTCGCATGTTGCTTCAAAGTGTATACTAGTACTAGGTCGCCTGCCTTCAAACCTTTATCCTTAACGTGGGCATCAAAATATGCCTTCTGTCGTTTCTTAGCTGCATATATCCCTGCAGCTGCCCTTAGTCTTGTTTCTCCTAATCGTTCAAGGTCAAAAAGTCTAGAGGAGAGTTCATGACCCGTCCATTCGTGCTCTTGTGCTACCTTCAATGTAGGTATCAAGAAGTCCAATGGTAGCATTGCATTTTGGCCAAACACCATCTGAAAGGGGGTGGCTTGGAGTACCGTTTTGTAGGCGACTCGGTATGCCCAAACAGCATGGTGTAGCTGTTTGTCCCAATCAGAGCGTTTATTATTCACGAGCTTGGTCAACACATTGCACAGAATCTTGTTTGTGCTTTCGGCTTGCCCATTAGCTTGTGGGTGGTAGGGTGCAGACTTCTTATGAACTACCAAGAATTCTTGGAGCAGATTTTCAATTACTTCATTCAAGAAGTGAGTGCCTCTATCACTTACTAACTCTATAGGTAGCCCGTATCTTGTGAACACATTCTCAAATAAAAACTTAGCTGTTGTTTGAGCATCGTTCTTAGTTGTGGCTTTTACCTCTACCCACTTTGTTAGATAGTCTGTCGCAACAATGATATATTCTGCATGGGAACCCTTAGCTGGGGGATTAATAGGACCTACGAAGTCTATTCCCCACTTAGAGAATGCACGTCCACCCATCATAGGTTTCAGTGGCATCTCATCTTTACGTATAGGATATTGAGCTCTCTGACAGACATCACAGCGTTTCACATAGGTATGTGCGTCCATGTGAAGGGTCGGCCACCAAAAGCCCGCAAATAGTATTGCCTTGATCACCCGATCTGGACCAAAATGTCCTCCTGCTACACCTTGGTGAGCAGTGTCTAAGATCTTGAGATACTCACTTTCATGGACACATAGTCTCAAGTAACCATCTTTACCACGTTTGTATAGATTATCGCCAATGAGAGAGTAATCCTGGGCTTCTTGTTCTAAACTCCTTTTCCTAGCAAGCGTCATGTCTTGAGGGAATGTTTTCGTCCTCAGGAAGGATACTAGTGGTTCACTCCAATCTGGCACTAGGGACACTTGATAAAGAGTGGCATGTTCCACAGGTGGTTTAGTGCAACAGATTGGGCATTCCTTGCACAACTTTTGGACATCCGCTTCCATAGTTGGCCAATGTACTCCTAGTCTCCTTAGTGTTTGTAGGGTTCGTTGCTTTGAATAGTGTTGCTCTAATGCACCTACATGTGCTAATTGCAACCATTTAGCGTACTCATCCTCTTCCACACAACAGGCCAAGATCCCTTGATTTGTGTGCTTGTACATACTTCCAGCCATGATGTGATACTTTTGGGCTTTTACTACCTCCCTATCCTGCGTGTTTATTACTGGGTGACTAGGCCCGTATGTCAATACTGGCACTAATGACTTAGCCCACTACGGCACCACTTCCAAATTAAACAAGTAGGCATCAGGAAGGTCATCTGACACTCCTTGTGGGGCTTCTCTAGATGTGAGCCTAGAGAGATGGTCTGCTCTCAGGTGAGTCCTACCTTTCCTTACCACAACCTCAAAGTCGTATTCCATTAGCAAGAGAAACCATCTTACTAATCTTCCTGTATTGCATGGCTTGTTCACGAGATATAACAATGCTTGGTGGTCATTAAAAAATTTAAACTTGTTTGCAAGCAAATAGTGTCTAAATTTCTTAACTACATATACCATGCCTAAGCCTTCTCTCTCAGTAGTGGTGTAATTTCGTTCAGCTGCATTCAATTGTCTACTCGCATAGGCAATGGGAAGATCCATGTTACCTTCACCAGTAGGTTGTGCGAGTACACATCCAATAGCGTAATTGGATGCATCCACATGAACATGGAATGGCTTGTTCCAATCTGGTGTGGTCAAGATTGGTGCTGAACATAATCTTCGTTTAAGCTCCTGGAAGGAATTCTCACATTCATCCGTCCACTCAAAGTTAGTCAGAAGTCCGTACATGGGCTTTGCAATGACAGCATACATGTGAATGAACCGGCGGTAGTAACCACAATGCCCCATGAAAGCTTGTACTTCCTTGACATTCCTTGGCCTAGGTAGCTCTGCTATGGCTCTCACCTTCTCTTCATCAATGGATATGCCATTCTTTGACACTATGTGTCCTAGAATCTTGCCTTGCCTGACCATGAAAACACATTTTTCTGGGTTTAGGCAGACTTGATATTGTCTACATTTGTCAAAGATTTGTCTGAGTTCGGGAATATGGGTTTGCCTAATGTTGGAATGAGCACAAAGATCATCAACATAGACTTCTAAATTCTTCCTTAGGAACTCCTTAAATACATGGCACATCAGCCTCTGGAAGGTTGTTGGGGCATTGGTAAGCCCAAATGGCATTACCCGAAAGGAAAATATACCCCACTCTGTGGCAAAAGCCGTCTTATGCTGATCTTCTGGAGCTATGGCTACTTGATTGTAGCCAGAGAATCCATCCAGGAAGCTGTACACTTCCTTGCCTGCTACTCTTTCTAAGAGATGTTTTGTGATGGGAAGCGGATAGTTATCTCGGATTGTGGCTGCATTGACCTTCTTCAAGTTAATGCATACACGCAGCTTTCCATTTTTCTTGGGCACCACTACAATGGGGGATACCCACTCAGTGTGCTCAATTTCATAGATAAATCCAGCTTCAACCAGTCTATCTATCTCCTCTTTGATCTTAGCCGCATAATTATCGTTATATGTATATGGCTTTTGCTTAGAGGGTTTGGCATCTGAGGTCATGGGGATAGTGTGTGAGCATATGTCAGGGTCCACAACTTTTAAATCCTTGTAACTCCAAGCGAATACATCTCTGTATTCTCTTAGCAAGGCTATTAACGCATGCTCTTCTTCCTCTGTTAGGTCATGACCTATGTATGTACATCTCTCCTCTCCTTCTTCTAGGGCCACTACTATTTTCTTGGTGGTTTCTTTGTTATCATAGGCCTCTCTTGATTGCGCCTCCCGTTTAGGCATTCTTATCATAACTCTCCTGTCGTCTATCTCGTACTTCTTAAAATTTTCCGGGACCTCAAACAAAGATTCTTCCTCTTCTGGTGTGACTACTCTCTTCTTTCTTTTTTTCCCTTTTTCCTTTGGGGTCACATGTGTGGCTAGACGCACATCATTTGTAAGCTCTCCGTGCCTTTGGGGTTGAAATTCTACTTCATAGAAATATTCTTCATCTGATGCAAAAGGTGTGTCCATAATGATTGACTCTAGATCGGAGTCACTTGCATCCTCAAATGCATCAGGGCTAGGTTCACACTCTTCTAGAACTGCCTCTCCCATGATTGGCTCTATGGAGAAGACTGAAATGTCATAGCCATCCTCATCACAGTGAGGTGTCCATTGTTCCTCATTGATGGCTACATCCATTGTTGCTAGGATTTATGCCCAGCCGTGGGGTTCAAATTCTTCGTCAGGAAAGACTACAGGTGCATAGGCTGGGTCTTGAATGGGTCTATGTGTTTCGTTTGCACCTACCTCTCTGGCTTTTTCTCTCTTCTCTTCCTCTACTGCTACTTTACACATCCATAAGTGAGTGTCTTCATGCATCCATGAGGATCCTGATCCTATGGAATGCACCGATTCCGTATCATCTTTGGCTCTATGGATGGGGTTCCATTGGATAGGAGGGACATCTCTATGAGAGTAATCCTTGAGATTGACTTTGTTCGTAACACCTAAGTGCTGTAGGTATAAAGAATTGGTTCCCCAATCCTGTACCACTTGCAACTGTCGCATAAAGGGTCGTCCCAAGATCATCTCATAGGCATGATTTTTGTTGAAGTCACATATAGCAAATGTGTGCTCAAACTCGACACCACAGGTGGTGAGAGTTATTACTTCTAGCAATCCTAAGGGTCTCTCAATATGACCATCGGCCATCTGCAATTTCATTCTCGTTGGCCTGAGTACTGGCTTGCCCCAACGCTTCCATAGGGAAGTGGTGGCAATTGCAACTCCTGCACCTGAGTCCAAAATTGCCTTGGTGGTGTACTCCTGGTAGGTAATGGGAAGATAGGTGTTCCCTTCTTCACCTTCACACATATCTCCTATCTTATCCAAGGGTATCTCTGGCACCGTCCTATGTGATCCTACCTGGGAATGAGGTTTGGCTATCTCGGGCACTTGATTGGCTACATGTTCCAACACTTCTGGTCTAACCTTAAGCAGCTCTTCCAAAGTGAGATTGCACTGCACTTTGGTGTTCTTCACTACCTCTGTGTTCCTAGGTATGACTGAATCTTCATTTCGTATTATGACTGTGGGGGTTCTCATACAAGTAGACTTGACTTCCCATGGGCCCGTGAAGTGGGGTAATTCCTATAGAGAGTTAGACTCAAAGTCTAATCTCTCTTGTGATTGGGTACTCTCTTGCTCTCCATAAATGGAAGGAAGGTCTTGTGGGAATTGATCGTGTGTGTCATCCACCAGTTCAATGGGAGGAGGGACTTCACTTTCCTTAGCCCATTTGTCTTCTTGAATCTCGCGTAGGAATTCTGGTGTGAACCGATTCATAGAAGATGATGTGTCTGGCTCCGTAGAGTTAGGCACATAGGCTTCAGGCACATAGGCTCTCTGGGTAGGAAGACCTGCTCTTTCACTAGCCTTGTTATGGTGTTGAGGGGCGAGTTCCTTTTGTGATTGTGCCATTGGATTCTTTATTCTTTCTAGGGAGGGGGAATTGTCTGATTCAGTGGAATTGGGCACGTAAGCTTTTGATGGGGGATGGGTCATGTTTTTGCTTGCTTTATCTCTTTCTTGATTTTTTTCTTCCTTGGCAGATCTTGCAATTATGCCCTCTAACTTCTCTAGAAGTCCATCCAAGTGTAATTGCGTCTTGGCTGAGCCCAAGTAATTGAAAAGGCGACTGGCTTCAAACATAGTCTGAGCCAATGCGACCATTTTCGCGCAAAGCTTCGTTCTTTCTATCTCTAGGTCATCTCTAGGGTAGCACTTGTCATGATCCGTGACATTTGGCCCTTCTTGGATTCTGGCCTGATATGCTTTAAGCATCATGTCTATGTCTTCAGGAGGGGGATCAGCTAATACTGATCCTGCTCTAGGGGGTGGTGGAATCGTATGAGGTGGGTTGGAAGGTGGGGGGTCGGATAGCGATGGGAATGGTGGTGGTGGGGTACTGTGAGAGGGAGTTTGAGATGTGAGTTCAGTTATCCTGGCTTTGGTTTCTCTTATGCTTTCCTCAAGTTCACTCATCTTTTTAGCCCATTGTCTTTTCATTCTTTCCCGACTATCTTTCCACGCTCTAGTCCTTTTCTTTGTCATGCTCTCGGTTTCACTAGCCTCTAGGTTCTTATCCTGGTTTACCCCTTGGTTCTGCTGCAATGCCTGAGCTCTAGTCACTACCTGTACTGGTGCGGTGGATGTCACACTTCCTGTGGAGTCTACCACCAACCCAATAACGTTAATAGGAGTGATTTTTGGCATATTATTAGGATTCTTAGGGCAATCTCGTAAGAGATGCTCCTTTCCACACTCTTGACAATAGCCCTGGATTGTTACTGACTGGGGTTGTGTAGGTGGAGGCAAGGGACAGTCACGAATGAGATGATCTCCTTGACATCTGTAGCATGGTCCTCTAGGGAATGGGGGTCCTACTTGTCTAGGTTGGGTTCTAGGGTTGGGGTTTGCATACATGACGTTTGTGTAATCTGATTCCCAACTAGGTTCATTTGGCTCTTCACTATAGTAAGACTCACCATGTTCAGGAGACTGCATATAGTAAGCCTGGGGACTATCAACATGTGTAGAATCGAAGCTATGGTCACTGGGATCACTTTCTGAAAGCAATGGCGTTACGGGGACTATAGCTCTGTTCAGGTTTTCTTCTGTAGCTGCATACTTTACAGGGATCAAGCTGGATGGAGCTGGAGGTTGTTGGGCTAACACAGGCTGAGGCCTTTGCTGGGCTTGGTATTGTGTTTGGTAGGTTTGTTGAGGCCTAGCATACTGTTGTGGTGGGTACTGGTTCTGATATCTGCCTTGTTGAGGGTATGGTTGAGGGTAGGTTTGCCTAACAGCTTGTTTATTGTATGGACAGTCTTGTGCTGTGTGATTTGTGTATCTTCGTTCTATGGTGCAGTACAGGCTACTAGGATTTACTTGGGGTTGGGCCATAATGGGACATACATTCGCCATGTGGTCGCCATCACAAGTGTAGCATCTCTTCACAGGGGCAAACCTTGGGATCTGTTTACTAGTGACACCTAATTTCTGAGCTACTTTCTCCGCAAGTTCCTCAATTGATGTGGATTGCGTGGAAGAGAGGTTAGAGGCACTATCCGAATCTTTGTATATCTTGGAAAGCTCTAACTCCTCCCCTAGGTTATCCTCAATGTCAATGCACATGCGTACACAATCTTCTATTGTCCTAGGGTCCTTCAAGTACACATACGATCTCAATTTGGTACTTAGCAATCCATCCAAGAATAAAGCCACTTGCTTAGCTGGTGTGGGTAGCTCCGAAACAGGGCATCTTTCTAAGTATTGCCTAAATCTTCTTCCTGCAAGTCTCACGGTTTCTTGCGGGGTCTGCTTGAAGCTGTGGATCAGTGAGGAGGTATTATGTCTTATGCCACTCTTAGAGAATTCAATAATGAAAGCCTCTAGGAGTTGGTCTATGCTCCTGAACCGTCTCTCGTTTAATGGCTGAAACCATGTCAGGGCAGTGTTCCTAAGGGTCAGACCAAAGGCATTGTACTGCGTGAATAGATCCTCCACTTGTTCAGCTCTCAGGACTTGTCTAAACTCAGCCACATGATCGTATGGATCTCCAGTGCCATCGAAGTAGTTCTTCATGGACTTAACTAGCTGCGTTGGTCTCAAAGTCCTGGTGTGTTCTCTAGGTCGTGGTAGAGGGAACTCATGTGCGTTTCTTTGATTCCTGTGAGCTCTAAGTACCTCAGGCTCTACTCTATTTGTTTCTGTCCTCGTTCTCTCTCTGCCCCCTGAGTTGGCAAAGCTCACTTCTGGCCTATCTCTACTTCTGTCTCTTTGAGTTCCATGAGCTTGGGATGTTCCCGCTCCAGGGTGACCGTAGGACACATTTGATCTTGGTTGGGGGAAAATAATTTCACCTTTCCAAGTGTAAGCATGCCTATCATTTTCTGTCACCACGAAGATCCTCTCTGAGGCATGGTCTAAGTAGGTCACTCTACCTGGGCTATCAGGATCCTTAAACTCATAGATCATGATTGTTCCAATATCAAATGGCCGATCAGATTTATATCTCCAAAAGGCTTCTTCAGTTTCTCGGTTCAGAAGAAGATCTATGCTCTTATTATCTTGGGGAATCCACTCTGGTGTGATAATCCTCGTAAGAACAGATTTCCCTTGAGGGGTCCTCGGTTCTACCCCCATGTTTCCTTGCTCTAGGTCATCTAAGTCTGATTCTGGGACTACGTTCCCAAATTCATCAGTCCTATCGGGATGACTGGTGACTACATATATTGTCCCTTCCTTGTCTAAGTACGCTCCGTTTTCGAACTTGACAGCTGGGCGCTCTAGTCCAATGGATTGATCAGGATTCTTAATCTGTACCACAGATCTTCCTAGACCGTCCTCATAGATGCTGGCACCTAATCGGTTGGTCCTAAGGTATTCCAACTGCGTTTTGTAAGGGCCTTCCACTCTGTGCAAGTATGGCACTCCTGAACTTCCCGTAGGTCTGTCCATGCCTTGAGACATCTCTGATTCACTGGTATCAGAGCTAGGGTAGTACGAGTGGTGGCTCAACTGCTGGGCCCAAGACCTAGCAGTATGATTGACACTAGCCTCTGAGGACCTAAGGCTTTGTCTCTCCCTCACTAGATGTCGCCCTGATCTAAGGTTCATATGCCTAACTGATTAACCCAATTTTCCCAGGTACAACCACGTTTCTGAATCCTTTGTATCAATTACTTATTCCCCTTTTTATGTTGATTACCGTGTTTATACTCTTGTCTGATATCACATCGTTAGGAATACTTGAGTTTAATTTCGCACTTTATTTTGGTCGTTTCACGTTGGGTTATTTTCCTTTAAGGTTGTCGTTCACACACACAGGTTTTCTCTTGACTTGAACTTGATTTCTTAGATAGTCTTTGATTTATCTTGTGCCTATCGTGTTGGAGCAACTCTATGGCAAGCCTAAGTATTGGCTTGAGTCTCACAAAGTCTTAGAAGAAGCTTTAAAAAAAGACTATGTAAAGTTCACTTGTGAACTACCTCTTGTAACTTTTGAAGAGTTTACTTAATGTAAAAGTAAGAGAATCTTAAGTGGTTGAGTCCACTTGATCAAGAATGGAAAGAGGAGCCACGAATTCATGATTTGTGGTAGGTAGAGAATCAAATCAATCATTGATTGATTGGAGAGTGATTGAGGGAAGTTAGCCTCCCAAACTCAACTATAAATAGATGGCAGTTTTAGTCGTGGTTAGAGAGACCTATGTGAAGACCTCCAAGAGCTGCGTTTTATGCCATATCAAGGTGTGATTACAAGGCACACATATGTATCAGTAAGTCATTGTATTGTACAAGCAATATACTTTCATTTTCATGATTATTTGAGTTCATCTTTCCATGTTCTTGTGAAGTGTACTACTCACTGCCATTACTCTCAGTTTTCTCAGTCAGCTTGAAGAGATGTTTTCTCTGAGCTTGGTGCATCATTTTCAGTGATTTAACTTGGTAAAGTTAGCTCTATAAGTCTACTATATGCTCATAAATTTTCATGTCATTTGGATCTTGCAATCTTCAGTTATGTTCATTTGAAGTCAACAGGGTCTGTTCATCTTCACCTCTCTATCAGGTACCCGACTTTTTCACTCATCTTGTCAGAGGCGTTTCTCAGTGGTTACCTATCTAAATTCAGTGATTTAAATCTTGTTGTATTCAGCTTACTGTCTAGTATGACCATAAAAATTTTCATAATCATTGGATTTCTAGATTTTGAGTTATGGTGATTTTTCTGCTCACTGGTCTATTTCTGTAGCAGCCCGTGAAAATCGGGATGATGTCATCACTTGTTAAAACTCATTCTCAGTGTGTGCTTTGTTATTTTTGATGAGATTACTCTTGAAAGTTAGCTCTTTAAGCCAACTAGACTTCCCCAAGAGGAATTAAGCTAATTGCTGCTGTGCTCAGAGAATTATGTAAAACACTGGACAGGTGTATGAACCAAGAATAGCAAGTTTTCACCTCTGAGCTAACTCCAACTTATCTGTTTTGATCTATCTTTTTGAGAGTGATCTTCCAAGGTACATAGGGTGTCTAATACATCCATTGGCAAGCTAAAAGGGCCCACCATATACTCCTGGAGTTCATTTGGCTGGTGTAGATCAAGGATTTTGCAACACCTCTTCATCTTCAAACACATACTTATCCATCTCTTCACAGTGGTATCAGAGCAAGGTTGGACAACATGGCAGATGGATTTCCTTCATCAATTGACAAATTGGACAGAGGTAACTACTCAGCTTGGTCATTAAGAATGGAAGCTTATCTCCAAGGTAGAAGTTTATATGGTTATGTGGTTGGAGATGAAGTTATGCCAAGTTTCAGGAACAAAAGTCAACCAACACAAGAAGAGCAAGAAAGATTGAGCACATGGTGCTCCAAGGATGCACTTGCAAGGTCTTATCTCCTCAACTCTATCTCAGATTTTTTGTTGCCTCACATTAGAAGTTGTAAGACATCTCAGGAAGTGTGGGATGCACTTGAAGCTTTCTTTTCTTCAAGTACCAAAGCTAGGAAGCATCAACTATGGCTGGAGTTCACAACTCTCAAGAAGGCTCCCAAACAAAATGTGACTGATTTTTTCACAAAGCTCAAGGACATAGCGGATCAGTTGGGAAGCATTGGAGAGGTAATAGATGAAGAGCAAATTGTAAGGCAGGTCATCAATGGCTTGAAGGCAGATGACAAGTGGGAAGCATTCACCACAGCTATGGATTTGTACATGGACATGCATGTACCTGATTTCAACACACTCATTGGACAGCTACTTACTCAAGAGGCAAAGCTTATCAAAAATGGAGAAAGCTCTAAAGGTAATCAATCTTCAGCTTTATACACGGATAAAAGCAAGTCTAAAGATAACAAAGGAAAGGCAAAGAAAGTGGATGATGAAGCAGGTACATATCAAGCTAACTATGCAGGTAGAGGAAGACATGGCAGAGGTAGAGGAAGAGGAGGTAGACAAGGCAGGGGGAGATCCCAAGACTCCAACTCATGTTCTATTTGTGGATTAACTAATCATACAACTGAAAATTGCTTTAGGAATTCCAGGAATCAAAGAGGCAGAGGATACAATAGAGGAAGTTATGGCTACTCAAGAGGAAGGTTCAACAACTACCATGGCAACTACAACAACTACAATCATTCAAACTATCAAGGAGGCTACAAAGGAAGGAGAGACTACAATAACTACATAGAAGACTCAAACAAAGAGGATTCATTATTGATCATGAACATGGCTATGCCACAAGGTAAATCTGATGAGCATGTTTTCTACATAGATTCAGGTTGTTCAAATCATGTGGCAGGAAATGTGGCACTCCTATCAGATTTAGAAGATCCAAGGAATAAGCATGAGGTACAAACAGGAGATGATACAAAACATCCTGTGGAGAAAATAGGCAATGTCAAAGCACCTGATGGAAACATCAACCTACTCAGTAAGGTACTCTATGTCCCTACCATTACAAAGAATTTGATAAGTGTTGGGCAGATAGTAGAGAAAGGGTTGCAAGTCAGGTTCACAAAAGCAGGAGCATTTGTTGAAGATCCAAGTCAAGGATTCAGAAGAATTGCAAAAGGTGAAAAGACAGGTAGATTGTTCACATTTGAATTACAGGACACTAGAAACATTGCTCTCTTTAATTATGGTAGTCAGACACTCACAGAATTGGAAGTATGGCACAAAAGGTTAGCACATATTGGTGAAAGGTCATTAAAGCAAATCTGCAGGGACCAAAGTGTACTTGGACTTCCTAATTTGTCAAAACAACATATGATTTATAAGTGTAGTGCATGTCAATTTGGAAAGTCTCACAGGTTACCATTCATAAAGAAAGGTTATATGCATGGAGATCTCTTGGAGTTGGTTCACACAGATGTATGGGGACCTAGCAAGGAAGCTTCAATATCTGGATCAAGGTATTATGTTTCCTTTATTGATGATTGCAGCAGATGGACTATCCTATTCTTTATGAAACACAAAGATGAAGTTTTTTCATGTTTCAAAAGATATTTGGCTCTTGTGGAGAATCAAACAGGTAAATCACTAAAAAGGCTAAGGTCAGATGGAGGGGGAGAATACTTCTCCCATGATTTTGATTCTTTTCTTCAAGAAAGAGGAATCAAAAGAGAGGTAACTACAAGGTACACTCCTGAGCAAAATGGAGTGGCAGAAAGGAGGAATAGGACAATTGTTGAAGCTGCAAGGTCTATGTTAAATGAAAAGAATTTACCTAATTACTTATGGGCCGAGGCTGTATCTACAGCCACTTACTTGATTAACAGGTTGCCTTCAAAATCCCTTGATGGGATGACTCCATATGAGGCTTGGAATGGAAGAAGACCAAGCTTAGATCATTGTAAAATTTTTGGATGTATTTCTTTTGCTCATGTTCCTTCACAGGTTAGAGGCAAGATGGATCCAAAGGTAGAAAGGTGTGTATTTATTGGATATGACAACAATCAAAAGGGCTACAGGTTATACAACCCTACCAACAAAGGATTCTTGGTAAGCAGAGATGTAGTTTTTGATGAGAACAATTCATGGTATGAAGATTCATGCAGGAAGATCAATTTACCATATGATCTTGAAGAAGATTTTCCAAAGCTTGGTAGAGAACAATCAAAGATTGAAGAACAAGACACCTCAGAGGATGATGAAGAATCTCACATGGAAAAGATCAAAGCATGGAAGTCTAAAGGTAAAGCAAAATTGCAGGAACTTGGACATGAAGCAGAATCATCACATCATGGCCTAAGAAGATCTATGAGGGAAAAGAAAAAACCAGAAAGGTATGGGTTTGACACCTCATTAGTAACTAAACATTCTATCTACATAGCACAGGACATAAACCAAGAGGAGCCATCATCATTTGAAGAGGCCAAAGCAAAAACAGAATGGAAGCATGCAATGAAGGAAGAGATTGAAGCACTTGAGGAAAACAACACTTGGGATTTGGTGCCCAAGACTTCATCCATGAAGGTAATAGGCTCAAGATGGGTCTATAAACTCAAGAAGAATTCTGATGGTTCCATTAACAGGTATAAGGCAAGGCTTGTAGCAAAAGGCTTTGCACAAACTCAGGGAATTGATTATGAGGAGACCTTCGCTCCTGTGGCAAAGATGCCTACTATTAGGGTTTTGCTTAGTATTGCCTCTTCCAAGAATTGGAAGATACTTCAACTAGATGTAAAGAATGCATTCTTGAATGGTTGGATAACAGAAGAGGTATATATGGCACAACCACCTGGTTTTGAGAATCAAGTTTATCCTGATTATGTGTGTTGTTGATATATTTAGGTAGTGATGTGTGTGAACACTCTAGGACCGCCGGGGCACTTTTTTCCCTCGTTAGGAGGTTTTTTTCCCCCGGCTTGTATATACGCCTATTGCCCTAATGGGCTATTCATCTTTGTACATTCTCTAGTAATACATTCAGTCTTGTGTGTTGTGCTCCAAGCTTCTTCTTCTTCCTTGTGCTGTTCGCGTGCTTCCGCAGAAGTCTAACTCCAGCAATTGGTATCAGAGCAGGTCGTTGCTTCTTCTAGGGTGCCGTCGACACTCCTCCGTTTGCAGTCTCAGATTCGCACAAAATTTGGTGAGCATACTCAGGGTGTTTTCGAGATCAAAACTGCTTCGCTCTGTGGTGCCGAAATCGCGATCTGAGCTCGTTTCGGCCTCCGAACGCACTATTGCAGTGCTTGTGCAGGCTATTTCGTCCTTTTGTGCCAAAGGTATATACCAGTTTCTGTTCGTCAGTTTAAGCATCTCGAAGTCTGCTACAGGTCTAGCAGAACTCGTCTGGGAAGTTCTGTTCAACTTTTTGAGATACAGTCAATTTTCTGCATCAAGGTATTTTAGTCACCGGCCATGGCTGAAAGCAGTGATGTATTCCGTATGTTGGCTGTTGAGGATAAGTTGGATGGTACCAACTACCCATTATGGGCTTATATGATGCGACATGTACTGGTTGCAAAAGGATTGTGGAACATTGTGCAGGGTGTTGAAAGACGTCCTGTTACACCTGTAATGACAGGTACTGCAAATACAGGTGTTGGAGCTGATGAAGATGGTGTCGAAGATGATATTCCGCAGATTCCTGTTCGTGCTGCTGTTTCTGTTGCACCTACTGCAGAGCAGATTCGTTGGGATGGCAGAGATGCCCAGGCACATGCATTGATAGCTTTGTCTGTCAAACGTGCCATTATTCCTCACATTCGCTCTTGCAGAACAGCAAAGGATGCTTGGGATACACTTACCACTTTGTACCAGGCTAGGAATGAGGCTCGTGTTGCTTACCTCCGAAAACAGTTGGAGAGTGAGCACATGAATGAAGGTGATTCTATGGACAGTTTTCTTACAAAGATCAAAGACCTGAAGGAACAATTGATTTCTGCTGATGAGGTTATACCAGATAGCTCACTTGTGCAGACCGTTCTGAATGGTCTTCCTGATTCATATCAGAGTTTTGCCTCTACTCTTCGGTTGATGATGAAAGGCAATCCGAATGCCTTGTCATTTGAGGAATTAGTCTCTGTTCTGTTGCAGGAAGATCAGTCCAGGCAGAACAGGTCCATTATGCGTGTTGCAGATCAAGCTTTCCTGGCTAGTCAGAAGGGCAAAGGAAAATGGAGCTCTTCTACTAGTAAGCAGAAATCTGCAAATGCTGCACAATCGAAGAACCAGGATAAAGATGAAAAGAAATCAGAAAAGCAGAAATTGTTCAGCAAGTACCGTAAAGGAAATGATCATATTATAAAGAACTGTCCAAAACTGGCTGCTAAAGAGGCAAAGAAGAAAGAGGCTGGAATGGTTGTTGCAGAGGCCTCTACACCAAAAACAGAGTCTGCAAATCTTGTGCAGGAAGAAGAATGGGCGTTTACTACTGTCTGCAGTTTTGACCCATCTTCTCATGATCAGTGCATGTCTGCAGTAGACTCAGATGTTTGGTACTTTGACAGTGGGGCGACCAAACATATTACCTCGCAGCGCAGTTTCTTCTCTTCACTTGAGCCTGCTCCTATAGGGAATACTGTCACATGCGCCAATAACTCCTCTTATCCTGTTATGGGAGTTGGTAAGATCATTCTGACTACTGCTGATGGTAGTTCTTTCACTTTGTCAGATGCTTTATTTGTGCCAGGGATCAAAAAGAATCTGTTATCAGTTTCTGCATTAGCCAAGATTGGCTTGGTTGTGAAATTTGTTGATGACAGGTGTACAGTCCATGATCTCTCAAATGGCGATGTGATTATTGCTTCTGGCATTTTATGTCGTGGGCTGTATAAGCTCATAGACTATGAAAGATCTGTGAATGATTCGGCATGTGCAGTTCATGATTCTCAGGCTATGTCAGATGCAAAGCTTTGGCATGCACGCTTTGGTCATCTGAATTTTGCTAGTTTGTTACGCCTGCAGAAATCTGAAATGGTGTCCTCTTTGCCCAAACTTGAGGCACCTGGAAAACATGTTTGTGAAGGTTGTATTTTGGGCAAAATGCAGCGTTCTTCCTTTCCAAAAGATGGTTCAGTTCGGGCTACGCAGAAATTGCAGCTTGTACATAGTGATGTCTGTGGTCCTATGCAGACACCCTCTTTTGGAAATTACCTTTACTTCGTGACTTTCATTGATGATTTTTCCAGGCATGCATGGGTATATCCACTCAAAGCAAAGTCCGAAGTGTTCATGTGCTTCAAACAGTTTTTGGTTTTGGCTGAAAATCTGTCAGCATGTAAAATGGGCACCCTCCGTTCTGATCGAGGGGGGGAATATATGTCTTCAGATTTTAATGCATTTTTGGCTGAACGTGGGATAAAACACCAGTGTACAGTGCCGTATACACCTCAACAGAATGGAGTTCCTGAACGAAAGAACAAGTCACTCATGGAGATGGCGAGGTGCATGGTCAAAAGTCAGGCTTTACCACATAGTTTCTGGCTTGAGGCTGTCATGTGTGCAGCATATGTACTGAACAGGTGTCCCACCAAAGCGTTGCAGTCTATCACTCCATATGAGGCTTGGCATGACCGCAAGCCATCTGTTGCTCATCTGCGTGTTTTTGGTTGTTTGGCATATGCATTAGTGCCTGAACAACATCGCAGAAAATTGGATGATAAGGCAGTAAAATGTATTTTTGTTGGGTACAGTTCTGAAAGTAAAGGCTATCGTCTGTATCATCCACAGACCAAACGCATTCTGGTTAGCCGTGATGTTGTCTTTGTGGAAGATGCTATTCAGCCATTTCTTTCATGTACTAAGGAGACATCTGTTAGCTCCAAAGACATGTATGATACTTTGATGCCTCTTTTTACAGGTGGACAGGCTAGCGCCGGTCCTAATGAGGCAACTTCTCAGCCTTTGCAGGTTTCATATGATGATGCAGATCATTCCATTTCTGATGCAGATTTACATGATGCACTTGTTGATGAGAGAGCTGATATTGAACAGGCAAAAACTATGCCAAAATGGCTGGTGCAGACTTTGCGTGACAGCAAATTAGATGCACCTTTGTCATATCGTACTCGTTCAGGCTCTCATAGTACCTCCTTTGCATCAGATTGCTATGCTATGGCTGCATCTAGTCTCTGTGATGAGAATGAGCCTGTTTCTTTTGATGAAGCACAAAATTCAGAAAATTGGATGGCTGCTATGCAATCTGAATATGATGCTATAATGAAGAATGGTACATGGTCTTTATGTGACTTGCCTCCTGGCAAGAAGGCCATTGGCACTAAGTGGGTATACAAGCTGAAGCGTAAACCTGATGGTACAGTTGACAGGTATAAGGCTAGGCTTGTTGCAAAGGGTTATGCGCAGGAAAGAGGCATTGATTTTGATGAGACCTTTGCACCTACATGCCGTATGACTACTGTTCGGAGCATTTGTGCACTTGCAGCCCATCATGGTTGGAATGTACATCAGTTGGACATTAAAACAGCATTTCTGAATGGTGACTTGCATGAAGAAGTGTATGTTTTTCAGCCCCGTGGCTTTGTGCAGAAAGGGCATGAAAACCAGGTGTGCAGGTTAAAGAAGGCGTTATATGGTTTAAAGCAAGCACCACGTGCTTGGTATGAGAAGATACATGCCTATTTGATTGCACATGGTTTTGAGAACAGTCCAACTGAAAGCACCTTATATGTTAAACGTGCTAATGATGTGCTTCTGATCATTGTTGTCTATGTTGATGACATGCTGCTCACTGGTCCTATTGAGACACATATTGCTGATTTTAAGGCTGATTTGCATGCCTCATTTGAGATGTCTGATTTGGGGCATTTGCATCACTATTTGGGCATTCAGTTTATGCACGTTGATGGTGGAATGGCTTTGTGTCAAACGAAATATATTGACACATTATTGCAGCGTTTTGGCCTTGAAGACTGTAAGCCTATTGCCACTCCTATGGAGACAGGTTTACGATTGAATCTTCATGATGCTGGAGATGCATTTGATGCTGTTCTCTATCAGCAGGCTGTTGGATGCTTGATTTACTTATGCATTACTCGGCCAGATATTCAGTTTGCTGTCTCACAGATGAGCAGGTTTATGCATTGCCCAGGAGTCACGCATTGGAAAGCGGTTAAGCGCATCTTTCGCTACTTGAGTGGTACTCGGCTACTTGGGTTGTTTTATCCCAAGGGGGGATCACTACCGCCAGATTTGCATGCTTTTTCTGACTCAGATTGGGCTGGTTGCTATGACACTCGTGTGTCCACCAGTGGTTTTTGCTTCATGCTTGGTAGCTCATGTATATCTTGGTTGAGCAAGAAGCAGCCTACTGTGGCCACTTCCAGTTGTGAGGCTGAGTATAGGGCAGCTTTCACAGCGACTGTTGAGTGTGTGTGGCTCAGACGCCTTATGGCTGATTTGGGTGTTGGCCAGTCTTCTGCCACCACCATCTTCACTGACAGTCAGAGCGCATTGGCAGTTGCGAGGAACCCTGTGTTCCATGCTCGCACTAAGCACATTGAGGTGCATTATCACTATGTCAGGGAGAGGTTCTCTGCTGGGGAGATCAGCTTGGCATATGTGCCCACGCAGGAGAACATTGCAGACCTTTTCACGAAGGCTCTGCCTAGGGAGAAGTTTGAAGCTTTCCGCAAAGCTTTGGGCTTACTTCCTTTTGTGGAGTGATTTCCACATAGCTCGGCACTTCCTTATACATGAGTGCCAGCTCCTTGTTCACCGCATCACTCCCAGGGGGGATTTGTTGATATATTTAGGTAGTGATGTGTGTGAACACTCTAGGACCGCCGGGGCACTTTTTTCCCTCGTTAGGAGGTTTTTTTCCCCCGGCTTGTATATACGCCTATTGCCCTAATGGGCTATTCATCTTTGTACATTCTCTAGTAATACATTCAGTCTTGTGTGTTGTGCTCCAAGCTTCTTCTTCTTCCTTGTGCTGTTCGCGTGCTTCCGCAGAAGTCTAACTCCAACATGTGTAAACTTAACAAAGCATTGTATGGTCTCAAGCAAGCTCCAAGAGCTTGGAATTTCAGGCTTGTTTCATTCTTGCAGGACAAAGGCTTTCAACCAAGCAAAGCAGATCCTTCACTCTTTATTAAAAAGAGTAATTCCGAGGTCATCTATCTATGTGTATATGTAGATGATATTATATTGACAGGAAATGATGCAGATGGTATGAAGAAGATCAAAGATCAGATGAGAGAAGAGTTCAAGATAAGTGATTTGGGTTCACTTACCTACTTCCTAGGTTTGGAAGTTGTCTACAAAGATCATGGTTTGTTTCTCACTCAAAGGAAGTACATTAAGGACATGTTGGCAAAATTCAAGATGCAAGATTGTAAGATTGCAGGTACTCCAATGGAGGTCAATCACAAATTGAGCTCACATGAAGGTGAACTCATAGAGGACATCACATCATATCAAAGTCTAGTGGGTAGTCTCAACTATGCCACATTGACAAGAGTAGATATATGTTACAGTGTGAGTGTGCTAAGTCAATTTATGCACACACCAAGGAAACCACATATGGATGCTGCCAAAAGGATTCTCAAGTATCTCAAAGGAACCATAAATGAAGGACTTTATTATCCTTATGTATCTGATTTAGGTTTGAAGCTATTTTCTGATGCAGATTGGGCTGGCTCGAAGGAAGATAGAAGGAGCACTTCAGGTTATCTTACCTTTGCAGGTTCAAAGCTTATTTCATGGTCATCCAAGAAGCAACCCACAGTTGCTCTCTCTTCTACTGAAGCTGAATATAGAGGTCTTGCCATAGCTACACAAGAAGCTATGTGGATGAAGACATTATTCAAAGATCTTGGATTGGAGTTTGGAACTCCAACTATTTTTGGTGACAATATGAGTTCTATTCACTTGGCTGCTAATCCTATTTTTCATGCAAGGACTAAACATATTGAAGTTCATTATCACTATGTACGAGAAAAGGTTCTAAGCAAAGAGATTCAAATATCATATGTGTCCACTCATCAACAATGTGCAGATATTCTAACCAAAGCATTGGATGGTACAAAGATTTGCAAATTCAAGGCTATGATTGGTTTGCAGGTAATCTTGGAAGATTGAAGACCTCAAGCATACTTGGCTTGAGGGGGAGCTGTTGGAGCAAGTCTATGACAAGCCTAAGTATTGGCTTGAGTCTCACAAAGTCTTAGAAGAAGCTTTAAAAAAAAGACTATGTAAAGTTCACTTGTGAACTACCTCTTGTAACTTTTGAAGAGTTTACTTAATGTAAAAGTAAGAGAATCTTAAGTGGTTGAGTCCACTTGATCAAGAATGGAAAGAGGAGCCACGAATTCATGATTTGTGGTAGGTAGAGAATCAAATCAATCATTGATTGATTGGAGAGTGATTGAGGGAAGTTAGCCTCCCAAACTCAACTATAAATAGATGGCAGTTTTAGTCGTGGTTAGAGAGACCTATGTGAAGACCTCCAAGAGCTGAGCTTTATGCCATATCAAGGTGTGATTACAAGGCACACATATGTATCAGTAAGTCATTGTATTGTACAAGCAATATACTTTCATTTTCATGATTATTTGAGTTCATCTTTCCATGTTCTTGTGAAGTGTACTACTCACTGCCATTACTCTCAGTTTTCTCAGTCAGCTTGCAGAGATGTTTTCTCTGAGCTTGGTGCATCCTTTTCAGTGATTTAACTTGGTAAAGTTAGCTCTATAAGTCTACTATATGCTCATAAATTTTCATGTCATTTGGATCTTGCAATCTTCAGTTATGTTCATTTGAAGTCAACAGGGTCTGTTCATCTTCACCTCTATGTCAGGTACCCGACTTTTTCACTCATCTTGTCAGAGGTGTTTCTCAGTGGTTACTTATCCAAATTCAGTGATTTAAATCTTTTTGGATTCAGCTTTCTGTCTAGTATGACCATACAAATTTTCATAATCATTGGATTTCTAGATTTTGAGTTATGGTGATTTTTCTGCTCACTGTTCTATTTTTGTAGCAGCCCATGAAAATCGGGATGATGTCATCACTTGTTAAAACTCATTCTCAGTGTGTGCTTTGTTATTTTTGATGAGATTACTCTTGAAAGTTATCTCTTTAAGCTAACTAGACTTCCCCAAGAGGAATTAAGCTAATTGCTGCTGTGCTCAGAGAATTATGTAAAACACTGGACAGGTGTATGAACCAAGAATAGCAAGTTTTCACCTCTGAGCTAACTCCAACTTATCTGTTTTGATCTATCTTTTTGACAGTGATCTTCCAAGGTACATAGGGTGTCTAATACATCCATTGGCAAGCTAAAAGGGCCCACCATATACTCCTGGAGTTCATTTGGCTGGTGTAGATCAAGGATTTTGCAACACCTCTTCATCTTCAAACACATACTTATCCATCTCTTCACAGTGGTATCAGAGCAAGGTTGGACAACATGGCAGATGGATTTCCTTCATCAATTGACAAATTGGACAGAGGTAACTACTCAGCTTGGTCATTAAGAATGGAAGCTTATCTCCAAGGTAGAAGTTTATATGGTTATGTGGCTGGAGATGAAGTTATGCCAAGTTTCAGGAACAAAAGTCAACCAACACAAGAAGAGCAAGAAAGATTGAGCACATGGTGCTCCAAGGATGCACTTGCAAGGTCTTATCTCCTCAACTCTATCTCAGATTTTTTGTTGCCTCACATTAGAAGTTGTAAGACATCTCAGGAAGTGTGGGATGCACTTGAAGCTTTCTTTTCTTCAAGTACCAAAGCTAGGAAGCATCAACTATGGCTGGAGTTCACAACTCTCAAGAAGGCTCCCAAACAAAATGTGACTGATTTTTTCACAAAGCTCAAGGACATAGCGGATCAGTTGGGAAGCATTGGAGAGGTAATAGATGAAGAGCAAATTTTAAGGCAGGTCATCAATGGCTTGAAGGTAGATGACAAGTGGGAAGCATTCACCACAGCTATGGATTTGTACATGGACATGCATGTACCTGATTTCAACACACTCATTGGACAGCTACTTACTCAAGAGGCAAAGCTTATCAAAAATGGAGAAAGCTCTAAAGGTAATCAATCTTCAGCTTTATACACGGATAAAAGCAAGTCTAAAGATAACAAAGGAAAGGCAAAGAAAGTGGATGATGAAGCAGGTACATATCAAGCTAACTATGCAGGTAGAGGAAGACATGGCAGAGGTAGAGGAAGAGGAGGTAGACAAGGCAGGGGGAGATCCCAAGACTCCAACTCATGTTCTATTTGTGGATTAACTAATCATACAACTGAAAATTGCTTTAGGAATTCCAGGAATCAAAGAGGCAGAGGATACAATAGAGGAAGTTATGGCTACTCAAGAGGAAGGTTCAACAACTACCATGGCAACTACAACAACTACAATCATTCAAACTATCAAGGAGGCTACAAAGGAAGGAGAGACTACAATAACTACACAGAAGACTCAAACAAAGAGGATTCATTATTGATCATGAACATGGCTATGCCACAAGGTAAATCTGATGAGCATGTTTTCTACATAGATTCAGGTTGTTCAAATCATGTGGCAGGAAATGTGGCACTCCTATCAGATTTAGAAGATCCAAGGAATAAGCATGAGGTACAAACAGGAGATGATACAAAACATCCTGTGGAGAAAATAGGCAATGTCAAAGCACCTGATGGAAACATCAACCTACTCAGTAAGGTACTCTATGTCCCTACCATTACAAAGAATTTGATAAGTGTTGGGCAGATAGTAGAGAAAGGGTTGCAAGTCAGGTTCACAAAAGCAGGAGCATTTGTTGAAGATCCAAGTCAAGGATTCAGAAGAATTGCAAAAGGTGAAAAGACAGGTAGATTGTTCACATTTGAATTACAGGACACTAGAAACATTGCTCTCTTTAATTATGGTAGTCAGACACTCACAGAATTGGAAGTATGGCACAAAAGGTTAGCACATATTGGTGAAAGGTCATTAAAGCAAATCTGCAGGGACCAAAGTGTACTTGGACTTCCTAATTTGTCAAAACAACATATGATTTATAAGTGTAGTGCATGTCAATTTGGAAAGTCTCACAGGTTACCATTCATAAAGAAAGGTTATATGCATGGAGATCTCTTGGAGTTGGTTCACACAGATGTATGGGGACCTAGCAAGGAAGCTTCAATATCTGGATCAAGGTATTATGTTTCCTTTATTGATGATTGCAGCAGATGGACTATCCTATTCTTTATGAAACACAAAGATGAAGTTTTTTCATGTTTCAAAAGATATTTGGCTCTTGTGGAGAATCAAACAGGTAAATCACTAAAAAGGCTAAGGTCAGATGGAGGGGGAGAATACTTCTCCCATGATTTTGATTCTTTTCTTCAAGAAAGAGGAATCAAAAGAGAGGTAACTACAAGGTACACTCCTGAGCAAAATGGAGTGGCAGAAAGGAGGAATAGGACAATTGTTGAAGCTGCAAGGTCTATGCTAAATGAAAAGCATTTACCTAATTACTTATGGGCCGAGGCTGTATCTACAGCCACTTACTTGATTAACAGGTTGCCTTCAAAATACCTTGATGGGATGACTCCATATGAGGCTTGGAATGGAAGAAGACCAAGCTTAGATCATTGTAAAATTTTTGGATGTATTGCTTTTGCTCATGTTCCTTCACAGGTTAGAGGCAAGATGGATCCAAAGGTAGAAAGGTGTGTATTTATTGGATATGACAACAATCAAAAGGGCTACAGGTTATACAACCCTACCAACAAAGGATTCTTGGTAAGCAGAGATGTAGTTTTTGATGAGAACAATTCATGGTATGAAGATTCATGCAGGAAGATCAATTTACCATATGATCTTGAAGAAGATTTTCCAAAGCTTGGTAGAGAACAATCAAAGATTGAAGAACAAGACACCTCAGAGGATGATGAAGAATCTCACATGGAAAAGATCAAAGCATGGAAGTCTAAAGGTAAAGCAAAATTGCAGGAACTTGGACATGAAGCAGAATCATCACATCATGGCCTAAGAAGATCTATGAGGGAAAAGAAAAAACCAGAAAGGTATGGGTTTGACACCTCATTAGTAACTAAACATTCTATCTACATAGCACAGGACATAAACCAAGAGGAGCCATCATCATTTGAAGAGGCCAAAGCAAAAACAGAATGGAAGCATGCAATGAAGGAAGAGATTGAAGCACTTGAGGAAAACAACACTTGGGATTTGGTGCCCAAGACTTCATCCATGAAGGTAATAGGCTCAAGATGGGTCTATAAACTCAAGAAGAATTCTGATGGTTCCATTAACAGGTATAAGGCAAGGCTTGTAGCAAAAGGCTTTGCACAAACTCAGGGAATTGATTATGAGGAGACCTTCTCTCCTGTGGCAAAGATGCCTACTATTAGGGTTTTGCTTAGTATTGCCTCTTCCAAGAATTGGAAGATACTTCAACTAGATGTAAAGAATGCATTCTTGAATGGTTGGATAACAGAAGAGGTATATATGGCACAACCACCTGGTTTTGAGAATCAAGTTTATCCTGATTATGTGTGTAAACTTAACAAAGCATTGTATGGTCTCAAGCAAGCTCCAAGAGCTTGGAATTTCAGGCTTGTTTCATTCTTGCAGGACAAAGGCTTTCAACCAAGCAAAGCAGATCCTTCACTCTTTATTAAAAAGAGTAATTCCGAGGTCATCTATCTATGTGTATATGTAGATGATATTATATTGACAGGAAATGATGCAGATGGTATGAAGAAGATCAAAGATCAGATGAGAGAAGAGTTCAAGATAAGTGATTTGGGTTCACTTACCTACTTCCTAGGTTTGGAAGTTGTCTACAAAGATCATGGTTTGTTTCTCACTCAAAGGAAGTACATTAAGGACATGTTGGCAAAATTCAAGATGCAAGATTGTAAGATTGTAGGTACTCCAATGGAGGTCAATCACAAATTGAGCTCACATGAAGGTGAACTCATAGAGGACATCACATCATATCAAAGTCTAGTGGGTAGTCTCAACTATGCCACATTGACAAGAGTAGATATATGTTACAGTGTGAGTGTGCTAAGTCAATTTATGCACACACCAAGGAAACCACATATGGATGCTGCCAAAAGGATTCTCAAGTATCTCAAAGGAACCATAAATGAAGGACTTTATTATCCTTATGTATCTGATTTAGGTTTGAAGCTATTTTCTGATGCAGATTGGGCTGGCTCAAAGGAAGATAGAAGGAGCACTTCAGGTTATCTTACCTTTGCAGGTTCAAAGCTTATTTCATGGTCATCCAAGAAGCAACCCACAGTTGCTCTCTCTTCTACTGAAGCTGAATATAGAGGTCTTGCCATAGCTACACAAGAAGCTATGTGGATGAAGACATTATTCAAAGATCTTGGATTGGAGTTTGGAACTCCAACTATTTTTGGTGACAATATGAGTTCTATTCACTTGGCTGCTAATCCTATTTTTCATGCAAGGACTAAACATATTGAAGTTCATTATCACTATGTACAAGAAAAGGTTCTAAGCAAAGAGATTCAAATATCATATGTGTCCACTCATCAACAATGTGCAGATATTCTAACCAAAGCATTGGATGGTACAAAGATTTGCAAATTCAAGGCTATGATTGGTTTGCAGGTAATCTTGGAAGATTGAAGACCTCAAGCATACTTGGCTTGAGGGGGAGCTGTTGGAGCAAGTCTATGACAAGCCTAAGTATTGGCTTGAGTCTCACAAAGTCTTAGAAGAAGCTTTAAAAAAAAGACTATGTAAAGTTCACTTGTGAACTACCTCTTGTAACTTTTGAAGAGTTTACTTAATGTAAAAGTAAGAGAATCTTAAGTGGTTGAGTCCACTTGATCAAGAATGGAAAGAGGAGCCACAAATTCTCAATTTGTGGTAGGTAGAGAATCAAATCAATCATTGATTGATTGGAGAGTGATTGAGGGAAGTTAGCCTCCCAAACTCAACTATAAATAGATGGCAGTTTTAGTCGTGGTTAGAGAGACCTATGTGAAGACCTCCAAGAGCTGAGCTTTATGCCATATCAAGGTGTGATTACAAGGCACACATATGTATCAGTAAGTCATTGTATTGTACAAGCAATATACTTTCATTTTCATGATTATTTGAGTTCATCTTTCCATGTTCTTGTGAAGTGTACTACTCACTGCCATTACTCTCAGTTTTCTCAGTCAGCTTGCAGAGATGTTTTCTCTGAGCTTGGTGCATCCTTTTCAGTGATTTAACTTGGTAAAGTTAGCTCTATAAGTCTACTATATGCTCATAAATTTTCATGTCATTTGGATCTTGCAATCTTCAGTTATGTTCATTTGAAGTCAACAGGGTCTGTTCATCTTCACCTCTCTGTCAGGTACCCGACTTTTTCACTCATCTTGTCAGAGGTGTTTCTCAGTGTTTACTTAACCAAATTCAGTGATTTAAATCTTGTTGGATTCAGCTTACTGTCTAGTATGACCATACAAATTTGCATAATCATTGGATTTCTAGATTTTGAGTTATGGTGATGTTTCTGCTCACTGGTCTATTTCTGTAGCAGCCCGTGAAAATCGGGATGATGTCATCACTTGTTAAAACTCATTCTCAATGTGTGCTTTGTTATTTTTGATGAGATTACTCTTGAAAGTTAGCTCTTTAAGCTAACTAGACTTCCCCAAGAGGAATTAAGCTAATTGCTGCTGTGCTCAGAGAATTATGTAAAACACTGGACAGGTGTATGAACCAAGAATAGCAAGTTTTCACCTCTGAGCTAACTCCAACTTATCTGTTTTGATCTATCTTTTTGAGAGTGATCTTCCAAGGTACATAGGGTGTCTAATACATCCATTGGCAAGCTAAAAGGGCCCACCATATACTCCTGGAGTTCATTTGGCTGGTGTAGATCAAGGATTTTGCAACACCTCTTCATCTTCAAACACATACTTATCCATCTCTTCACATATCGTTGCCTGGAATTACTTCTAACACTACCCGCACTTAGCCTAAACTAAGAATTGACAGAGAGTGTTGCGGGTTTTCCAACCTTGAGTTCCTTTCCTTGAGTTGTTGCCCTGGTGTGCCCAGGACGCGTGTTCCCAAGCCTGCACTTACTCTTGCTTTGCGTACCCTTCGATGCTCTCAAAGGACCTGTAAAAGGCCCAAGATTAGCTCAAGATTTAAATTCAAAAGACAACCCCAAGCACTTCCATTCATGTAACTCAAACACCAATTAGCCCATTGGTTTTATGGAACTTAATTCTAGGGATCCCTGAATTTTGCTCCCCTTGGGTATGGTCACTTCAAAATACCCTATCTGAGCTTTCTGACATGAGCTTTCTGACAAGCCCTAGAGCTCAAAAAATGGATTTCGTATGAAAAAGTTATGACCGTTCAGGGTTTTGGAGTTAAAACAGGAGTCAAAACAGGCTAACAGGTAAACAGGAATTCTCGAGTTTGCTTGTGGCACGGCCTCGCGATGCAATACTACACCCTAGTGTTTGCCCCACACTTAGCCAAAATTAAGACCAATATTTTTTCCCAAAAAAATTGACCTAATTTGCCCTTCTAACGTGTTCGCAAAGTCTGTCGGTCGCGATTGACAGGTCAGTCGCGATTGACGCCTCGATCGCGATTGACAGGTCCGTCGTGGCTGTCAGTCGCGATTGATGTGTCGATCGCGATTGACAGGTGGCTCGAGAAGTCAATCAGTCGTGGTCAAAGGGTCGTTGACTCTGTCAGTCGCGATTGATGAGTCGATCGCGATTGACAGGTCGGTCGCGAGGGTCTGTCCGTCGTGGTCAAACTGTCGTTGACTGCGTCGGTCACGATTGACAGGTCCGTTGTGGCTGTCAGTCGCGATTGATGTGTCGATCGCGATTGACGGCTCGATCGCGATTGACACGTGTCACGCGTATGGTCCGTCAGTCGTGGTCAATCGATCGTTGACTACGTCGGTCGCGATTGACAGGTCCGTCGTGGCTGTCAGTCGCGATTGACAGGTCGATCGCGATTGATGGCTCGATCGCGATTGACACGTGTCACGCATATGGTCCGTCAGTCGTGGTCAATCGATCGTTGACCGTGTCGATCGTTGACTGTGTCAGTTGTTGACCCTATCGGTCGCGATCGAGGTGTCCGTCGCGATTGACAGAGCCGTCGGCAACTGTCCGTCGTGGTTTGTCGGTCACGATTGACAGAGCAATCGCGATTGACAGAAATCTGTGGAATTTCAAAAAACTAAACACATTTTTGGGAAGCTCTAGGCCTGTAGGTCATGGATATGCACTTTGTTTAGCAATTAGAGCAGCTTTTCTGTCGGTCGCGATTGATAGAACCCGGCGACACAGAGACAGGACCGAACAGTTCCGTACCTGCGCAGAATGCTGGGGATGGTGATACAGCAAGAACCTGCAAAATGCTCAAAAAACATGCAAGAAATAACACACGCAATACTGCTCTCTCGCTCTCTCTCACAAGTGAAATGAGGTAAATGAAAAGGGGAAGGAGATATAGTCAAAAAACTGAAATTTTTTGCGATGATGGAGATGGAGGTGGGAGATGGTGGTGATGATGATGGTGATGAAGATGGTGTAGAAAAAACAAGAAAATGGATGAAAGTGAAGAAATTACCTACAACTCCAACGCGTCAACTCTACGTCTTACCATCACACGCTCGTCCTCAAAGCTCGGTCCCTGGCAACGGCGCCAAAATTTGGTGTAGCTCAGTATTGAGTAGCACCTCCTTTAATGTCAATCCGGGAAGACGTGAGGATGGTATGAAGACCTCGAGCAAGTGGAGGCACAAGTGCGTGAGTGAGAAGCACACAAACATGCACACACATACACACACACGCGCACACACGGCAAGACAAAGAGTGAGAAGCAATGGAGTTCTTAGATTACTTTCAAAAAGCTCTTACAAGTTCATTTCAATTACAATCTAACCCCAAAAATGAGCTCTCTAGCTCCTTTTATAGTTTTTGACTAGCTTTGGCCCTGTCCAGACCTAGTGTCCGGCCTAGTTAAAAATTAGGTTCTAGGGCCAATTTGAGGGCTTAAACGGAGTCTAAAAAATACGAAAATTGATATGTAGGTACTTCTAAGGCTCCTCAAGCTCGAGGACTCCTCGGCTTGCACAAAATGGAGCCACAAAAAGGTGAACATGGTATTTACAGGGGTTGTTAGTGATGAGAATCACTTTTAATTGGTGTAAGGTTTTGAAAAATTAAAGGTTTCCTTAGTGCTAGATCTGCGTGAATGCTCGTACTTGCTTCTCCATGAAGAAAATTATTGGCCTACTTGCCAGATCTTCGTTGACTGCCATGTCTGCTTGTGCTGTCCCTTCGCTCTGACTCTCTTCGTCTTGTGGCTCCTTCGGTTCCCCGACTGCTGCCAACAATGGGAGTATGGGCAACTTTTGTATTCTCCAACTTGAATTTAGAGAGCATAATCTCCAATGTGTTTCCTTTGTGTGAGGAACAAACCTTTCTTTGTATATACCACTTCCAAACCTAGGAAGTGTGAGTGAACCAATATCATTGATCTTGAACTCCTCCTTCATTTGAGCTTTAATCTTTTTGATTCCTTCTGCATCATTTCCTATAATGATTATATCATCAGCATATACACATAGGTATATGATCTCTAAATGATTCCTTGTAATGAAGAGGGAAGGATATGCCTTGCTTACACTAAAACCTTTATCCTGCAAATAAGTAACAAGTCTATGATTCCAAGCTCAAGGAGCTTGCTTCAAGCCATAAAAGCATTCCTCAACCTACACACATGTTTAGGGTATGATTGATCTTCAAAACTAGGAGGTTAAGCCATATATACTTACTCCGATATCCAACCAATTAAAAAGGCATTTTTAACATCAATTTGATATATCTTCCAATTCTTGAAAGATGCAACACTCATGAGTGCTCTTATAGTAGGCATTTTTGTAATAGGTGAAAATGTTTCTTCATAATGAATACCTTGAGTTTGTGCAAATCCCTTTGCCAGAAGCCTTGATTTATATTTCCTAATTGAACCATCATAATTCTTCTTTACCTTATATATCCATCTTCAACCAATTAACTTCATAGATGGAGTCCTGGGTACCAACTCTCAAATCTAATTCTCTTGTAGAGCTTCTATTTCTTCTTCCTTGGCACTTCTCCATTCTAGCTTCTTTTTGCCTTCTTCATAGGTAGAAGGTTCATCAGATTTTGAATCATGTGCTTAATATATTGAGTGTTTAGTGACCAAAGAAGCATCATATCCATACCTTTTAGCTTCATTTCTCTCTAGTAGACCTTCTTATAATTTGTTGAGATGATTTTGCCACATCTCTTAATTCCCGCGCTTTGGCTTTGCAATGATATTGTATGGATTTCAATTCAAATGTTATGATGTGGATGATGTCGAATGATTTTTAATTTAGGAATTAAGATGTGTACTTATATTATGTGGATTTTGATTCAAATCTTATGATGTGGAGTGTCTTGATGATATCATATGATGAATTATCAAGTGTTATTATATTATTTGATCTATTGTAGTTTTAGAAGTAAACAAATGAATAATCAACCTGATCATTTTAGATCTCAAAGAATTTTAGATGATAAAAATATAATATAAAATCTTTTCTATCTAAAATATTTTCAATAAAAAATATTTTCATTATAAAAGATTTTTAATCTAAAACATTTTTTATCTAAAATATTTTCAATCTAAAAGTTTTTCAATATCTAAATGTTGATATATTTAGGTAGTGATGAGTGTGAATACTCTAGAACCACTGGGTCACTTGTTTCCCTCTTTAAGAGGTTTTGTCCCCCCGTCTTGTATATACCCCTATTGCCCTAACATGCCACTTATCTTTGTACATTCTAGTGGTAATACATTTAGTATTGTGTGTTCTGCTCCAAGCTTCTTCTTCTTCCTTGTGTTGTTCGTGTGCGTCCGCAGACATCTAACTCCAACAATTGGTATCAAAGCAGGTCACCGCTTCATCTAGGGCATCATCGACACCCCTTCAATCAGTCTCAGATCAAAATTTCTTTGCACTCTGTGTCGAAATCACGATCTGAGCTCGTTTCAGCCTCCGAATGCACTATCATAGTGCTTGCGTAGGCTATTTTGTCTTTTTGTGCCAAAGACATATACCAGTTTTGGTTCGAGAGTATAAGCAGCTCAAAGTCTAGTAGAGGTTTAGCAAAACTTGCCAGGGTACTTCTCTTCAAATGTTTCAGATACAATCATTTTTTTGCATCAGGGTATATTAGTTAGTGGCCATGGCTAAAAGTAGTGATGTGCAACATCGTAGCCATAGGAAATGCTCTTGAATGAATGACTCTCCTCCCAACCATATGCCTCTATATATAGCTCTCTCCAAGGGACTGCCTGCATGGGCAGGTGGATACTAACCATCCAAGTGTCAGCCATGTAACTACATGTGTGCCAACTGTCCCTATTAGCCAGAGTTAACTCCAGTGGATGCTTCTAGAAGGTTCTAGAGCTCTTTGGGCAAAACACTCTCCCCGTGTACCCCATGGGGGTTGAACCCAAGACCTCCTCCTTCACACCCTTGAGTCTTAACCACTAGACTAAGTGGATTACTTGGTTACAAGAGTAAATGACCTATTAGTAAGTCTAGGCTCGAGATCTTTGGCCACACATACGGATGACCAAACGGAGTCCGATTTGAGATCTGTCTGAACCAGTCGGATCCTTAGATCACAAAATTACTTTATTACATTCTTCGCCCCTTGGAAAATATTTTCATCCTCGAAAATTAGAGCTATACATACTATAGGAAACCCCTGAGCCTCATGTTCTAAAACTTGAAGAACATGCATGCATTCAAACATGTTATTTACTTAGAACTTGAAAGTAAAAAACCTTCTCATGTTCTAGATATTGAAGGACATGATTGATTTATCCACTTAAAACTTGAAAGTAGAAAACCTTCTTTATTTGGGACCAACTTAAAACTTGAAAGCTGGAAAACATTGTTGGATTGTGGAAACTTTTTCCCATATTGAATTTTCTTAAGTTCCATCCTTCCATTTTACTAAGCACTCTTCATACAAGTGACTTCTTGTAAGTTTATCTCGGGTCCAAAGTATCCTTTCAGTCTCATGAGGAATTGTTTCACTTACTAGAATAGGAAGTATAACCTATTCTCCAACTAGATTATTTGAATCTGTTAGACTCTTCCTAAGTCAACTAACATGGAACACTGGATGAATCCAACTATCATCTGGAAGTTGTAATTCATAAGCCCACAAACCAACTTTCTTGGTGATTGGAAAAGGACCACAATATCTAGGCGACAACTTGGCGCATTGAACAGTCTTGAACTTTTTCGATCTTTCAGGAATAGGAAGATAAACTTGATCGCCAACCTGAAAAGTAACATCTCTTCGCTTCGGATGGGCATAACCCTTTGCATGATCTTGAGCTTTCTTTAAGTTTTCATTAGCTAACTTAAGTTTAAAGTTCATGTCTTGAAGGAATTCTTGAATTGCTTGAACTCGTTCATTTTGAAGTCCCACTACATATGGAGACCTAGGCTGAGCATGACTTAGCTTTCTACTCTCGAAAGCTATTGGTCGACCATCTTGGCTTAGTACTGCTCCTACCGTAGATGAACTTGCATCTGTTTCTAATTGGAAAGGCTTGTTCAGATCTACGATTCGTACAACCGGGACCGAAGCTAAAGCAAGTTTAAGTTCTTGAAAACTCTTTGCTTGTTCCTCTTTCCAATTTATCCTCTGATGCTTCCCTTTGAGTTGATCCATCAAAGGTACTGCAATCTTGGCATATCCAGCCACAAACTTCCGATAATATCCTACCGATCCGAGAAAACTTTGTAGTTCTCGAATCATCTTGGGCTTAGGCCATTCAAGAATCGCTTGGACCTTTTTAGGGTCAACTTTGATTCCTTCCGCAAAAATAATATGGCCTAAATACTTTACTTCTGGGGTAAAGAATTCACATTTGGACTGTAAAGTTTATTATCACGAAGAAGTTGAAAAACTATTCACATAGTTTATTATCACGAAGAAGTTGAAAAACTTTTTCCAAGTGCTCTAAGTGACTTTCATGATATTTACTGTAGATCAGAATATCATTGAGAAAATTTACAACACATTTTCCCAAGTACGGCTTAAGCACTTGATTCATTAAAGTCATAAATGTTGCGGGTGCGTTTTTCAACCCGAACCGCATCACTAAAAACTCGTAGTGACCATACTTTGTTTGAAAGGCTTTCTTGGGAACATCATCATCTTTGATTCTGATCTGATGATAACCTTGGTGTAGAACAATCTTAGAAAAGACTTTAGCTCCCTTTAGGCTATTGAAAAGATCTTCCACCAGTGGCATGGGATACTTGTTCTTTATAGTAAGATTGTTTGATGCCCTATAATCTACGCACAACCTCATAGTTCCATCTTTCTTTTTTACTAGAAGGATGGGTGCTGCCCAAGGAGACTGGCTTGGGCAGATAAATCCTTTATCCAAATAGTCTTGAATTTGATTCTCAACTTCATGATTCTGGACATAGGGGAGGTGGTATGGGTTTTGAGATTTTGGCTTGGTTCCCGAAAACAGATCTATACTGTGATCGATGTTTCCATGAGAGGGTGACAAGCCGTGGGGGAGTTCCTTAGGGAACACATCTTTAAACTCCTTCATTAAATTGTTAAATTTATATGAACTTCACGAGGAATAAAAGAGGAGACATAAGAAACTTGATTTATATTATCAGAATCTATTACATCAGTGCCAAGGAAAAGAAAATCTTGAATCCTGGCTTCATTATTTACAAGTTTCTTAAGTTCAGTATATGAAATCAAAGGGATACTTGGAACATCATGCTCTCCCATGATTTAATACACAACACCATCGCGCTGGAATTCCAAAGTGTTAGTAAAATAACACTTGATGAATGAAGGTCCTAGACTCCATAGCCACTCTCTCCCTAATACCAGATCTACCCGATCCATGTTCATTATTTGGAAGTCCAAAGTGTCTTTAAATCCTTGGATTTCTAGTTCCAAATTAGATATCATTGTGTCCCAAACACGGGTGTCTTGACCGTGCATCATGGAAACAATGTATTTATGAGGAGATGGTTTCTGAGGAAGAGCTAGTTTTTTCGCTAACGCATAATTAGTAAAATTATGCATAGCAGAGTCATCCACCATTATCCGGATGGTGTGCCCTTTGACTGATCCATGCAGCTTGACCAAATCATGTGTACCAAACTCTTGAGGTTGCCACATGTTTTTGGAGATCTGGCATTTATGGGTACTATCGCAGTGCATTATCTAAACCTTCTTTGCACTTGAATTTGTATCCAAGTCCAAAGTTTGAATCAGATGTATCTATTGCTTACCCTTTCCCTTCTTAGTCAAAAAGATCTTACTTTCTCTTCCAACTAGACAGGCACGACTACGATGTCTTGGCTTGAGACACTTAAAGCACAAATTTTCCTTTTGCTCTTTAAGATGACCTTCTGGAGAAAGTATGTGTCTAAAAATATGAGATTTTTTAGACACCCTTTCATTCGATCTAGCCCCTTTGCCCTTGCGCTTAAAGTTATTCTTCTGGGAATAACTACTTTCTTGCGGGACATCCAGACATGAGTTATCCTCATAAATCTAGGCAACCTTACTCGCCTCTTCCAAGGATTTAGGTGCATGTCTTTGGACTTCATTTCGAATTCTCTGATTAAGTCCTCTGACAAAACCGTGATGACGATGAAAATCATCTAAGTTTTTTAATTTCAGAATAACATCTTGGTATTCTGAAATATAAACTGATAACGGTCTACCTTTCTGTTGAATTTTATCCCACGACTCCTAGTTGCGTTCCTCATCATTCTCGTGGAGAAACTCTTTCTTGAAGAGGCGAGAAAATTCAACCTAGGTAGTAGGTTTCTTGTGAGTCTCAGAGAGACTCATCCACCAAGTATAAGCCTTGGGTCCTAGTGATAAGCTTGCTTCTACTACTCTCACATGATCAGGGGTATGTTTGAGTTCGTGGACATCATTCCACTTCTCCCAGAAGGTCAAAACCGCATCTTTATTCCTATCCTTATCCTCTCCAAAGAAGTAAGGAGAATGAATCTCCTTCCCTAAGGAAAGATCCACTAGGCAGTTATGACTTCCTCACATCCCTACGGAAGTAGCAAACAAGGGAGTAGAAGATACCAAACTAAGATTGCTCATACTTCCCGTTAGAGGAAACATGTCTATATGGGGAGAGGATAATCCCTTATCATTTTCCATCCTAGCAGACATTGGTGAAGTTGCAATCGTATCTGTCTGACTACCCAAAGTAGCCTTACTGATATCCCTAGGAATCTGAAGTAAGTTTAGAATGGCCTTAAGGTGGTCTTGGATTCCATCAACTCATTGACAGAGTTCCGCAACCTTATCCGGAATATTGGACAATTGTCCAAGTCTTTGCTCAACTAGCAACATCCTACCTTCCAAATCTTTCCCCTCATTTTAGGTAGTATTTGTTTCCCCTTTCCTTGCAGAATCCTCAACATCTAATGCTACCATCATCGATTCTATTTTAGATGCATCAGACGCATGACTAGTATTTGAAACCATAGGTGCAGATGAATGCAATGCATGTGAAACTACTAGTGGTCTAGTCATGAGTGAGGATGTTACTAAAATAGGAATGGAAACATACATTGATGCACTAGTAGAACTCGTAAGCGAGACGTGGCTAGAAGTCCCCTCCATCGCACACAGAGCGTTATTAAACTTACTAACTTAGTATTCCTAACACAGGTGGTGCGTGCAACAAAATCAAAAGAGCTATGCAAGAATATCACAAGAAATTGTCCCTGATGATTTGGTCCATCGAGGTCGACTTGATTCTAGCTGAGAGTGCTAGAATAATGACGAAGTTAGGTCTCCGGATCTTCACTCCACAGCTCCACTTCTGATCTTCTCGAGAGGCTTGAGCTATGATAGTTAAAGCACTTCAGCTCGGAATCTGAGATTCACGGTTTGATTCCTAGCTGCCTGAAGATCTTCTTTTTTGTGCCTCTGTGCTTTTATAGCATATTAGAATACAGGATGTTATAAAACTATTGATGTAGAATCAGACCACCAAATTGTCGCCTTGGATGAACAAGCGTCTCTTGAATGGAGAGTTCACTAGTTCAATTCCCCCTACAGGCATGTCCAACACTTGCACCTTTTACTAGAGATTCGTCACACTATGAGCTACTACAGCGTATGAAGAACAGGATTAGAGGCGTTTCCCATGGAGGGCACACAAGATATGTGCTCTCTTGGATAAGGGAGAGACTCCTCAATGAGAGGTTGTGGGATCAAATCCAGGGCGTCGAGTATAATCTCCTTTTTGCTCCTAGATGAGGTCTTCTTCAGCAGCGATTTGAGACTAAAAGCTGCTACGCTCGTGATTGGAGTTCACGCTTGCTATTTGGCTTCGTGGATAGAGGAGTGCCTTCCCAAGCATAGGACTTGAGTTTGGTTCCTGTGTGTGCTCACAACAGAGGCTAATCTTTTTCTAATCTTCTCCTAAGCTAAAGCTATCGCCGCCATGACAAATTCGGCATGCATTTCAAGACAGCCGCGAGCAGAGATTCAGTTGGCTTAAGAGAGCTATGCACGCAAATTTGATGAGCAAGAAGCTATGGAGAGAGCTATGGAGAGGCTAATATTTTGCTAATCTTCTCCTAAGCTAAAGATATCGCCGCCATGACAAATTCGGCATGCATTTCAAGACAGCCGCGAGCAGAGATTTAGTTGGCTTAAGAGAGCTATGCACGCAAATTTGATGAGCAAGAAGCTATGGAGAGAGCTATGCAGAGTGCTCTGATACCAATGCAACAATGTAGCCACAAGAAATGCTCTTGAATGAATGACTCTCCTCCCAACCATATGCCTCTATATTTAGCTCTCTCTAAGGGTCTGCCTGCATGGGCAAGTGGATACTAACCATCCAAGTCTCATCCATGTAACTACATGTGGGCAAAGAAAAATGGAGCTAATCTACTAGTAAGCAAAAATCTACTAATTTTGCACAATCAAAGAAGGAAGAAAAAGATGAGAAGAAATTAGTAAAGAAAAAAATGTTCTGCAAATAGTGTAAAACAAATGATCATGTCATTAAGAGCTGTCCAAAACTAGATGCTAAGGAGGCAAAGAAGAAAGAGGATGGAATGGTTGTTGTAGAGGCCTCTACACCAAAAATAGAGCCTGCTAATCTTGTGCAGGATGAAGAGTGGGCGTTTACTACTGTTGGGAGTTTTGAACCATCTTCTCATGAGCAATGCATGTCTGTAGTAGACTTAGATGTTTGGTACTTTGATAGTGGGGCCACCAATCATATTACCTCGCAGCGCAGTTTCTTCTCTTCACTCAACCCTGCCCCTATAGGAATACTATAGTATGTTACATGCGCAAACAACTCCTCCTATCCTGTTATGGGAGTTGGTAAGATCATTTTGACTACTACTAATGGTAGTTCTTTCACTTTGTCCAATGTTTTATTTGTGCCAGGGATCAAAAGAATTATCAGTTTTGGCTTTAGACAAGATTTGTTTGGTTGTGAAATTTGTTGATGACAGGTGTATAGTTCATGATCTATCAAATGGTGACGTGATTATTACGTCTGGCATTTTATCTTGTGGGCTATGTAAGCTCATAGATTATGAAAAATCTATGAATGATTCAACATGTTTAGTACCTGATTCTCAAGCTATGTTAGATGCAAAGCTTTGACATGCATGCTTTGGTCATCTCAATTTCGCTAGTTTGCTACGCCTGTAGAAATTTGAAATGGTGTCGTCTTTGCCCAAACTTGAGGCACCCGATAAACATGTATGTGAAGGCTATATTTTGGGCAAAATGGAGCATTCCTCCTTCCCAAAAGATGGTTCAGTTTGGCCTACTCAGAAATTGCAGCTTGTTCATAGTGATGTATGTGGTGCAATGCAGACACCTTCTTTTGGGAACTATCTTTAGTCCATAACTTTCATCGATGATTTTTTGAGGCATGCATAGGTCTATCCATTGAAGGCAAAGTTCGAAGTGTTTGTGTGCTTCAAATAGTTTTTGGTTTTGGCTGAAAATCTATCAGCATATATAATGGGCACCCTCCATTCTGATCGAGGGGGGATATGTCTTTGGACTTTAATGTATTTTTGGCTGAACGTGGGATAAAACATCAGTGGAAAATGTTGTATGCACCTCAACAAATTGGAGTTGCTGAACGGAAGAACATGTCACTCATGGGGATGGCAAGATGTATGGTCAAGAGTCAGACTTTACCACATAGTTTCTAGCTTAAGGCTGTTATGTGTGCATCATATGTTCTTAAGAGGTGTCTCACTAAAGAATTGCAGATATCACTCCATATGAGGCTAAGCATGGTCACAAGCCATCTGTTTCTCATCCGCATGTTTTTTTTTGTTTGGCATATGCATTAGTGCTTGAACAACATCGTAGAAAATTGGATGATAAAGCAGTAAAATGTATTTTTGTTGGGTACAATTTTGAAAGCAAAGACTATCGTTTGTATCATCCACAGACTAAAGGCATTTTGGTTAGTTGTTATGTTGTTTTTATTGAAGATGACATTCAACCCTTACTTTCATGTACGAAAGAGACATCTGTTAGCTCCAATGACATGTATGATACTTTGCTGCCTCTTTTTATAGGTGGACAGTCTAGTGCTAGTCATAATGAGGAAACTTCTTGACCTTTGTAGGTTTCATGTGATGATGCCGATCATTCCATTTTTTATGCAGATTTACATGATGCACTTGTTGATGAGAAAGGTCAATATTGAGCAGCCAAAAACTATGCCAAAATGGTTAGTGCAGACTTTGCACGATAGAAAATGAGATGCACCTCTGTCATACCGTACTCGTTCAGGCTCTCATAGTGCCTCTTTTGCATTAGGTTGCTATGGTATGGCTGCCCCTAGTCTCTGTGATGAGCATGAGCCTATTTCGTTTGATGACATACAAGATTCTAAAAATTAGATGGCTGCCGCAATCTGAATATGATGGTATAATGAAGAATGGTACCTAGTCTTTATGTGACCTTTCTCCTGGCAAGAAGGCCATTGGCACTAAGTGGGTCTACAAGCTGAGGCATAAGCATGATGGAACAGTTGACAGGTATAAGGCTTGGCTTGGTGCAAAGGCTTATGCATAGGAAAGAGGCATTGATCTTGATGAGACCTTTGCACCTACATGCCGTATGACTACTGTTCATAGCATCTGTGCACTTGAAGCCCATCGTGGTTGAAATGTACATTTGTTGGACATTAAACTTCATTTCTGAATGGTGACTTGCATGAAGAAGTGTATGTTTTTCAGCCTCGTGGCTTTATGCAGAAAGGGCATGAAAACCAAGTGTGTAGGTTAAAGAAGGCATTATATGGCTTGAAGCAAGCACCACGTGCTTGGTATGAAAAGATACATGCCTATCTGATTGCACATGGTTTTGAGCACAGTCCAACTAAACACACCTTATATCTTAAGCGTTCTAATGATGTGCTTCTGATTGTTGTTGTATACGTTGATGACATGCTACTCACTGGTCCTATTGAGGATCATATTGTTGATTTTAAGTCTGATTTGCATGCCTCATTTGAAATGTCTGATTTGGGGCATCTGCATCATTAGTTGGGCATTCAATTTATGCAAGTTGATGGTGGAATGGCTTTGTGTCAAATGAAATATATTAACACATTATTGCAACATTTTGGCCTTCAAGACTATAAGCTATTCCTGCTTCTATGGAGACAGGGTTACCATTGAGTCTTCATGATGTTGGAGATGTATTTGATGTTGTTCTCTATTAGCAAGCTGTTGGATGCTTAATTTACTTATGCATTACTAGGCCAGATATTCAATTTGCTGTCTTAGAGATGAGCAAGTTTATGCATTACCAGGTGTCCAACATTGGTAGGCAGTTAAGCACATCTTTCGCTACTTGAGTGGTATGCAACTACTTGGATTGTTTAATCCCAAGGGGGAATCACTACTACCAGATTTGCATGCTTTTTCTGACACTCCTTGGGCTCGTTGTTATGACACTCGTGTATCCACTAGTGGCTTTTGTTTCATGCTTGGTAGTTTGTGTATATCTTGGTTGAGCAAGAAGCAGCCTATTGTGGCCACTTCTAGTTGTGAGGCTGAGTATAGCATAGCTTTCATCATGACTGGTGAGTGTGTGTGGCTCAGACGACTTATGGCTGATTGGGGTCTTGGTCAGTTGTTGGCATACAAGCTATAAGAAGAGCATATATGCACGAAAGGCAACTTAAGCACAATTCGGCAATGAGGCCTAACCATTTTTTTCTAAATATACTTCCAATTAAGAGTGATTTTCATCACTACACATACATTGTAGATCCCATTTTTGGTAGAATAGACTCCATTTTGTTCAAGCGGAGGAGTCCTCGAGCTTGAGCAATATTAGAATTAGCTATATGCCAATTTTCTTAATTTTTTGATTCTATTTGAGCCCTCAAATAAGCTCTAGAACCTAATTTTTAACTAGGCAAGACACTAGGCCTAGACAGGGCCAAATCTAGTCAAAAAACTATGAATACAGCTAGAGAGCTCATTTTTGGGGTTAGATTGTTAGTGATTTGAGCTTGTGTAAGAGACTTTTGTACTAATGCAAAGAAATCCATTGTTCCTCTCTTTGTTCTTGCCTTGTGTGCACGTGTGTGTGTGTGTATGTGTGTGCATGTTTGTGTGCTTCTCACTCACGCACTTGTGTCATCATTTGCTCATAGTCTTCACACTAGTCCTCACGTCTCCACGGATTGACAATTATGAGGTGGATCTCCTCACATTGGTACTTGCCATTGTGCTAGAGTGACACCAAATTTGGCATCGTTGCCGGGGAGAGAGCTTCGAGGACGAGCATGTGATGGTAAGACGTAGAGTTGTAACGTTGGAGTCATAGGTAATATCTCTACTTTTCTTGATTTTTCATCCTTTTTTCTTGTTTTTTGCATCACCATCATCACCATTATCATCCACACCACCTCCCGCCTCCATCTCCACCTTCACCAAAATTTCATTTTTTGGTCATATTCCCCTCCCCACCTCATTTCCCTCATGTCACTTGTAAGATAGAGCAAGAGATAGCTTGCATGCATCTTGTTTTTGTGTGCTTTTGAGCTTTTGCATAGGTTTCGAGATGAAGACCTCTGTTTATCGCAATAGATAGAGAAACTTAGTATTTTATGTTTGCATGCCTGGCACGATAACCTACACCATTAGAGCACTCCAAATCATTAAAAGTTTCAAAAAAATTTGCATTTTTCCTGTCTATCATCAGAAACATTGTCTATCGCGATAGACAACATCTATTGCGACAGACATTGTCTATCCCGATAGACAACACCCCATGAGAGAGACCCTCTATCATGATAGACACCTGTCTATCATGACAGCCAGAGCCCCACAACAAATTGTGTCTATCACGATAGACATCGTCTGTCGCGATAGACCAAAAGCACGAGAGATGACAAACAACATCTACCACGATAGACACCTGTCTATCGTGATAGACAGCCCACGCAACAGTCACTATCTATCACGACAAACACTGTCTATCACGACAGACATGCCCACGACAGACGATAGACATGGTCTATCGTGATAGACACCCATCTATCGGGACAGACAGAGCCCCCTCACAAATTATGTCTATCACGACAGACACCATCTATTGCGATAGACCAAAAGCACGATAGACGATAGACCACGTCTATCATGACAAACACCCATCTAGATAGACAGGACCTTGCGATAGATACCGTCTATCATGATAGAAACCATCTATCGGGATAGATAGGCCCATGTGAAAAATAGTGTCTAACGTGACAGACACCGTCTATCCCAAAAGACCGGCCCATGCGACAATCAGCATCTATCACGATAGACACTGTCTATCACGATACACAGACATTTTCGGCAAAAATTAAAGATAAATTTTTTGAAAATTTGGGCTACATTTTGGGCATATTTGCACACTCAATTACCCATAAATTACAAAGGCCTTAGAAAAATGCACTAAAATCTTGAAAGGTCCAGATTGTCTGTTTTAACCCCTTGAATCCTGAATCGACATAACATTTTCATACAAAATCCGTTTTTTGAGCTCTAGAGCTTGTTGGAAAGCTCGTGGGGTACGTACACCAAGGGAGCTCTAGAGGAAATTTTTTGGCAATATAGAAGGGAAAAAAGGGGTGTTTAAAAGTGTCTGAATCAAATTGTCTATCAATTGAAGGTAAAAACATGAGCTAAACTTGGAACTTTTACAGGATCATCCAGAGCTTTTGGAGAAACCGAAGAAAGTGCCAGTGTGTGCAGGCTTGGGAACACACTTCCTGGGCAGACAAGTGCAGGAAGGAGAAGTGACTTGAGGTTGGAAGATCTCTCAACCCCCTCAGTCCATTCCTAGCCTAGGTTAAATGTGGTAGACCTTTTGATTGATTAGAGGTACGATACGAACACTCAAGTTCTAAGAGAATCTAATTTCTCAAGTCTAAGAATAGATTAAGTTGTAGTCAATGGACAACCTAAGGGGAAAGAAATTAAGCTAAGTGCATGAAGAATATCAAGTGTGACACACTTAAGTGCTCATGATGACACTTAACTAAAGAAAAGAAAACAATTGCCAAGGAAATAAAAAGGAGCAAGTAATTGCTATCAAAGAATTTGCAACGTGGTTGTACAAGGATCATTGGGTTAATTAGAAGGGCATATGAACTTGAGATCAGGAAGACACCTAGGGAGAGTCTGTCGAAGTGTTAGATCATCAGAGGCTAGTGTCAACCATATAGCTAGGTCTTGGGCCCTTTCTAGACTCAAAAACTAGTAACTCTTAGATGTCTTATAACTTGGAAAGACCTGTAGGTAGCTCAGGAGTGGCATACCTAGAAAAACGTGAGGGTCCCTTAAAGACTCAGCTAGAATATATCAAGACCAACTGCTTAGGTGCTCGCATCTATGAGGATGGTCTGAGAAGATCTATTGTCCATATTAAAAACCTTGATTAGCCCATTAGACTAGAACACCCTATACTTAAGTTCGAAAATGGTTCCTACATAGATAAACAAGGAACAATGTATGGGATCACTAGCCAACCAGAAACGATGAATGAATTTGGCAACATAATCGCAGAGATCAAAATAAGCGACATAGAGCAAGGGAACTTAGGAAAAGAGCCAAAAACCCCTCGAGACAAGTCGGTTCTGACAAGAATAATCACTCTAGAGTGGGTTCCCCAAGACAGTAGGAGCATAGATTTGCTCTTGAATCAAGAGACGGATGAGGCTTTTTGGAGATATAAACTTGAGTAGCCTAAAAAAGTGGGAACACTTACCATCTATGAATTCAAAGATCCTGATAGCCTAGGCAAAGTGACCTACCTAAATAATGCATCAGAAAGGAACTTTGTGGTCTCAGAGCATGGAAGACACACCTACACTTGGAAGAGTGAATTTGTTTTTCCCCAACCATGATCCAATGTCTCCTAGAACTCAAAGAGATAGGAGTAGAGATAGACTTGAGGTGAGCTTTGCTAACCTATTGGGAAGAGAAAGGACAAGGAAAAAGATGGATACGATGGAAAAAGAGAGACATAGGGACCCAAGGAATCCAAGAAATGTAGATGAATTCCCTCTATGAAGGCTTAGAGAACACGTCAGGACGTTGAGGCGTTAAGTCCATGAAGAATGGCTTTGATGGCACAGGAGACCTGTATGACCATGTAGCAGAGTTTTGGCAAGTTTTGAGAGCTAAACAAGTTGAAGACTTGTTCACTCAATACAATGCGTTTGGCCTAACTCTGAAGAACACCACATTGACTTGGTTTCAACTGCTTCATGAAGGTCTGTTTAGAAATATAGATCAACTTCTTGAAGCATTCATCACTGAGTTTTCTAAGAGTGGTATTAGGCATAACACATCCTCCCTAATACACAACTTCAAGCAAACACCTCAAGAGACAATGAGGCTCGCGGGAAGAAAGTTTAGACAATACCTAGAGAGATGCCATATTTCAGAGCTACCCATTCCAACCAAACAAGTGGCCTTATTTCTAGATGGATTGTGAAGTACCAAACTGAGATCATATGTGTACTTGAAGGACCCTAGATCCATAGAAGACTGTGTATGCATGTGGCATAGACATCGAGGATAATCTAGGGGAGGAATTAGAGTTTTCAAAGATCTATAAAGATTCAAATAGTTCTACTAGCCTCGCTTCCAAACAATCCACATCGATTGAGGATCTCGTAGAGAAGGTAGCTTAGAAATTAGGAGCCTCTAGCAAGCAGATTCCTAGATTTTCCCCAGGAAAATGATGCTATACCTATGGAGGAGACCATATGGCTAATGTGCACCCTATCATGGCTCAACCCCAAGAGGACCCTAACAGCCGATACTACATCATAGAAAGGAGATATACCAACCACACTACGCAAGATTGCCCATATAATAAACAAGTTGTGAGACAAAATTATCCTTAGTCGTATCCATAGCAAGGAAAATACCAGAATTAGTACCCACAATAATAGTATGGTAGGCCCAAGCAACCCTATCAAGGGCAGCAAAGACCTCAACCAGTTTTAGCATAACAACCCACTCCTCCAGCCAACGCGATTCTAGTGAAGTATGCAGCTGTAGAAGAAAATCTAAATAGAGCCTTAGTGCTAGTAACACCATTGCTCTCAGAAAGTGACCCAAGTGATCATAGTTTTGATGCTACCCATATTGATAGCCCACAGGCCTACTACATGCAGTCACCTAAGCATAATGAGTCATACTATTATGAAGAACCAAGTGAACCTAATTGGGAGCCCGAGTATGCGAATTTCATGTATGCAAACCCCAACTCTAGACCTCAACATAAGAAAATAAGACCCCCATTTCCTAGAGGACCGTGCTACCGATGTTAGGGAGAGCACCTCATTCATGATTGCCCTATACCTACACCCACACAACCCCAATCTATGATAATTCAAGGCTTTTTTCCAAATTGTGGGAAGGAGCACTTGTTACGAGAGTGTCCCAAGAACCCCACCAATATGCCAAAAATCACTACTATCAATGTTATTGGGTTAGTTGTAGGGTGCACAGGAAGTGTGACTTCCACGGCCCAGTGCAAGTCATCACGAGAGCTTAGGCACTTAAGAAAAACCAAGACTTAGGCCAAGAAAAGAATGTTGAGGTTAACGAGACAAAGAATTAGAATAAGAAGAGGACAAGATCTTGGAGAGAAAGTCATGAACGTATGAAAAGGCAATTGGCAAAGAAGATGAGCGAACTTGAGGAAAGTTTGAGAGAGACAAAAGCCAAAATAATAGAAATCACATCTCAAACGCACTCTCGCACATCACCTCCACCACCATCCCCATCACCTCCCATCCCACAACATTCTAATCCACCACGTGTAACCCACTCACCACCCCAAGTAGGATCAGTCTTAGCAAATCCCACTCCCAAGGACATAGACATGATGCTTAGGGCATATCAGGCCAGCATCCAAGAAGGGCCAAATGTAACAGATCATGAAAAGTGTTACCTTAGAGCTAAAATAGAGCTCAAATGAAAAAAACTTTGTGCTAAGATGGTCGAATTGGCTGAAACCATGTTTGAAGCCAGTGGTCTCTTTAATTGCTCTAGCTCCACTAGAAGACAATTGCATTTTGATGGTCTATTAGATGGATTCTAGAGGTTAATTGCAAAGTCTAGAAAAGGAGTCACCTCCCAAGCTAAGGAGAGGGCAAGTGATAGAATAAGCATCCTCCCCAAGAAGCTTATGTGCCTAACTCCATTGAACTAGACACCTCTTCTTCTATAAATCGGTATTCACTAGAATTTCTTACGAGAGATTTAAGAAGAGAAATGGGCAAAAGAAAGTCAGAATCATCCACCCATTGAACTTGTGGATGACCTATATGACCAATTCCCACAAAAAATTCCCTTCATTTATGAAGAATAGGAGGATGCCCCATCAAGTGAATAGTTAGACTTCGAGTCTAATTCCTTGCACGAGTTGCCTCATTTGACTGGCCCATGGGAAGAAAAATCCACATGTATGAGGGCACCCATATGTTGGAACAAAGCAAACACAAATTGATGATTAAAAAGAGCTTGAAGCATGTCAATGATCAGATTGAAATTCAAGAAGCCACTTGAGGAAGTGAAGAGATCTCAGAAGTGAAGCATGTATACATATGTATATTACAGTTCGAAATTCTTGTAATATGAGTATAGATAATCCTTAGGATGATAAGGAGTAATGTAATAGACACAGAGTAAGTCTATAATCATATGTATATAAGTCATTGATGTAAAGAAATATGTGTGAGAGTCATTAGAAGACAAGTGTCATAGAGATAGATGTGAAGAGAGTCATCTTTAGAAAATAGCGACGCATATTTCGTAGATTTCTCTCAGTCTAATCAAGTGGATCAGAATTCCTTTTGTACACATCTAATCTAGAATCTAATGAAGCTATGTTCAAAGTTTCATGGTCTAATTCTTCTTCTGTTGTGAGTATGATCAATAGGAACATGTGTATGTAAAGTTTGCAGATGATCTCTCAGAGTCGCACACTTTTTTGTCTCAATGTTTTGCTTAGATCTCAGTGCAGAGTGTAAAGTTTTTGATGAATGAGCATTCAAAATCTAATTTAGAAGGTAAGGAAGCTATAGCTAAAAGAATTTAGCAAAACGGGATCTGTGCTATGAGAAATCAACCTTAGAAGTTACCTATGTCAAAGTCGCTTGTTCAAAAAGACAATTTCTGACATACTTTTGATGTTAAGGATCAAATTAAAGTTTTAATGATTCTTTTGATGAACTAATAGTTGATATGATTGCACAAAGGTAGTCTAAAGATATGTGCATCATTGGTTTGAAGAAATTTGAAGATATGTGCAGGAAATGAAGTTGATTTCTGAAGCAGACCTTCTGAAGAAGAAATTTCTTGGCATAGAAAAGTGTTAGTGAAAGTTTTGATAAAAGAAGACATTTTTTGTGTAACGTTTGATCCATAACTGATATATAAGTGTTCTTAAATCAGTATAGATCAGACCTTTGGAGATAAGAAGTCTCCAATAGTGGTATCGGAGCAGAAGGTGCAATACAAGTGAAGTAAAGGCATTGGAAGTCCCGACTATTGCAGGTATTGAAGTTCCTTCTAATTGAAGGTGGACAAGGAAAATTCTTGAAGATAACCTGCAGAAGTACAAAGCAGGAGTTCGAAGGATCAATAAAGATCAAAGCTTCATATCAAAGGTACACTTTATTATCATAAATCATAATGATTGCAGACACAGAAGATCAAAGATGGGAGAAAGCTTGCAGATTGATAAGCTAGATAGGGAGAACTATCCAGCTTGGTCCATGAGGATGGAGGCACACCTTATGAGCAAAGATTTGATGGCATTCATTACAAGAGAAGAAGAAAAGTCTGAGTTTGAAGATCCTAGTGTTCCAACTAGGGAGGAACTTCTAGATTTGAAGAATCGGATGAAAAAGGATGCTCAAGCTAGGAGCATCATTTACATGGCTGTAAATGATTATCTTCTTCCTCATATCAGAGGATTAGAAACTGCAATAGATGTGTGGAATCCCTTGGAAGAGCACTTTCAAAATACAACCAAGTCAAGGAAGTCTTCATTACGGGCAGAGTTTACAACTTTAAAAAGAAGAGCTCACAATCAATTTCTGATTATGTGGCAAGGATGAAGGATATTGCAGATAGCTTGGGAGCAGTAGATGAAGAAATTGAAGAGGATAAGTTGGTAAGGCAAATACTTACAGGTGTGAGAGGAGATGAGAAATGGAAGCCTTTCATATTGTCCATAGAATTATCACTTGATCACTTTACTCCTGATCTTAATCAATTGCTAGGACACATGCTAACTTTTGAGCAGGACATTAAGGGAGACAATGATAGGAGTGCAAGCCAAGCTTTGTACTCCAAGGACAAGAAAAAGAATGGAAAAGGGAAACAGTCAACTAATGATGAAGGAACTTCAAGTCAAGCTAACTTTACAAAAGGAAAGATGAACTTCAGAGGTAAAGGAAGAGGAGGTAAGAACAAAGATAATACTAAAGCTTGTTGGATTTGTGGCAGAATCAATCATTTGGCAAATGATTGTTGGTATACCAATCAAAATGGAGGAAATAATAATCAAAGTTTTAATCAAAGAGGTAGAGGAGGCAGAAAGAGGAAGAGGTGGTAGGACATCATATGCTAGAGGAGGTGGAAGAAGCTTTCAATCTCAATCCTACAACAATAATTATTATAATTATGCATCAGATCAGAAGGATGATATGACTCTCATTTTGAATGCAACTCATGAATCAGTAGGAGAAGATCAAAGGGTGTTTTATATTGACTCAGGATGTAGCAATCATCTGAGTGGCAATATATCACTGATGACTGATATGGAAGCAAAGGTGAATGGACATACAGTTGAAACAGGTGACAAAACCAAGCATAAGGTGGAAAGCATTGGAGCAGTGAAGACAAAGAATGGAAGTACACTCTTGAGCAAGGTACTTTATGTTCCTACTATTCCTAAAAATTTGATAAGTGTAGGGCAAATTATGGAGAAGCGATATGAAGTCAGATTCACAAATGATGGTGTCTATGTGCAAGATCCAAATCAGGGATATAGAAACATTATTGCAGGTAAAAAGGAAGGAAGGTTGTTTACTCTCAAAGTCCAAGGTAATGTGGGACATGCTCTATTTACTTATGGAAGTCAAAAGATGTCTGAGTTAGACCTATGGCATAAAAGGCTAGGTCATTTCAATGAGAGAGCCATAAAGGAAATGTCAAGGAATGATGTGGTGCTTGGTTTGCCAAAAGTTGAAGGGCAACACATGGTGTACAAGTGTGAAGCTTGTCAATTAGGTAAAGCACACAAAAGTTCATACAATAAATCAGGGTACAAGTATTCAAATATACTTGAATTGATTCATACAGATGTGTGGGGTCCTTCAAGGGACTATAGTATAAATGGATCAAGATAATATGTGTTGTTTGTTGATGATGCAACCAGATGGATTACTTTATATGTAATCAAGGACAAATCAGAAGTCTTCAAGACATTCAAGCATTATCATGCTTATGCAAAAAGGATTACGGGACAAAAAGCTCAAGAGGTTGAGATCAGATGGAGGGGGAGAGTATTTCTCTAAAGAGTGATGATTATTTGTGGAATGCAGGTATAAAGAGAGAAGTAACTTGCAGATACTCTCCTCAACAGAATGGAATTGCAGAAAGAAGAAATAGAACTCTTGTAGAATTTGCAAGAGCAATGATGAAGGAAAAGAATTGCCCAAATTACTTATGGGCAGAAGCTATCAACACTGCAACATCCCTTGTGAATAGATTACCTTGTAAAGCTTTGGATGGAAGAACTCCTTATGAAGCATGGTGGGGTAAGAGACCTGCTCTTGATCATTGTAAAGTATGTTTAGCATATGCTTATGTTCCTTCACAATTGAGACATAAGCTAGAACCCAAAGCAAAGAAGTATGTGTTTATTGGGTATGATGATATACAGATGGGTTACAGATTGTGGAGTCCATCCACAAAGCAATTTCTTGTTACCAAAGATGTTACATTTGATGAGCAAAGCGCATGGTATACAGGGTCAACAAATGATTATGGAGGTGTTGAAGAAATACAAAGGAAAGGAAAGGCAAAAGTAATTGTGTATGAAGAAGATATTGATGATGTTGATTATAAAAGTAAATTGTAGGATAATGTTGAAGATGGGCCAAGATTTAATCCAGAATCAAATGTGGCTGAGACTTCAAGAAGTGCAGAGGCTAGAAGATCCTCAAGGGAAAGAAAAGAGCCTATCAGGTATAGCTATGATACATCTTTTCTAACAACAAAAGATTATCCTTACATTGTGAAGACAGAAGAGGATCCAGTCACATATGAAGAAGCTAAAGGTAAATAGAATTGGGAGAAGGCAATGCAAGAAGAGTATGATGCTCTACTTTAAAATGAAACATGGGAGTTGGTGCCAAGACCAAAGAATCAGAAAGTCATTGGATGTAAGTGGGTGTATAAAACAAAAAGGTTTGCAGATGGTAAGGTGTCTAGATACAATGCTAGACTTGTGGTCAAAGGTTATGCTCAAACTTATGGGATAGATTATGATGAAACCTTTAGTCCCGTTGCTAAGATGTCTACAATTAGATCATTGATTGCTATTGCTGCTTGTAAAGGATGGAAGTTATCACAATTAGATGTGAAGAATGCATTCTGAATGGATATATTGCAGATGAAGTATATATGGAGCAACCAGAAGGTTTCATGGATTCAATTGGATCAGATTATGTGTGTAAGCTCAAGAGAGCTTTGTATGGGTTGAAGCAGGCCCCAAGAGCATGGAATTACAGGCTTGTTAAGTTCTTGAATGAATGTGGATTTCAAGCATCAAAGGCAGATAGTAGCTTGCTAGTGAAGGCGAGTGAAAATGGATACATATACATGTGTATTTATGTTGATGATATTATTGTCACAGGTACAAATGCTCAAGGAATCAATGAGCTTAAGAAACAAATAGATAAGGAGTGTAAGATAAGTGATTTGGGAAACTTATCTTATTTCTTAGGAATGCAGATTGTATATACTCAACATGGAGTATATGTTACACAAGAGAGGTACTTGAAGAATCTTCTGGTCAAGTTCAACACGGAGGATTGCAAGCCTTCAATCACACCATTGGAGGTAAATCATAAGTTGAGCAGGTATGGAGGTGAAGAGTTTAATGACATGAAGAAATATCAGAGTTTGGTAGGTAGTTTAATCTATGCTATCTTGACAAGGCCAGATCTATCATATGTAGTAGGTGTGTTATCACAATTCATGCATTGTCCAAAGAAGACTCATTGGATTGCAGCTCAAAGGGTACTCAGATATATCAAAGGAACCCTAAGTGAAGGTCTATATTATGGATTTACTTCTGATACAAGAATCAAAGTGTTTAGTGATGCAGATTGGGCAGGTGATTCAGATGATAGAAGATCTACTCATGGGTATCTTTGTTATATTGGAGATAAATTAGTTTCTTGGTGCTCAAAGAAGCAACATATAGTTGCTTTGTCATCTACCGCAGCTAAGTATAAAGGAATGATAGAGGCTGCAAAAGAAGTAATATGGTTAAAGACCTTGCTGAAGAGTTTTGGAACTGATCAGAGTACTCCAATTATTCTTGGAGATAATATGAGCTCATTGTATTTGGCAGCTAACCCTATTTTTCATGCTAGGACTAAGCATATAGAGATTCAATATCATTTCTTGAGAGAAAAGGTACTTGATAAAAGAGATTGAAGTGATGCATACTCCAACAAAAGAACAAGTTGCAGATATGTTAACAAAAAGCTTGGATGGACCTAAGCTACAAAGATTCAAAGAGATGGCAGGAGTGAAGAAGAATGTAATAATCACAATTAGTGATTGAGGGGGAGTTTTTGGAACAAAGCAATCACAAATTGATGATTACAAAGAGCTTGAAGCATGTCAATGATCAGATTGAAATTCAAGAATCCACTTGAGGAAGTGAAGAGATCTCAGAAGTGAAGCATGTATACATATATATATTACAGTTGGAAATTCTTGTAATATGAGTATAGATCATCCTTAGGATGATAAGGAGTAATGTAATAGACGCAAAATAAGTCTAGAAACATATGTATATAAGTTAATGATGTAAAGAAATATGTGTGAGAGTCATTAGAAGACAAGTGTCATAGACATAGATGTGAAGAGAGTAATCTTCAAAAAATAGCGACAAGTATTTTGTAGATTTCTCTCAGTCTGATCATGTGGATCAGAAATCCTTTTGTACACATCTAATCTAGAAGCTAATGAAGCTATGTTCAATGTTTCATGGTCTAATTCTTCTTCTGTTGTGAGTATGATCAATAGGAACATGTGTATGTAAAGTTTGCAGATGATCTCTCAGAGTCGCGCACTTTTTTGTGTCAATGTTTTGCTTAGATCTTAGTGCACAGTGTAAACTCTTTTATGAGTGAGCATTCAAAATCTAAGTTAGAAGGTAAGGAAGCTATGGCTAAAAGCATTTAGAAAAGTGGGATCTGTGCTGTGAGAAATCAACCTTAGAAGTTACCTATGTCAAAGTCGCTTGTTCAAAAAGATAGTTTCTGACATACTTTTGATCTTAAGGATCAAATTAAAGTTTTAATTACTCTTTTTATGAACTAATGGTTGATATGATTGTGAAAAGGTAGTCTGAAGATATATGCATCATTGGTTTGAAGAAATTTGAAGATATGTGCAGGAAATGAAGTTGATTTCTGAAGCAGACTTTCTGAAGAAGGAATTTCTTTACTCAAAAAAGTGTTAGTCAAAGTTTTGATAAAAGAAGACAATATTTGTGTAAAGTTTGATCCATAAATGATATAGAAGTGTTCTTGAATCATTATAGATCAGAAATTTGGAGATAAGAAGTCTCCAACACCATAGTCCTGATAAGAAACAAAGACTTAGTCATACCTTAGGAACATAGAGGTAGTAAAGAACACTAAAGTGCAGTGCAACCTCACTTTAGAAGAGCTACTCAAGGTTAAGCCCGAATTGTGGAAACATGTAGCCAAACAAGTGCCAGACATAGCAAAACCTTGTTCTTAGGTAGGATCTCATTGAAAAGTTCCAGAAATACCCTTGGACAAGATAGGGGACATGAGTGAAGGAGAAGAAGGAAACACTTATCTTCCCATTATTCATCAAGGTTACACCACCAAGGCAATTTTGGACTCAGGTGCAGGATTTGCAATTGCTACCACTTCCCTATGGAAGTGTTGGGGCAAGTCAACACTCAGGCCAACAAGAATGAAGTTGTAGATGGCCAATGGTCACATTGAGAGACCTTTAGGACTACTAGAAGGGATAACTCTCACCACTTGTGGTGTAGAGTTTGAACATACTTTTGCTATATGTGACTTTAGCAAAACTCAAGCCTACACGATGATTCTCGTAAAGACCATTCCTAAGACAATTGCAAGTAGTACAGGATTGGCGAACCAATTCCTTATATTTGCAACACTTAGGTGTTACAAACAAAGTCAATTTCAAGGATTTCTCTCATAGAGATGTGCCACCCATTCAATGGAAGCCCATCCATAGAGCCACAGACGATACGGATTCAGTGCATTCCATAGGATCAAGATCCTCATGGATGCATGAAGACACTCACTTATGGATGTGTAAAGTGTCCGAAGAGCAAGAGAAAAGAGAAAAGGCAAGAGAGGTAGGTGTGAAGAAAACTCATAGATCAATACGAGACCTAGCCTATACACCTGTTGTATTTCCAGATGAAGAGTTTGAACCTCATGGTTGGGTAGAAATTCTAGCAGCAATTGATGTAGCTATCAATGGAGAACAATGGACACCCCACTGTCACGAGAATGGCTATGACATTTGCATCTTCACAATAGAGCCAATCATGTGTGATCTTGTTATTGAAGAATGTGAACTTAGCACTGATGCATTCGAGGATGCAAGCAACTCCGGTCTAGAGTCAATTATTATGGACCCACCTTTTGCATCAGATGAGGAATATTTCTATGAAGTAGAAGTTCACCCTCAGAGACACGAAGAAATAATGAATCACGTGAGATTAACCACCCAGATAACCTCCAAGAGTGAAAGCAAGAAAAGAAAGAAGAGAGAAGTCACACCAGAAGAGGAAGAATCGTTGTTTGAGGTCCCGAAAAAATTTAAGAAGTATGAGATAGAAGATAGGAGAGTCATGATAAGAATGCCTAAGTATGATGCACAAGCAAGAGAGGCTTATGATAACAAAGAAACCACCAAGAAAATTGTTGTAACCATAGAAGAAGGAGAAGAAAAATGCACATACATAGGACATGACCTAAGTGAAGATGAGGAGGAGTTGATAGCCTTGCTACTAGAATACGGAGATGTATTCGCTTGGAGTTACAAGGACCTGAAAGGTGTAGACCCGGACATATGCTCACATACGATCCCCATGACCTCAGATGCCAAACCCTCTAAACAGAAGCCATACACATACAATGACAACTATGCTGCCAAGATCAAGGAAGAGATAGATCACTTGGTGGAAGCTGCATTTATCTATGAAATCGAGCAAATTGAATGGGTGTCCCCCATTGTAGTGGTGCCCAAGAAGAATGGCAAGTTATGTGTATACATTAACTTGAAGAAGGTCAATGCAGCCACCATTCGAGATAGCTATCCACTTCCTATCACTGAACCTACTAGAAAGGGTAGCAAGTAATGAATTATACAGCTTTCTGGATGGGTTCTCTGGTTACAATCAAGTAGCCATTGCACCGGAAGATCATCATAAGATGACTTTTACCATGGAGTGGGGCATATTTGCTTTTTGGGTAATGCCATTTGGTCTAACCAATGCACCTGCTACCTTTCAGAGGCTGATGTGCCATGTCTTTAAAGAATTCTTGAGGAAGAACCTGGAAGCCTATGTGGATGATCTCTATGCTCATTCCAACATTAGACAAACCCATATCCCTAAGCTGAGAGCTATCTTTGACAAATGTAGAGAATATCATGTCTGCTTGAACCTAGAAAAATGTGTTTTCATGGTTAGGCAAGGCAAGATTCTAGGACATATAGTGTCAAAGAATGGCATACCTATGGATGAGGAGAAAGTGAGAGCTATTGTAGAACTACCTAGGCCAAAGAATGTCAAGGAAGTACAAGCCTTTATTAATATTTCCCAAATAGTGATTTTAGTCACTCCACACCATTGTAAATACCATTCCACCTTCTTGTAACTCCATTTTGTGCAAGCCAAGGAGTCCTTGAACTTGAGGAACGTTAGAAGTACCTACCTATCAATTTTCATAATTTTGTGAGCTTGTTTGAGCCTCCAAATTAGCCTAGGAACCTGATTTTAAACTAGGCCAGACACTAGGTCTAGACAGGGCCAAAGCTAGTGAAAAACTATAAAAAGAGCTAGAGAGCTCATTTTTGAGGTTATCTTGTTGTAGAATTGAACTTGTAAGAGCGCTTTTGAGTAATCTAAAGAACTCCATTGTCTCTCTCTTTGTTCTTGCCTTGTGTGCGTGTGTGTGTGTATGTGTGTGCATGTTAGTGTGCTTCTCACTCACACACTTGTGCCATCACTTGGTTGAGGTCTTCATACCATCCTCACGTCTTCCCAGATTGACATTAAAGGAGGTGCTACTCATCACTGAGCTACACCAAATTTTGGCACCATTGCCGAGGATCGAGCTTTGAGGACAAGCGTGTGATGGTAAGACGTAGAGTTGTGACATTGGCATTGTAGGTAATTCCTTTGCTTTTTCTTAGTTTTCTCTTTCTTACTTCACCATCATCATCGCCATCATCATCCTCACCATCTCCCACCTCCATCTCCATCATCACAAAAATTTCAGTTTTTCGATCATATCACCTTCCCCCTTCCATTTCCCTCATTTCACTTGTGAGAGAGAGTGAGAGAGCGATTTGTGTGCACTATTTTTTGCATGTTTCTTAAGTGTTCTTGTAGGTTTTTGTTGTATCATCATCTCTAGCACATCGCGAGGTACGAAAAAGCTTTGCATAGTCTCCGCGGCGTTCATCTCTGTCAATTGTGATTGACAAAAAAATCGCTCCTTTGGTAAAACTAAGTGCACCATAGTAGGCTAGAGACCTTGCACATCACAAATCCACAAAAATTTCTAAAAATTTTACATTTTTGTTGTCCATCGTGATTGATAGCATCAATCACGATTGACAGTGTCCATCACAATTGACAGTGCCCATCACGATGGACAGCCTATCCATCGCGATCGACAGACCCCGACGGATTGCTTATCCATCGCGATTGACAGCAGTCCATTGCGACTGACACGTGTCCATCACGACGAACACCCTTGTCCATCGCGATAGACAGAACCATCACGACTGACACCCCATCTCAGCGAAAAATCGTATCCATCACAACTCATAGACTCCGATTGACACAAAGTCACGCAAAAAGCCCGAAAATCTTAGTCCATCATGATTTACACAACCAGTCGCGATTGACCCATCAATCGCGACCAACACCCCTGTCCATCACGATTGACACCCATCAATCCCAATTGGCACGTGTCCATTGCGATTGACAGGGCATGACGGAAAAATCTGTCCATCGCGATTGACAGCCATTTTTGGCCTATTTTTTAGGGTTTTTTAATTTGAGGAATTTGGCTAATTTTGGGCATAGCTATTGGGCTATAGGACATATAGGGAGGCTATAAACAAATAATTGAAGGAAACCCTATTGCCTTGTTGGCCTGTTTGAACCCTGTTTTAACCCCAAAACCCTGAACTGGCATAACTTTCTCATACGAAATCCGTTCGGAGTGATCTTAGGCTCATCCAATAAAATTAATATCAGGATTATTAGATATAGTAATTTTAAGTTGACCATACCCAGGGGGAACCAAACTAAGGGATCTCTAGAACTGTTTCTATAAAGACAAAGTGCAAATTGATATCTGAATTACATGAATGAAGGTGATTTTTTATGTCATTTGAAATTAATTCTTGAGCTAACTTTGGGACTTTTACAGGTCCATTGAGAGCACTAGAGAGTATCCAAAGCAAGGGCATTCAGCAAGCTTGAAAACAGGGTTTTTGAGCACCAAAGAGCAAGGTATTAGCAAGTGAGATTGGATTATTCTCCACTCCCTTTGTCAATTCCTAGCTCAGGCTAAGTGCGAGTAGTGCTAGAAGTAAGTCAGTGTAACGATAGGCATCTATCAAGTTGAAGAATACCTAAGCACTCAAGTTCAAGCTGAAACATAATCTCTTTGTGATCGAAAACTTAAAACGAAAAGAACTTGAAGTGGTATGTTCAACTAAAAGTGTAGAAAATCACTCAAATACTGCTGACGAAGTGTTATCCGACAAGAGCATAAACACAATAACCGACTAAAAAAGAACCAAGTGATTGATATAAAGTGATCTGCAACGAGGTTGTACTTGGGTAAAATTGGAGTTGTGAAATTAGGCATATGAATCTTAGATCAGGATGACACCTAGGAAGAGATAGACAAAGCCTTAGGTTTTCAAAGGCTAGTGTCAATCACACTGCTAGGTCTTGGGCCTAGCAGTTGAGCCATTATTCGCACTACCCTAGCTCTGAAACCAGTGAGTCTGAGATATCTCAGGGTATGGAGAGACCTACAAGAAGTTCAGGAGTGCCATATTTACATAGGGTCAAAGGCCCCTATAAGATGCAACTGGAATACCTTAGAACTGGACACTTATACCTTTCCAATGAGCCATCTTGCACTCAATTTGGAGCTTTGGAGAGAGAGCAGTAGTCTCAGCAAGATTACTGTTGGCAAAGAAGATGATGCAGAGAATTGAAGGAGCAAGACAATGATGGTCACAAGTATATGTATATTGCTTCCATGTAATGTACAAGTGAATTCAAGTCCTTATATAGCCTCTAGGAGTGTTCCATGACTTTTACAAGTTGAATTTGAATTCAAATGAAAGTGGGAATGGTTGTTCGAGGGAATCAATTCACTTCCCTACAATCTAGGAAAAGTGAGGATCTAGTTTGATCTACTTTTAGGTGATTGATTGATTGATTGAATGCAACTTCAACCACCACAAATTCGTGGGATTTGGGCTCTATATTTCTACCTTTACATGTGTAAAGCTCAAGGCTTTTACAACGGTAAATGAACCATCAAAAATATCTCAAAAAAATACAATAAATGAGCATATGAAAAAGAACTCTCCAACGGATATTCTTTCGACGCGATAGCCTTTGATGTAGATCAAATCCACTTCAAGCATAGTGTAAGCTTGATGTTCCAATGCTCCCCCTCAAGCTAAAGTATGCTTGAGTCTTCATTCTCTGATAGGTTGAATACGTGCCATAGCTTTGAATCTACAAAGCTTTATTCCATCAAGTGCCTTCGTCATCATATCAGCTACTTTCTTTTCAGTAGGAACAAAAGAAATGTCAATCTCCTTTGCCATGAGCTTCTCCCTGATGAAGTGGTAATGGAATTCTATGCTCCCCCTCAAGCTAAAGTATGCTTGAGTCTTCATTCTCTGATAGGTTGAATACCTGCCATAGCTTTGAATCTACAAAGCTTTATTCCATCAAGTGCCTTCGTCATCATATCTGCTACTTTCTTTTCAGTAGGAACAAAAGAAATGTCAATCTCCTTTGCCATGAGCTTCTCCCTGATGAAGTGGTAATGGAATTCTATGCGCTTGGTTCTCGCATGAAAAATAGGATTTGCAGCTAGATGCATGGAACTTACATGATCTCCAAATATGTGAGGTTTGGAACTCACAAGTCTGAAATCTGTATAGAATGCTTTTAACCATATTGCCTCTTGAGTTGTTATGGTCAAGCCTTTGTACTCTGCCTCAGTTCAAGATAAAGCAACTGTTGGTTGCTTCTTGGAACTCCATGACACTAGCTTTGAACCTGCAAATGCTAAGTAACCAGATGTACGTTTTCTATCATCCTTAGCTCCTACCCAATCTGCATCTGAATAGATTTTGATATCCAAATCTGAAGAGTAAGGATAGAATATACCTTTGTTGATTGTACCTTTGAGATACTTAAGTACTCTCTTAGCCGCATCCATGTGTCGTCTTCTCGGTGAGTGCATGAACTGACTAAGCACTCCCACACTATATGAGATGTCTGCCCTTGTATGAGTAGCATATATCAAGCTACCTACCAAGCTTTGATATTCTTTAATGTCTTCAATTTTCTCACCTTCACAAACACTTAGTTTATGATTCATCTCCAAAGGTGTACCTGCAGGTTTAGTGTTCTCCATTTTGAACTTAAGAAGAAGATCCTGAATGTATCTCCTCTGAGTCAAATACATTCCTTCATCTGTATATATCACCTCCATACCTAGGAAATATGTGATCTCACTTAGGTCACTGATTTTGAACTCCTCTTGCATGTGTCTCTTGATCCTTTGAATGCCATTTAGATCATCACCTATCACAATAATATCATCCACATATACACATAGATAGATAACCTCATTGTGATCCCTTTTGATGAATAGAGAAGGATCTGAGCTGCTAGATTTGAACCCTTGATCTTGAAGATATGTAACCAACCTGTAATTCCAAGCTCTAGGAGCTTGTTTCAATCCATACAATGCTTTCTTAATTCTGCAAACATAAGATGGATGATTAGGGTTTTCAAAACCTGGTGGTTGTGACATGTATACCTCTTCACTTATCCAACCATTTAAGAATGCATTTTTATCGTAGTCATCTTTGCAACCGGTGAGAATGTTTCCTCATAGTCTATACCATGAGATTGTGAGCATCCTTTGGCAACTAATCTTGTCTTGTACCTACAAACTCATCCATCTGAATTTCTTTTAACTTAAGTGTCCATCTCCTTCAATGCATGTATCTCTTCGTTCATGGCCTTTTCCCAATTAGGGTTTCCCTTTGCCTCTTCATAGGTTGAGGGTTCCTCTGAAATAGAGTCTTTTGCCAAGTATATTGAATTCTTCGTAACAAATGTGGAATCATATCCATACCTTTCTAGTTGTTTCTTCTCTCTTGTTGATCTTCTAGGTGCTTGTTTGGAGCATTCTCCAACCTCTTGCATCTTTGCTTTGCCTCTTGACTTCCATAGCTTGTAATCCTTTTCTCTTTCATCTTGGTCATCATCTATATCACTTCTTGGATCCTGGACTGTGTTTCATGCTTCCTTCCTAATTAATGAGAGTCAGAATCAAGATCATATGGTAGTGTTACCTTTTGTTTGTCTTCATCATACCAAGACTTGTGTTCTTCAAACACAACATCTCTACTTGTAGTGAATTGCTTGGTTGAAGGATTGAAGAACCTGTAACCCATCTAAGTTGAATCATATCCAATAAACACTACCTTTGTTGCCCTTTCATCTAGCTTACCTCTTATTTGTGATGGTACATGAACATAAGCTAAACAACCAAAAACCTTGCAATGTCCAAGACTAGGTTTTCTTCCATGCCATGCTTCATAAGGAGTCATACCTTGAAGTGATTTGGATGGTAGTCTATTGACAAGGTACACAGCAATTGAAATAGCTTTTTCCCATAGATAATGTGGCAACTTCTTCTCTTCAAGCATTGTTCGGGCTGATCCAACCAATGTCTTGTTTCTCCTCTCTGCAATTCCGTTTAGTTGAGGAGTACCTAGTAGTCACTTCCCTTTTGATACCTTTGTCCTACAAGAACTCATCAAAATCTTTGGAGAAGTATTCTACCCCTCCATCAGATCTGAGCTTCTTTAGTGATCTACCTGTATGATTCTCCACATGTGCAAGATACTTCTTGAAGCAGTCAAACACTTCATTCTTACTCTTGATAAAGTATAGAACAGTCCATCTACTATGGTCGTCAATAAATGAGACATAATATCTTGATCCTACCAATGAAGGTTCTTGACTTGGTCCCCATACATTTGTATGTACTAAGTCCAATAAGTTGTTGTGGATGTAGCCTTTGTGATTGAATGGTTGTCTTTGTGCCTTCCCAATCTGACATGCATTACACCTATTGATCATGTGTTGCTTTGATATGTTCGGCAGTCCTATAACACTTTGATCCCTGCATATATCCTTCAAGGTTCTTTCATTCACATGAGCAAGTCTCTTATGTCACACTTCAAGCTCACTTAGGGTTTGAGACCCAAAGTTGAATAGAGCTATGTTCCTAGTTTCTCCTACTTCAAAAGTAAAAAGCCTACCATGCTTCTCACCTCGGGCTATCTTCTTGAAGCCTTGACATGGATCTTCCATAAAATCTCCATATTGGGTGAACCTAACTTGCAAGCCTTTTTCAACTATTTGGCCTATTAGGCTTTTAGTGATAGTGGGTACATAGAGAACCTTACTCAAAATGTTTGTCCTGCCATTGGAAGCTTTGACATTACCAATCGTCTCCACATTGTGCTTTGTGTCATCCCCTGTTTGCACTTCATGTCTATGCTTTGGACTTTCCAAATCAGATAGAAGAGCAATGTTGCTTGCAACATGATTCAAGCATCCTGAATCTATGTAGAACAAATGATCATCTTCTTTACCTTCTTTGTTGCTTAGATTCATGCGAAGCAATGCGTCTTCATGTGGTTGATCTTCTGAATAATTGTTGTAGTCCCTTATATTATAGCTTCTATTGTTATTGTTGAAGTTGTGTCCACCTCTGCCTCTATTGCTTCCATATCCACCTCTTCCACTTCCTTTCTAGGTCTTCCCATTGAACCAGCAATTTTGAGTGGTGTGGTTGGTCTTATCGCATATAGCACAAGGTTGAACATTCTGACCTTTGGCTTTGTCTTGCTTTGATCCTTTCTTCTACCCTTTCCACTTGCTCTTGCTTGCAAAGTTGGCTTGGGAAGTCTCTTCTTCATCTTCTTCCTTCTTCTTGCCTTTCTGCTTCTTATCCTTTTAATCTGCATATAGAGCACTAGTTGAATTACCATGATAAGAGTTACCTTCCTTTATGCTATTGTTGGCTTCTTGATTGAAGAGTTGTCCAAGAAAGATGTTGAAGTTTGGAGTTTGCACATCCATGATGAGATCATAAGCCATCGTGAAGGATTGCCATTGCTTATCACTTCGAATGCTGTTGAGAATTTGCCTCATGATGACCTCTTCTTCAATTAGCTCTCCAATGGATGCTAACTGATCCGCCACCTCCTTGACCTTGGTAACAAACTCTGTCATGGTTTGTTTAGGTGTCTTCTTCATTTGGTTGAACTCGTTCCAAAGATGATTCTTTCTTGCTTTGGTACTAGCAGAAAAGAAAGTCTCGAGGGCATCCCAAGTCTCTTGAGATGTCTTGCATCCTCTAATATGTGGTAATAGAAATTCACAGATAGAGTTCAGTATGTACGACCTCGCTTGAGCATCCCTTGCGCACCAAAGTGTGAGCTTATCTGTCTCCTCTTGTGTAGGTCCTCCTTTTGATCTTGGAATAGGCATAACTTCAGCACCTGCTACAATTCCATAAAGATTTCTACCTTGCAAATA